>CAWUFW010010590.1:0-681791 GCA_963921515.1 Calotriton arnoldi | reverse complement strand
TGGACCGACCGGTGCCCCGGCCGGCCCATCGCATTCAATGTGTGCGGGTACGCGTTGTACCCTGTGCGCGTTGATCTGCAATGGACCGACCGGTGCCCCGGCCGGCCCATTGCATTCAATGTGTGCGGGCACGCGTTGTACCCTGTACAGCAGTAATGCACGCAATGGACCGATCGGTGCCCCCGGCCGGCCCATTGCATTCAATGTGCGGGTACGCGTTGTACCCCTGTACGCGTTGATCAGCAATGGACCGATCGGTGCCCCCGGCCGGCCCATTGCATTCAATGTGCGCGGGTACGCGTTGTACCCCTGTACAGCGTTGAACCGCAATGGACCGATCGGTGCCCCCGGCCGGCCCATTGCATTCAATGTGTCGGGTACGCGTTGTACCCCTGTATGCGTTGTACCGCAATGGACCGATCGGTGCTCCGGCCGGCCCATTGCATTCAATGTGTGCGGGTATGCGTTGTACCTCTGTACGCGTTGATCTGCAATGGACCGATCGGTGCCCCCGGCCGGCCCATTGCATTCAATGTGCGGGTACGCGTTGTACTCCTGTACGCGTTGTACCGCAATGGACCGATCGGTGCGCACCCATTGACAATGGCCTAGCCTGGCAACGGACGCGTTTTCGAAATTCGAACGAGTCGGTTGCTGGAAATTCAGTTGGTCACCCACAACAATGTTGCAAAATCATGTATGTCATGAAGTTGAAGATTTGAAGGATGCTGTGGGCGTGTATTGGTGCTGCTATTCCATGGATTGGCCAGATTCAGAAGATGCAAACGACTTGGACCTATCACTTTGGACACAAGGGACAGTATCTGCCTCTCCAGCACATATATATTGCTGGCTGTTCCCCTGAGAGCTCACTTGCCTGCACTACATGCTCCAGGACGATATCTGCCACTGCACTGCTGCTGTCTCTGCCCCTCTGGACCCTGCAATGGCACGTACTGTGGAGAGAGCCCCAGCCTTCAGCCTTGTGGAGAACCAGGCCCTGCTGGACAGCCTACTTCCACAGTACAGCAAGCTGTATGGGACACCAGGGGAGCAGGTGAGTGTTCTGTGCACTGCCTTTCTGAATGTGCATTTTGTCTGACTAGCAAGGCTGAAAGTCTGCACGCCACTGGCTAGCAGGCTCACTGAGTAGTTGTCACCCCCCATAGTGTGTAGTGACATGCACTGGACAGGTATGGTGCAGTGACAGTGCATTTGAACAAGGTTTTACTTCCCATGCAATGATACCATGTAGTGACGTCTGGCAAACTGTCCATGGGCAGCGTTGCACTGCCTGTGTACATCATGTGCCCCTGTGAATGAGACATGTATATACAACTGTGTCATGCACGGATATGTTGCATGTGTAGTAATGGCCTTTTCACTTTGTCATCCTGACAGGTTAATGCCCATCGGAAGCAGGAGATCTGGAAGGACATCGTCCAGGCTGTCCGGTCCGTGGGGGTCTACAAGCGCCGGATCCGCAACTGCCAGAAGAGGTGGCAGGACGTTCGGGGCTGGACCCGGAGGATTGCACGGGTCCAGCTGAAGCTGTCGCCTCCTCGCAGGAGGGGCGGAACACGGACCCTGACCCCCCACATGCTCCTGGCGGTGGTGTTTCCAGACCTGGATGGGCAGCTGAAGGCCAGACAGCAGCAAGGAGGGGGTGAGTCAAAGACTGCACTGTGAACTCTGTATTACATGCTATGTGCCCTCCTCTGGCCTGGTTAAACTGCCACAGTACAGCAGTCATGTTGTATAGGAGCCATGTCCCTCTATTGTGCACTGCCCACTCCTCATCTGATACCCAGGTGTGGCCCTTACATTCAGGGAATTGTGTCACTTGGGACTGTGTCCTTGCAGTTTGCTTCACTAAAGGTGGGGGACAGCATCTGTTTCCCTAACTCTGTTGTGGGCATCATGGGTGGGTCCATTGTTCACACAACGCCTGTGTTCGGACATGTAATCTGCGTGTTGCTTTGATATGCGGTCCACTTGCTGAGCTGAGCCACCACATGTGCCTGGGGTATGTGGCACAAACCCATGCAGCGGGTGGGAACAATGTTTGGGCCCCAGGAGTGTGCAGATTACGTGTGTCACACATACATAGCCAGCTATCCACTGTCCAGGGCTCATCCTTCATTCATGTGGGGCAGGACAGTCATGCCTACTCCAGGCCATGCAATGCACTCTGTACTCCTACTCCCGTGTATCAGCTGACACATTGTGCGCAGTGATTTGACCCCTCAGGTGTCTGCCTCTGTGTCAGTGTGCTGTGGATTTGTTGCCAGGACTGCTGGGGTGTTTCTCGGTAGGGGCTCAGCATGCCACTGGAGATGTGACCATAGGAGACGATACTTGTGTGTCACATAGGTGTTTGATCAGCTGCCCGTGCAGACTGGGGTATGCGAATGTGAAGTTCAGGCAGCTGTTCCCCATTCACAGCAGATTGTGAGGGGCTCAGGTTCAGAGGGTAGTGTCACAGGTCTCCCATATGTCCAATCGGTATGACCTGGACAGATGAGGGTTAAGATGATGTGTTGTGTGGGGGATGTACATGTGCACTTGTGCAGCTCCAGGACTTGCATTCCCCATGACCTACTATTGTGACACAGTGCAGAGTGTTGTTGTCTGGCTGCCAAGTCATACATCACTGAGACAGTGATGTATGACTTAGCAGTCATGCCTCCGCCATGGCATGTGTCTACTTATTGGTGATCCTGCAGGGGAGTGACATGTGCTACATGCACACCATTGTGGCGATGGCTATCAGGACATGGGTGCATCATGGTGTCTGTCGCTGGTATGCATCACATGCATTTCCTATTTGACTCTGGGCATCCCTTTCATCCGGAAACCTGTACTGACTCAGTGGCAAGAGCTGTGATGTGTGCATGTCCACATGCCACACCGTGTCCTCTGCACTGTCCAACTACTGTGTACTTGGTGCATGTGTCCACACTGGGGTGTTGCAATCCAACAGACACCAGACAGATGGGTGCAAGGCCATGTGGGATGTGAGTGCCATGCTTGGCATCAGACTGACAATTGGCTTCTCCTGTTCAGTCAGGGCACTTTTAGCAATGTACAACTAATGATGCCAGGGCTTGCTCTGTAATGTGCTGTGCTCACAGTGGTGTGTGCGTTTGGTGCAGGTGACTGATGTCTGTCTGTTTCCCCATTGTTTGCAGATACATCCACGGCCACGGAAGGGGACAGCTCCACGGACCAGGAGGAGCCGGAGAGCCAGACTGGGTCAGCAGCTGAGGAGTGGTCGGAGGGACCCAGTGGCATGGAGGGCGAGGGGAGCCACACCGAGGAGTCCTCAGCACCATCCACCTCAGCTGAGGACCAGAGCAACTCGGAGGATGACTCCCTTATGGAGGCGGGTGTCAGCAGCCACCACACCCCAGCTAGTGTTGCTGTCCCCACACCACGAGCACCACCACCGCCCTCCCATCGGCTCCCATTCCCCAGGTCCGTGGAGGCTCCCATGTTCGGGAGCATGTCTCCTTTGTGCCAGGCACCGCACCCCCTGCTCCTGTGTCCCCTGCTGCCCTGAGTGAGGAGTCTGTGTACCTCCTTCGCCAGCTCCATGTAGGGCAGACAGCCATGCTGAGTGTCCTCCATGCGCACACCGCTCTGTTGACTCAGCTGGTGTCATTCATGGAGGGCATCTCATCGGGCATGTCTGACCTACAGAGGGGCAATAGGTCCATGGACTCCTCCCTGACGGCAGCAGTGTCCCTCCTCAGACAGTCCCTCACCCCTCCTGCCTCTGCTCCATCCACACTCCCCAGCACCTTACCCGTCCCAAGCACACACACACCGGCACAGGCACACACCAGCACACACACATCCAGCACACAGACACACACGCCACAAACAAAACGCACACGCACGCACAGTCAGGGGACTGGAAACCAGACTCACAGGGGATGGGGCCCTGGAACACACACACGCATCCACGAGCACTGCGCAGTCCTCAGTTGCCTCTCCCTCCAAAGCACCCTCCCTTGCCTCACCTGCAACCCCAAAGACCCAGCGGCTCTTCCTCAGTGACCTCAGCCTATTCCCCTCCGATCCAGCTGATACAGCATTCAGGGGGAAGAGGAAGCCCACCCACACGGAGCAGAGTGCCCCTCGCCCCGGACACCCTCCCCCAGGCGCAGACAGACTGAGGCCCCCACCCGCAAGTCCCCCGGAGTCATAAGAGCAAGACCCCGCCGCCGCCCTGCAGCTCAGGCACCAGGTCTCCTTCCTCCATCCCTCAGGCCCCCACTCCACAGGTGCCCCCACCACACCCTGCCCCAGGTTCCCCACCCACAGATATACCATCCCCAAGAGGATCTGGCCTTCTCCCCCTGCCACTTGCTCTCCCGGCACCACACCCCCGCTGCGCTTGTCTGTGCCACTGATGTGGTGAGGGTGTCCTCCCCTCTGTCCAGCCCACCTTGCCTGTTCCCCATTCTCCTCCCCTGGTGGTAGGCACTGCAGTGGAGTCCACTAACACCCTGTCTGACTTGGGCACTGCAGTGGCGGACCTGTCCACTCCATCTGCAGGGTCCACTGCAGTCGTGCCGGCACCCACAACATCTGAGTCATGCCCCCCAGTTGTGCCGGCACACACCATGTCAGACACCTCCACTGCAGTTGTCAGTGGCTCTCCAGCACCCACCACCCCTTCCCTGCTTCCTCCTGGTGAGCCCTGATCCTGCCCCTGCGGTGCCTGGCCTGCCCCCCCGGTTGCCCCTCATAGTGGATTGTCCCTGGTTTTGTGCAGGCATGCGTAGGGTGACATCTGCCACTGTCACCCTGTTTGGACTTTGACAATGGACTGGCCATTGGCCTTTGTGTTTTTTCTGGACTTTCAGTTTTCATTGCACACATATGCTGAATAAAGCAACTTTCTGTTCTCTAGTGCTTATGCTTCTGATGTACATGTTGTTGATGATGCTAACCATGCCCTTGCTGCAGTGATGGTGATATTTGGTCTCATGATAATGAAGTGTTACTGTGCAGGAACCCATGTGGTCCAGGGGGAATGTGTCCTATCCTGTGGTGTATCCATGTCATCCATAGCAGCATCTGAGGGTGTCATGTGTTCAGTATTTGGCAATGGGATTTCCTACTTACATTAGCTATTTCACATCTGTGGCTTCCACCCCTGCACATCTGTGGTGCCTGCCATTGTTCAATTCGTCTACTTCCCTGACCGTGTGGCCATCTCCACTGGACATGCAGGTTTGGGCATCAATGGGGAAGGACTCATCTGTGTTGTCAGTGCAACATTGCTATACAAGTGTGTTGGATCTGTGCTGATGATTTCGTTGGCACTTCCATGACCAGGCTGATGTGACGGGAGCCCTCATTTGGTGCTAATTGTTGATTGTGTGACCAAGTGCTCAGCTGACATGATGGGGCCCTACTGAGGCAACATATGGAACAGCTTTCCTCACACAGGAGTGGAGTCCCCTCATGGCAGTGTGTACTCCTGTGACATTGCCTACGCCCAAGGTGTGTGTTGTATGTGCATGTCTGTGTGTTCACTTCCGTTTAGCTGTGCATGCTGGGATCCCTAGTGTTGAACCTGTTTGTGATGCTTGTTGAGTTGACCTATGTTCCCCCAAAGTCTTCTCCCTGGGTTCTCTGTGATGTGGGTGCATGGCACATTACTGGTCATCAGGGTGTCACCCATAGGTGTGTTTGCTGTCAGGGCTGAGTTTGTGTGCAGACGCAGATGGGTCACAGTCAGGTTTCCCCTTGGCACTTGTTGTTTGCCCCTGTCATGTGATTTCCAGTTTGTGTTATCTTTCAGTGATTGTGACACGTTGTGTGTGTGACTGCTGGCACTCCTCAGGGTCCGGGCTGCAATGTTGGTTGTTGTCTATGTGTGTTCTTTGTGGGTGACCTTGGCTTCTTCATTGGTGTGTGACTGTGGCTGGGATCCCATTGGTTGGTGTGGTATTGCCGTCATGTCCATGTACAGCGTAGTGTGCAGTGTGTCAGACATTCAGGAGTCTTGTTGAGTGGCCATGTGTGATGTGTTTCTGCACCTTGGTTCCCACCCACCACCCTGGAATAGTCATGGGTGCATGTGCAATGTCACCAGTGCATGTGTGCTTCACTGCTGCACATTGTTGGAGGTCGAGGGGTGTGGTGTTGAGTGTGTGCAGATGAGAGTTGTTGCCCGGCTAGGCCCCTGCCTCCATGTTGGCCTTGGCTTACTGGCCATGCAGATTGATTTGTGCTTGTGTAGGTGTGATGGTAGTTTGTTGCTCAGGACACATGACTGTGGTTCACAGTGTGAACGACATTTAGCTTTGTCATCACAGTGGGATTGTAATGCAGCCCAGGGTCACCACATTGTGGGGGCCCTGGGGGTAGTGCTGTGGTGTGTCTGTGTCTTGCTGTGTCAGTTGCTGTTCCTACGTGCCTGTGTGACATGTGTGATTTGTGCTCCCTCTCATCTGACAATGCCTGCTTGCCCACATAGGGGATTTGGATCCATGAGTTACCTTTGTGTGGCACTGTATGCACATCTGTATGATTGGTATTCAGGTCTCCTCATGTGTTGTGTGGTTGCCTGGGGACACTGGCACCCCCTCACCTGTTGTGTATGATGTGCAGTGTGGGTCTGCCTGTTTGTGTTTGTGCATCTGCACCACTGCATTGGCATATCTTGGGTGTGCCATTGGCTGTATGTAGTTTGGTGGCTTTCCCCTGCTGTCCCTGGGACTCCTAGGTCATCGGTCAGCACAATGATCATGGTTTGTGTGTCCCATTGCTGCCATGGTATGGTATCTGTTCACCTCACATCTACAGTCTCCACAGGGTATCTGCATTTGTGTGCCCATTGGTGCAAATATGTGGGTCTGCATTCTGATGGTCACTTCTGTCATTGTGTTATTGATGAATGTTGACAGTGTCAGCCCCCATGGGTGTTGTTTGTCTGCACATGGCCAAAGGTATGTCTTATTTGCACTGCAGTATTTGGCTCCCCCAATTTATGTTGCAATGGGACACATGCACTACTTTGCCACTGATGTGTTTTATGTTCTGTGACCAGGAATCATCCATGCAGTTTGGCAGTTGCAGCTCTTTCTTTGTCAACACTTACATTTTGGTCACTGTGATGATGGGGGTTTGGACCCCATTGCCACAATGTTCAAAATGTGCTTCAGCTATGGACCCCACACTTACCTTTTGGTCACTGTGGTGATGGGGCGTTAGACCCCATTGCCACAATGTTCAAAATGTGCTTCAGCTATGGACCCCACACTTACATTTTGGTCACTGTGGTGATGGGGGGTTAGACCCCATTGCCACAATGTTCAAAATGTGCTTCAGCTATGGACCCCACACTTACCTTTTGGTCACTGTGATTATGGGGGTTTGGACCCCATTGCCACAATGGTCATGGCCTGCTTGCATTGTGGGGGCCACACACATATATGTGTGGCACATGTGATAGGGGGTCACATTGTATGTTCAAAGTCATGTTCAGTGTTGTAGGCATTTGACACAGTCTACACACACTTGTCATGGTGTTGGGGGATGTCTTTTTCTTGCATACCCTAGGTTGTGGTGTGCTGGTTGTGTCATGCATTGTCCATCCTATGAGTGGGGGTGGTGTTGGTGGTAGGCATCCAGCCCCCCATGGGTAGAGGTGGTAGTAGTGACAGGCATCCAGCCCCCCTGGGTAAGGGTGGTAGTAGTGGTAGGCATCGAGCCCCCCCTGGCTAAGGGTGGTAGTAGTGGTAGGCATCTGGCACCCCATGGCTAAGGGTGGTAGTGGTGGTGGGCATCTGGCACCCCCCTGGCTAAGGGTGGTAGTGGTGGTTGGCATCCAGCCCCCTGGCTTAGGTGGTAGAAGTGGTAGGCATCTGGCACCCCCTGGCTAAGGGTGGTAGTAGTGGTAGGCATCCAGCCCCCTGGGTAAGGGTGGTAGTGGTGGTGGGCATCTGGCACCCCCTAGCTAAGGGTGGTAGTAGTGGTAGGCATCCAGCCCCCCTGGGTAAGGGTGGTAGTGGTGGTAGGCATCTGGCACCCCCTGGCTAAGGGTGGTAGTAGTGGTAGGCATCCAGCCCCCCTGGCTAAGGGTGGTAGTAGTGGTAGGCATCCAGCCCCCCTGGCTAAGGGTGGTAGTAGTGGTAGGCATCTGGCACCCCCATGGCTAAGGGTGGTAGTGGTGGTGGGCATCTGGCACCCCCCTGGCTAAGGGTGGTAGTAGTGGTAGGCATCCAGCCCCCCTGGGTAACGGTGGTAGTAGTGGTAGGCATCTGGCACCCCCTGGGTAAGGGTGGTAGTAGTGGTAGGCATCTGGCACCCCCCTGGGTAAGGGTGGTAGTAGTGGTAGGCATCCAGCCCCCCTGGCTTAGGGTGGTAGTAGTGGTAGGCATCCAGCCCCCCCTGGGTAAGGGTGGTAGTAGTGGTAGGCATCCAGCCCCCTCTGGCTAAGGGTGGTAGTAGTGGTAGGCATCTGGCACCCCCATGGCTAAGGGTGGTAGTGGTGGTGGGCATCTGGCACCCCCCTGGCTAAGGGTGGTAGTGGTGGTTGGCATCCAGCCCCCCTGGCTTAGGGTGGTAGTAGTGGTAGGCATCTGGCACCCCCCTGGCTAAGGGTGGTAGTAGTGGTAGGCATCCAGCCCCCCTGGGTAAGGGTGGTAGTGGTGGTGGGCATCTGGCACCCCCTGGCTAAGGGTGGTAGTGGTGGTTGGCATCCGGCCCCCCCTGGGTAGGGGTGGTGGTGCGCATTCAGGCCCCTGTGTGCATATGTGGCATTGGTGATGGGCATCCCGCCCCTATGGTGCTGCTGTTGCTGGTGTAAGTAAATTCTGTATCCCTCTGTGTGTGTGTGTGATGTGTCGTGTACGTGTTGTATGTGTTTTGTGGTTGGTGTCTGACTTACCTTCTGCGCCGTACGCGTCCGTGCCTGTTCCGGTAGTAAATGTAGAATATTGGTATGATCGGGACGAAGGGATTCATGGTTGGTTCGTGTCGTTCGCCTTTCTCGTTGCTTCGCGTCGTCCTCGTCGCTTCGCGTCGTCCTCGTCGCTGGCGTGTTCGCCTCGTAGCCGTGGATCGTGTTGTGGCGCGAATCGGAGCTTATGTGCGCCTCTCCCGGATGCTTTGACGTGCCGTGCGTAGCGACGGGTTCGGCGCGTACGGAAAGCGCATCGTACTTGTTCGGCCGGACGGAGCTGCATTTTCCCTTCCGTGCGACTCGATTCAGCGTTTCCGGATTCGCCTCGGTCGGAGAACAGGACCTGGTTTGGGTGAGTACGACTCGGCCGGATTCTGTGCTGTTGTGCGCATCGTACTTACTCGTTCGGTCTGCTGTACGGATCGGTCGGGAAACAGGCATTCGCATGGCTTTTTTCCCGACCGAATGGTATTGGGTGCGCCTCCGACCGAGATCGGAATCGGCCCCTAAGTGTCAGTGTTGAGCACCGGAAACCACCGGCTCAAATTAAGTACTGCCTGGGTGGTAACTGAAGTGAGGGCAAGTGAGCCTTGCTCCCTTTATATTGGTGGGGTCACATAACTGGTGATACCTGAGAGGGATTGTTGGGTGGAAGTGTAGGACAGCCCTCTTAGGAGTGGGGGCTGCACAGTAACGTGTCCTCAGGACCTCACATTCCTCCCCCAAAAAAAAGAAAGATCAAAAGGTCCAAGAATGAAAAATCAAAACAGATAAAACAGGACACCACTGTGGGTTATTACTTTGCTCACCACGAAGGTCCCTCAGGGGGTGAATAAAGACGAGCCCAAGGGGGGGGTGACCCCCAAAGAACAAGCCAGCAGCACCTGGGCTTCTCTCCTTAACACCATACAACTGGCCATCGAAGCGCTCCAATATCAGTCTGAAAAGATGAATATCCAGCTCTCACTTCTACACACCCTGGCACTGTTCACTGCAGGCATCGATGAGAAATAGGGGGACCTGAACGGTCTAATAAAGAGAGCGCAATCCAAGGCTTAGCTTAACTGCGGATGCAGCTATATAGTTGATAAACTATCAACTCTTCCCTCACTGCTAAACAACATGCTAAGGGACATGAGAATTGCAACTACAGGATCCGCAAATAAGCCCTCAAGCGGCAGCCACACAGCATTGGGGACCGTTGACGGGCCTCAGACAAATCTGAACAGCGGGGAGCTGTATCATCAAAACCAGCAGACAGGATGGGACACCAAGGAATCTGCTGGGACGCCAGGAGCGTACAAAGAATCAACAACAGAGCCCTAAGAAGGAACGTATGCCTCGAAGCTCAACGCCAAACAACGCTGTCAGCAGAGAAAGAAAGGGCGTAATCAAAAAACTATTGTGAACCCAACTACCTTTTATCCTATTTTTTCCTGACAACATACAAAATTGGCCACTAAGCCTGGCACTGCTAATACTCACATTAAAGACCCCCCGCAATTGAACAATCAATCTGATTAAGGAGGCATCTCCCCCCCACAATACTCCGATCAGGTGTACATGGCAAATGAAACAGACACCGAAAGTGGGAATATAGCCACATCTTAAATCAAGAATGTTCCCCAGAGAAGTATCCAACAGAAGCACAAACGTTCAGACCTAAATGGAGGGTTTCCTACTTCCCTCACAACCCCAGAGCTGCCCCGACAGCTCACAGCAAAGGAGGGACCCACTCCAGCATCATTGGAGGTAGCCCCAAAGATATATATAAAGTTACAAAAGGATACAAGCAAGGGGATCGATTACAAATATCTAAACAGCAAAACTGGGTCGATCTGGGTTGCAGGGCACAACACAGGAAACCTGGTCTTACCACCTGATAGAAGTCTTGGCAGGCAGCATGCAGAACAGATAGAGCATTACGCAGTCCGGACAGAACAGAACACACTGTACTCCACCAAGCAGGCAAGTTCCGGGCTAACAACACTCGAGACAGAGTTAAGGAACGCAACCTCAAGATTGCAGCTCAAGGATGGGGAAATCCAGCCAAAGGAAGAGACCCACCGCACCTGCCAAAACGGAACTTCGGCGTCCGCAAATGACCCCTAACAGACAACACATTCGCAGAGAACTATGCAGCAGGACACACATGCTATTCTCCTTTTCCCTATGTTTACATCAAAAGGACACCAGGATACCCTGAACAGGGGGAACATTCTAAGGCTGCTGCAAGCAATCCCAACTCTCGCTGATCTGAGCTCAACCGATCTACTTTCAATAGAATTCATTCGTCCCTCAAACCCCTTGATGCCAGAGGCCACCAAGCCACATGGAAATCAATAACAGGCACCCAGAAAGTCCTAGCAGAACAATGAACTTTCAAAGCCTGGGGAATAGACATCATGCCTTACCTTAACCCAGGGTCCCCGTCACCTCTACTGGCCCTCGCCTTGTGGACAGCACTCACAAAATCAAAAGGGTGTCCAAACTCAGTGCTCAGAGGGGCTCTGGGACAATCACCACAACGGAGGGTCAACTCGATGACGGATCGACCAAACAGACCCTGGGCAGCATCTGCACCACAGAGCTGATCTCCAGACTTTTGGGCAATTTCCCGGGCAATAACCACCTCCGCAGGAGTGCAATGACGGGAAAACAAGGACTATGACGGTGAACAACAAAAGAAGATGGCGGAAGAGGTGGCATCTAGAAGGTATACAAATTGAACCTACAACTGACTACAAATACCTAAGTGTAATCATTGACAAAGAAGGGTCCTTCGCATGCCAGAAAGAAGAAATCAGAAGGAGAGGGTTGGTTATAGCAATATCATTGAAAAACCTTACATCAAAATTTATGGGGCCTTCGCTAAGTCCTCTCCTACTTCCCACGATAACCTATGGCAGCAAAGCATTGCGGGGGAGAGATGCGAAACTACTGGACAGTACTCTAGTTAATGCATACAGAACCATGTTCGGCCTCCCAAACTACACTTCTCCAGCCCAAATCGGGCTGGAGTTCGGTTTACTAAAACAATCTCTGGCTAGGCACGGAACGTACATCATCTGCTGGAATAAGATCAGATCCTCTGCCTCAAACACTTTAAACCAGCGTCTATGGCAAGAACTTCAGCACAGGGAAACTTCTCCCGCAAGACGCTACCTACAAGACACTCTTGAAACAGCCAAGCTCACTGATCTCTGGAACACACAGCTCCAACACACAACCTTTCAAAAATTGGTCTGGAAGTCGGTAAGACAACTTTCACTGTTGGAGGACAAGGCGCTGTTCTCGGCCAGAGCCCATGCCTGGATGACCCTAAACTCCTATAAAACACCTGCACCCCAAAAATATTTTAATCAGGGCTACCCTAAATCATTAAAAATAAAAAATTTGAAGCACGGACTGGGCATTCTCCCATGTGCCCAGAATCTTTCACCATGGCAGAGGGCACTGACCCAAAGTACTTGTAGCCTGTGCAACACAGGCCCAGGAGATATTTTGCATCTAATTTGTACATGTAAGGTGCTGCAGCAAGAGAGAATACAGCTGCTAAAGGCCCCCTTGAATGAATGAATGAATGCATATTAGCTTTATAAAGCGCAAACTTTGCCCAGAAGCGTCAAGGCGCTGAGGAAAGGGGCCAACAGACGATAATGCGTAAGGCTCACAGTGATGAACGGGTGAAGAGCCAAGTCTTTAGGGCCTTACGGAAGAAAGAGTGAGACTCCAGTCCAGAGATTGAGGAGGGAAGGGAATTCCAGAGTTTGGCTGCAGCAAAGGAAAAGGCTCTACCCCCCATCTTACTCTCTTAAACTTAGGAACTACCAGCAGATTTTTACTGGCAGATCTTAAATGCTTGGTAGGAACATATCTTCGAAAGAGCCTTTTAATGCCTTCTGACCTAGTATTATAGAAAGCCTTGCGAATGAGGCAAAGGGCTTTAAACAAGATTCTCCGGCCAAGGGGGAGCCAATGCAGCTTACTGATAGTAGCCGAAACAGAATGGTATTTGGGAAGGCCCATCACCAGTCTGGCAGCAGCGTTCTGCACCAGCTGTAGTCGATGCACGAGTCCCTTGTTGATACCCAAGTAGAGAACATTACAATAGTCCAATCTGGACAACACGAGGGCAACAACTGCCTGCTTTCGGTAGAGAAAGGAAGGAAATTGAGAAATCTTCCTGAGAGTCCCAATAGTCCCTTCAAGCAGATAGGAACTCGCACTAAGAGGCTAGCGGTGCTGGCATGCCATGATCCGGGGGTCACACAACTGAACAGCAGAGTGGTCAAATTTCTCATGCTGGCGGAACAAAAAATGACGAAAGCGTCAAGCTTACCTTAGCAATGTTAGCAATAGGCAGATGAAGAAGAAACTGGCTCTTAAACTGGACGCTGTCATTTTATAATCATTCTGCTACAATTAAAAAAAGAGTGCTCATGATGGGGGATAATTCCTGTTCTGTTTTACACCTACTAGGAGTTTGCTCCAGTCACATATGCACTTCACTGCACTTTACTATGTGGACTCCTGGTCTCATTTGGCATATACTAATGATGTATAGTGATGGTCTTATCAGCTAATTCTACATCAGTTACGTCTTTACAGCACTGCACACTTCCAGGACTCTTGATTTTACTGTCATATACTGTATATTGAATGCACTTATCAGACATTTTTACACTAGTTACGTAAGCACTGTACTGCATTTTATCATGTGTACCATTGGTTTTATTGGTGAATAATAATGATTTTTATTGGTAGTTTTATGATGTTGCAATGGTTTTAAGTAACTATGCAAAATAAATAAACTTGAAACTTGAACTTCAGTCCTTAGGTCTCAGAATCAGTCAGCATGATCTTTTGATGGCATAAACAGCAGGATCATGTCGTAAGAGTACAGAGTTGATCCGCCTTGCTGATACTCAGGACAGTCTAAATGTGTGACAGACTAAAGGAGCGTGGTTGGAGACATATTAGTCTCAAAGCTTGATCCCTGAAGACAGTCTTTGAGGAGAAGAGTCTGTAATCTTTCTCTGGGCCACTGCCAACTCCAATATCCTTCAGCAGGCTGCACTGGGCGCTGACCCGGAGGGGGGCGCTGGGTTTAGCAATAGCTTGCAATTTAAAAGCACCTGCTGCAGAGTTCCTTGTGCGTCCAGCTTTCAGGCGGCAATAAAAGTGTCAAGCTAACTCTTGTGATCAATGTTCCTGCTAGAGAGAGAGATTGGAGTTTTGTATAGTGTCAGTTTTGACTGGCCATAAAGTAGCACAGAGTGTTAATATGCCTGCTGCACAGAACAGGTCTGTGTTTTATGTGGATAGCTGAGTGGATTAGTAAAGCTAGTCATCACCAGCGCTTTAAAACGACTGAAGTGTATGTGAGAGAAGGGCTATGGAGGATCAAGGGGCACTTTTGCTGGGTGGTAGTGAAGAAATCCGAGGAGGAGGTCATGGGGAGGCGCCAAAAAAGATTGTCATACCGGGTGCCACCAGCGTTAAGGCCGGCCCTGTCCTTCAGTGGCACAGTGTTGAGTCCATCTCTTGAGTGAAGAGAGGCCTTCAACATATTTCCACAGGACTGCATGTGGGATGTGTTGGGGGTGCTTGTGCGCTTTGTGCGAGTCACTGCAGCTCCTCTGCCTAGACACGTCACTCACAGAACACTTCGGAAAGTGGTCCATTATTAGGGTGGGAACCAGCATAAGCAAAATTGTCACTGGTCCTATGTTTTTTGAAATGCCAAGAATGCTTCATGGACTTTAGTGAAAGACTGATGGTCTGATCCCAGTCATGTTGTGAGACTCTGCAGGTGGTAGCTGCACTTTTAAAGGCACTGGCAAGAAGGTATAGACAGAGTGGTCACACTTAAATTACATGGATGTCTGCATTGTCCCTAGCAGGACCAATTCGAAGTGAGACATTCAGGATAGCAATGTTGATGAAACGCATAACTGCTGTAATCTTCTATATTATATAAACTTTAGCTTGTAACTTTTTAACTGCAGTCCATAGATTTGTGGTAGTTCTTTTATGGATATTGGGACTGCTAGTGTGTTTAAAGGTTATCTTCCTGATAGCAAAATGGACTATATATAGTGGTGGGTCAGTAAGTTGCTGGTGCTGAACTTCTTTGGTCTGTGCATGGCTTCAGCAATTATTGATGTTTATAACATGGTTTACAAGGAAGCTAGTGACAGCATCTGAACAATTGTGGGAGGGAGCTATGGGGGAGAGACTCAGTTGCACCTAAATACAGGTTGTTCTTTGTTCTCCCACTAGGACTTTGCAAAGCAGTTGTTGTTCATCATTGGTGGCCTGTCTGTTGTTGATGAATGCTTCCACTCATGTGTATGTCTTTGGCGATGTCTTCCGCTGTGATCAAACTTCATCAAAGGACATGGCAGAGTTCTTCTTCTTTTGTGTTGCTGTGGTTCTGGTTTGCCAATGTGGACTGACAGGTCAATTGCTTCTCTTCTTTCTTCTTGGTGCACAGGCATTACACCATCTTCTCGGAGGTTAGGCCAATGGGCCCTCTGGGTAGTGTAGTCTTGGAAGTGGAAGAGATCGGGCTTTGACCCTGCTCACATCCAGTAGGTAGGCGAGTTGGCTATTTAGGTTCCTCACCTTGGTTCTCCTTAAAAAGAGACCTCTAGGAGTGTCAGGTCTGTGAGTAGAGCTATGTAGTAATGTGATGGAGTGACACTGTGATGTTATGAAGAATGGTTGAGGGAGAAGTATTCTAGGGTGGAAGGAAAACGCTCTTTTAAAAGATTATAGGGTAGTTATGCAAGAGAATGCAGGATAGTGGCAGCGCTACTTGTAAGCTCTAATAAATACGACATAAGTGATTGCTGGATCTCCTGAGTATGTTGCAGGCTGTCACAATGGTGATGAGGAGGAAGCCCCATGTGTGTAACATAGAGTAAGCCAACCAGCAACAGTAAGCAGACCAACACTCACTGCCAGCACTCACCGGTAACGCTGAAAAGGAAATTTTGGGAGAGCCACTTTCCTGGGATGAACTCAATGCAAGAGGTAGTCGTCGATTGTATAGTGGCTGTGCGATGAGTGGAGGAAGATAGGCACTGAGTGCAAACTAAAATAACAACAAGAAAGGCAGTTGCGAGGTGCGCGCATGCGTGGTGTAAAATGTGGACATTCTGGCCGCCGATTTTTAAGTCAGGCACTCGCACTGAGCATTGGGGACAGTTTCATACAGCTGACGAAGCATCAGCAAATTACTTTTTGTTGTTGGGGCATGAAATAAAAGAGTGGGTACCATTTCAGCCACGAAACAAGAGGAGTAGTTCTTGCAACAAAAGAAGGGCAAAAACACATAAGATTTCAACCAGGCATATGTTTGGGAAGAAGAAATTATAGGACACCATCCTTAAGTCAGGCAAAAACATATTTTGATGTAAAAGGACTCAGAAAAGACAAATTTAGTAGCAGATCACAAAATATTAGGATACAAGTGTAAAGTAATGTCAAGTGAGGAGACAAGTAGTGAAGTAACAATAAACATGGGTGAAGAATTATATAATGAAGAGTAAAAGTATAGGAGGTGTTTCAAGTATAATTTTTAAGAGGTGTTACCTTTTGACATATCAGACCAACAGAATATTGTCAAAGATGGGAAAATGGACAAGAGGATTTGAACACTTCTTAAAAGCAACATGTAAAAAAATACACTGATGAAGAGGCAAAAGATTTGTTACTTAATCTTCTGGGAGATGATGTAGAAAATTTGATAATTACATTTCCTGAACAAAAACGAAATACGTACAAAGGGCTCATTAAATGCCTACCTGAAAAATCTGACCCTCAAAGAAATCTGCATTTTGAAAGGTATCATTTCAATATGCCATTCGAAAAAGAAAATTAAACAATGGATGAGTATGTCACAAGGTTAAAGAAATTAGTAACTTTTTGCGAATTTGAGAGATTTGGCAATGAAGAACCAAAAGGTTGCAAATAATCCAAGGATGCAACTCAGTAAAGTTCGGAAAAAGCTTCTTGAGAAAACATACGATTTGCAAGAAATTCTACGCATGGCTAGAACAGAAATGCAAGCTCAGAAACATGCTACAAACATGGAATAAGGAAGAATGAAAACTATAGAACAAGTAAGGCAAATGTCAAAGAAAAGTAGCAGTGGGGAAACAATGGAACAACAAAATAGAGAAATATGTTACAGGTGTAGATTCCAATTCCCACATCAGAGAAAATGTCCAGCGATAGGACAACAATATAGAGAATGTAGGAGGCAAAATCATTTTGCAAGTGTATGTAGGTCTAAAAAAGAAAAAAAAGAAATTTGGAACAAAAAGGTTAAATTGGAACAAACAGATAACTTTTGACACTAAGAAAAAGATTGGAAACACAAAGTATGTTAGACAAATGGAAGGTGCTGAACAGGATTCTTAGGAAGGATCTGAACAATCTGAAAGACTTTACATGATGTGTGAGGAAAATGAGGTCCAACAAGTCAATATGATAAAAAGGGAAAATATAAGGAAAACAACATCTGTGGATTTAATGGTTGGTCTCCAGAAAGTTCCATTTGTTCTTGATAGTGGAGCTACATGCAATATAATGTGTATCACAGAATACAAGAAAATGAAAAAGCAGCCCTTTTTAAGTCCATCAAATGTCAGTGTCTTTTAGTGGGGAGCTAAACATCCTGTTTCTTGTTTAGGGACGTTTGAAGAAACACTGCTATACGGAGGTACAACTAGTAAAGAAGAAATTCATGTCTTATAGGGTGAAGTTCTTGGACCATGCTTCTAAGTAATGCCACTGCTCAAGTCATGAGTTTGCTAGCAATGACCTGTAATATAATGACAGATCATCCTGTGTTGAGAAAATATGCAAAGTTGTTCAATGGATTGGGTAAGTTAAAAGACAGAACAATTACGCTACATATAAATGAAGCAGTGAAGTCAATGGCTCAGACACATAAAAGGATTCCAATACACTTACAAGCAAAAGTGGAGAAAGAGATAGAATCATTGCTTCAACAAGATATAATTGAACCAGTCACTGGAACAATACCATGGGTATCACCCATTTTAGTGATTTCAAAGAAAGACACTAAGGATATCAGAATTTGTGTTGATATGAGAGTCCCAAATACAACAATCGAGAGAGAAAGGTATCCAGGTCAACATTTAAATGACATGATTAGTAATGTTAATGGTATTCTTTTCTCAAAGTTGGATCTTTGCAAAGGGTATTATCAATTAGAAGTTGATGATCAGTCAAGATATATTATGACATTCTCTACACACCTATGATTATTTAGGTATAAAAGATTACATTTTGGGATATATTCAGTTACTGAGATCTTTCAGGAAACTATAAAGAAAATTATAAGGCCAGTAAAAGATTCTTTGAATTACAGTGATGATATTTACATTTTTGGAAAAACACAAGAGGAGCATGATCAGGCATTAGATGGAGTATATCAACAACTTCAAAAGGCTGGCTTGATGCATAATTTAAAAAAGTTTTAAATGAATAAATGTGAGTTAACATTTTTCGGCACATGTTTTCTCGCAAAGGAATGAGGCCAGACCCTTTCAAAGTGGTGTTACTGAATGCAATGCTCAGGCCTAAAGATGTATCAGAGTTACGCTCATTCTTGCGAATGGCTAGTTATTGTGCACAATATATTAAACATTTTGCGACCATAAGTACTCCACTCAGGGAGTTAAAAAAGAGGGAGCGGAAGTTTTGGTGGAATGATGAGTGTGAGCATGCTTTTAAAGAAATAAAACAAGAAATATCAACTGCAGTTAATTTGAAATACATTGATCCGGACTTGTGTACAGAATTGGTGGTAGATGCCAGTCCTGTGGAACTGGGTGCAATTCTGGTACAGCACAAGCCTGAGAGGGAAACTCCTAGATATGTGGTTTCTCATGCCAGTAAAAGTTTATCTGATGTGGAACAGAGATGTTATCAGCCAGAAAAAGAAAGTTTGGCAGTTGTCTGAGCATGCGAGCAATACCATGATTTTATTTATGGAAAACCATTTGTATTTAAAACAGATCATCAAGCTCTCACTTCCATCTTTGAAATCCAAAAGCATAAATGTCCCCACGAATCAAAAGATGGGGAATGAAATTAATGGATTATCATTTTTGGATCATTCATAAACCAGGAAAAGAATACAAGCCAGTGGATTACTTGTCCAGGCACCCATTCAAAAATGAGACAAAACAACAGTTGGAGGCAGAGGAATATATATGTTTCATAATTAGGTGTGCAGTACCTGGAACTATTGTGGAGAAAGATTTAATTGAAGCATAACAAAATGATGAAACAAATCGGGAAGTAAAGAAAATGATATGTGAAAATAATTAGAGGCTAATAAATAGTGTAACTCGATTTTGATCTAACATAAGAAAACATGATGTGTTAGTGTTCAAACATATACAATCTGAACTGTCTGTGACTTAACATGGAATACTTTTAAGAGGTAATAAACTGAACCTTTAATTTTTTCAATGAATTTCTAATTTTTGCATTCTATTTCCTAACTATAATGTCCATGTAACCTTTGTTTTTTTAGTGAAATTCTATGTGTTTTTTATTTTTTTTATCCTAACTGTAACCTGTCTGAGTGGGTCTGTGAGTGGGTGTGTGAGTGAGTGTGTGAGTGGGTGGGTGGGTGTATGAGTGCCTGTGTGTGTATGTGAGTAGGTCTGTGAGTTCCTGCATGGGTCTGTGAGAGCCTGTGTGGGTTTGAGAGTGCCTGTGTGAGTGTCTGAGTGGGTATGTGAGTGCCTGTGTGGGTCTGTGACTGGGTCGGTGAATGCCAGTGTGGGTCTGTGAGTGGGTGTTTGAGTGCCTGTGTGGGTACGTGAGTGCCTGTGTGAGTGTCTGAGTGGATGTGTGAGTGCCTGTATGGTTCTGTGAGTGTGTCTGTCAGTGCCTGTGTGGGTCTGTGAGTGGGTATGTGAGTGGTGCTATGCATTTTGGGCATTTGCATACCTAGGGTATTTAAAAGGGAGAGCCATGGACTCTGCTCTCACCAGGAGACCACAAGAAAGAAACAACTCATCACAGTCACTGCACATCAGATTGTGCTCTAATAAATCAACGATGAATTCATTTCTACTAAGCCTTTCATATCATTTTTCAATGTGAAATACGAAAGGAAACACACTTGCTTTGCCTTTGCCAAGCCCAAGAAGTTAAGATTGTTTGGGCTTTACTGAAGTGAAGCTTCAACTGGGGCACCTGCTATGTTGGTATTTGTAAGTGCTTCCCTTTGAGGTCTAATTTCTGTGAAATCAGCAGCAGGGGCAGAATCAAACCTCATTTTTTCCAAGAAGAGTCCCAAGTTTTGCAGAAAACATCTACCCAACTGAAGTACTTTCTTTTGGTTAATTAGTAAATGCTACCTCGTTGGGTAAATGTCTCAAGCATATTCTACACTACAGCTGTGTAAAGGACCACGAGGTGTGCATGTAATTTTTGCAATGTGATTGCACCTAGAGAGTCTTCATCCACAAATCTGTGATAGTGTGAATCCTCATCAAGAGATGATGATAAGACTAGAAAGAGGTGATTCTCCACCAAACAGGAGTACTTCCACTTAACTAAATGATGTGGGTGCTTCTTTGTTTGGTGGAGATGTCCTTGTATTCCTCTGCATCAATAACGCATCACCAAAATGGGCAGAAACACGTTCGAGGGCCTTTTGTTAAGCTGTCCATCAAGGCGGAAAAACGTTTCCATACTACTAAGGAAAACGGGGCGTGGCCAAATGGGTGGAGCTTGCAGATGATTTGGGCATTTGTGTATTCAGGTTAATCAAAAAGGGAGAATCATGGATTCTGCTCTCACCAGAAGAAACGAGAAAGAAATCACTCGTCACAGTCACCCCAGATCAGATTGCACTCCAATAGATCAATATGCCGTCACCGCCATTAAGGATTTCAGATTGTTTTTCAATGTGGAATATGAGAGGAAACACACTTGCTTTGCCTTCCCCAAGCTCAAGAAGTTTTTTGTTTTTCTAAACAAAGGGAGAGGGGCTGCGTGGACCCCTCCTGGGCTGATTTTGACCCTAAGGACCTCATTCCCCACGGCCTTGCTATGACTCCCTGGGTGCCCTGGAGCCTACCCAGGGCATCCAGTGTGGTTTGATGGGGACAGTGGGAGGGGGGTAGCTTCAAGGCCCCCGCAGTCCCAGTCAGCTTCCCGTCTCCTGCGGGAGTTGGCATTGATCCCACATTCAGGGAGCTACCAGAAATGCAGCTCCCTGGTGCAGGAGAAATCATTTCATCTGTTTCCCTGACAGCATGACAGCTGGCAGGGAACCAGATGAAAACTCCCGGTTCTGTTTGCTCTCACTTGGCGGGAGCTCTCACAGCTCCCGCCAAGCGAAAACAAACTCCTATGTCCCGGGGTCCTGGAGGGTGGCGGTCCCCAGGGCCATTAGTGGCTCTAGGAGGGGGGCTGCACTGACCCCCTTCATCTGTTTCCACGGGCCAGCCCCAGGGAGGTGGTGGTTCCCAGGGCCATATATGGCCGGGAGGGGGGCACTACAGAGCCCCAGAGAGGTGGTGGTCCCTGAAGACCAGGGGGGTCCACGTGGCACCCCTTTGTTTGACTTTTGCCCTGGGGAGGTGGTGGTCCCTGGGGCTTCTTACAGCCCCAGGAGGGGAGTCTGAGCAAATCCCCTCCATTTAATATATAAAGCCCTAGGGAGGTGGTGGACCCCAGGGCTCAAGGATCCTGATGGAGGGGGTCCGCACGGCCCTCATCCAATATGTAAATAAAGCCCCGGGAAGGAGGTGGTTCCCAAGGCTCAAAATAGCTTCAGGAGGGGAGCCACATGTGCCTCCCTTCTTTTCTTTTTTATGCTCCAGGACCTGGCCCACCTGGTGGCTATACAGTAAGCAAGGGTGGGAGCCTGCGCTTGTTTTTTGTTTGTTTTGCCACTGAATCACAAATTTGTGGCAATTTTTAATTTACAAATATGCTTTTTTGCCCTGCATGATCCCAGGTGGACTTCTGGACCAGAACTATAGAGTCAGGGTCTTTCTACCCTGTCCCCTTTTCTTTTTTTAAAACTTTGTTTGGGACTCGGCTGAAGCCGATTCTCAAGATGGCTGCTAATACTTCCTGGTTGAAGTGTTGGCAGCCAATCAGATTTCAGCACAAAGTCTGTTGGATCCTCGGAGGATCTGCGTCCCTTTATTTACAAATTTGGTTTTCTTTTAATATCTCAGAAACTACTGAATGGATGTACACCAAATAGCAAAAAGCACTCTTTCGGGACCAAGTGCTAGCTTTCTGCCAAATTAGGGTTACTTCCATCCAGCAGTTCAGGCTGTAGTCGTGTTCAAAATCTGAATGGGAATTAACATAGAAAATGCACTTTTTTGACCCCCATTTCTCTCGGCCCCAGCTTGACGGATCACCCAGAAACGTTCCATGCACAACAAGACGCAACATGACAATTTTTGGGCAAATTTCATGAAGATTCATCAAACGGCGCCAGAGACATAGGCAAGTCAAAAAACGCTTTCCTAGGGAAACTAGCTCCTATCTTTTACTACCTACTGGCGACTGCCAGTAGGTAAAAATATATATACGCTGAAAAAACCAAAGGTTATAGGGACGTTATAGTTAAGAAATAGAAAGCAAAAAAGTTCGAAATTCACTGAAAAAGCCAAAGGTTACAGAAACGTTATAGTTAGGCTCAGATTTCACTCGTATAAAACTATAGAAATTTAGCAACTATAGTTACCTGAGCTAACTATAACTTACGCCCCCGCAATGCACTGCTTATGACCTCACGTATTACATCACTCATGACATGGTAAGTGACATCACTGATGACATCTCAAATGACATCATCCAGTGAGTGTAAGTGTTTTGTAAATGCTTCTGAGACTCAAAGATATATACTAAGCTACTCTATAGGTTACATTTCTACTATTTCTGTCCTACTGAGTGATACTGTTTCTAACATATGTCATGTGAGTGGCTTTGTGACTGTCTGTATCAGTCTGTGAGTGGGAGTGTGAATGGCTGTATTGGTGAGTGACTGGGTGTGTGAGTGAGTGACTGTATGGGTGAGTGACTGGCTGTAGGAATGGGAGCACTGCACGAGTCACTTTTGGGCTGTACCCTTGCCCACAACTGCTGCTAAGCACTTTTCGCCTGGTCCCTGAGTGGAGGAGGGGCCTAACACGCCACAAACAAACGCCGGAGGTCCCACAGCACGGGGAGCACTGCACGAGTCACTTTTGGGCTTGACCCTTGCCCACAACTGCTGCTAAGCACTTTTCGCCTGGTCCCTGAGTGGAGGAGGGGCCTAACACGCCACAAAAGGATGCCGGAGGTCCTGCAGCGCGGGTAGCACTGCACGAGTCACTTTTGGGCTGGACCCTTGCCCACAACTGCTGCTAAGCACTTTTCGCCTGGTCCCTGAGTGGAGGAGGGGCCTAACATGCCACAAAAAGACACCGGAGGTCCCGCAGTGCGGGACATGCGTGGGGCGCTCGGGCTTGGCCCGGGCGAAGACCGGGCCAAGACGGACCCGTCTTAGCCCATCAGAGCCCGGTGGTGGCTGGGCCACCCCCTTGAAAAGAACGCTAAAAGGTTGACTGAGGTTCGTGGCGTGAGTCCTGTGGTTTATTTCTGGCCATCTATAGAGATTATTTATTGACTAAGTGTGGCTCCCAGAGACTACATAAACCGGGGGTAAGCCACGTTATATACTAGCCGGCTCGATTAAATACGGTGGTGGCCTGACATCGTATAGATCCATATGGACATATTGGAATTGGTATAGGAGAGGGTTCATTATTTTAGGTGCTTGCCGCATTGAGGTTCCTCATCTTACAACTATTGTGTATGTAAAGTACTGTATTTTTAACTACTTGTTATTTATCTTCGTGGGAAGGAGTAGGATGGGTAAGAGAAAGGCGGGAATCATCACTAACCCAACAGGGGGCGGACAGCAATAACTATCTGACGGGGGCAATGGGGGCTATCGAACAACAAATAAACTCTGTTGAGGAGTCCCTAACACAAGGGAAGGTTTGTGCGATGGTAGCGAAGAGCCCTAGGGTCAACATACACAACGCCTCTTCAAATAGCCAGCTGGAGGGAGCGATAGATCATCCACCCCCTAATGGGTGTGTCCAAGAGACATCCGGGCATATCTATGTGAGCTACTTGGATTGTGACCCACAGCCACCATCCAAGCGACCTAGAAACCCAGACGCTCCGCGTAGGGAGTTAAATTCAATCCTCCCATCGAGTAGGAAAGATATTAGGAAGAAACGGAAAAATATGAGCAGACAGGGCAAACTTGATGAAGGTAGGAAGTCTCCATCCTCTATTAATACTCTAATTGTGGGTCAATCGGCCGAGCTTTGTAAAATCGCAAATAAAATAGATGAACTACATAAAAAAGTAACTGACTCATTAAGTAAATTAATGGACAGAGTGGGGGCTATTGAGGATATTCTAAAAAATAGAGTTAGGCAAAACCACCCCTCAAAAATTAACTCTGAAACCTGTCTTATAGGGGACTTACCGCTACAGTCTGTCGGTCAATCCCTACGTGCCGCCCCACAAGAAACGATGGTTTCCAATTCTCCTGTAAATTTAGACCCTCAGGCTATGCGCCCAAACCCTCCCTTTTATAACAGGGCCCCAGCAAATCATGTGGCTGATTTTAATATGAAGGCTCCTGCCCCGCCTGACATTAGGGCTCATGAGCAGCTGGTTCCCGCATCTCAAATAAAATTGAATATGAACGTAAACACGCTTGACCTACCCCCTGCAGTTACTCCCTATACTGTAGTTTTGGCCAACGTCCCAGTCCCTACAACACAAACGACTGAAACATGGGAAGCCCTGAGTAATAAATCTCTATTTTGGTAGGGCGCAAAAACTGGCCTAACCGAAGCCCTATTCGCCAAATTTAAAATGGCTAGACGGGTCTCCTGGGTTGGTAGAGATTACAAATCACTGGCGGGAGACTGCATAAATGTAGAGATCACACAACAGCAAGTATGAGTCCAGTAGCATTTATTCCAAATGAATGTCCTCAGCAGAAAGCTCCTTACACGACGCTGCCACAACAGTAATACAAGTTTCTCTGGAACTTTAAGAGACTGGCACTCTAAGTTCTACCTGGACATTCTGCTCCAGATAGCATTACATTGTGAGATTAACATTAGACATCTTTTCCTTTATGGAAAAAACAAAAACAAATAAGATAATAAATAACATAACAATAACAAATAAGAGTTTTCACTAAATCATGTTCATCAACAATGAGAATTACCTCAGATGCTCCACTTTGCAGACGTTTCCAACACTCCACACAGTTCCATTCTCCAATACAACCACGTTACGCCCGACCTCAACAACCTTCAATGGGGTGGAAAATTTACTGTCACCCTTTTTCACTACTCCACACTTCTTAGTAACAACCCAATCACCCATGGCAATATCGGTTTCTTTTACACCTTTCCTTGTGTTATAATACTCTTCCGCACACCTCTGTTTCATCGTGACTCCAGCTTTAATAGCTTGATGATCCACCCACACATGATCTTTGGAAACTAACCAGACAGGATTCTCCTTCCTCCCCGGTTCCCTACCTTTCAAAGAAACAAAAGGGGAAACACCAGTGACAGCATGGGGAGTAGTTCTGTCTTGTGGATTGTTACCTGCCTTGTTATGTTGGCCTAGGCCTGGCTGCCATGCTGCTTTTCTTTGCGCACGTTACACTGAGCCGGGCCTTCCTCGCCCTTTGCTCGTGCCAAGTTCTTTTGCACTGTCTGCATCTTCTGTTGTTCACCTTTTTGGGCTCAGTCTGCACAAACATGTACAAGGTCGCATAACAATGTATTTCGGTTCTTCCTGATATGGCCAGTCTCGCGCACCCAGACATAACATTATTTGCAATTGCCATGAAGAATTTGGTATGCTTTTAATACTGTGGTTTACTAGCGCTTAACACACTTGGAGAAATCCCTTTCAGTGAGAAGAGCTATGATGTCCTGCTGATGTAATTCTGCATCTAGAGACTGAGGTATGGGGGTTCGCTAGACAAAGCCCAGAGGTCTTCTATTATTATAATAAACTATCTTACTGCAAGGGGAGGGTGGTAATGTTATTTATACGTTTATCCACTGAGCTCTGAGATGCTTTCCCCTTTTGTATTCTATGGAATTGTAACCATGCTGCTTATATTAGTCATATGCATTATGCTATTAGTACTGACACGTGTACTGTACATTAGAGCACGTAAGTTGGAATAAACATTTTAACCTATCCAGTGTCTCTTACTACGCACCTTGTGGACAAGTAAGAGTGAGTGACGAAAGAGTGTTCTTGCTTCTGCGAGTCCTGAGATAAAGATACCGTGTTCTGGGTTGTCCAAACATTAGTACTTGGGTGCTAATGGGATGCTAAGCTAGTTGGGTTGGGGTTTTTGGGTGCTACGGTATATGGTGGCAAACCACTGTATTCCGGGGTCCCATTTTCCTGTGCATAGCTCTGTGTATGTGCAGAAACCTTATGACATGGCGCGACCACCGTGGGGCAGCTTATCTGCGAGACGCTTGAGTAGTACTTGTGCTTGTCCACAAACCCCTCGCGTACGCTTCCGGAGGCGTATGTGACGGTGATACCTCCTATATTGAATGTTTTATAGGTTCTTTCGAGCTTGAAGTTATTAAAAAGGTTAGTTAGCAGACCCATTTTCTGTGCTCCCTGTTAGGTTGTCGAATATAATTGTTTGGTCATGGCTGGTGTGGCGATAGCTACACATAGTCGAGGAGCACTCCGAGACCACTTAGCTGTGTATGGAGTGCCCGATACTGGGGTCGAGTTGGTCTTTGTGGTTCAAGCCGATGCGGCTTATCACTTTGAAGTGTTTTACACTTGGATCACTTTTGAAGCGGTGGATGCAGGTGATAAGCTGTTTCATGAATATAAGCCCACCGCTGTTCCTGCTGCCTATCGACCCTATACTGCTCTTGAAGTGCCTCTCACGGCTTGGCAGCACCGTGTTTGGTTCAATGGCGCCCTACCACAACCAACTACCGCAGTTCGTTTAGGCCCCTTATCAATTCAGGGGGCCACTTGGCCTGTATTGGCCGGGTATACCCCGCATCCAAATTATCTGGCATTACCGCTTGCGGAACTGCGCACTATGCATACCGAATTGGTGCGAGTGCATCGAGCCTTGGTGACATACGTTACAGGTAGCCTCCATGGAGCTGCTCCTGTAGTCGCAGGCCAACCAGCTATTGCAGCTGGAGTGACTATAAGTCCTGTCATGGTAAATTCTGTGATGGGCAAACGTCCACAAAATAAGGACGACTATCCTTACTGGCTTGCTGAAAAGTTCGATCAGATAGAAGCAGTGTTTCCACATACATCCCCAGTAGATAAACACCGCATCCTCACGATAAGTTTGCCAAAAGACATAATCCCCGATTTGACATCATGTGAAAACTGGGGTAAGGTATTCGCAGCAGTTTATTCAAAATGTTTTGGAACTCCTTCCATGACGGTTCTACCCTCTGTAATTAAAAAAGTACAGGATGAACATGGCCCTGAAGCGGCTGTGGAATTAGGGATGAGACTAGTGGGAGTGTTTGATGTAGTAGCTGAGCTGATCCTTGGAAATGTCAAGGGCGATGCTATGAACTTTCAAGTAGCGAATGCTTTGGCTTTGGTCCCAGAGTTGGACAGGCCTCGCGAATTACCGAAAATAATAGCCCGGTCTTATAAAACAATTGGAAGAAATAGCCTAGGCAACAAGCCTTTTGTAAAAATGCAAACTCAATCGCAAACACAAGTTATACAAACAAAAAGTGCATCTGAGAAAGATAATAAACCGGTCTTCACAAAAAAAAGTTGGAGACAGAAAAAACAGGGTAAGCAACAAAAGAAGCCGGGGTCGAGAGGCGCTTCCCCAGTTTCGGTTTCTTCTGAACGTACTTATGATTTACGTGATAGGTCAAGGATTAAATCACCAGAAAGGTTTCAGAGCTCTGATACGCGTTCTCCTCGTTCTTCACAGGCCCAGACGTCGTCACAGGCTGGTGGAGGAGGACGGCAAGATAGAGGAAGGGGCCGAGAGGCTCCCCAGGAGCGAGACCAACCTCGACAACAAGTCAGAGGGAAAGCAGAAGATTTTCATCTTCCTCGACCGCAATTTCAGAAGAAAAAGGTTGCCGCTGTCACAGCGAAATATGCCTCAGACCGTGAGAACGAGACTCCAGAATTGGACGTGGGCAGTGACCCTCCTAGACAGCGCCGCAGAAGTTACCATAGTGCGGGAGGCGCTACGTCCTCATATGGAGGCGACAGCAACTGAAACATTCGTTACAGTAGAGACAGCTGACACGAGAGTTGCACCCCCTGACAGACTACATAATATAGTCATACAAATTGAAGGTGACATACCGCGTGAAATAAAAGGGATTTTTTGGGAAAATCTAACCTCTTCATATGACATTTTGTTAGCGGAGGTGGATTGGCCACCCCCATTCGTTTTAGCTGCACATAAAGGAGAGGAGGTAATCCTTCCAAGCTTCTCACGGCATGTCCCAAAAGACAAAGCTGAAGCACTTGCAGCTGAGTGGGCTGTGTACCTGGCACCAGCGTTATACCGCAACCATGTAGGATGGGATGAAGAATCACCTCCTCATGCAATACCTTTGCGGTCACTACCGCAGCCACAACCCCAATATCCCATCAAACGGCAGGCAAAAGGCCCCGTCTCAGAAATTCTGACACAGTTGGAATATCAGGGAGTAATTGAACCATGCGTATCACCTATGAACAATCCCCTTTTCGTGGTTTCTAAACCCGATGGATCGTACCGCTTAGTTTTGGATTACCGGCATTTAAATACTCATTGTCGGAACTTTGCGGTGCAAAACACACACAGTTCTGCGCTTGTAGACAGTCTTGTTCGTAAAAAATACAAAACGACACTTGACCTTTCAAACGGTTTCTACACGCACAACCTAGCCCCGGAGAGTGGTCAATGGACCGCATTCACAACCGGTGGTAAATTATTCCAGTTCCGGCGTTTACCCATGGGCTATAAAAATAGTCCGGGTATATTCGCCGCCCGTGTTGTTTCTTTGTTAAATGACATTGATCAAGACGCATGTTCGTACGTTGATGACATCTATCTGACAGACGACGAGTTATATCAGCATTTGTCTCGTGTGGACCGCATTATTCTTGAATTTGCGGAGCAGGGTTACAAATTTAACTTTGCTAAGTCACACATTGCTGAATTTACCGTTCTGTTCTTGGGCTATGAGCTCAATAACGAAGGTAAGGGCTTAGCCCCCCATTTCTTGGAAAAATGTGCACATTTGTGCCCCCAAATACTCTGAAGAAACTTCAGTCTTTGCTGGGTTTCTTGAATTTCGGGCGTACTTACATTCCCGAATATGCCCAGCGTATCAAGCCTTTGTATGCTTTGATACAACCTACTTATTCAAGGTCTTGCTGGCTGCCTGAGCACACCTCAATTCTGCAGTCTTTGCAGACAGACCTTTGGAGTCTAAATATCTTTTGACTCGTGAAAACCACACAAACCTGGTGATTAGAATTATTCCGGGGGCGGTGGGATTCACCTATTTAACCTTTAATGAAGGTGATACAGTACCTATCGCATACAAGTCACATCTGTACACTTCCGCTGAATTGCGCTTTACATCTGTCGAAAAAGTTCTAACTGCAGTGCAAATGGCGATTCTAAAAGAACGCGCACTGGCACAGGGAAAGCGGATTCTGGTGGTAACACCCTGTCCTGCCCTGGAGGCAGTAACAAAGGCAAGTGTACCGAACTCAAAAGCAATGCATCCCCGTTGGATACAATGGGCTACATCCTTGACGTCTTCGGACGTCACTTTTGTCTTTGATTCTTCTCTTCAGACTCAGGAGTATTTACAGTATGAATTCGTTCATCCTCCTCCTTTGTTTTTACTGCCGCTTGAGGATTACAAATGTGTAATCTACACCGATGGTTCGGCGCAACCGGCCACTGGGTCCAAGCACGCTTATTCTGCTGCATGTGCTATTGTTGCGGGATCCTTTGTGGATGGAAAGTTCAAATCCACTGTAGTGCACACTCGCACACTTGGAGATAGTACCGCACAATTGGCCGAGCTGCATGCATTGCTACTTGCGCTTGAGTTCGCTTCTCAGGATGAGACCACTCTTATTGTATGTGATTCCTTCTACTGTGTACAATCTTACAATGACAATCTGTTTTTCTGGTCGAAAAATGACTACAAGGACGCAAAGGGAGCACAATTAAGCATAAAATGCTTTGGGTTCGAGTGGCAGAATTGCAACAACGTCTGCCTCTCACACAGGTGGTTCACACCTTAGGCCATCAGCGGGTGGGCGCACACGCTATTGGTAACGATCTGGCAGATGAGGCTGCCCGTTCAGCAGTAGTCACGTGTTCAGTAGCAGCGGTTACCAGGTCCATGTCTAAAATAGACCCTGTTATATTAGCAGCTATTGCTGCAACTAAGGAAGGTAATAATTACCCTACAGGTTTCCCTTCCAAGTATTCTTACGCATTAAGTCCCGATCAGGTTCCTTATGTAACTATACCTGACGTTGGAGATCGGCTGATCCCCAACGCGGACCGCAGGAGTGCCTTGATATCAGCTGCACACGAAGGCATGGCTTCGGCTCATGCAGGTGTGTCAGCTACTGTTTCCATCTTGCAGCAGCGTTATTGGTGGCGTGGGTTATATAAAGATACCCGTGCTTTTGTGCTTTCTTGCGACGTTTGTCAACAGATTAAGCCTTCCACGGTAACACGTCCACCACAAACACCGCTCTGCATTGCTAACAGACCCTTTGGGTGTGTTTACTTGGATCACTGCGGTCCATTCTCATCAGACACTGCCTATAAATACATCTTAGTGGCTGTGGACTCGTGCACACGGTTTCTCTGGGTCTGGCCACAACGGAGTGCTGACGCCCGAAATGTAATCAGGGATTTGCGTGTCTTTGTGGGAATTTTCGCATGCGGCACCTTCCATTCGGACCAAGGTCCAGCGTTTGCCTCTAGGGCTTACAAGGATGCAATGGCTTCGCTTGGGGTGCGGGTGAAATTTTCGTCTCCGTATAGGCCTGAGGGCAACTCTATCGTTGAACGAATGAACCGTGACTTAAAGCAATCCTTAACAGCTAGGGTTATAGGTACTGGCAGGAACTGGCTGGCCCATTTGTATACCGTTCAGCGTGCACTTAATAATCTCCCTAGAAGACCTCTGGGTGGGCGGACCCCATACGAAATGCTCTTTGGCATAAGAATGTTTGTGCCTGACCTTGAGGGTCCAGACATCGCGGCGCAATCCGCCAAGTTTGATGTAGATAACCATTCTGCTATGTTACAGGACTTACAAGAAGCCCGAGACAAACTTGCAACTACACATTTGCCTTCAGCCACAGATCCTGCGTTGCAGATTCCGGTAGCCGGCTGGCTTCCGAAAGTTGGAGAACTGGTTCGAGAGAAGGTTGAAAACAAAAAGAATTTGGCCCCTCTTTTCGTGCACCAGTTCCAGTTCTTGGCCTGAAGGGAACACGTACAGTCATTTTACCACCGCTTCCTGGTCGCAAAGAGAACAGATACATCTCAATTGAAAATGTCAAGCTACAGCGCCTGGCCGATCCTGAATAGTGTCACACCAGCGGTCTCTTGTCCTGCCATTTATCGGACATATGTTCATAGTCCATCTGCACGAACGATCGCTGATGCTGTAATTGAGATGGTTGATTTGCCTGAAACTACAATTGATCCCCAACTCTCCACCAATATCGACGAGGACGAGTATACTTATCCTGCATCAGAATCGGTGGCACATCAACCAACAACGACACTAAGCCCGACTCGTTATTCCTTTGATTCGGATTCCACATCTTCAAAAGTTCCATCCAAGTGCAGTATTTTTATATCCTGGTTTAGAGACAATTTTTTGATTCCCCCTGGACATACATCTGGTTGGTACTTTTCTTGATATTTTTGTTCATGTCCATTGGCTTTGTCACAGTGTTTTTTCTACTAATTAATGGTCACTATTTACCTGAACGCTCTGCTGTAGACTATGTTTCTGGAACTTTGGCTCCTCATTCCTCGTCTCACATCATGAAGCGTGACCACACATTTGTGAACATTTCAGCTTTTCCAGTTGCTGATGGCATCGTATGGGATGCAGTGAACTATCAAATCCATGGTCCGACGGAAATTATTAATGTACCTAATGTCCTTCGTGTTTCAATGGGTGATGTAGTACAAAATAATATTCATTCTGATGATTGGGATGTGCATGCCGTTGAAGCTTTGTTTGCCGATTTAAAATATTATGCATCTTTTAATGCTGAAGATTTATATATGAATTCTGCTAATTATGCCGATTTGTATTGTTACCAACATTGGGGTAATCATTTTCTCCATAAACCCAGTGCCCTGCGTAGTTCTGTTAACTATACCCAATGGGAACATTGTCCAAACCCCTTGCCAGGTAGCTCTCAAACTCTTCGAAATAAGTTTAATTATTTTACTGATTTTAATCGGTCGAACCCTGCATCCTATTATTTTAGACTTAATAACACATCAACTCAGAAAATTATGTTGACACACACCAAATTGCTTTATTCAGGTTCCTTTCTGAGTGCCCTAGCTGTGGGTGGTTATGAGTACTGGGATAATACAGTGGATTTGAAATCTATTTGGGGCTCCAAGCCATGGCAGGTACAGGGTACCGAGGCATTACACCGTGCTTGCCTCATCCCTACACAAATTATGTTCCTCAATGTCTCCATCTATCAGACTACATGTTGGGGCTTAGCAACCACTAAACAATTGAATACGCCATCAATACCATCCCTGTCGAGTTTTCCAAATGAAAGCTCACGATTCAATCTGTCCCTCGTGTCCCTGCAGGCAATGTTACAAAATAATTCGTTTAATGTTTCTGAGCTGGTTCAGTCACCCTGGTTGGTATGGCCTACATCGTCTAATGCATGTCAAATGCGTTTTCACGATTCTGGTGCTAGCTACACACAGAATAGGCCTGATCCGAGGTTTACTGATGCCCGTACTGTCACTACATACTCTGTTGGTAAATTATGCAAACAATGGCTGCAACATTCGTCCCTTGATTCTGTTAAACAACATTTGTCCCTCCTTACAGGCAATATTGATCTGTCCGACTTTGTTTTGGGACCTCGTGGTCCCCGACCTAAGAGATTCATTTATGAAACGTATAATGAACTCTGGAAGCTATCACAAATGGAAGCTGCTTCCCGTCTTCGGGAAATAGATCAAGCAAATATGGAAAAGGTGCTTGCTGTTGTTGACAATAGTATTAATACCCTGTCTTCTCGCATTTACACTTTAGAGAATATTGTGTCCTCTGTTGTTGATATTGTACAAGATGATGTTTCTGTGTTATATCATGGTCAAAATCAATTGCGCTCAGTTATGCAGTTTGCATGGACTTTGCAAACACTTAAGTTGGGTAAAGTGCCTTGGCATTTTTTGAACACCTCTGCCTTATTTCTACCTTTTAACTTAACTGACAAACAGCAATTTATGTCCATGAAAGATGCAACTTACACTCTATTACATATCGAAAAGATGGATCCTTTGCCTTTCTCTGTTGCAGAACTTGATTCTGCTGTATGGCTAGTTCATGTGGTTATCGTTTTACCTTTTTCCTTGTTTGAATTTGACTCGTGCATGAAACATTATCCTGTGGGCCGTTACCGGCCATTGGGCAGTGCTTTCCTGCATGAACTCTGGTCCTTGCCTTTCATGTATAAATGCCTTCGAGACGGCAAGGAAGTCTTTCTCACGGGGGAGTACTGCGACTCGACTATGGGTCATTCGCTTATTTGTAAACACATTAAATTGCATGGCTCATGTAGCGTTTCCTCTCCTAATCTTGCTTGTGTGCTGAAAGGTATTCCTGCTCCTGTTATTTCACCTACTTTCACTCTCCTTTCCAATGGTAGTTATTTACTTTTAAATAACGAAAACTGTTGTGGCCTGCAGGCTGGCATTCCTTACATTGTAACAGTTTCGCACAGGGTTGTCTGCTGCAAAAATGTGCTTTTTCCTCCCCCTCATGGCAAGGTTGATATCTCTATTTGGCCTTCCATCCCTACCATGGAAGCTGATTTCAATAGACTGAGCAGAATAAAGGCACTATTATTAAACGAGGAAGTTATGCTCACGTCCGCCCGGGAGACATTCATTCTCCAGGTGGCGAGTACCCACAGTGAAATACAGGCCCTTTTGAACACTAATCTCCCCCAACATTTTGGGGAGTTAATACATCGTATTTTTAACGCATCTAACACTGAAGGCCTAGTGCACTTTTTTAAGGTCGTGGGGTCGGGCTTGGTGTCCTCCTTCCAAACTATATTTGGTGTCATACCGGCTTTCATACATTCTATTTTTTCCAGTGTCTTTGGCGGTTTCCCATTGATCCTCGCTTTAGCGGCTGGTGTCTTGCTCTTAATTTGCTTTCTGCGCAATGGCTGCTCCCCGATGGGACCTGCTCGATCCAGAACGCCTCCAGCTGCTCCGTGAGCGCCTTTTGGCCGGTTTTGGTGTCTTGCCATTGGCGACACTGAGTGTGTCATATACTCTTTCATTTCGCTTTGCGTATTTCACTTGCGTGCAACCTGTGATGACTTGTGTCCGCTGTCCTTTCACCTGGACTCTGGATTATTGCCTCTCCAATTCGTCATTGTCTGTTCCGGATTTTGTTCAGTTGATGGGTCCCTTAGAGGCCCATGAGCAGGACTGTTCCGTTGCTGGCTGTATGGCGCGTGCGGCTGCTCTGGGGATTTTGGCGCAATGGGATATCTGGGCGGCTGCCCAGGATCTCCTACAACGGAGCTGTTTCAATTATCACGCAAGCTGTCCCGCATTGCTTCTGGATGCTCCCTTTGCTGAGGAGCATTCCTGCTCTTTTGATCTCATGGATTGGATGGCATCTATGTTTTTTGACGATTCCAATGATGAACTCTTAGAGGGTATGGCTTTTTTCTGCACTTACACTTTCATGGATTGACCTGCCCTTCGCCGTTTGGGCGCTCCCTGTGCTCCATCGGCTGTGTGTTTCCTCTAATGGGCCTCTGTCCTGGCCGCCGGACTGTCCAGGGGAGGGTGTCTTATGGATTGTTACCTGCCTTGTTATGTTGGCCTAGGCCTGGCTGCCATGCTGCTTTTCTTTGCGCACGTTACACTGAGCCGGGCCTTCCTCGCCCTTTGCTCGTGCCAAGTTCTTTTGCACTGTCTGCATCTTCTGTTGTTCACCTTTTTGGGCTCAGTCTGCACAAACATGTACAAGGTCGCATAACAATGTATTTCGGTTCTTCCTGATATGGCCAGTCTCGCGCACCCAGACATAACATTATTTGCAATTGCCATGAAGAATTTGGTATGCTTTTAATACTGTGGTTTACTAGCGCTTAACACACTTGGAGAAATCCCTTTCAGTGAGAAGAGCTATGATGTCCTGCTGATGTAATTCTGCATCTAGAGACTGAGGTATGGGGGTTCGCTAGACAAAGCCCAGAGGTCTTCTATTATTATAATAAACTATCTTACTGCAAGGGGAGGGTGGTAATGTTATTTATACGTTTATCCACTGAGCTCTGAGATGCTTTCCCCTTTGTATTCTATGGAATTGTAACCATGCTGCTTATATTAGTCATATGCATTATGCTATTAGTACTGACACGTGTACTGTACATTAGAGCACGTAAGTTGGAATAAACATTTTAACCTATCCAGTGTCTCTTACTACGCACCTTGTGGACAAGTACGAGTGAGTGACGAAAGAGTGTTCTTGCTTCTGCGAGTCCTGAGATAAAGATACCGTGTTCTGGGTTGTCCAAACATTAGTACTTGGGTGCTAATGGGATGCTAAGCTAGTTGGGTTGGGGTTTTTGGGTGCTACGGTATATGGTGGCAAACCACTGTATTCCGGGGTCCCATTTTCCTGTGCATAGCTCTGTGTATGTGCAGAAACCTTATGACAGTTCTGTGTGCCCACACCAATTTCTTTAACTCCTCTTTCAAGGATAATCCATTGGCCAATGACAACTGTATGTTGTCCATAATTAAACGGTTAATTCTTTCAACCATCCCATTTGCTTGTGGTCTGAACAAAGCAACTCTTTCGTGAACAATTCCCCACTTCTCCATAAACTCCCTCATTTGTCTTGAAACAAACTGTACACCATTGTCTGACACAATGGTCTTTGGCACCCCTTCTTCCAAAAAAAACCTCCTCTAAAAATTCTATCACACCTTTGGAATTAACTACGCTCATGGGCTTAAACACAAACCACTTAGTATGGTAATCAGCAAGTACAATAATAAACCTATTTTCACTACCCAGTTTATTTATAGGACCAAGAAAGTCCATTGCCAGCCTTTCCCGGGGCCTTGCCGGTATTTCGACACACTTAAGTGGAGGTTCCCTCAACGTTTTGACTTTATCACTGTTGGCACACGCACAGCAATGTTTAACAACATCCTCAACCATACTATCCAATTTAGGCCACCAATAAGTTTGTCTTATCCTCCTCTTGGTCATGTTCCTCCCAGGATGCCCCTCATGCGCTAGCTGCACAATCCGATCCCAAAGTGCCATGGGAGGTACAATACGACTCCTCCTCATCACCTTGTTGTCCAGGATGCTCAACTCTTCTCTAACACTCCAATACTCCTTTACCTGCTCATCACGACACACATTAGGTTGCCATCCATCCCTAATATTCTCCTTCACTCTTCTTAACACCGAATCATCTTCCATGGCAGCATCCCATTCTTTTTTTAACGCTACACATTCATGGACCGTACATTCAACATTCACATCGGTTTCTAGATTTACCATTTCAATTACTTGGCTTTTGGTAGGTAAACGAGATAGGCAATCTGCCACTACGTTCCTTAGTCCTTTTAAGTATTCTAATTCAAAATTGTACTCTAGAACACCTAAAATCCATCTCGAAATCCTAGGTGTGACTCCGCCTTCTAACCCTCTGCCACCCTTGAACAAATGCACCAGTGGCTTATGATCCGTTCTAACTCTGAAAGGCAAACCCCAAAGAAAATATTTAAAATGTCTAATTTCCCAACAGCACGCAAGGGCTTCTCTTTCAATCACTGAGTAAGATCTCTCAGCACCTTGCAATCTCCTGGAGGCAAATCCTATAATCCTTTCTTGTCCGTCAACAACTTGAGTCAATACTGCTCCCAGTCCCACGCCACTGGCATCTGTAGTCAAGTAAGTTTTTGCCGTTACTTCAAAGTGACCCAGGAAAGGAGCTCCTATAATACTTTCTTTGATTTTCTGGAACGCATCCTCACACGCATCATTTCACACAAATACCACATCCTTTTTCATCAGCAGTCTTAAAGGCTCCACTATTTCAGTGAAGTTCTTCACGAACTTTGAACAATATTCGGCCAACCCAAGGAAGGACTTCAACTGATCTTTACTCTCCGGACAGGGTGCATCACTTATCTTTGGACAATACTCTGTTTAGGTTGTATACCATCACATGATATCACGTGTCCCAAATACGTAACACTTTTCTTTCTAAATTGACACTTTTCCCGTTTAACAGTCAACCCATACTGTTCCAAACGTCTCATCACCTCTTCCAGCAACTCGTCATGATGTGATTCATTTTTTCCAGCTATCATGATATCATCCTGGAAATACCAGACATCTTTTAAACCTTCAAAAATTTTCGTCATCCCATCCTCGTCACCAGAAAATGTAGAGATCACACAAAAACAAGTCTGAGTCCAGTAGCATTTATTCCAAATGAATGTCCTCAGCAGACAGCTCCTTACACGACGCTGCCACAACAGTAATACAAGTTTCTCTGGAACTTTAAGAGACTGGCACTCTAAGTTCTACCTGGACATTCTGCTCCAGATAGCATTACATTGTGAGATTAACATTACAGTAGTACTGACATTCAGTGACCCGCATTTAACACAGGCAATCCTATCTAGAGCTGGGAACTTAAATATAACCCATACGGGCATTAACATTCTGCCTTTGGGGTACTTTTACCAGCCACATTCTGTCATTCAATCGAGAACCCAGAGTAGGGGTCTTCAGGCTATTCCTTCCTGCCCCTATAACATTCCGGTAGCCAACCGTTTTGATATTTTACCCATGCTTGAGGACATTGATGGACCGACTGCCCCTGAGGTACCATGTGCTCAAAAAGAGAGTTGCGCTAAGTCTGCCTCTCTGGATACACCTGGTACCTCTAAAAACAGTCCAGCTATCCTGCCCGCTGGACTCAGGGCTCCCGCTCCAACTAGGTCTCCTGTAAATTCTTTAGACTCATTGGGCCGGATTTCCAATCAAAATGAAATTGACTAACACGCTTCAGCCGTAACACAGAGGGAAGATCTAGTGAATAGGCCGCCTGTTTGTAATATACTGTTTTGGAATGTTGCCGGGTTGCGCACGAAAGTTAGTGATCCCCAGTGGGTAACCTTTGTTGAAGATTTCTCCATACTGTGTTTGCAAGAGACTTGGCTGGAGAATGCGCTGCACATTAACGGCTATAGAACATTCCACTTACCAGCGGTAACCTCAGCTCATGGGAGAAACAAGGGCGGGCTGTGTACCTATGTATCTAATCGTGTTTACGTCAATAAGATAACGTTTAAGAATTCGGCCACCTATTGCCAGATTGTACTACTGTATGCGAAAAAGAAGTACTGTGTTGCTCTGTTAAATTTTTACAACAATATTCCTAACGAGCAGACTGGGTGTGTACTGAATAAATTACAGAACGATCTATCTAAACTACAGGATAATACGGTTAATGATATGTGTATTATTTGGGGTGGGGATTTTAATCATGTTTTGTGTCAACATGCTATGCGGGGCACCTGTGGTTTAGCTAATGAAAAAGGCGTTGAACACACTCACTTCCCACACACAACATCTGGGGACCTGTTGAATTTTTTCTTGTTTCAGTTTGACTTGGGGTTCGCCAATGAATTATGCACCCCAACAGTTCCATTTAGGTGTACATATAATGGCAGCGGGTGTGGTTCTATCATTGATTTTATTTTAGTTAGAAATCACCACTCAAGTAGGGTGTCTAATTTCGAAACTCATTCAAATGCAATGAGCAACCACTTTCCAATGAGCATTTCTTTCCACTTACCAAGCTCTGCGTCTAGTAAGGGGGGCTCACTGGAGCAATTTGCATTCAACATCTCTCTCAATAGAACCAATGGGTACTCTTTGAGTTGGTCTAAAGTTGACCCGACCGTGTTTGTTAAACAATTAATAACCAAATGTAATGAGGCCTTCACAGTTTGTCTTAACGAGTCCGCTGCTTATGTGGAGGTTCTGGATTCATTTTGCCTTATTTCTGCGGAAATTAAGAAGTGTCTAACTGTGGAATTTAAGAATAGACAGCAGAAGGAGCAGGGGTGGTTCGACCCCGTATGCACTAAAGCTCATATAAATTTAAAGAAAGCGTTACACAAGCAGGATAGAAATCAAATGGAAATAAAATTAGCTAGAAGTGCCTACAGGCGCGCGTTAAAAGAACGCAAGGAGACACTAAGAGCTGATTCGTGGCGGGCCCTACATGAAGCATCCCTATGTAGAGATAACATCAGCTTTCGGAAGGCGGTTAATGCGCCTTTCCTAGCTCCAAGAGATTTACCAGCAATTGAAATAGCAATTAGTGAGGATACATGGGTGGAGCATTTCACTACTTTATATAACGATGAGAACCAGGCTCTGCACCTTGTAGAATCGGATTCTTTTTTAGAGACCGGCCATCTTAATACGTTTCCATTGGATTTACATTTTTCTCTAGATGAAGTTATATGCGCCATAAATGCTAGTGCAGCAGGAAAAGCCCCCGGCCCGGATGGAGTCCCTGTAGACGTGTATAAATCTAACCTCCTGCTTTGGAGCCCATTATTAACCCACGTCTTAACAGCTTGCTGCCACCAGGGCCTTATTCCATCTTGGTCTGATTCGATAGTGGTCCCGATATTCAAAAAGGGGGATCGTAATAAACCTACATGTTATCGTCCGATCTCCCTTTTGGACTCTTTTCTTAAAGTGACAGGGCGTGTTATTTTAAATAGATTGCAGACTTTGGTGGAAGATACAGGTGTTGTCTCTAACCTGCAATATGGCTTTCGTCAGGGTCTAGGGACAATAGAACAGGGGTTAAATTTAAGCCTTGTGATAGGTAAATATACCCAGGCTAAGCAAGGAAGGCTATTCTTAGCCTTTGTGGACCTCAGCTCCGCGTTCGATTGCGTGAGACACGATAGACTCTGGAGCATACTCGCGGAAATGGGGGTGGATCCACCCCTTATAAATTTTATGAGACAACTTTATAAAGATGCAGGTGCAAGGGTACGATACGGAAATCGGGGCGAATGTACAGCTAAATTCCCAATTAGAAAAGGAGTGAGACAAGGTTGGGTGCTCACCCCTTTCCTTTTTACTTTATACATCAACGGCCTCGACCAAATTTTAATTGACCAATGCCAGGACCTCCATTTTATTAATAAGCACCCTATTCCCGCATTACTATATGCAGATGATGTGGTTTTAATGGCTCACACCCAATTAGGGCTGCAGAGAGTTGCAACCAGTTTTACCACGTTTATGCAATCTAGGAGTCTGGAAGTGAATACATCCAAAACTTACATAATGAAATGTGGTAAGAATAGCGCTAAATGCCGGGACATTTTCATTAATAACACTAAGGTGTAATGCACCAATAGATTTCCGTATTTGGGCATCCACTTTGACTATAGGGGGACCTGGTCTTCTGCAGTGTTGGCCAGGAAATTGTTGTTCTCTAGAGCTACAGGTGCTCTGGTCAACTTTGCTAGAAGATTAGGCAGAAGACCAGTGTCAGAATCAATACAAATTTATAAAGCCAAGTGCCTTACTACAGCCATGTATGGAGCAGGCATTTGGGGACATACGGATGCTCAGCCTTCACAACTGATTGAGAATGCATTCACAAGATATTTACTGGCAGTCCCTAACAGCACCGCTACTTTTATTTGTCACTCTTAGCTTGGAATTTCGGATTTGATCAAAATTGAACCAATTCTGCTATGACAAAAGATATGGGCAACAATACACACTAGTTTTAATCGTGACATTGTTAACGACTGTCTAAGGCTCCATAGGGTTTCTTCTATCCCCTGCCTAAATCACATTAGAAAATTCATGAGTTACATTGGCCACCCTGAATATTTTGACAGGCCGGATAGTATTGTATCAATTTTGAGAAAAACCTTAAAAGTAGACTGTCTAGTTCATTTACAGTCAATTAGATTTTCACAATAAATTATTAAACCTACGGTCTTGGATAATCAGTTGTTGATATCATGTCACGGTATCCAGCCCTATCTAGTGTATGTATCTGCGAGTTATGATAGGATGTTGTGGACTCGCTTCCGCCTGGGGTCTTTTCATAGACTTACAAGTTTCCCGGTCACAAATGATTGGTCCAAAAATCTGGGTGCCTGCCCATGCGATGATTTATCACTACAATCTACGATGCACTTCCTTTTATTTTGTAAGTTTTACTCTCCCCCAAGAAAAAGATTGATAGTGCCTATTTTAAAAACCCTGGGATTGAGACAATGTCGTTTAGCACTTTTGGCCTTACAAGTTTTAGAAAACGAAATGCTTACGCCTTCCATTGTTACTTACTTGAAATGTGTTATTAACTCAAGAAAAACAATGTGGAATATGAGTCCTGGTTTTTAATCATGATTGTAAATCTTTTTAACCTTCTTATCTTTTATGTTTATTTGCGTGCAAATGTATGCAATTGCTTGTCATAAATTGTGCTTTTATGATTTACATTTTATATCGAATAAAGTTATTTTTGATTTGATTTGTATGAATGGAAGTATGGATGAGTGAGCAGGTGTGTGAGTGGCTGTATGGGTGTCTGAGTAGCTGTATTTATGAGTGAGTGGATGTGTATTTGGCTGTATGGGTGAGTGAGTGGCTGCTTGAGTGGGTGTTATGTTAACTGGGGGTGTGTGAGTGCCTGTTTTAGAGAATGAGCATCTGTGTGAGTAGCTGTATGGGTGAGTGAGTGGATGTGTAACTGGCTGTATGGGTGAGTGAGTTGCTGCTTGAGTGGGTATTTGGTTAACTGAGTGGGTGCGTGAGTGGCTGTTTTGGAGAGTGAGCGTCTGTTTGAGTGGCTGTACGGGTGAGTGAGTAGTCGTCTGAGTGCTTGTAGGGATGAGTGAATGGGTATGTAAGTGGTTGTGAGAGTGTGTGAGTAATCATATGGGTGTGTTAATAGGTCTATTGAGATGCTGTATCAGTGAGTGACTGGCTGTCTGAGTGATTGTATGACTGATTAAGTGTGTGTGTGATTAGCTGTATGGGTGATTGTATGGCTGTGTACGTTGAATTGGTGAATAGGTGGTTGTATGAGTAGCTGTATGAGTGAGTGAGTGAGTGAGTGAGTGGTTGTGTGAGTGGCTGTATGCATGAGTGAGTGGGTATGTGAGTGATTGCATGGATGAGTGAGTGGGTATGTGAGTGATTGCATGGATGAGTGAGTGGGTATGTAACAAGTTATATAGATATGTGATTAGGTATGTGAATGGTTCTGTGGGTGTGTGAGTGAGTGTATGAGAGACTACATGAGGGTGGAAGTGAGTGTGTGAGTGGTTCTGTGGATTATGTCATCAGTGATGTTATCAGTGATGTCATTTGAGGTGCCATCAATAATGTCATCAGTAATGTCACTGACCATGTCATGAGTGAAGTAATATGTGAAGTCATAAGCAGTGCACTGCGAGGGTGTAAGTTTTAGTTAGTGCAGGTAACTATAACTGCTGGATTTCTAATGTTTTGTGTGTGTGAAATCTGAGCCTAACTATAACGTCCCGGTAACCTTTGTTTTTTCCAGTGGATTTCTAAGGTTTTTTTAATTCTATTTCTTAACTATGAAGTCCCTGTAACCTTTAGTTTTTTAAGTGTATTTCGAAGGTTTTTTTAATATTGTTTCCTAACTGTAACCTGTAACCTTTGAGAGTGTGTGTGTGAGTCGCTGTATAGTTCAGTGAGTGGGTGTGTGAGTGGCTGTATGGGTCTGTGACTGGGAGTGTGAGTGTTATTTGTGGGTGTGAGTGGCTGTATGGATTTGTGAGTGGGTGTGTGAGTGACTGTATGGGTCTATGAGTGGGTGCGTGAGTTTTTGAGTGGGTCTGTGAGGTGGTACATGAGTGGGTGCGTAAGTGTCTGAGTGGTTGCATGAGTGAGTGTCTGAGAGGGTCTTTGAGTGGGTGAGAGAGTGTCTGAGTACATTTGCCAGTGCCTCCATTAGTGTGTGAGTCAGTCTGTGAGAGAGTGAGTGCATGAGTGTCTGAATGAGTCTGTAAGTGGGTGTGTGAGTCTCTCAGAGAGACTGGGAGTGGGTTTGTGAGTCTCTGAGCGGGTCTGTGAGTGGGCGTGTGAGTCTCTGAGTGGGTCTGTGAGTCGGTGTGAGAGAATATGAGTGGTTCTGTAAGTGGGTTCATGAGTATCTGAGTGGGTCTCTGAGTGGGTGTACATGTCTGAGTGGGTCTCTGAGTGGGTGCATGAGTGTCTGAATAGGTCTGTGAATAGCTGTGAGAGTGTCTGAGTGGGTCTGTGAATGGGTGCTTAAAGGCCTGAGTGGGTCTGTGAGTGGGTATGAGAGTGTCTGAGTGGGTACATGAGTGTTTGAGTGGGTCTATGAGTGTGTGTGAGTATCTGAGTAGGTCTGTGAGTGGGTGTGTGAATGTCTAAGTGGGTCTGTGAGTGGGTGTATCAGTGTCTGAATGGATCTGTGAGTGGATGAGTGAGTGGGTGGGCCACAACAGAACTGATCCTGCCCCTTTATCCAACAAGAGTCCACTTTTTTGCACAAAATATCTACTCAAGTGGAGTACTTTCTTCTGGTTAATTAGTAACTGCTACCTCATCAGGTAGATGTCCAGTGTGTATTCTACACAACATCTGTGCAATGGACCATGAAGTAATGTCTCCAATGACCTTGTGCTCATTTCAGCAGTATGATTGTTTCTTTTGCGTATTTATCCAGAAATCTGGGATAACATGAATCCTCCTATAGAGAGGACATTGAGACTACAAAGATGTAAATCTCCATCAAACGAGGGCACTTGCCCTTAGCTATATGAAGTAAGTGCTTCTTCGTTTGTTGGAGATGTCCTCGTATTCCTCTGCATGAAGAACGCATCACCAAAATCAGTGGGAAACAAGCTGGGGGGCCTTTCAGTAAGCTGTCTATCATCCTGGCAAAGACAGTAAGACCATTTGTGCACTACTATGGTGGCCAAGGAGGCCCACTCAATTATTAGAAGGAGAGGGAGGCCGCGTGGCACCACTCTCTGGGCAGATTCAGCTCCAGAGACCCCATTCCCCAGGTCCCAGTCACAATAAAGTGGGGGAGGGGGCCATGTGGCCCCCCTCCCTGGGCTGATTTCAGCCCCAGGAACCCCATCCTCCGGGGCCCAGACACAAGTCAATGGGGGAGGGGGACCATGTGGCACCATGCAGCCCCGAGGACGCCATATATCAGGGCCCAGCCTTGAAATGCTGGGTGTCTTAGAACCCACCCAAAGCACCCAGTCAGCAGCAGTAGGGACCAAGGGGGAGCCTGAATGCCCCTGCAGTCCCTGCGTGCTCCCCGCCTCAGCGGGAGCCGGTATTGCTCTCACACATAGGGAGCTGCTAAACATGCAGCTCCCTGTGTGTGAGATCAATCGTTTCATCTGTTTCCCTGCCTGCTTGACAATGGGCAGGGAAACAGACTGAAAATCCACTCCCAGCAAGCGGGAGTGGTTTGACAGCTGCTGCTTGCTAGGAGCAGAGGTAGTGTATATATAGGTTACAGGGACATTATAATTAGGAAATATAATATAAAAAACCTTAGAAATTCACTGAAAAAAACTAAAGGTTAAAGGGACATTATAGTTAGATACAGATTTCACATGCACAAAACTATAGAAATTCAGCAGTTATAGTTACCTGAGCTAACTATAACTTACGCCCCCGCCATACACTGCTTGTGACCTCGCATATTGCATCACTCATGGCATGGTCAGTGACATCACTGATGACATCTCAAATGTCAGCCACTGTTTCGTGCTAGAGGGAGATGATGCACGAACAAGGGGTCCAGCGCTCATACTATCTTAGGATGGGGGGTGAGGGTGGGGAAGGAACATGTCAGGATGTTTGTAAAGTCCACAGGTGTCACGCGCCAGGCCAAAAACAGAGCAATCAGAAGTGTGGTTACCCATTCGATGGATTTGACGAGCTGGCTTAAAGAGAAACCTAAATAATAGGAGTGAAAGAAATCAAGAGAGAGGGTGTACATGTCATTTGGGCAGATGGGTTAATCTGCTTAAAGAATGAGGGAAAGTGGCTGGGTGAGTCACAACAGAGAATGGATCCCAGACAAGACTATATTTGGGATGGATAATTGGGAGTCATTTTCCAAAACAGATATAGTCTGTAGGTCTGTGGGTGCTTTTTCAGAAGATACAAGTTTGTATGAGAGGTGCTACACAGCTGTGCAGAATCTAATTGTCTTTAATAGGGTTTGAGGTCACTCAGGTGTATACAGGCACAACATCAGTGTGATCTTTGATTTTTAAGGGGAATCTGAATTTGTCACTAAATCCTTGTATGAGTGCATATAGTGAGTTGCATGAGTGTCTGAATGGGTCTGTGAATAGCTGTGAGAGTGTCTGAGTGGGTCTGTGAATGGGTGCATAAAGGCCTGAGTGGGTCTGTGAATGGGTATGAGAGTGTCTGAGTGGGTAAATGAGTGTCTGAGTGGGTCTATGAGTGTGTGTGAGTATCTGAGTAGGTCTGTGAGAGGGTGTGTGAGTGGGTGTGTGAATGTCTAAGTTGGTCTGTGAGTGGGTGTATCAGTGTCTGGGTGGATCTGTGAGTGAGTGTGTGAGTGGGTGGCTGAGTGTCTGTGTGAGTGTGTCAGTAGCTGTGTGAGTGACTGGGCCACAACAGAACTGATCTTGCCCCTTTATCCAACAAGAGTCCACTTTTTGCACAAAATATCTACTCACGTGGAGTACTTTCTTCTAGTTAATTAGTAACTGCTACCTCATTAGGTAGATGTCCAGTGTGTATTCTACACAACATCTGTGCAATGGACCATGAAGTAATGTCTCCAATGACCTTGTGTTCATTTCAGCAGTACGATTGTTCCTTTTGCGTATTTCTCCAGAAATCTGGGATAACATGTATCCTCCTTTAGAGAGGACATTGAGACTACAAAGATGTAAATCTCCACCAAACTAGGGCACTTCCCCTTAGCTATATGAAGTAAGTGCTTCTTCGTTTGTTGGAGATGTCCTCGTAGTCCTCTGCATGAAGAATGCATCACCAAAATCAGTGGGAAACACGCTGGGGGGCCTTTCAGTAAGCTGTCTATCATCCTGGCAAAGCCAGTAAGACCTTTGTGTACTACTATGGTGGGCAAGGAGGCCCACTCAATTATTAGAAGGGGCGGGAAGCCGAGTGGCACCACTCCCCGGGCAGATTCAACCCCAGAGACCCCCATTCCCAAGGGCCCAGTCACAATAAAGTGGGGGACGGGGCCATGTGCCCCCCCCCTCCCTGGGCTGAATTCAGCCCCAGGAACCCCATCCTCCGGGGCCCAGACACAAGTCAATGGGGATGGAGGACCACGTGGCACCATGCAGCCTGAGGACCCCATACCTCAGGGCCCAGCCTTGAAATGCTGGGTGTCTTAGAACCCACCCAAAGCACCCAGTCAGCAGCACCAGGGACCAAGGGGGAGCCTGAATGCCCCTGCAGTCCCTGCGTGCTCCCCTCCTCAGCGGGATCCGGTATTGCTCTCACACATAGGGAGCTGCTTAACATGCAGCTCCCTGTGTGTGAGATCAATCGTTTCATCTGTTTCCCTGCCCGCTTGACAATGGGCAGGGAAACAGACAGAAAATCCACTCCCAGCAAGCGGGAGTGGTTTGACAGCTGCTGCTTTCTAGGAGCAGAGGTAGTGTATATATAGGTTACAGGGACATTATAATTAGGAAATAGAATTTAAAAAACCTTAGAAATTCACCAAACAAATCTAAAGGTTAAAGGGACGTTATAGTTAGATACAGATTTTACATGCACAAAACTATAGAAATTCAGCAGTTATAGTTACCTGAACTAACTATAACTTAAGCCCCCGCCATACACTGCTTGTGACCTCGCATATTACATCACTCATGGCATGGTCAGTGACATCACTGATGACATCTCAAATGTCAGCCACTGTTTCGTGCTAGAGGGAGATGATGCATGAACAATGGGTCCAGCGCTCATACTATCTTAGGATGGGGGTGGGGATGGGGAAGGAACATGTCAGGATGTTTGTAAAGTCCACAGCTGTCAGGCGCCAGGCCAAAAAGAGAGCAATCAGAAGTGTGGTTACCCATTCGATGGATTTGACGAGCTGGCTTAAAGAGAACATCTAAATGATAGGAGTGCAAGAAATCAGGAGAGAGGGTGTACATGTCATTTGGGCAGATGGGTTAACCTGCTTAAAGAATGAGGGAAAGTGGCTGGGTGAGTCACAACAGAGAATGGATCCCAGACAAGACTATATTTGGGATGGATAATTGGGAGTCATTTTCCAAAACAGAGATAGTCTGTAGGTCTGTGGGTGCTTTTTCAGAAGATACAAGTTTGCATGAGAGGTGCTACATGGCTGTACAGAATCTAATTGTCTTTAATAGGGTTTGAGGTCACTCAGGTGTGTACAGGCACAACATCAGTGTGATCTTTGATTTTTAAGGGGAATCTGAACTTGTCACTAAATCCTTGTATGAGTGCCTATAGTGAGTTGCATGAGTGTCTGAATGGGTCTGTGAATAGCTGTGAGAGTGTCTGAGTGGGTCTGTGAATGGGTGCATAAAGGCCTGAGTGGGTCTGTGAGTGGGTATGAGAGTGTCTGAGTGGGTACATGAGTGTCTGAGTGGGTCTATGAATGTGTGTGAGTATCTGAGTAGGTCTGTGAGAGGGTGTGTGAGTGGGTGTGTGAATGTCTAAGTGGGTCTGTGAGTGGGTATATCAGTGTCTGAGTGGATCTGTGAGTGGGTGTGCGAGTGTTTGGCTGAGTGTCTGTGTGGGTGTGTCAGTAGCTGTGTGAGTGACTGGGCCACAACAGAACTGATCCTGCCCCTTTATCCAACAAGAGTCCACTTTTTGCACAAAATATCTACTCAAGTGGAGTACTTTCTTCTGGTTAATTAGTAACTGCTACCTCATCAGGTAGATGTCCAGTGTGTATTCTACACAACATCTGTGCAATGGACCATGAAGTAATGTCTCCAATGACCTTGTGTTCATTTCAGCAGTATGATTGTTCCTTTTGCGTATTTATCCAGAAATCTGGGATAACATGAATCCTCCTATAGAGAGGACAATGAGACTACAAAGATGTAAATCTCCACCAAATGAGGGAACTTCCCCTTAGCTATATGAAGTAAGTGCTTCTTTGTTTGTTGGAGATGTCCCGTATTCCTCTGCATGAAGAACGCATCACCAAAATCAGTGGGAAACACGCTGGGGGGCCTTTCAGTAAGCTGTCTATCATCCTGGCAAAGCCAGTAAGACCTTTGTGTACTACTATGGTGGGCAAGGAGGCCCATTCAATTATTAGAAGGGCAGGGAGGCCGCATGGCACCACTCTCCGGGCAGATTCGGCCCCAGAGACCCCATTCCCCAGGGCCCAGTCACAATAAAGTGGGGGAGGGGGCCATGTGGCCCCCCTCCCTGGGCTGATTTCAGCCCCAGGAACCCCATCCTCCAGGGCCCAGACACAAGTCAATGGGGGAGGGGGACCACGTGGCACCATGCAGCCCCGGGGACCCCATACCTCAGGGCCCAGCCTTGAAATGCTGGGTGTCCTAGAGCCTACCCAAAGCACCCAGTCAGCAGCACTAGGGACCAAGGGGGAGCCTGTATGCCCTGCAGTCCCTGCATGCTCCCCGCCTCAGCGGGAGCCGGTGTTGCTCTCACACATAGGGAGCTGCTAAACATGCAGAAAATCCACTCCCAGCAAGCGGGAGCGGTTTGACAGCTGCTGCTTGCTGGGAGCAGAGGTAGTGTATATATAGGTTACAGGGACATTATAACTAAGGCTCCCTGTTTTCCGTTTTTACTGATTTTTACAGATAAATACAGACAGAAAACCATTTATTTTCTTGACTGTATTTATTTTTTAATGTGGATAAAAACTGAAATTGAGTGCTTTTTGAGTGATTCTAAATACACTTTGCCATGACTGCCAAGTCAATAACTGTGTGGATTGATAGGTAAGGGGGTTAGAAAGGAATTTTAGTAAAGACTAGAGGCTTAAACAGCAGTAAACATGCACAAGGCTGATACTGAAATGTGCATATTTTCATATAAGTGCATTGATTTCTCTTCTGCGGGTGTTCATATCACTGAAACCTGGCAGGCATTCAAGTATGACTGTTTATTTTTTGGTTAAATAAATGTGGAAATATACCAGTTCCAGCTTTATTTTTTTCACAAAACCCATAATAAATATTGATAAATACAGATAAAGTTGACAAAAAATAAATATGGATAAATACAGACGGAAATGTTAAAAAAAAAAATACCATAAAACCGGGAGCCCTAATTATAATTAGGAAATAGAATTAAAAAAACCTTAGAAATTCACTGAAAAAAACTAAAGGTTAAAGGGACGTTATAGTTATTTACAGATTTCACATGCACAAAACTTTAGAAATTCAGCAGTTATAGTTACCTGAGCTAACTATAACTTACGCCCCCGCCATACACTGCTTGTGACCTCGCATATTACATCACTCATGGCATGGTCAGTGACATCACTGATGACATCTCAAATGTCAGCCACTGTTTCGTGCTAGAGGGAGATGGTGCATGAACAAGGGGTCCAGCGCTCATACTATCTTAGGATGGGGGGGTGGGGATGGGGAAGGAACATGTCAGGATGTTTGTAAAGTCCGCAGCTGGCAGGCGCTAGTCTAAAAAGAGAGCAATCAAAAGTGTGCTTATCCATTCTATGGATTTGAGGAGCTGGCTTAAAGAGAAACCTAAATTATAGGAGTGCAAGAAATCAGGAGAGAGGGTGTACGTGTCATTTGGGCAGATGGGGTAACCTGCTTAAAGAATGAGGGAAAGTGGCTGGGTGAGTCACAATGGAGAATGGATCCCAGACAAGACTATATTTGGGATGGATAATTGGGAGTCATATTCCAAAAAAGATATAGTCTGTAGGTTTGTGGGTGCTTTTTCAGAAGATACAACTTTGGATGAGAGGTGCTATACGGCTGTGCAGAATCTAATTGTCTTTAATAGGGTTTGAGGTCACTCAGGTGTGTACAGGCACAACATCTGTGGGATCTTTGCTTTTTAAGGGGAATCTGAACTTGTCACTAAATCCTTGTATGAGTGCCTATAGTGAGTTCAGTAATTTTGGTCTGTAGAGGAATATTCTGGTCAGGCCTAGCCCGACATGTCACACCTGCAAACAAGGGAGGTTGTGGATATCTCAATGTCCAAGGTTTCTAGAGCATTAAGGACGTTTTCAAGATAATCCATTTTATTATATTGTTTGGATTTACGGTCCAGTCAAACTTTTCTATTTTTTTATCCAGTCACAAGCTGGGCAGCAGGTTGTAGTTGACCATACATGACATCCCACTTCTTTAGCTTAGGGCGGAAAGCCAAACTGTTTACAATTTGTTTTAAACAAAAAGGTCGCTGAGATATGTATTCAAGGCCATTCTTTTTCATAATTTTTAAGCCTTGTCATGCTTGATGGTGTCTCATGAAGAAGGAAATTCCAGGCCTTGGTCGAGACTCATTTAACATGTGGCTTGGTCTGACTCTGTGTGCCCTCTGGAATACATCAGCTGGTGAGGAATCTGTGTGCATTAACACAAATGAGTGAGTGAGTAAACTACCAATGTCATCACCTTATATTTTCGCTGGGACCCTGGAGAACCTTACATTGTCATGTCTGGAGCAGACTGTGATTTTTTTTGGTGTGAATGCAGACATCTTGTGCCCAATAAGGATCTGTGTTCATGCTTTCTTCCAGTTAGATCTTATAGTTCGTCCAGCCTATTGTCTGAGATGTTTGTTCAAACATGGAATTGTGTGATTGGTTGACGTCATCTTGGAGGTCAGCTTTGTATCTTACTTCCTACAGTCCATACCGAAGTCCCAACCACTGGTATTTCTTTTAGTATCATTTCCAGGGTAGTGTCCAATGATTTTGCCATAGCAGTAGGTATTGATTTGCTTGCCTTGCATTCCTGTGCTGTATTTTCTGCTGTGGCAATATAGGGGGAGAGTCAGGGAGTCAGGCACAGGGTCACGTGGGTGTGTCAGATAGTCTTTGGGGTCTTCTGCATCTTTAGAGCATTAATGCAAGGTCTATGGAGTTTTCAGGGCCAGTCGAGGGTGGTGAGATGTGGTGATACCAGTTTCTCTGACGTTGTCCAATGATATAAAACCACTCTTGAGATCTGGTTGCATACAGTGAAAAAACCTCATTGACCATAAATTACAAGACAAAGGCTTCTAAATGCAGTTCAGTTGTGCATTGCTTCTATTTGTAATTACATTGTATACAGCTTTTGCTTACATATACTGTTACCACAAGCACGGTATTGTGCATTAAAAGTAAGGGTGGGCAGAACTGGCGGAGTGCCTCTACGTGTAGCTCCACGGAGTTTGAAAAAAACTCTGTGGAGCTACGCATAGCTCCGCTCCCTCCCCGCTTCCCCCCCCTCAAAATGCTTTAAAAATAATAAAAAGAAGGCACTTACCTGTGTTTCTGCCGCCTCCCCTGCCTGCCCACTCTCCTTCCTGCTCCTCGCGTCCTTCTTCATTGAAAAAAACACAACGTTGTAAGTCTTGCGCGTGCGCATGCGCACTCGCAAGACGTACAACGTAGTGTTTTTTTAATGAAAAAGGACGCGAGAGGAGCAGGAAGGAGAGTGGCCAGGCAGGGGAGGCAGCAGAAACACAGGTAAGTGCCTTCTTTTTATTATTTTTAAAGTATTTGGAAGGGGGGAGGGAGCGGCTAACTCCGCTCCGCAACAGAGGCGGAGTTTTCCCTATCTCCGCATTTGCCACGGAGCGTGGAGTAGGCAAATCTCCGCAAACTCCGCTGGCAAAGCGGAGTTTCCCGCCCAAGGTTAATTAAAAGAAGCCAAAAAGCGATGGTAAGACAAAGAAAAAATATATACATTTTTACACTGGTGAACACACATGTAGAAGTGCATCACACCTCATCACTAGTATATTGAGAACACAAATGTAGGAATTTCAGACATAAAGAGTGTCCTTGTTTAGGTCCAAGTGGGACCTAATTTTTGTAGTGGGGATCAAGGCCTTTTGTAAAGAATATAATCCAAAGTTGTAAGGCTTCTATCCTTTGAAATTGAGAGGTCAGCCCAACTGAGGCGTCCTAGCAGGTCCAGTATTATATAAAAATCTGATGGTTTCTTAGTTATTCTTCCACTAGATACAACTAATGAGTGTATGAACGAATGAATGTATGGCCCCCAGTGTTTGGGGAGGTCAACTTGAGATCGGGGGATGGAGTAGATTCCTTTGGAATTCAAAGAGCCCTTTAACGTTTTCCAGCCCCAAATCTGCTCCCAACAATTATAAAACAATACAGTGATAGAGTTAAAGTTTTGAAACCTCAAGTAGGGTCATTCATGATTAATCACTATCATCGTCATCCATTATTTTTTTTTTCTTAAAATAAACCATAAAACAGATAAAGTGATACGCTCAGTCTTAGTTAGAAAGCGTTCTGCACAATAAAAAAAATACCATATGGGAAAGATAGTGATTTTCTGTAGTAAAAACCTTCCCTACATCTTATAAAAAGGAATAATGTATATCTTACTTGTAAAATCATAACTTTTACAAAAAAAACTCAAATCTGGCATTGACGATTTGTTACAAGGACATAATTAAGTTAACATCAGTAGTGGTTGCCAGTCCTCGAGGAAAAGATAATTACTGATGGGCAATACCAGTTCTAAACCTGGTCAACAAGTTCCACTCTAAAACATTATGCACTAGACTTAAATATGGCTCTATGCCCAACACAGGTTCCTTGCAACAAATGTGCAAACAGTGGGTTTCCTAAACTTAATAGGTTCTCTGCTGATGCATTGTCTCTCAAGGAATCTGTGTTTGACCTAGGAATTATCTGATTTATGGATGCTCTATAGAGTAAGGATTCACTAACCCAGGGGAAAAGTAAGGATCTCTTAATAAGACCTTTTGATAGAGGATAATCCCACATTCCACTATCTCTCGAAGGAGTAGAAAGGCGAGTTCATGTGTGGAGGCCCCCACACGAGAGACTGTGGTATTGTGTAGGCACAATGTTCTGAGGAAAGGAGCACCTATTCCCATAGCCAGCATCCTGAAAGTCACCAGTGTCAGGGAAGAGGGGGAGAATGCATGTGATATTGTTCCTGAAATGGAGGTCTCTGTGGGTCAAAGGGCTCCCACTACTGGTACATAGAGGGTAGTTGTGACATATTTACACTTCTGGTTGCAAGAGTCTGCCCTCAAATCTATGTGGCTTTTTCTCATTGTATTGGGGCATGGACATCAGGATTTGCCAAACACAGAACCTCTCGAGTCAACTTTTGTCCAGGCTCATCCCTGGCAAGATGTAGCTTTGGCAATGCTGTGGTCCTATTTTAGAGCAAAGGCACAATCTGCTAGATATGTGGGGTCATGTGCTGTCACCACCACCCCCCACTCTGCCTCGGTGGTTTAGCCTCTGTGAATGTTTCGGGTGGTATAGACATGCTACTGCAAATCTCTGAAGGCCTCAGTGGAGAGAGTGGTTACACAGTCCAATAGACGGCATTCACTGTCAGGATCATTTAGGTAAATCTGTGGTAGACCATCATGTGCCCTGCAAATTCTGTCAGTCCTGAGCAAAGTTGGAAAATCCTAGGGTATCGGCTGTGGCAAGAAAGGCATCTGATGGAATCAGGCCACACAGAAAATTCACACAGGGGTGGCACATTACTTGTAAACCAAGCGCGTCGCTTACCTGATTAAATTTCTAAGTCAGGTGCTCATCTGGTATCACGAAAATCATCCAGTTCATTCTATTCAGTTTGGAAGGGGGGTGGGGGTACATAGAAGTTTGACATCCCTGGGGATTGGTTGTCTTCACTGGTGGTCACTCTAGGGTGGATCAGGAGCCAGTAATTGTTATGTTTACATGCACCTATTGGCAAACATTTTTTTGTAAGAATAATAATTGCAAGATGGAAGATATATGCTGCCCACAGAAGACTACCTTATCCTTCATTTCTTCATCCTCGGTTTTTTGTTACTAGGGCTATCTGGTGGTGTTACCCAAGGAGCTTCTGCCAGTTAGCTACTACAAGATGTACATGATCATCTGCATGCAGGCAGTCTCCAAGCAATGCACTCCGGAAAGGCGAGATTCCAAGGTGTCATTTTGAGGAGGGAAAGAGTGCCCCAACTTGGTTGTATGAATTTAGGAACTGCAAAAATGTGCTGACTCTGGTTCGCAGTGGACTTTTACCCAACTACCTGCAATTGGACATATAAGCTGGAGTTTCCTTCTAACTTGTGGAACACCTTTTGGATCTGTGCCTGTGTGGCACGGCTACTGTTGGTTGTTTGAGAACATGTAACTCACAGCTGTACATTCCATCTTGGTTGGGAGCAAGCCTGAAGAACCCTGCTGATGTTCTGCTGTTGTTGCTGACCTTGTTTGCATAAAAGACCCCATCCAGCCCAAGGAGTCCAGAAATGGAGTCAAAGCACCATGAAGCGCTTTCTCCAGACTAAACGAGACCAGAAGAGGGCTTTCCAAGAAATGTGCTGCAACAAGTGCAGATGAGAGGATTGGTGAATCTACCTAACAAGCACACTTCATTTTTACACCAGCTCTCCCCTTCTCCAAGTGTTTATCTGTCTTCTCTCTCTACTCTTGCAGATCATCATGCATCATTTGCATCCAGATTTCTTTGGCTAATAACTACTCAGAAACAGCTTTATACCAAAGTTGTAAGGAAGGACCTTGTGGCTGTATCCAATGGATCATTATATTACGTTTGGCCAGCAATAATGTTAAGGACGCAAGCACATAATAAATGTCACCTTTTTTGTGTAGCAGGTGCCATCTCAATATGCAGTGTGTAAGTAAGAGAGCACACCACTCAAGCCCCAAGACCAGAGACAGAGCCTCCACCACCTTTGCCCGGTATTAACAGACCACCGGGCAGGTACAAATCATATGTAAAAGATCCGCCTGCTACATCTATAGTGGGGGCACTCACCCAATCATGTTGCCTCTATATCTTACTAATTGTATATAGAGTAAACTAGGCCCGAAGTAACATCTTAAATAATTGGACCAGGCAAAAATGAGCATTACTAGAGACTGGCTTATGATACCTTAACGTCTTGGTCCATTGAGAGTTACTGCTTCACTATATATATTATATATATGTATATATATATATATATATATATATATATATATATATATATATATATATATATATATATATATATATATAGTTAGAAGTGGGGGTCGCTAGTTGGGAGTGGTAGGTACCTTTGTCCAAGTAGGGACCCTTTTTCCTAGTCAGGGTAAGGGGGATACACTGCTAAAATAACCCCTGCTCACCCCCTTGGTAGCTTGGCACGAGCAGACGGGCTTATCTCAGAGGTAGTGTGTAAAGCATTTGAGAACACATACAATAATACAGTGAAAACACTACAATGGACACGACACCAGTTTAGAAAAATAAGTAATCTTTATCTAAATCAAAACAAGATCAAAAATAACAAAAATTCACATTACAGTGCTAAAAATATGATTCTTAAAAGGTAGAAACAGTTTTGTTCCAAGAAAATGTGGGATGCGACACTTTTACACAAAGTACCTTGGATGCGTTGAAAAATGCAAGCAACAAGGGTGCAGAGAAGGTGATGCGTCGGTTCCTTACACTCTGGGAAGGTGATGCGTCGGTTCCTTGCTCCAGGGGAGGTGATGCGTCGGTTTCTTACCAGAGAGTTAATGCGTCGGTTCCTTACCAGAGAGAAGGTAATGCGTTGGTTTCTTACTGCATGGGGAGGTGATGTGTTGGTTTCTTACCATTAAGATATAATGGGGTAACCCACAAAAGTCAATGGACCTGGGTACTAATTGATATAGAAAAACAATGGTCCTAGACTTATGTTAAATCTTAGTTGTCTGAAGCAATCATAGACAGCATAGGGTACATATACAGTTTAATTCAATAATGTACCATTAACTTATTTAAAACACATTCAAATATATCCTCAAAATCCAAAAAGAAATCCAAAAAGGCATGCTGGCTGAAACATGTCGACGGTTTTTGCGGAGTGGAGGTGTTGGTAACTCTTAATAGGTTTTCCAAACCACCATCCACTGGTCCAGGTGTGACCACTTTTTATTCTGGACAGGGTACCCAGTATTAAAATTGTTAGACGGGACTCCCTGTAGCCAGTTTTAAATCACTGTTTCTGCACTTATTTTCACTTGTGATCCCCACATTATTTGCCATTTATTTGTTGTATTGTCTCCCCCCTCCCTATTGCTCCACCTCCAGCGTTGGTCTGCGCGGAGGTGTGTTAGCAGCCCTATGATGAAGCATGACACAGATTTCTGTGTGTGAGGGCAGTTTTAACACCCTTGTGTGATTCCCCCATTTCTCTGACTTTTAGCATCTTATATGTACACAGTCCCTCTTTTATGTAGTGGTTTCATAGTTGTTGAAGGAGGTCGAAGCGGGACTTAATCCTCCTACCCCTCTTTGTTGTGAGTTAATAAGAAGCAAGAAGATACCCACTTTCTAAAAGTGGTATTTTCAAATACACAATAAAAAAATCACCTTTACTAAAAGATGCATTTTTATATTGTGAGTTCAGGCATACTAAACTCCATCTTTCTATCTTGTCCCACTGGGAAGTTATATTTATAAGATGTTATAAATAAACTCCCATTCTATCCTATAGGACAGATAGCCTTTCAATTGTGAAAAACGAAATTGGCAGTATTTCACTATCAGGACATGCCACACACATCAGGGCATGTCCAACCTTTCCCATACACTGCACCCTGCCCACAGGGATACCATGGGCCAACCTTAGGGGTGACTTACATGTAAGAAAAGGGAAGGTTAGGGCCTGGCAAGTGGGTGCACTTGCCAGGTCGACATGGCAGTACCAAACTGAACACAGACACTGCGGTGAGTTACATTTACAGGCTGCTCATGTGGGTGGCACAATCAGTGCTGCAGGCCTACTAGCAGCATTTGGTTTACAGGCCCTGGACACACACAGTGCACTGTACTAGGGACTTAACAGTAAACCAAATTAGCCAATTATGGAAACACCAATCCATAAACACAATGTACAGGGAGAGCATATGCACTTTAGCACTGATCAGCAGTGGTAAAGTGCCCAGAGTCATAAAACCAACAAAACCAGGAGGCCAAAAAGCCTGAGGATAAACCCGCTGGACAAGCCAGGTCTAAAATATATATATATATACCAAATCAGGTTGATTACTGGATACAATGCATATCATTCCAGAGTGAGGGATAGTCTGTGCAAGCACTGGCATCTTTTGAAAAGTGATCCAATATTGAATGGATTAGTATCTCGAAGACCAATGATTACTTTTAACAAGGCAAGGTCAATGCGAAATGATTTATTCAAAACTAGCCCAGAGACAGCAAAGACAGAAAACTGGTTGAAATCAAGCCAGGCTTCCATAAATGCTTTAAATGCAAAGCCTGTAAATTTGGTCGCAATGAAAGACAAGTGATATCGCCTCTCCTAAACAAACCGTGGAAAATTAGGCAATCACTAAATTGTAAGAGTGAATTCATGGTATACATTTTACAATGTACGTGCATGAAAATGTACATAGGAAGCACCATACATATGGTGCATATCCGAATCTTACAACATTTGAGGGCAGTGAAAAATAATGATAAGAATTATGTGGTGGCACGACACATAAACGAGGTACACAAGGGCAATATAAATGATTTGGTTTATTATGCCATAGACCAGGTCCCCAAATTAAGGAGAGGGGGTAACCGAGAAAGTAAGCTCCGCCAACTTGAGTCTAGGTACATTTTACTGTTCAATTCCAAGAGTCCCTTTGGTTTGAATGTTGAAGAAGATTTGCATGTCCATCTAATGAGATAAGGGTTCCATTATTGACTAGTTTTATTGAAGATTTTAACTGTAGCGAGGTGGATGCAACATAAAGAAGAGGCAGAGACAGATACTGGTATGCGTTTTTTATATGAATTTTGTATGAATAATGGCAATGATTGTGTAGGTTTTATAGAATACAAAGATGATATTTTTTCAATCAAAGTGGTTGGAATTCTTGAGCCTGGATAAAGGATATCTTCAGCTAAATGTTTTTCTCTGCACTAGGATGTATCTGCTAAAATAACATAGCAGTACTATATGTATTTTACTGTTTAAATGCGTTAATTTGCACATATCATGGTACTGTAATGCAATTGCACTTTTATGTAAAAATTGAGTTAAGCTCTTAAGTACTGTAAATGCACATGCACTTTATTATTTAAATACTGGAAGTACTGTACTGTAACATTTGCACTTGTGATCTATTTTCAGATACATCCTTCAAATCAATCAATCAATCAATCATGTCACTTATAAAGCGCACTACATACCCGCGAGGGTCTCAAGGCGCTGGGGGAAGAGGGGGGTGGTGCTGCTACTGATCGAAGAGCCAGGTCTTGAGGAGTCTTCTGAAGGCCAGTAGGTCTTGGGTCTGTCGGAGGTTGGTGGGGAGGGTGTTCCAGGTCTTGGCGGCGAGGTGGGAGAAGGATCTGCCACCGGCGGTCGTTTTCCGGATGCGGGGGACTGTGGCGAGGGCGAGGCTGGTCGAGCGGAGCTGGCGGGTGGGGGTGTAGAAGCTGAGTCGTCTGTTGAGGTAGGCTGGTCCGGAGTTGTGGAGTGCTTTGTGTGCGTGGGTGAGGAGCTTGAAGGTTATCCTCTTGTTGACAGGGAGCCAGTGCAGGTCTCTCAGGTGGGGTGTGATGTGGCTGCGTCGGGGGATGTCGAGGATAAGACGTGCAGAGGCGTTCTGGATGCGTTGCAGCCGTCTCAGGAGCTTAGCCATCGTTCCTGCGTAGAGGGCGTTTCCGTAGTCCAGCCTGCTGGTGACGAGGGCCTGGGTGACTGTTTTTCTTGTTTCGGTGGGGATCCACTTGAAGATCCTGCGGAGCATTCGGAGGATGTTGAAGCAGGATGAGGAAACAGCGTTGACCTGCTTAGTCATGGAGAGGGTGGGGTCGAGGATGACCCCTAGGTTGCGTACGTGGTCGGTGGGTGGCGGGGCTGTTCCCAGTGATGTTGGCCACCAGGAGTCGTCCCAGGCTGAAGGGTTGGAACCAAGGATGAGGACCTCCGTCTTGTCCGAGTTCAGCTTCAGGCGGCTGGTCCTCATCCATTCGGCGACGGCCTTCATTCCTTCGTGGAGGTGGGCTTTGGCGGTGTGAGGGTCTTTGGTGAGGGAGAGGATCAGCTGGGTGTCGTCGGCGTAGGAGATGATGTTGAGGTTGTGCTGTTGGGCGACGTGGGCGAGGGGTGCCATGTAGATGTTGAACAGCGTTGGGCTGAGGGAGGAGCCTTGGGGTACGCCGCAGATGATCTTGGTGGCCTTGGATCGGAAGGGGGCGAGGCGGACGCTTTGTGTTCTGCCGGAAAGGAAGGATGTGGTCCAGTCCAGGGCCTTCTCTTGGATCCCGGCGTCGTGAAGGCGTGTTCGTAGTGTGTGGTGGCAGACCGTGTCGAAGGCGGCTGATAGGTCCAGGAGGATGAGGGCTGCTGTTTCTCCGTTGTCTAGCAGGGTCCTGATGTCATCGGTGGCGGCGATGAGGGCGGTTTCGGTGCTGTGGTTGCTGCGGAAGCCGGACTGGGAAGGGTCCAGGATGTTGTTCTCCTCGAGGTAGCGGGTCGGTTGTTTGTTGACGATTTTCTCGGTAAGAAATGAATGAAGATATGATTTCCAGTGATAAGAAATATATCTAGGTAGATGTATTGCACTTGCACTTTAGCTGTCATCCTTTGTATTGAAGACACAGAGTACTGTAGAACTCTTTTTCTTGTTTCTTGAGGGGGTGCCAGTATATAGATAATTTGTGTCACAGGTAACAATAAACTAGAATGAAAGAGGTTATTTTGTTCAGGTTAAAAATAAAGTGTCTGACTACCGTTGGGCAGTAGTAATGAAGGAATAGTGGAAAATATAAGGCAATCAATTAAGCCATTGGTGTTAGCTAGGGCTCATTACTATGAACATGGAATGTTTGAGTATGATTTACCTGATGCGCTAATTACGATGTTGGAATTTGGAAAAGTAAAATCTTATTGAAAATGGGCACTTGCCCTCTATTTTTGCACTAATTGAAATAATGATGATTTTTATAGTGTTTTAAAATATGCTTTGGTATGATTTACCTGATTCCGTAGAAGTTTAATAACAATGAATTTTAATTGTTGTTTTAAATTTATGAATTCTAAAGATCTCAATACAAATGTAAAGAAACAAGAAATGAAAAACAAACCAAAAAAACTGAGGAAAGAAAAAAGTAAAAAACGTACTAAAATAATCATTAATTATCATGACACTAGAGATGTGTGTATCCAGTCTGTCTTCAGTGCCAATCATGACTGTGGATCATGTGACCGCATTCCCCTGCTTATTTAAATGTATTGTTGGTGATGGTAAATGTTGTGTGAACAAGGCCGGTGTGCCGAAACGAGTAACAGCAAAATTATGGATTAAAAAGACATTTTCTTACAAAAAAGCTTCCCTGGTGTCGGCGTCCGTTCTTTAACAAGTGCGGAAGTGGTATATATATATATATATATATATATATATATATATATATATATATATATATATATATATTATTCACTTGTCGGCTGTTGTTGGACCCGTTTCGCCTGCCCAGCAGGCTTGCTCAGCAACAGTTCAATAAAGTTTCCTCAACCATTTTAAACATCCTGTTTGACAAGTGTCACGTGAAAACTACTACTTAACTAAAAGTGAAGACAGACCTGTAGTTCTTCTAGTAAAGTTACACATTTTCAATGTTAAAGGTCACATTTACCTTAACCTTTATGCCATAAGAATGAATTATAGTTCAGAATAAAATCAATTTGAACTGTCAACACCCACAACAATCGATTGCTTAAAATTAATAGCAATAAACTATCACACCAATAAGTCACTTGGAATTACATACGATATCCCAACCTGGTATAATCACAATATCTTAGTCCATCATATAGTGATTAAGTGCATGAGTGCAAGAAATAGATATCATTATACCCCTGCATATATTTATCCTGCCCCAGTGGGCCACTCATATATTCATGGTGTGGTGTCTATTCAGTTTATTCTACGTCAATATATATATATATATATATATTTTTTTTAAATAAATCTATAGCGTTCTCTATCCACAACCCTGGCTAGACATATACATCTTTGTTGCAACTGTGAAACGTATGTAGTATTGCACCTAGACTTATCATACACCACCTTGTTTGTGGTAGACATTGAGTGCCAATCAATGACTGGAGTGTAAAGTGGTCTTAGTTATGGCATTGTTCCACCACACACTGAGTACCAGTGCCCTGGTAAACATGTTCAACCCAGCCCTTCTCCCTTCCTGCCCACTCTCATCTCTCTCCTTTTTCCACTCTCTCACTCTCATTTCTCTCTCTTCTCTCTCTCTCTCGCTCTCTCTGCTCTCTCTCTCTTTCCTGAAGCCCCCCTGTGAGTGCTCTAATTTCATGGGGAAGTTGGAGAAAGTGAGAGAAGCGCTAGCAGCAGCCCTCTGCCTTAAAAAACGGCCAACTAAGGCTACAGCCCACCGAGGATATGTCCACAGGAAAAAACGGGCAGTGAGGCCTGCTCCTATACAGTATGGTGGCCCCTAGAGCTATGTGCACCGAAGAAAAAGAATGATAAGACCGGTCCTTTGTATTTCATAAGTCTTAAAGGACCTGTCACTCAGGTTATAGGATATGACTAGTGCTCATGTAAAATTCTCTGATACCTTTGGGTCAGGTTTGCGCTATATAAAACTCCCCAAAACTCCCCCAAAATAATGTTTCAAAGTGTTGCGTCACTTTTGTACCACACAACGGGGAGCAAGCATGATGCAACCCTTAAGTGTGATTTTTCAGTCCACGCAAGCCCACCTTGCTTGGCCCTGAGTGCCTGAATAATCTAGAGAAATGCAACGCAGGGCAGATCACTGTGTTGTGTTACTCTGTACCAGGGAGGCGTTCCGTGGGTGGTGCGTGGGTGTTCCCACGCAACACCCATGGATTTGGCACATTCACAGATTTACCATTACTAGTACACCTGGGAATGCGTCAAAATGCTACGCCTTCCCAGGGGAGGAGTAGCGAGGAGAAATGTTTCTTTCTCCGTTTTTTCCTCTTGCTATGTGTGCTGTATTCTGCAGCACACATAGAAAGAGGATAATGTCTTAAGCGAGTTTTTTGTGCAGGAACGTGCCCCTTCATGCACAAAAACAATCCTGTTTAAAACATAGGCACCCTTGCACCATGGTGCAAGAGTGCCTGCGTTGGCCCTAGTCAGCACATTGTGCGCCAGTGCTGTGAAAAAGCAGGAATGCACCGTATTATGTATGGTAAATAAAGTGCATTTCTGGCCTTTCTCTATCACGCAGAGCAGCGCTGCAAGTTGGTTTGCTGAGCTGCGTCGCATGATGATAATTATGTCCCTCGGAATTTATACAGCAGAACTAAAGTCAATATTACAAAAATAGAATACGCACAGAGTTAGTTGTCTCATGTTACCCATATATTAAAGGATCACGTTTCAAACAGGAAAGTTATCTCTAACTTTAAATACATTTTATAGGCGCAGGAGTGAGGCCGCAGAGCTATCCATCAAGTTACATGATCTACCACGCTGAGCAGCAAAACACTGAGGGGCCGATTCCAATTCGGGCCGGAAATCTCTCCGACCGAGCTGGACCCGGAGAGATTTCCGACCGAATCGGACCCTAGCAGTCCGACCGAACAAGTACGATGCGTTCGTATGCTATCGGACTCGATTCGGTCGGACTCCCATTGAAGTCAATGGGAGCCGGTCGTACAACGCGTACGCGGGCTCCCATTGACTCAATGGGTGCGAGGCGAACAAGGGCGCCCCCTACAGCGGGTACGTGTTGAAGCGGGTCGCGCCGTACATGCACAGGTAGGGGGGCCCCATGGGTCCCCCCTGTGTGCGACTCGCGCGGCTAGGCGTACAGGGGGGTCCAACACGGACCCCCAAAGTGCGGCTCCGACTGCTCTTTTGAGCCGGACGGCGCGAGTCGGTCGGACTGCTCGAGGCGCGCATCGAACTTACCCGGCCGGGGAACGTCTCCATTGCGCGGTGCGAGGCAAGTCCGTGCGAGTCGGACAGAGCGGGCGGCTTTCGCGAACGAGTCGGTCGGTGCGGTTGGGTCTCGCGAACGAGTCGGTCGGAGATTTCGCATCGTACTCGCTCGCCCGGACGCACGTACGAATCGGTCGGGAAACAGGGCTCCGAATCGGATCCGGTAAAGCCGAATCTGATTCGGAGCCCTACCGGCCGAGATCGGAATCGGCCCCTGAATCCTGAATATGCATCTCACCGAGAAAATCTAGCAGGAGCATCCCAGGAAACCACTGAGCCCTCAAAAGAGAGTGCTATGTTGCTGAGTGGTCCAGGATTCTTGCGCCCTATTGAAATAAACATACTTCTGCAGAGCTGCAGAGTGCTACTTTGCTTTTGCTCTTTTTCTCCAAAGTAGTACATGAAAGTGTGTAATAATCAGTTAGGACTCATCAGAATGACAAAATATATCATGCGTTAATAATGGGTTCCTGGGAATAATATATTCCAGCAACTGGAGCTTTAATTTAAGAGTTGACAATGTCGACAGCTGCTCAGGCTAGAGGTGATAATGGGCAGGCTCGTGAGCTCTTTAATTCAGCTTCTGCTTAACCTGCTGAGCTCTTGTCTGTGGAGAGAGTTCCCACCACAGGTGCCTGCTTACTGTTCTCTCTTGCCCCCTCTCTCTCTCTGTTCTGCTTATCCAATCCTCCTATTCACCTTCCCTTCTTTTTTTCTTTTAGTTCATATTCACATCTATCTATCTATCTATCTATCTCTATCTATCTATATATATATATATATATATCACTGAAAAAACCATAGGTTTTAGGGACAGTTATAGTTAGTTGGACATTGCACTCGTACAAAACCCGTGAAATTCCCCCGTTATAGTTAGTTCAGCTAACTATAACTCGCGCCCCCGCAATGCACTGCTGATGACGTCACATATTACATCACTCATGACATGGTCAGTGACATCACTGATGACATCACTGATGACATCTCAAATGACATCACTGATGACATCATCTAGTGACTGTTTCTGTAAAGTTTAAATATTTTTAATATATATAGGGAAAGGCGTATTGAAGAATGAGTGGGTGTATAAGTGTCTGTATGGATGATTTAGTAGGTGCGTGACTAACTGTATAAGTGAGTGATTAAACGTATCTTACTGAATGCATGGGTTAGTGACTAAACTGGGTGAATGTCTGTATCCGTCTGTCTGTTGCTGTGTAAGTGGCTGCATGGGTTTGTGAATAGCTACATGAGTGTCTATATGAGTTATTGATTGGTTGTCTGAGTATCTGTATGGGTGCCTGAGTGTTTGTGTGGGTGGGGTGTGTGCGACTCTGTACATAGATGTGTGAGTGGGTAATTCACTGGGTGCATGATTTGAAGAGTGCGTCTGTGATGGACTGCTTGGGTGGGTGAGTGTGTGTATGGGTGTGTTAGTGAGTGAATGTATATCTCAGTGGTACATGTGCGAGTAACTACATATGTAAAAGGCAGTATATATGTGTGTTAGAGTATTTAAAAGGCTATAAGTGAGAGTGTGTGATTGTGAGAGTGGCTGTATGGATGCGTGTGTGCTTGTATCAGTTATTGTATAAGAGCGTAAGAATGTGCTAGTATTTGTAAGAGTAAGTGAGCTGGTGTGTGTATAACTCTATAGGTGAGTAAATGGGTGTGTGATTAATTTTTTGCATGACTGACTAGGTGTGTGAGTACCTCTATGGATGAGTGGCGGTGTGTGAGTGTTTATATAGGTGTATGAGTGCATAGGAGAGTCCTGTACTGAGTGACTGTAAGTATGAGTGACTGGACGGGTGAGTGAGTAGATGTGTGTGTGTAGACCTAAGAATCAGTGAGTGGGTATATAGTTATTGGTATTGGAGTGTGTATGGTTTTGCGAATGGCAGTCTGTAATTTAGAGTGGGTGTATCAAAAGTTATATTAGTGTGTGAGAAGATGCATGAAATTATCACATGGATGATGTCATCAGTGATGTCATTTGAGATGTCATCAGTGATGTCATCAGTGATGTCACCGACAATGTCATGAGTGATGTAATATGTGACGTCATCAGCAGTGCATTGCGGGGCGCGAGTTATAGTTAGCTGAACTAACTATAACGGGGAATTTCACGGGTTTTGTAAGAGTGCAATGTCCAACTAACTATAACTGTCCCTAAAACCTATGGTTTTTTCAGTGAATTTGTAAGGTTTTTTAAATGCTAATTTCTAACTATAACGTGTGTGAAACCTATGTTTTTTTCAGTGAATTTCAAAGGTTTTTTAAATTCTAATTTCTAACTATAACGTGTCTGAAACCTATGGTTTTTTCAGTGAATTTCAAATGTTTTTTGAATGACAATTGTTAAATGTATTAATTATTATATTTATTTTTTTATACTGATTTACTACATTTTTTTAAACTATTTATTTTTAAAAACAAAATTAAAAAAATTACATTACATAATTTTTCCATAAATTGAAAAAAAAATGTTTTTAAAAATATTGAAATTCTATATATTTATTTTTTATTTTTATTTTTGTAAAATATAATTATAATTTTTTCAAATTTTTTTTTTTCCAAATTTTTTGGGGAGACGCGCACCCAAAGCGCACCTTCCTCGACTACTGCGTGGAACATAGCCGCCATTTTAGGATTGTTGTGTGGATCCGCGTAGGGAGTGCGATGGCTACGTATTTCCCTGCGCGATCGCTATGCGATCCGTACGCGACTTTAAGCGTATACGCAGCATATACGTATTACGCTACGTGACGCTCGCGCGTTTCCACGTGACGTCATATACCTTTTTGACGCGGTGGGTGCGCGATTCCCACGAAATTTTTTAATGTCTAAAAAGATATATATATATATTTAATATAAATATTAAGACAAGACATTATCTGAGCTAATCATAAAAATAATATTCTTTTTGTTTTAATAAACTTATATTACTTTTAATTTCAATTTCGCGTGTCGCGCTGGGTGCGTGCTGCGTGCGTGCACCCTACGCGAATCCCATGTGACCAGAAAAAAAGAGATTTGATTGGTTCATAACACTTCCTATTCTAACGAAATGGGTCCACCTCCCTCACCGGCAGATTGTATAAAAAATCTAGGTGTTAAGTGGGAGTCTGACCTTTCCTTCTCGGCTCAGATTCGTCAGGTGACGGCCACTTGTTTTTGTCAACTGAGGAATCTGAAGAAATTTTTGTATCTGCTTCCAGAGGAGTGTCGGAAAAACATAGTACATGCTGTGGTAACTTCCAGGCTAGACTATGCAAATGGCCTCTATCTGGGTCAGCCAGAGTATCTGATTAAACGCCTGCAGAGAGTGCAAAATGCGGCTGCGAGACTAATTAGGCGAGTGCCGTTTCGCGAGCATGTCTCTCCGCATTTAAAAGCATTACACTGGCTCCCAGTGAGGAAAAGAGTCAAATTCAAGGCCTTGACTCTGGCGTTCCGTGCTATGCATGGTAACTGCCCTATCTACTTGAAACACAGATTACGTGGTTACCAACAACCCAGAACCTTGAGATCCAATTCCCAAAATCTACTATGTATCCCCCGTTTTAAAAAGGCACGTATGGGTGGTAGATCCTTTACGCTCGGGGCTGCAAAACTGTGGAACTCCCTGCCGAACAATCTCCGCACTATCGATTCTGAGCCCCTTTTCAGGAAAATGGTGAAAACCTGGCTTTTTAAGGAAGACTGAGGGCCCATGACTTGGCCCTGAGCGGTCCAATGCTGTATTATTTTCCGCTTAGCGCCGGGACACCTCTGTTTGAGGTAGCTGTCGCGCTTTACAAGTGTCTGTATTATTATTATTATTAAGTATTGAAGGACCCCACCCATTTCAATCACTCTTCTTAGACCTTCCTTGGGAGAACAACTCTACTAAGAAGACCTCCATTTTTCTGCATTGGACACCTGAATTCTACAAAGAAAAATGGCAACACCACGGGAAGAATCCTCTGATTCTGAACATTCTGATGCAAAAGGATTTGTTCCAGAACCTCCCAGGCCAGAAAAATACACTTCCATTGTCTGGAAATTTTTTACTTTTCCAGCTGGACAAAAAAAAGTTAATGCCACTAAAGTGACATGCAAAATTTGCAAAGCTGTTCTTTCGAGAGGAAATCCCAACAAAAAATATTCGTGTGGCACAGCTAGTATGCGGAAGCATCTTCAATCTCTCCATCCTGTGAACTTCGCAAATGAAGAATGCAGAAGACTATGCCAAAATGCACCTCCACCACCGGCAATTCCAAGTACTTCTGCGGCGTCTCCTTCAACATCCCGACCAGACATACGTCCTCAATTTGGGAAAGTTAAAATGCACTGTGTGAATTGCAATGTTCACTGTTTTTTCATCCAGTTATAACTTTTTTGTCGTTTTAAAAAAACAAAAAAACAAAAAAAAAAAAATCGTTCAGAAAATAGAAAAAAAATATATAAAACTACAAAACAAAAAAAAAAAGTTCTTTTCAGAACTAACTTCTCTGCTTAAACATAGTGTGTGAAAGTTTAGATGAATGTATGTGTAGTGCATAATTGAGTAAAATAATGCATTTGTGGTGTATGGTGAATGTATAAGTGCAGAACTATAAGGAAGTGCTGCAGCATGACACTGTAAGCTCTTTAGCTGCAGTGTGCTGTGGTACTTCCGAAGCACAGGCATGCAACATATGTACATACATATGTTGCAAGTCTCTGCTTCCCTCTGCACTGCTGCTTAAACTGCAGCCATGTGGTGACACAAACACCCTTGCACCATGGTGCAAGGATATCTGTGTCCTGTGCAGTTTGTTTTTGTGCAGGAAGACACAACTTCCTGCACAAAAACAATCAGTGAAGGCATTTTTCTCCTTCAATGTATGTTGTGCATTGTAGCATATATTGAAAGAGAATAAATGAAGAGAAATGAAAACAATTCTCCTTGTTGTGCCTTGCTACATCAATTGAAGAATGGTGCAGCATTCACACACATGTCCAGATTTATGATTTCTGGTAAATCAGGAGATGTGTCTTATTCTATAAGTGTTCTGTGCAAACACGCACAGCAACACCTATAGAACGCCCCTTCAACTTAGGTTTTGACAAAGTGATAGGACATGTTTATAGAGTGGTGAAGGGAAGGGATGGGGCCTTATGTCACATGTGCAAACATTCTCTGTGACGTGTTTAAAGTTGAAAAATGTAGTCTCTTTTAATCTTGAAAATCCCTGGGTCCTCCTAGCTGAACATGTCTCTGTATTGAACACCATACAGCTGCGTTGCACAGAGGTGGTCCGAACCCATTTTCTATTTCACACCTCTGTGCAATACAATTGTCTGGCACTTTCTGCAGATATCTTTTGGGTTAGTTCACTGCAGGGACACTAAGGATTTAAGGTAACTTTATCCCGTAACTTATAACACCCACAAAGCTTGTTTTCACAGATATCTACTCCATCCATCCCCCTTTCTTCACCAGTGTGCAAACACAGCCCATTTTCCATTCTAATACTTTGTTAGTTTTACCTTCACACTAATAGATATAAAAAACAGTAAACATTTTTTCCAGTTGTTTTTTATAACTAACATTTCTCAAAATGTAATATTGTAGAATTAATATCTGTAAAAGAGAAGAAAAAAAACAGTTATACTATATAATATTATTTTTTTCCAACAAACATAATTTTAACATTTTATAAATTATTTTCTTCGCCTTTTTGCTGTTCTCAGAATATATTGAATTTCACTACAAACAGTGATTTCAATGTTACTCATCACATAACAGCGGGCAAAAAAACCAATCAATAAGATTGTTTAAAAAAAAAAAAATTACTTCTAAAATATTTTTACTATACTCAACTATTTCTGAACATTCCATAAAATGTACATCCTCAATAACATACCATATAATAGAAATGACACATATATAACATGCTCACTTCTAAAAAAATATCTAACTAAACTTTACATACATAAGAGAATCTGCATGAAAGAGTCCATAATTTAAATAAATACTTTTCCTCTAGGCCAAATAGTATTCTTCAAATCCTTTATATTGAAAATGTCCAATAGTAATTGTATGAGTACATATTAATAAATTCCTCAGAGGCTAAATTATGTTCCTAAAACTTTGGCTTTAAAAATATTACGTAGGAATTTGGTAATTCGCTAGGCAAACGTTGTTTAAAAACCAATTGAGCATCATTACAATATGTCCATCCTTTATTACATTTCAAATAGGCAGTGTAATGTCCAGATGTTGTAGAAGGACCATGATGGAAAATTATTGCTACTGCTACAAAAGTCCTTCCTGATATTGATAGTTGACTTGCTACAAAGTGTTTTATTAAAGTTTCCAATTTTCTTCCATCAGCTGTACAACGTTGCATTATTAAAATTATATATTGTCCATATCTTTGTATAAATAATGTTGATAACATTTCTGATTTGCATTGGCTACACTCCATGTTTTGATTTGCTGCTTTAACTAGTTCGTTGAAAGACACTGATTTACAGTCTGGTAATGTCAAATATATAAATCTTTCAGTGTCTATGTTAGTGCTACATGTAAACAAACAATTTTGACATTGATGCTCCCATTTATAACAAAGGCCAAAAAGATTTTCTATTTCTATGCCTTCATTTTCCAATACGGTAAGCATATACATTAGAAATTCCTGAGCATCTTGTTGGATATTTTCCGTAAATTGTGTAGAACCAGAACATATATCCAAAAGTTTACGAATATCAGAAACACTTTGCATTTTACTGTTATCAGTTCTCAATTTTTCATAAACCGAATGCAACAAGGACCAAAATCTTTTTCCCGACTCTCCATAATTTGCTGTAGCAAACTTTCAAGAAAAAAACAACATTAACTACTACATTAGCATAGCAGTTGATACCTGAACTATTTTCAAACTGATAACCAACAATATCTTAAACAGGGTCCTTTTTCTTTTTCCTTGCAAGCACAACATTATCTTGTTTTTTTCCTTCTCTATCACTTTACTACAGATATTCTCATATCTTCTTTTTCGACCTACTACACGCTTTTCAAATACAGGATATTCACCTAAATTGGGAGCATACGCTCTTCTTAACCTATTATACTCTTTTACACAGTTTGCATCTGCAGTAATCTTTGACTCATCAAAATCAATCAAAAACAATCCAGATAAAGTTCTGACTCGGGATAAAGCAACATATGCCATACCCTCTTTAAACACGCTACTTCCAATGTTCACTAAAGCACTGTCTACACTTTGGGGCCGATTCCGATTTGGGCCGGAAATCTCCCCGACCGAGCCGGACCCGGAGAGATTTTCGACCGAATCAGACCCGTGCAGTCCGACCGAACGAGTACGATGCGCACGTATGCAATCGGACTCGAGTCGGTCGGACTCCCATTGAAGTCAATGGGAGCCTGTCGTACAACGCGTACGCGGGCTCCCATTGACTCAATGGGTGCGAGGCGGACAAGTGCGCCCCCTACAGCGTGTACGCGGCAAAGCGATTCGCGCCGTACACGCACAGGTAGGGGGACCCATGGGTCCCCCTGTGTGCGACTCGCGCGGCTACGTGTACAGGGGGTCCGACACGGACCCCCAAAGTACAGCTCCGACAGCTCTTTCGAGCCGGAGTGCGCGGCTCGGTCGGACTGCTCGCGGCGCGCATCGTACTTACCCGGCCGGGGAACGTCTCCATTGCGCGGTGCGAGTCGTGTCCCGTGCGAGTCGGTCGGTCGCGGTTCGACCCGGGATCGAGTCGGTCGGAGCGGTCGGGACGCCCGGACGAGTCGGTCGGCGATTTCGCATCGTACTCGCTCGCCCGGACGCGCGTACGGATCGGTCGGGAAATAGGGCTCCGAATCGGATCCGGTTAAGCCGAATCCGATTCGGAGCCCTACCGGCCGAGATCGGAATCGGCCCCTTAATCCTTGAGATTTATGAATAGTCACTGCATATGCCAGAGAAAGTGGAAATTGTTTCCTACGGACATACAAATCTTTAACAAGCAAAAAACGAACAGAACAACGACCAATTTGTTTTACTTCTTCAATATGATCAAATTAAATTTTTAAAAATTCAATTCCATCTCGTTTTTCAAAATTTACAAAATTTACAACTTTCCCCATAGCTCCATTAACTAAACCTTTTTCCACATCCAAATTACGCCGTAAAATTACTCGACAGTTTACACATACATATAAATTCTTTTCTAAACCAGCAGTTTTAGATATCGATTTTTGTAAAGAATCCAGTTTGGTTTCAATTTTTCTGTCAAAATAATAGTGATTCCTTCATGTTCTATTTTATCAATGGCTTCCATTTTTATTATTTCTTCATTTTCTAGCTTCAAAAGTTGTTCATTGAATGTAGAACACTCGCGCAGTGTTGGCATTAAACAAATTATAGATTTACTTTCAGCCATTTTCATATATATTTTTTTCTGGAACTATATTTTTATTTGGAAACAAATTCATAAGTACTCGACTTAGCAAAGCTTGTTTGCCTTGTTCTGTCAGAACTCCAATTCTTATATCTTCAAGAATAGATCCATAATCAACATCATTTGCCTGTCGCATATTTGTAAAAAGTTCTTTGTATTCAAAATATGACCAAATATTAACGTTGCCAACACTTCCCAAAGACTTTCTGGTGTCTTCATGCACAAGTGTTTTAAATACTGGTTGTCCTTTTAGAGGAGTAAGTTGCAGAAGATCTCCAAAAACTATGACATGTTTTCCTCCAAATAAGACATCGTATTCTGTTTTAAGAATTTGCTGCATTCTTAAATGCACAAAAGCAAGCATTAAGTTCGAGACCATGCTCACCTCATCAATAATTAGAAGTTTCATTTTCCTCAGCACTCTTGAAACTTCATAACAAGCTTCACCAGATAGCTTGTGATATTCCAATTTGTTTTCATGCTCTACAGGTAGCATTAGTAAACGATGTAATGTGATTCCTTTAATGTTGTGTGCTGCCAACCCTGTTGGAGCAGTTACAACACAAGACAAATGTGAATTAGTTGTGTTTTCTGCAGATAACTGGTCAATACTTTAATTAAGAAACTTTTCCCAGTTCCAGCTTGACCACTGACATACATTCGGATAGGTTGAAATGATGTGCATGTGCAGTCTTTTGTTTCATGAAGAAATCCATGGTCAATCTGTTGTCTCACTTGCTGATATATTTCGTTCTGTTCAACATTTAGTTGTTCTTCCAAGATTCCTAAGTCCATAATATCTTCTTGAGCTTGATGCATTGCTGTTTCCACCTCATTCATTGCGATTGCTGCTTCATTTTCAACAAATGGTTGTCCAAGTGGATCCTGACTCATTGGAGGAGAACTTTGACTGTCTTGAGAACTGTCTCTAGCAATCTCAACTGCAATAGTAGCTTCTTGATCAATTTCATCGTTCAACATTCTCACATAATTTGCAAAAGCACTACATTCTATGGTATCTTTACAAGCATTGAAGGAATCTTCATAGCTCAGAAAATCTCCAAGTAATTCCAATTCTGAACGCCACGGTTTAAACAGTTGTAAAAGTGCAAAATAGTAAAATTCTCTTTTATCAACAGTGTCACAACTCAGTTTTCTGTGATTAATCAAATTTCCTTTCCTTTGTTTCACCAAACATCCTTCGGAACCAATCACTGCATATTTTCCATCAGTGATGTTTTCTGTAGTATTCCGTTTAAAAGTGTAGTTTTGCAGCACTTCATAGAGACATATGTTCTCAAGATGATGACTTCTATTTGGATAATATGTGTCCAACATATTTGTTTTCACAATATCTGTACTTTCCGGCTCTTTTTCTGCTAAATATTCAATTTCTTGAACAGATTTAAGTACTCGATTTCGCGTTGCAGCAAGACCTAGACTCACCCAAATGATTCTTCTAGATTTTGAGTATAAACTTGCAGATGATAACCGATCTGAGCATTCATACGCTCCAATTTCTCGATGGGATAACATCTTCAAACTGAAACTGTATAATTTCTTACTTAGACTCTTCTCGTGAGAAATCTCTTCCCACATTTCTTTCAATTCTGTCTTTTCTGATTTTGTAATGTAGGAAGTTACATACTGAGCAACAGCAATGGAATTATCCGCAACATACTGAATATCCATATTAGCATTCCACATTGAGAGAATAACAGGATTATAATCATTTATATATTTTGATTCTTCACTTCTTCTCAAATTGTATGTATTTTTGGAGACTTTCTAGTGATGGTATGTCTCATAGCTGACATAAAACTGTTTACTCTTCCTTTGGATATTACAGGACGTGGAAATCCAAAACGACATTTGGTATAAAACTTTTCCTTAGACTTGTACTTTCGTCGACAGTATTTTCCGCATCGATGGCTTTGGAATCGTAAAACTTGTTGTCTTAAGTTGTTTTCTTCTGTTCTTTTGGGTATAGCACATGTGGCATATTCTTCAATAAAAGACAAAACAGTATCATCAGAATCAGTTCCGAATTTAGGGGCATCTTTGATCCATATCAGCATATGTATATGAGGAGCACCTCTAGCTTGATACTCCTTTCTCCAAAAAAATCCAGAACTTCTCCAAGAGGAGGATTCTTTTTATTGCAGATAAAAGACATCATAGCTTCAAATCTATGATTAAAATACCTGCACACATTTACAGGATCCAAAGAGCACAATTCTCCAGGTGTTTTGTATTCAATATTTTTTACATTTGAATTTGCCTCACGAAGAAATTTAAGTAAATCATCCCAAGCGTATTCAACACAGCTTAGGGTAACAAACCACGTAGGAGTTCCTAAGTTCCTTAGCATGCATTTAAGTTCTCCATGACGACGGTACCAATACTCATTAGTACCACGCTGACATGCCATCAAATTAATCAACTGAGATTCTAGATGATCGTCTCTCTGATGTACTCTATCCATAAATTGCTTTGCAGAAACATTTTGAAAATGTACTCCTGTTTTCAAAATGTGGTTGACTGCATATGAAAGTCCAGATAAGTCACTCTCAAACAAAAGATGAAATATATATGGGGTACATTGTCGAAACCTTGGATCTTCTGCATACAATCTTGTTGTCCGATATTCAGATGCAGGAATCTGCACAGGTCGTTCATCATATCGTCCACCTTTTCCAGTTGGAAAAAGCTGCGGAAAACAACGAGCTTCCAAACTTTTCTCCCATACACTGATGGGAGTACCCTTTGCTTCCTTCATTTGGAATAACTCAATAGTATTCCCCATCACTTCTTTTGAATGAAGTGGATGTACACTATAATGTTCATAGATTTCTTCATTTTTCGACATGTCCACTTTTTCAATTTGACCACTTGACGTTTCAGTGTCATCTTCTAAAAGTATTTCTTCTTCTTCCACATACACATTTTTATAGTACTCATTGTTTTTTATTAGATATAATGTTGCCTTTTGCACTTTTCTAACATCCACTAATTCTTGCTAGATTTTCTTACTCTTAGGGGCCGATTCCGATCTCGGCCGGTAGGGCTCCGAATCGGATTCGGCTTTACCGGATCCGATTCGGAGCCCTATTTCCCGACCGAATCGTACGTGCGTCCGGGCGAGCGAGTACGATGCGTGCGCTCGCGAAATCTCCGACCGACTCGTTCGCAGGACCCGACCGCTCCGACCGACTCGCACGGGGACGACTCGCACCGCGTAATGGAGACGTTCCCCGGCCGGGTAAGTACGATGCGCATCGCGACCGCTCCGACCGACTAGCGCAGTCCGGCTCCAAGGAGCTGTCGGAGCCGCACTTTGGGGGTCCGTGTCGGACCCCCTGGAAGCGTAGGCACGCGAGTCGCACACAGGGGGAGCCATGGGTCCCCCCTACACGTGCGTGTACGGTGCGACCCGCATCGACGCGAACACGCTGTAGGGGGCGCCCTTGTTTGCGTCGTGCCCATTGAGTCAATGTGAGCACGTGTACGCGTCGTACGACTGGCTCCCATTGACTTCAATGGGAGTCCGACCGAATCGAGTCCGATAACATACGTGCGCATCGTACTCGTTCGGTCGGACTGCCAGGGTCCGATTCGGTCGGAAATCTCTCCGAGTCCGGCTCGGTCGGAGAGATTTCCGGCCCGAATCGGAATCGGCCCCTTAGTAGGAACACCATTAACTAGAATAACTAATGGTTCACTTTCTACATTCTCTACACCAATAGTTTCAATATTTTTCTTTAAATCTAGTGGTAAATATACAACTCTTCCTTTTAATCCTCTCTGTAAATCAGTCGGAGGCAATTTACCTGTTTTTGGCTCCATACGAACAATAGCCTGAAATGGGTGTACACATTGAATCAGAATAGACTCATACGTGTTTAAATCTATTAGTTCCGGAGGAATAGTTATCAACTCTAGATCATTATGAACAGCTCTAGCAGGCATTTTATTTTCATCCAATTTGTTATAACAATATTTACAAATACGTTGATCAGTACCCAAATCAAAACAATTCTCTACCCACAAATAAGTTGCAAAATTCTTCCACTCATCATTATTTTGTTTTTCACTTTTAAAATACAGATCAACACTCCTAGTCTGATTTCTATAGTGAGTTCGCCGGCAACAAATACAAGAATAATTTGGCCTTTCACCTGAAATCACCTTAAACTTTGTAATTTGTTCTTCAAATTTTTTTGGAGTAGTATGTTGCACATTCTCTTCAACATTTTCTTCTATCAATGTGTCAGTTTCTGCACTCTCTTCTTCCGGACCAAAGTAACAAAACTCAATTTCATCACAAACCTTCTTCACATCAGATACTGACCCACACAAAAGAGCACTGTTCAACTCATTTAATTTAAGTGCTGGACTTTTTGCATAATACAATCTTCTAACTAACTTCCGCTTTTGAGAATGATGTACTGCTAACATCCTAAAATGATGAAAAACACTTTGACATACTTTTCTAGAAAGACAAGCCAGAGAATGACCTTGCAAACCAGTATTTTTCTCACTCTGCAAGGGTCTAGTCCTTGCAACATCTTAATCTTTTGTTTAACACTTTTTTAGTATACTCTCGTAAGAAATTGCGTAAAATATCAATAGATTCTGTCGTACAGTACAAATACTACTGCAATCCCAAGTATACACTGGGGCTTTAGGACGTCTCCCTAGAGCTTCATCAGCTATCACTTCTTCTACATTTCTGGGAACCATCTTCTCTTTCTCAATTGCACAACCATTTCTAACCTCATAAGCACGACCACTGGTATCAACTGCATGCAATAAATTATTGGTCTGAAAATAACTCTCTTCATTAAAGAACGGCTCTGAACTTGAACTATGTTTCCATTCACCCAAAAAAAATTCACAACAATTAGTTCTGTTAATTACTTTTTTCTTCTTACTTTTGGCCTTCAAAAAATGGATTGGTTTATGTAGTGATCGAATTCTGTTTAAAACTAAAATAAATCATTTCCTTTTTAATTCCAAAGCTTTTTGAACAATGGATTCAATATGCTTCTTCTTTTTATAAAATAGTGCTCTTTTTTTATATTTTTTACCATCTTTAAGCAAGTTAAAAACAACTCTATTATAAAAAATCTTTTTCCTGATTTCTTTATACTGATTTTGCCTTCTTTTACCATTCATTGTATCTTTTGAATGTAATTTTCCATTTACTCCTTTCTTTTTACTCATATTCTTTTTTCTAGTTGAAGCTTTGTTTTTACTTTGTACAATCTGTACACTATTTCTAGGCTTTGAAATTTTTGTAAGGAATTCTTTTGTTGTCTTACCGAAAGACTTTTTCTTTTTAGCCACATGATGTTGGTCACCCAATACTTCTTCTGCAGATTTGTTCAAATAATTTTCCTTTTGCTGTCGTTTTCTCTTTCTTGATTTTTGAGGCATGATAACTTTGTTTTAATGATGATAAACAATATCTGTAAGAAATAATTATAAATAAATTAATTTTAATAAATTTATAAATTATACCTTTCTATTACTATACAAACACATTGCACGTGTTAAAACCTAGCTCACTGTATAAGTAGTTGGGTAGCAAAACAATCATTAGAGTACTACACGGCGAGTGCCTTGGTGAATTTATATGTGGTTTAGTTTTTGCGCAGTGAATGGATTAGTACATAGTGCTGAATGGGTCACTACAACAGTGCAAGGACAGTTACAGGATGTTTGCTGGAGTGTATGGATACTGTCTGGGGAAATGAAGGTGTGTAAGATAAGTGTGTAGGTGATTAAAGGAGTGCATGCAAATTCGATAAAGATTTGTAGCAGAGCATGTGCTAAAGCCTGAATCACTGCATGAGTACTTGTGTACTGATTAAATGATTAGAGTACTGCAAGGAGAATGCCCGGGTGAATTTATAAGCGGTTGGGTTTTGGCAGAGTGAATGCATTAGTACAAGGTGCTGAATGGGTCAATACAGGATTGCAAGGGGAATGACAGGGTGTTTCTTGAAGTGTAAGGAGACTGACTGGGGAATTAAAGGCCTCAAACACAAGTGCGTACATGGTTAGAGGACGACATGCATAGTGGATAGGAGTTTGAAACACTGTATGTGGTAAGGCTCTATATCACTAAATGAGTATTTGGATAGTAACTGAATTTAAACAGTACTGTAAGGTGAGTGCCTAGGTGAATTTTTAAGTGATTGGGTTTTGGCGCAGTGAATGGATTAGTACATGGAGCTGAATGGGTCACTAGAGGAGATTGCTAGAGTGTATAGATACTGACTGGGGAATTGAAGGTGTGAAAGACAAGTGTGTAGGTAGTTACAGGACTACATGCGTAGTGGATAGCTGTTTGAAGCAGTCTATGTGCTAAGGCCTGGGTCACTGCATGAGTAATTGGGTACTGACTGAATGATTAGAGTACTTCAAGGTGAGTGCCTGGCTGAATTTATAAGTGTTTGGGTTATGGCGCAGTGTTTGGATTATTATATGTGCTGGATGGCTGACTGGAGGAGTGCATGGGGAGTAACAAGGTGTTTATTGGAGTGTATGGATACTGCCTGAGAATTGAAGGAGTGAAAGACAAGTGTGTAGGTAGTTACAGGACTACATGCGTAGTGGATAGGTGTTTGAAGCAGTCTATGTGCTAAGGCCTGGGTCACTGCATGAGTAATTGGGTACTGACTGAATGATTAGAGTACTTCAAGGTGAGTGCCTGGCTGAATTTATAAGTGTTTGGGTTATGGCGCAGTGTTTGAATTAGTATATGTGCCGGATGGCTGACTGGAGGAGTGCATGGGGAGTAACAAGGTGTTTATTGGAGTGTATGGATACTGCCTGAGAATTGAAGGAGTGAAAGACAAGTGTGTAGGTGGTTAGAGGACTTCATGCGTAGAATATAGGGGTTTGTAGCAGTCTATGTGCTAAGGTCTGGGTCATTGTATGAGTACTTGGGTAGTGACTGAATAATGAGAGTACTGCAAGGAGTGTGCCTAGGTGAATTTATAAGTGTTTGGGTTTTGACGCAGTGTTTGCATTAGTACATGGTGCTGGATTGCTGACTGGAGGAGTGCATGGGAAGTGACAGGGTGATTGCTGGAGCATCTAATACTACGAAAACTTAACAACCGGACATGTTTTAAAGCAGTTATCTGTCTGCAAAGACATGAAGTACCCAAATGCTTCTCTCACAATGGTTGCCCAAATGCAGACAGACTCACAGTGTGATTCTAGACAAGCAACACACTTCCTTGGACCTTTCCAAAACACATTCACTAGTCTGGAAGGGGTAAGGTGACTGCACACATTTTACATAATTCACTACTGCAGTCTACTGTGAATGACTGTCTCATTCTGCGAATGCACAAGCAATGACTGGCTTCTAATACTACGAAAACTTGACAACATGACAGGTTTTAAAGCGGTTATCTGTCTGCAAAGACACGAAGTACCCAAATGCTTCTCTCACAATGGTTGCCCAAATGCAGACAGACTCACAGTGTGATTCTAGACAAGCAACACAGTTCCTTGCACCTTTCCAAAACACATTCACTAGTCTGGAAGGGGTAAGGTGACTGCACACATTTTACAAAATTCACTACTGCAGTCTACTGTGAATGACTGTCTCATTCTGCGAATGCACAAGCAATGACTGCCTTCTAATACTACGAAAACTTGACAACATGACAGGTTTTAAAGCGGTTATCTGTCTGCAAAGACATGAAGTACCCAAATGCTTCTCTCACAATGGTTGCCCAAATGCAGACAGACTCACAGTGTGATTCTAGACAAGCAACACAGTTCCTTGGACCTTTCCAAAACACATTCACTAGTCTGGAAGTGGTAAGGTGACTGCACACATTTTACATAATTCACTACTGCAGTCTACTGTAAATGACTGTCTCATTCTGCGAATGCACAAGCAATGACTGGCTTCTAATACTACGAAAACTTGACAACATGACAGGTTTTAAAGCGGTTATCTGTCTGCAAAGACATGAAGTACCCAAATGCTTCTCTCACAATGGTTGCCCAAATGCACACAGACTCACAGTGTGATTCTAGACAAGCAACACTACTCCCTGGACTTTAGCAAGAGAAACACATTAGTCTTATTAAAAACAAAGGCACAACATACAACCCCTCACAAATTAATAACTCACCTTTCAAATTGATTTGTTGATTAAGAAGTATGTCAGTCACACACCAGATGTTCTTAAACCAAATGTCTGAACTGCACTGCTCTTAGCAAAACCAAAAAATGGCAAACTTTCCCTCTCTTTCTGCACACATATACATGTAAATATCAAATCACATTGCTTCCCACATTAATTCAAAAGCTAACACACATTTCTATTGGTTACACATTTCAACCCTATCCAATTGATATAACTTTCAACTCTACCCCCAATCTGCTTACTGCCTGTTACCATAGTAACAGTTCATGGAACACTCAACTGAATTCACAGGTCACAAGTTCAGCACACAATGTTGCCAATCCAAACAGCAAGTGCACTTGACTTTTCAAAATATCAGCTTATCCTATCTAATGTTCCTTTCAAACAGTTTTCAATAACCAATAAGAAACGTGCTCTTGAAACACAGAAACATGCACCCTACTTTTCAGACTATAATGTTCTCAAACAGCCAATCATTTGTTTGTTTTTGTAAAAACTGCATCTTATCCACCATTTTAGAAAAACTTTAGTTGTCAAACTGCCATTTCACATACAGACACCTTCTCAGTGCATCCAGACCTCCTTTCAAGATGCTTAGAGTGTGGATTGTGGGACACAGCTATATTTTCTGGAGCCAAAGGTATGCAAAAAACAGTGGCATTGACAAAGACCTAGCTTTGCCAAATGTAGACATTAAATGGATTGGACAGAGAGGATTAAACTGGCACCAGTTGATGCCATTGGTTAAATCCTTTTTGCATCTCCAACACCCTGACCTCATAATTGTGCACTGTGGTGGCAATGACCTAGGCACTTTGACTGGGGTAGGTCTGGAAATGCTTATGAAGGACACCTTTGGAGAATTGATGTCACTTTTCCCCCAAACTGCCTTTGTGTATTCTAATATATGTCAAAGACAGAAATGGAACTGGTCCAATCAATTTTGTCCACAGATTGAGAAAGCTAGGAAACATGTCAATAAAGCTGTTTCTGCTTATCTCAGAGATTATAGAATGGGGTCTATTTACAACAACAATCTGCGTTTTAATATGGACGGCATCTATAGGAGAGATGGTGTTCATTTTACAGATGAGGGTAACAGAGTCTTGCTCAACAACTTTAGACTCTGCATCGGTACTTACTTGTAGGTACCAAAATATCCCAAAAATAGAACAGCTCTTTTTAGAGCCACCCAAGACCTAAACACCTAAACTTCATTTATATCTGAATTTTTTTACATTTGTTTTGCTTGGATTCGCGCACCCTTCGCGTTGGAATCGTGCACCAAACGCGTTAGGGGTCGCACATCCAACGCGTGCACACCAGGGGCCGCGCTGAGCGCCGCGCTGGATGTGCGACTCCTAATTTTACCGTTAAAAAAAATTAGCAGCTTGCACTAATTTTTATTCTCCCCAGGGACCCCATCCCCCAAGGCCTATATACAACGTTGGGGACCGTGGGGGGAGCCCCAATGCCCCCACAGACCCAGCCGGCTCCCCGCCTCCTGCGGGAGCCGGCATTGCTTTTCCACATGGGGAGCAGCTAACATGCTGCTCCCCGTGTGGAAAAGCAATTGGGTTTGCATTTTGAAAGAGAGAGCAGGTTTCCTGCTCTCTCTTTCAAAATGCAAACCAAGTTTGCTATGACAGGACGGGAGCCGCGATGCTCCCGTCCTGTCATAGCAAACTACAGTGTCCCGGGGTAGGTACCCCGGGACACTGCAGGAGCCGGCCCTGGGGGTGGTGGTCCCCAGGGCCATCACTGGCTCCAGGAGGGGGCGCGCGGACCCCCTCCCAACTTGTTCAAAGCCCCGGGAGGTGGTGGTCCCCGGGGCATGTGGGGGCTGGAGCCCCCACACAGGTTAAAAAAAATAAAAATAAAGAAGCCCCGGGGGGTGGCGGTCCCCGGGGCAGCGGGAGGGCAAAGACCCCTCCCGCACCATCTTTTTAATAAAGCCCCAGGGGTGGCCGTCCCTGGGGCTTGGGGGGCCTTAGAGGCCCCCCACATTTCAACTAAATAACCCCCGCATGCCCCTGGGACTTGGGCCACCCGGGGGCAAAATACCATCGAGGCGCGGGAGACCGCGCTTCGATTTTTTCTTTTTCGGCAGGATCCGCGCACCCTGAGCGCATCCTGCCGATTAAAAAAAAAAAAAATCTTTTTTCTGCCCAGGGGGTCCTTGTGGGACCCCCTGAGCAGGCCTAGGGGGTCAGGGTGTTTCTACCCTGCCCCCTTTGTGCGTTTTGCGCACTTGTTTTTGTGCCTCGGTTCTACCGAGGCACAAAATGGCTGCCAACACTTCCTGATTCGGAATGTTGACAGCCAGCTGACAGCCAATTAGCATGCAGCTCGTGATCGGGACGGTGCGCGCAGGGTGCACTGAGGGTACGCGGATCCGACGCGGCCATAGATATATATGTGATTTTACTTGTTAATTTCTCAGGAACTACTGAACGGATTTACACCATTTTAGCAAAAGGCACGACACTGAACCAAGGGCTACCTCTTTGCCAAATTTCGTGTAATTCCGTTCAGCAGTTCGGGCTGTAGCTGCGACTAAAGGTTCCTATGGAAAAATGAATGGGGAAAACGCGTTTTGGGACCCCCCTTTTTTCTCGGCCCCCGCTTGACGTATCACCCCGAGACTTTCAGGATAGGAGCGGACCGGAGCGCCCCAACAAGTTGGAAACTTTCGCGAAGATTCGTCAACCGGCGCCAACGTTATTTCAAATAGAATGTCGCGGATTTCCTATGGAAAATAGGTTTTAACTATAACTATCTAATGGCGACCGCCAGTAGATAATATATATATATATATATATATATATATATATATATATATATATATATATATATATATATATATATATATATATATATATATTCCCAATTACCCATCCCAACAGTGAAAAACAGGCTCCGACACAGCTCGGGTTCACGATACGCTGGGTTTATTTTCGCAACTCTTGGCTTTTATCAGTAACACGTTTTAGGGGTAAATGCGGCTTTTTTCACAACAGCAAACAATCGCCATCTTGCGGTTTATATACATAGTTTTTTTTAATTGCTAAAGTGACGTGTGCATAGAAACAATCAAAAGACTGGGGGGCGGAGCTTGCCGCAGCGCAAGATGGCCGCAAAATAGAAGAGCTCCGCGAGCCATCAGCGCCACACACAAGATATCCTGTCAATCGGCGATCCTGCCCATATATTTCAAGCAGATTTGAATGACGCTGCACATTACCTCTCTGCCGACACCTCTCTTGCAGCAGAGATCGCTCGGGATCACCCGCAACATGCTGTAGGCCTTTGCTGTAGGAGAGAGGAGTGGCCACGCTTCCGGCGCTCCCCGGCCTGGACTCACCGCCTGGGCGGCCGTTATCCACTGGCGCCTGCTGATCCCTCCCACCTGCGGAGCTGGGCCTCCGTTGCGCCCGCCGGCCGCTGTGATCGTGCCTGCTGGCTGCGGCATAATGACGCCAGGGTCTCCTCCTGAAGCGGCTTCGGGCCGGTGCAGGCCCAGTGGAGGCACCCTGACGAGACGGCCTGGTGTGCGTCCTTGCGCCGGAGGACTGCCGAGCCCTCGTGGCGGATGCACCCGCTGGACCGGAGATCTCGGCTGCACGTACACTTCTGGTGAGCCACTGCGAGAGGGCCCTGAGGGGATTGGCGGTCTCGCGCACTGGACCATCTGGAAGCGTGCGGCCCCCGGCGCTCAATCGCTGCCCCTTCCTTGCTTCCCTTGCTGGCGCTCGGCGACCGGAACGCCTGAGACCCCCTGGCTTGAGAGCACCTCCCTCACCCATTGACTGCTGCAACCTGCGAGGCCCTGTGACCCCCTGCAGCGGGAAATTGGCCCGATGCCCTTGCTGGCGCGTGCGGGGGGAGACACCACAGCCCCACTGGAGAAAGTCCGCTCCGGCTGGGGCCTGCCGGCCTGTTGAGGGGCGCTTGGTTTGAAGATGGAAGGCCTGCAATACCCGAAGTACCAGGACTGAGCACATGCTGTCGCAGTGTGTGGACCTGGGGGCCCGCGATTGAGTGGCCATTGAGCTGGTTGGCGTAGCGCTTTGCGCTAATAAACCCACTGCACTGTGCGCCTGTGGTCAAGGCTTCCGTCGGGATACATACTCTCCCAGGACCCGGGGTCTGAAGGAGCTGCGCCTCTACGTTTTTTGCCCCGCTGATCACACTTCTGCGACGTAGCTTTCACTCTCCACATCTTTATACCAACACGGAGGTGGCCCAACTATAGATATTGAGACAGAGCTCTGCGCATTGTTGACCTTCGGAGGCGCTGCTGTGGGCCGAGGATTTGGCTGACGCTGCTTGCCACACCGCGCCGGGCCCCTAGCCCCCGCGTGGAGACACTACTCACCTCAGCCCGTTGCCATTCTCTCGCGGGCCACGCATAGTCTTCCACTGCACGGTGTACCTCCATGAAAGTCATACCCCAGGGATGATCTGTGCGACTCAACCACTAAGGCTAGACGCCACGCAAATAGAGAGCCTAGGTGCCGTGGTCTTCTGCCGTGCTGCTGCCCCCCTCCCCCTTCAGGCGGACTACACCATGGGTAAAGTGGAGAAGAAGCAAACGAAGCTCCCGTTTGATGCCAAACGTTCTAGAACCAAAGAAACGGGGGAGGCCGGCGCTGCAGACGCCCAAGCAGAGACCTCGGAGGATGATCCGGGTGAGGTCAAACAAATGTTTGCGGCGTTACAGAAAAGCTTGTCGGTGATCAACGGGAAAATTGACTCTCTGGTGTTCCGAATGGACAGGATGACGGAAAGGCTGGATAAACAGGCGGAACGGATAGATATGTCAGAGTGCAGAATCACGGAGGTTGAGGAGGCTCAATCTGAAACAGATGCGGTGCAAAAGCAAATGCCAAGGCACTCACATTGCTCCAGGACAAGACAGAGGACTTGGAAGCCTGCTCCCGACGGAGCAACTTTCGTATCACAGGCCTTCCGGAGTTTACCCCAATGGGCAACGCGGAACAATTCATTGAAAAACTCCTCATCACCTTGCTGAGTCGTGATACCTTCTCGGACATCTTCGTGGTCGAGAGAGCCCACCAGTCGCTGGGCCCGCGCCCGCCCCTGGGTGCACCTCCACGCCCGATGATAGACAAATTGCTGAATTACCGAGATAGAGACTCTGCCCTGCGACGTGCCAGAGAACTGGGTGAGCTACAATACGAGGGCTCAAAGATCTCACTCTATCCAGACTTTACAATAAAAGTGCAGGAGGCGAGACGTCAGTTTACTACACTCAAACGACAGCTTCGGGACCAAAATATCACCTACGCAAGGTGGAGTGCTGACCTGGATTAACCCTAAGGCCCAACTCACCCTAGAGGAATTACATACAGACATTGATGGCAGGTATGTTATATCCAAATGTAAGGGGAGAGGCATGGGCTGTATATTGATTAATGTGTATGGCCCTAATCACGATTGCCCACAGTTCTTCCACGATCTCTCTGTCCTAGTTCGCACATTGCCTGATCTGCCACAGATTTGGGGGGGCAATTATAACTGTGTTCTAAATCCAGAGCTGGATCGCTAGGGGGGCCCACCACGCCGCCGTTCAATGGCTGCTGAGGCCATAATAGATGTCATGACAGAGCTGGGGCTGGTGGACGTTTGGCGCTCTCGCTCGTCTGAGAGGGGAGGCTACACGCACTATTCTGCCCCGCACAATCTCCATACTAGAATCGATTATTGGTTTTTAGTTGAACCACTTAGACCTGGTATTAGACGTTGCGAGGTACTCCCACGTACTTATTCAGATCACTCCCCCATATTACTTACACTGGCATCCCCTGTCAAACGTCCCCCCATTCACCTGGCGTTTCCCCCCGTATGCATTACTCAATGAGGTATTTAAAGCGGACATGCTTGAGGCGATAGAGACTTTTTTCGCTACCAACGTGGGGTCAGTTTCGCAATTTGCCACGGTTTGGGAGACCTTCAAGGTCTATATACGTGGCATTGCGATCTCCAAACACTCAGGAGTGTTGAAATTGATCAGGGGTAGGCTGGCCCTACTAGAGCAAACCCTGGCACGACTAGAGAGAGAAATATTAGAGATGAGCGATGCTCACCTGTCTGAATCTCTTAAGTCTACCTTGGAGGAATACCACCTAAAAGCAGATAGAGAGGTTAAGTTCCTGGGGAAATATGCTGTTGCAAGGACATATGGTGGGGGCGAGCGCCCTGGCGCTGCCCTGGCAAGCCTTATGAGAGGGCGCCAGACTGCTACCCAGCCCATAGAAATTGACTCGGACACTGGAGAGCGGGTGGTTGACCCTGATAAAGTTGCTGAAAGTTTTAGGGCTTATTATGCAGACTTGTACAAGTCAAGGTCCCATGATACTGACTCTGATATGCTGGAATACTTAGAATATATAAAACTACCCTGACTGCTAGATGAGCACAGAGCATATTTGATGAGACCACTGGAGACGTGGGAGATTCACGAAGCCCTGACTACAATGCACACCGGAGGAGCTCCAGGGCAGGATGGGCTAACGGTGGGGTTCTATAAGGAATTCAAAACTTTACTCACCCCTCACCTAATAACATTGTTTGAAGAGATGGCAGAGGGTGGCTCCATGCCCCCCACGATGCGAGAGGCTCTCCTGGTCGTTATCCTGAAACCTGGGAAACCCCCCCATGATCGCTCCTCGTATCGACCACTCTCTCTACTAAACGTTGACATGAAAATCTTTGCTAAAATAGTGGCAAACCATCTAGCTCCTCTTATGTCCTCTTTAGTTGGGCCGGAACAGGCTGGTTTTGTCCCGGGCCGCACACTTACACACAACCTCCGAACTGTGTTTGGAGCAATACAACATGCAAAGCAGGACACTAAAGTCGCAGTGATCCTATTAGATGCTGAGAAAGCATTCGACTCGGTAGAGTGGAAGTTCATGTTCCTAATTCTGGAGCGCATGGGTCTGGGAGCCCTCTTCATACGTCTAGTCTCCACCCTTTACATGGCCCCTGCAGCTAGAGTGCGGGTGGGCAATGCAGTCACCGCTCCTTTGTCGATTTCTAGGGGCACTCGCCAGGGCTGCCCGCTTTCTCCGCTCCTTTATGCCCTTGTTGCAGAGCCGTTGGCCTGCGCGCTAAAAGAATACCACAACCATAGAGGAATTCGCTTTCCTGGATATAACATTATAATTTCATCTTATGCGGATGATACTCTTCTATACATTCGCGACCCAGCCCAGAACTTGTCCCCTGTACTACGAGAAGTGGTGAGATTCGGAGAATTTTCAGGACTGAAAATTAATTGGGCGAAATCCATTATGTTTCCTCTCACCCCCGCGACACTTCCTGAGGACTTAGAGTTTCCCTTAAAGTGGTCCACAGACCCGGTACGGTACCTGGGAATTCAGATACACACAAACTCTGAATTAGTGTTCAAGGAAAATTATGGCAGGGCCATTGCTAAATTAGAGGACGACGTTGCTAGATGGATTCGCCTTCCCCTTTCACTCCTGGGCAGGATCTCCATCATGAAAATGGTAGTCCTCCCCAGATTCCTTTTCCTGTTCATCAATATCCCAATCGTTCTTCCTGCACACTTTTTCAAACACCTTAAAACATTGCAAATAAAACTGGCCTGGGCCGATAAACAACCTCATGCCAGTTGGGAACTCCTCACTCTCCCGTATTCAATGGGGGTCTGGGCACCCCAGATCTAGACCTTTATTATCGGGCCACCCAAGCTTCTCATGCCTACTTCTGGCTACATCAAGAAACACCTCCCCCTCACCTACATATAGAACGTATCGCGATGTCCCCTGCCCACTTGGCGACGGCATTGTTCCGGGTTGCACGCCGCAACACCGGAATTCTGGATTCGATCAATGCTACTAAGCATGCCTGGCAAAATCTTCTCAATCGTCAAGCACTTTCCGTACTATACTCTCCCCTCACCCCCACTGCTTGGTGCTCGTGGCTCCCAGTTCTCACCTCACCTGAAATGGTGGAGGCCCTGCATACACTAGGCATAGACAATATAGGCTCCTTTTTTCATGACAGAAAGGGAAAAGATTGGAATGAATTGGTGTCGAATGATATACCGCCTACCCCCCTAACGCTATTCCACTATTTTAGAGCTCGAAGTGCACTACATGATCTGCTTGGGGATGAGCTACTAGAACCTCCAGAGGTACTACCTTTTTCTACCATGCTTTGCACTGACTCCCCAAACAGATTAGTCTCACATATATATAAGAAGACTCAGGAATTACGACGCAACCACTATGTCAGAGCTAGACTACAATGGCAGGTTGACCTGGAGCTTATTATAGACGACGACACGTGGCGATACTGCTGCGAGTCGACTAAGCGTATTTCCCTTAATGGCAAGCACCGCCTCATACAATTCAAATTCCTTAATCGTTTATACCACACACCAGTCCGGTTACATAGATTTGGACTGCGTGAAACAAGTAATTGCGAGAGATGTGGGGCAAGTGCAGCAGACTTTATACATTTAGGGGCCGATTCCGATCTCGGTCGGAGGCGCACCCAATACCATTCGGTCGGGAAAAAAGCCATGCGAAAGCCTGTTTCCCGACCGATCCGTACAGCACACCGAACGAGTAAGTACGATGCGCACAACAGCACAGAATCCGGCCGAGCCGTACTCACCCAAACCAGGTCCTGTTCCCCGACCGAGGCGAATCCGGAAACGCCGAATCGAGTCGCACGGAAGGGAAAATGCAGCTCCGTCCGGACGAACGAGTACGATGCGCTTTCCGTACTCGCCGAACCCTTCGCTACGCACGGCACGTCAAAGCATCCGGGAGAGGCGCACATAAGCTCCGATTTGCGCCACAACACAATCCACGGCTACGAGACGAACACGCCAGCGACGAGGACGAGGCGAAGCGACGAGGACGACGCGAAGCAACGAGAAGGACGAACGACACGAACCAACCATGAATCCCTTCGTCCCGATCATACCAATATTCTACATTTACTACCGGAACAGGCACGGACGCGTACGGCGCAGAAGGTAAGTCAGACACCAACCACAAAACACATACAACACGTACACGACACATCACACACACACACAGAGGGATGCAGAATATACTTACACCAGCAACAGCAGCACCATAGGGGCGGGATGCCCATCACCAATGCCACATATGCACACAGGGGCCTGGATGCGCACCACCACCCCTACCCAGGGGGGGCAGGATGCCTACCACCACCCTGAGCCAGGGGGGGCTGGATGCCCACCACTACTACCACCCTCACCCAGGGGGGGCTGGATGCCTACCACCACCCTTAGCCAGGGGGGCTGGATGCCTACCACTACTACCACCCACACCCAGGGGGCTGGATGCCTACCACTACTACCACCCACACCCAGGGGGGCTGGATGCCTACCACCACCCTTAGCCAGGGGGCTGGATGCCTACCACTACTACCACCCTCAGCCAGGGGGGCTGGATGCCTACCACTACTACCACCCACACCCAGGGGGGCTGGATGCCTACCACTACTACCACCCTCAGCCAGGGGGGCTGGATGCCTACCACCACCCTTAGCCAGGGGGGCTGGATGCCTACCACTACTACCACCCTCAGCCAGGGGGCTGGATGCCTACCACTACTACCACCCACACCCAGGGGGGCTGGATGCCTACCACTACTACCACCCTCAGCCAGGGGGGCTGGATGCCTACCACCACCCTTAGCCAGGGGGGCTGGATGCCTACCACTACTACCACCCTCAGCCAGGGGGCTGGATGCCTACCACTACTACCACCCACACCCAGGGGGCTGGATGCCTACCACTACTACCACCCTCAGCCAGGGGGGCTGGATGCCTACCACCACCCTTAGCCAGGGGGCTGGATGCCTACCACTACTACCACCCTCAGCCAGGGGGCTGGATGCCTACCACCACCCTTAGCCAGGGGGCTGGATGCCTACCACTACTACCACCCTCACCCAGGGGGGCTGGATGCCTACCACTACTACCACCCTCAGCAAGGGGGCTGGATGCCTACCACCACCCTTAGCCAGGGGGGCTGGATGCCTACCACTACTACCACCCACACCCAGGGGGCTGGATGCCTACCACTACTACCACCCACACCCAGGGGGGCTGGATGCCTACCACTACTACCACCCTTAGCCAGGGGGCTGGATGCCTACCACTACTACCACCCTCAGCCAGGGGGCTGGATGCCTACCACTACTACCACCCTCAGCCAGGGGGCTGGATGCCAACCACTACTACCACCCCCACTCATAGGATGGACAATGCATGATACAACCAGCACACCACAACCTAGGGAATGCAAGAAGAAGACATCCCCCAACACCATGACAAGCGTGTGTAGACTGTGTCAAATGCCTACAACACCGAACATGACTTTGAACATACAATGTGACCCCCTAGCACATGTGCCACACATATATGTGTGTGGCACCCACAATGCAAGCAGGCCATGACCATTGTGGCAATGGGGTCCAAACCCCCATCATCACAGTGACCAAAATGTAAGTGTGGGGTCCATAGCTGAAGCACATTTTGAACATTGTGACAATGGGGTCTAAACCCCCATCACCACAGTGACCAAAATGTAAGTGTGGGGTCCATAGCTGAAGCACATTTTGAACATTGTGGCAATGGGGTCCAAACCCCCATCATCACAGTGACCAAAATGTAAGTGTGGGGTCCATAGCTGAAGCACATTTTGAACATTGTGGCAATGGGGTCTAAACCCCCATCACCACAGTGACCAAAAGGTAAGTGTGGGGTCCATAGCTGAAGCACATTTTGAACATTGTGGCAATGGGGTCCAAACCCCCATCATCACAGTGACCAAAATGTAAGTGTGGGGTCCATAGCTGAAGCACATTTTGAACATTGTGGCAATGGGGTCCAAACCCCCATCACCACAGTGACCAAAATGTAAGTGTGGGGTCCATAACTGAAGCACATTTTGAACATTGTGGCAATGGGGTCTAAACCCCCATCACCACAGTGACCAAAAGGTAAGTGTTGACAAAGAAAGAGGTGCAACTGCCAAACTGCATGGATGATTCCTGGTCACAGAACAAAAAACACATCAGTGGCAAAGTAGTGTATGTGTCCCATTGCAACATAAATTGGGGGAGCCAAATACTGCAGTGCAAATAAGACATACCTTTGGCCATGTGCAGACAAACAACACCCATGGGGGCTGACACCGTCAACAATCATCAATGACACAATGACAGAAGTGACCATCAGAATGCAGACCCATATATTTGCACCAATGGGCACACAAATGCAGATACCCTGTGGAGACTGCAGATGTGAGGTGAACAGATACCATACCATGGCAGCAATGGGACACACAAACCATGATCATTGTGCTGACCGATGACCTAGGAGTCCCAGGGACAGCAGGGGAAACCCACAAAACTACATACAGCCAATGGCACACCCAAGATATGCCAATGCAGTGGTGCAGATGCACAAACACAAACAGGCAGACCCACACTGCACATCATACACAACAGGTGAGGGGGGTGCCAGTGTCCCCAGGCACCCACACAACACATGAGGATACCTGAATACCAATCATACAGATGTGCATACAGTGCCACACAAAGGTAACTCATGGATCCAAATCCCCTATGTGGGCAAGCAGGCATTGTCAGATGAGAGGGAGCACAAATCACACATGTCACACAGGCACGTAGGGACAGCAACTGACACAGCAAGACACAGACACACCACAGCACCACCCCCAGGGCCCCCACAATGTGGTGACCCTGGGCTGCATTACAATCCCACTGTGATGACAAAGCTAAATGTGGTTCACACTGTGAACCACAGTCATGTGTCCTGAGCAACTAACTACCATCACACCTACACAAGCACAAATCAATCAGCATGGCCAGTAAGCCAAGGCCAACATGGAGGCAGGGGCCTAGACGGGCAACAACTCTCATCTGCACACACTCAACACCACACACCTCGACCTCCAACAATGTGCAGCAGTGAAGTACACATGCACTGGTGACATTGCACATGCACCCATGACTATTCCAGGGTGGTGGGTGGGAACCAAGGTGCAGAAACACATCACACATGGCCACTCAACAAGACTCCTGAATGTCTGACACACTGCACACTACGCTGTACATGGACATGACGGCAATACCACACCAACCAATGGGATCCCATCCACAGTCACACACCAATGAAGAAGCCAAGGTCACCCACGAAGAACACACATAGACAACAACCAACATTGCAGCCCGGACCCTGAGGAGTGCCAGCAGTCACACACACAACGTGTCACAATCACTGAAAGATAACACAAACTGGAAATCACATGACAGGGGCAAACAACAAGTGCCAAGGGGAAACCTGACTGTGACCCATCTGCGTCTGCACACAAACTCAGCCCTGACAGCAAACACCTATGGGTGACACCCTGATGACCAGTAATGTGCCATGCACCCACATCACAGAGAACCCAGGGCGAAGACTTTGGGGGAACATAGGTCAACTCAGCTAGCATCACAAACAGGTACAACACTAGGGATCACAGCATGCACAGCTAAACGGAAGTGAACATGCACATACAACACACACCTTGGGCGCAGGCAATGTCACAGGAGTACACACTGCCATGAGGGGACTCCACTCCTGTGTGAGGAAAGCTGTGCCATATGTTGCCTCAGTAGGGCCCCATCATGTCAGCTGAGCACTTGGTCACACAATCAACAATTAGCACCAAATGAAGGCTCCCGTCACATCAGCCTGGTCATGGGAGTGCCAACAAAATCATCAGCACAGATCCAACACACTTGTATAGCAATGTTGCACTGACAACACAGATGAGTCCTTCCCCATTGATGCCCAAACCTGCATGTCCACTGGAGATGGCCACACGGTCAGGGAAGTAGATGAATTGAACAATGGCAGGCACAACAGATGTGCAGGGGTGGAAGCCACAGATGAGAAATAGCCAATCTAAGTAGGAAATCCCATTGCCAAATACTGAACACATGACACCCTCAGATGCTGCTATGGATGACATGGATACACCACAGGATAGGACACATTCCCCCTGGACCACATGGGTTCCTGCACAGTAACACTTCATTATCATGAGACCAAATATCACCATCACTGCAGCAAGGGCATGGTTAGCATCATCAACATCATGTACATCAGAAGCAAAAGCACTAGAGAACAGAAAGTTGCTTTATTCAGCATATGTGGCATTAAAAGTAGAAGTCCGGTAGAAAATTAACAAAGGCCAATGGCCAGTCCATCAACAAAGTCACAAGTGGGTGACAGTGGCAGATGCCACCCTACACATGCCTGCACAAAACCAGGGACAATCCACTAGGAGGGGCAACCGGGGGTAGGCCAGGCACCGCAGGGACAGGATCAGGGCTCACCAGGAGGAAGCAGGGAAGGGGTGGTGGGTGCTGGAGAGCCACTGACAACTGCAGTGGAGGTGTCTGGCATGGTGTGTGCCGGCACAACTGGGGGGCATGACTCAGATGTTGTGGGTGCCGGCACGACTGCAGTGGACCCTGCAGATGGAGTGGACAGGTCCGCCACTGCAGTGCCCAAGTCAGACAGGGTGGTAGTAGACTCCACTGCAGTGCCTACCACCAGGGGAGGAGAATGGGGAACAGGCAAGGTGGGCTGGACAGAGGGGAGGACACCCTCACCACATCAGTGGCACAGACAAGCGCAGCGGGGGTGTGGTGCCGGGAGAGCAAGTGCCAGGGGGAGAAGGCCGGATCCTCTTGGGGATGGTATATCTGTGGGTGTGGGAACCTGGGGCAGGGTGTGGTGGGGGCACCTGTGGAGTGGGGGCCTGAGGGATGGAGGAAGGAGACCTGGTGCTTGAGCTGCAGGGCGGCGGCGGGGTCTTGCTCTTACCACTCCGGGGGACTTGCGGGTGGGGGCCTCAGTCTGTCTGCGCCTGGGGGAGGGTGTCCGGGGGTGAGGGGCACTCTGCTCCGTGTGGGGGGGCTTCCTCTTCCCCCTGGATGCTGGAGCAGCTGGATCGGAGGGGAAGAGGCCGAGGTCACTGAGGAAGAGGCGCTGGGTCTTTGGGTTTGCAGGTGAGGCAAGGGAGGGTGTTTTGGAGGGAGAGGCAACTGAGGACTGCGCAGTGCCCGTGGATGCGTGTGTGTGTACCAGGGCCCCATCCCCTGTGAGTCTGGTTTCAGTCCCCTGACTGTGCGTGCATGTGCGTTTTGTTTGTGGCGTGTGTGTCTGTGTGCTGGACGTGTGTGTGCTGGTGTGTGCCTGTGCCGGTGTGTGTGTGCTTGGGATGGGTAAGGTGCTGGGGAGTGTGGATGGAGCAGAGGCAGGAGGGGTGAGGGACTGTCTGAGGAGGGACACTGCTGCCGTCAGGGAGGAGTCCATGGACCTATTTCCCTCCATGAACGACACCAGCTGAGTCAACAGAGCGGTGTGCGCATGGAGGACACTCAGCATGGCTGTCTGCCCTACATGGAGCTAGCGAAGGAGGTACACAGACTCCTCACTCAGGGCAGCAGGGGACACAGGGGCAGGGGGTGCGGTGCCTGGCCCAAAGGAGACACGCTCCCGAACATGGGAGCCTCCACGGACCTGGGGAATGGGAGCCGATGGGAGGGCGGTGGTGGTGCTGGTGGTGGTGGGGACAGCAACACTAGCTGGGGTGTGGTGGCTGCTGACACCCGCCTCCATAAGGGAGTCATCCTCCGAGTTGCTCTGGTCCTCAGCTGAGGTGGATGGTGCTGAGGACTCCTCGGTGTGGCTCCCCTCGCCCTCCGTGCCACTGGGTCCCTCCGACCACTCCTCGGCTGCTGACCCAGTCTGGCTCTCTGGCTCCTCCTGGTCCGTGAAGCTGTCCCCTTCCGTGGCCGTGGATGTATCTGCAAACAATGGGGAAACAGACAGACATCAGTCACCTGCACCAAACGCACACACCACTGTGAGCACAGCACATTACAGAGCAAGCCATGGCATCATTAGTTGTACATTGCTAAAAGTGCCCTGACTGAACAGGAGAAGCCAATTGTCAGTCTGATGCCAAGCATGGCACTCACATCCCACATGGCCTTGCACCCATCTGTCTGGTGTCTGTTGGATTGCAACACCCCAGTGTGGACACATGCACCAAGTACACAGTAGTTGGACAGTGCAGAGGACACGGTGTGGCATGTGGACATGCACACATCACAGCTCTTGCCACTGAGTCAGTATAGGTTTCCGGATGAAAGGGATGCCCAGAGTCAAATAGGAAATGCATGTGATGCATACCAGCGACAGACACCATGATGCACCCATGTCCTGATAGCCATCGCCACAATGGTGTGCATGTAGCACATGTCACTCCCCTGCAGGATCACCAATAAGTAGACACATGCCATGGCAGAGGCATGACTGCTAAGTCATACATCACTGTCTCAGTGATGTATGACTTGGCAGCCAGACAACAACACTATGCACTGTGTCACAATAGTAGGTCATGGGGAATGCAAGTCCTGGAGCTGCACAAGTGCACATGTACATCCCCCACACAACACATCATCTTAACCCTCATCTGTCCAGGTCATACCTATTGGACATATGGGAGACCTGTGACACTACCCTCTGAACCTGAGCCCCTCACAATCTGCTGTGAATGGGGAATAGCTGCCTGAACTTCACATTCGCATACCCCAGTCTGCACGGGCAGCTGATCAAACACCTATGTGACACACAAGTATCGTCTCCTATGGTCACATCTCCAGGGGCATGCTGAGCCCCTACCAAGAAACACCCCAGCAGTCCTGGCAACTAATCCACAGCACACTGACACAGAGGCAGACACCTGAGGGGTCAAATCACTGCGCACAATGTGTCAGCTGATACACGGGAGTGGGAGTACAGAGTGCATTGCATGGCCTGGAGTAGGCATGACTGTCCTGCTCCACATGAATGAGGGATGAGCCCAGGACAGTGGATAGCTGGCTATGTATGTGTGACACACGTAATCTGCACACTCCTGGGGCCCAAACATTGTTCCCACCCGCTGCATGGGCGTGTGCCACATACCCCAGGCACATGTGGTGGCTCAGCACAGCAAGTGGACCGCATATCAAAGCAACACGCAGATTACATGTCCGAACACAGGCGTAGTGTGAACAATGGACCCACCCATGATGCCCACAACAGAGTTAGGGAAACAGATGCTGTCCCCCACCTTTAGTGAAGCAAACTGCAAGGACACAGTCCCAAGTGACACAATTCCCTGAATGTAAGGGCCACACCTGGGTATCAGATGAGCAGTGGGCAGTGCACAATAGAGGGACATGGCTCCTGGACAACATGACTGCTGCACTGTGGCAGTTGAACCAGGCCAGAGGAGGGCACACAGCATGTAATACAGAGTTCACAGTGCAGTCTTTGACTCACCCCCTCCTTGCTCCTGTCTGGCCTTCAGCTGCCCATCCAGGTCAAGAAACACCATCGCCAGGATCTGGAGCATGTGGGGGGTCAGGGTCCGTGTTCCGCCCCTCCTGCAACGAGGCGACAGCTTCATCTGGACCCGTGCAATCCTCCGGGTCCAGCCCCGAAGGTCCTGCCACCTCTTCTGGCAGTTGCGGATCCGGCGCTTGTAGACCCCCACGGACCGGACAGCCCGGATGATGTCCTTCCAGATCTCCTGCTTCCGATGGGCATTAACCTGTCAGGATGACAAAGTGAAAAGGCCATTACTACACATGCAACATATCCGTGCATGACACAGTTGTATATACATGTCTCAATCACAGGGGCACATGACGTACACAGGCAGTGCAAAGCTGCCCATGGACAGTTTGCCAGACGTCACTACATGGTATCATTGCATGGGAAGTAAAACCTTGTTCAAATGCAATGTCACTGCACCATACCTGTCCAGTGCATGTCACTACATACTATGGGGGGTGACAACTACTAAGTGAGCCTGCTAGCCAGTGGCGTGCAGACTTTCAGCCTTGCTAGTCAGACAATATGCACATTCAGAAAGGCAGTGCACAGAACACTCACCTGCTCCCCTGGTGTCCCATACAGCTTGCTGTACTGTGGAAGTAGGCTGTCCAGCAGGGCCTGGTTCTCCTCAATGCTGAAGGCTGGGGTTCTCTCCACAGTACGTGCCATTGCAGGGTCCAGAGGGGCAGAGACAGCAGCAGTGCAGTGGCAGATGTCGTCCTGGAGCATGTAGTGCAGGCAAGTGAGCTCTCAGGGGAACAGCCAGCAATATATATGTGGTGGAGAGGCAGATACTGTCCCTTGTGTCCAAAGTGATAGGTCCAAGTCGTTTGCATCTTCTGAATCTGGCCAATCCATGGAATAGCAGCACCAAAACACGTCCACAGCATCCTTCAAATCTTCAACTTCATGACATACATGATTTTGCAACATTGTTGTGGGTGACCAACTGAATTTCCAGCAACCGACTCGTTCGAATTTCGAAAACGCGTCCGTTGCCAGGCAAGCCCATTGTCAATGGGTGCGCACCGATCGGTCCATTGCGGTACAACGCGTACAGGGGTACAACGCGTACAGTGGTACAACGCGTACCCGCACACATTGAATGCAATGGGCCGGCCGGGGGCACCGATCGGTCCATTGCGGTACAACGCGTACAGGGGTACAATGCGTAGCCGCACACATTGAATGCAATGGGCCGGCTGGGGGCACCGATCGGTCCATTGCGGTACAACGCGTACAGGGGTACAACGCGTACAGGGGTACAACGCGTACCCGCACACATTGAATGCAATGGGCTGGCCGGGGGCACAGATCGGTCCATTGCGGTACAACGCGTACAGGGGTACAACGCGTACCCGCACACATTCAATGCAATGGGCCGGCCGGGGGCACCGATCGGTCCATTGCGGTACAACGCGTACAGGGGTACAACGCGTACAGGGGTACAACGCGTACCCGCACACATTGAATGCAATGGGCCGGCCAGGGGCACCGATCGGTCCATTGCAGTACAACGCGTACAGGGGTACAACGCGTACCCGCACACATTGCATGCAATGGGCCCGCCGGGGGCACCGATCGGTCCATTGCGGTACAACGCATCACTGTACATGTGACTGGCATATGTCAGCATGCCTGTCTCAGATGGACATATGCCAGCCACAGATAGCTCCCAGGGAGTGAGGGGCACACCTACATCACGACAGCCTGCCCAAACTTTATCATAAGGCATGTAAGGCTGCATTTCCTATTGTGTGTATGTTGGTGTACATGTTGTCCTGTGAGCAGCCACTCCCAGGCTGTGCACGTGTTCATGGGGACAGGATCCTGGGTGTTACGTGTACATGACCACTGTGATGTGCAACTGTTCATATCTGTGCATGCGCCATGGTCACATTTCACGGTGGTGTATGTGTATGTCATGTCACATACCCCGTGAGTCCCATGTGGGACGGTATGTTTGAGTCAGGGTGTCCCAGTGGCACAATTGTGATGGTCCTCCACAGTCTTTGTGCATGTAGTGTTTACAATGTCTCTGATTTCATGTGCACAATGGGAGACAGTCTCCACATCCACGGTGTGTGTGCATGGACTTTGATGTTGTGCGTGTGTGTGTCAAGGACGTCCATGTCTGTCCTGCCGTGGCAAGTGAGACCACTACCTGTGGGGGTCATGGTTGTTTTGCCGTGGTGTATACATGATACTCCATGTAATGCCAGTGTCCATGTGGCAATACAGGGTCCCTGGGAATGTACCTGTCGTTGAGCTGTGGTGCCTGAGGCACATCTGTCCTCACATGTCACTGTGGGGGGTGATTGTGACACGGCAGCAGGAGATGGGAACTGTGACACGGCCTCATGATATCCAATGGGCCAACCTGGGACTAATTGATGCCACCTGTTGGACTGTGTTGACAGATGTTGGCCATGTATGTACCATACATGTCCTTACGGAACTGCACACTTCATGTAGTTGTGCCTCATAATGATGTATGTTGGGATATTGAGTGTGTTCAATGCCGCATATGTGGGGTGACTGACAATCTTGCTTACTTCTCCTCTGCACTGCAGGGCTCCTGCTGTCCATCGACCATTCCCAGACCTGGCAACGATGGGGGAACGGGACAGCATCCGACGGTACCGCTTCACCAGGCAGCTGATTGAGGATTTGGCAGTGCAGTTGTCCCCACATTTGCAGCCTGGCCGGCCGTATCCTACAGCGCTGACCCCCAAGGTGAAGGTGATGGCAGCCCTACACTTCTTTGCCACCGGTACCTTCCAACATACTGTTGCGACTGCTGGTGGGATGTCACAGACCATGTTGAGCCGTGTGCTCCGCAATGTTTTGGCTGCAATGTTGCTATTCCTGAACCGGTACATCTATTTCCCTAGACTGCGACGACTCACTGACGTGAAGAGTGACTTTTATGCCCTGGGGAGGATGCCGCATGTCATTGGCTCCATTGATGGGACACATGTGGCTTTGGTACCACCACAGGCCCAGGAGCAGGCCTACAGGAACCGCAAGCACTACCACTCGGTCAATGCACTGGTGGTGTGTCTTGCAGACATGACCATCACACACGTGTGTGCCCGTTTCCCTGGTTCAGCACACGATGCCTTTGTGATGAGGAGTAGTCGCATCCCCAGGATGATGGCACAGATGCAGAACCAGCGTGCCTTTCTTGTCGTTGTGTACTGACTGTGTGCCATTGTGTGTGATCTGATCTGTAGTATTCCGCCCACTTTTCCAAGTCAGCTAATGTGCACTTGTCTGTCCGTAGGTGACTCGGGATACCCCAACATGCCGTGGTTGCTGACACCCCTAAGGAACCCTGTGACACCAGCCCAGATGCGCTACAATGAGGCACATGGTCGGACGAGGAGAGTTATTGAGCGGACATTTGGCCTCCTGAAGAGCCGCTTCCGCTGCCTGGACAAGACCGGAGGGTCCCTCCCATATGCCCCTGCGAAAGTGTGCAAGATTATCATCGTCTGCTGCATGCTCCACAACCTGGCAGTGCGGAAGGAGTTGCCTCTCATCCAGGATGACAATGACCAACATCCGCCACCTGTGGAGGATCCTGGCCTGGACCACGATGCCAGTGACGATGATGATGATGATGATGATGAGGGTGATGTCCGCACACAGCTCATCACCAACTTCTTTAGCTGAATGTGAGTATCCTGAGGTGTCATGTCAATGATGTGAGTTGGCATGATATGTGTAGGTGGTGCTCTGGTGCTGTTGGAGTGTGTCCATGGGCTACTTGACTGGATGTGTGTTGCGATGTGTGCTTACAGGTGGGCTGTACTCCCCAACAGTGTTGACATGCTAACTTGGTTCTGGGTGGGTATCTTGTAACATGTATTGTGCATGAGTTTTGCTGTTCTGTCCTGTACTCCATTGCTTTTGACTGTGTGTCATTTCTGTCCTTCACAGGGTACTTCCAGATTCGTTTGGTCAACTGTGTCCACCGACGACGTGATTGCACTTCCAGGCTGGTAGCTGTTGTGTCCCTACAGGTGATGTGCGCCACACCCATGGACTCCCTTCCGTCTACAGTTGTTGACTGTGTGCCCGCTGCCAGGTGGGATTACCTTGCATCTGTAGTGGTTACGACATGTTGCAACTGTGTAATAAATCTGTGCTTCACTTTGTGATGTGCGTTGTCTGTGGTCACACATTTGACTGCCATTTGCTTACTGCACCTGTGGGCTACTTGACTACAACTGGGAATGGGTGTGGTGTCTGTGCATTGCACCGTCTTCCCTGGCAACATCAGTGTAGGCAATGAGTCAGATGGCCTAGGTGTGTATGTGTTGTGTAGCCCTGGTGGTGTGTCTCCCTCATATGTGTCACGTTGCCTTTACTCACATGCCTGTGTTGTACTTGCTGTTGCAGTTCGCATACACAGTGTAATTTTGCAGTTCATCATCCCCATAACAGCACCCACGTTGGAATCACAACAGAGGCAAGTATGGTGTATTAGTGTGTTTATTGTGATACATTTGTGTGAATAGTGCATAGGATGGGTAGTGCTGTACATAAATCTTGCAATCAGAAGTTCCTAGGTGAATTGAAAGTCCTGGTAGTCAGAATCCCCAGTATCGGGGCCACAGTTGTCTGACACATTGGTCCAACTTGTACTCCCCATGCAATGTGTGGGAGTAGTGTTGCCGTCAACAGGGTGAACAGTCTGTGCACAAAGGTGAACATCCAGAACAGGTTCAGGCTTCCTGGGAGTTGCGCTTGGCCATCGGCCTCTCACTTGTCCCTCTTCGGACAACCCCTCTTCTTGGGGGGGCCCTCAAGTACAGGCTGCTGCGGTGCAGGGGACTCTCCGCCAGAGTCATCCTCCCTCCCTGTGGCAGTTGCAGTTTGTTCAGCACCAGATGTTGTTGGCACACAGGGAGGTGTGGACTGGTTGCTGTTCATCTGGCGGAGGCATTGTAAAATGTCCCTGTGCACCGCCGTCATCTCATGCAGTGCATCCCACTTGGACTCCACGCGGGACATGTGTGAGTCCACGCGGGACATGTGTGACTCCACGTGGGACATGTGAGAGTCCAAGCGGGCATGATGGGCAGCCTGCTGCTGTTTCATGTCTCTGAGGAGCCCCACTACCTGGCTGAGGTCTCCGGTGCTGGACTGGTACGCATCAGCTATGCGTACCAGTTGTGGGTCATCATGCACACCAGCAACCTCTGCAAGCAGCGACCTCTATCTCCCACCCCTCCCACCACCCCTGCTGACATGTGCAGTGCGTGCAGTGGCACGCACAGATGACCCTGGTCCACCTTGGGGGTTGGTGGTGGTGGTGGTGGTGTCCATGGCCCCAGGTTGGTCCAGGGTCCCTGTGCTGGTGTTGCTCCTTGTTCTGTCCATGTCGGCAGGGATGGTATTTGTGGTGACAGTCGTTGGAGGGGTGGGTGCAGGGGGTGCAGCTGGTGGTCCTGCTGGTGCTGCAGCTGGTGGTCCTGCTGGTGCTGCATGTAGACTTGCACCGGATGTGCCAGGTTGGTCTTCTTCGTCCGAGGAGGGCAGAGGCTGTTCGACGCCAGTGAGCTCCGCATCCTCTTGAGCCTGGGACTGGGACTCCTCAGCGTCTGCTGCTGTGTCCCCATCATCACCTGTTTTTGGGAGACACACACAATGTATGTTATGTTTCTGCAGGCATCAATGGTTGACACACATGACAGTTGTGACTGTGCCTCTGGGTGCGGGCCTGTACATTGCATTGTCCTAAGTCGTCACAGTCAGGGGTTGATATTGGTGTGACACATTGTCCTGCATTATTTGGGCATTTCTATGTATTTGTTGGGATGTGAACATGGTCTGCATTGGTTGTATTTGGTTGACAGCCGGCCCTCCTTCCCACCCAGCCAGTCAGTTATCCCACCATGGACTGTGCTTGCATTGCAGGGAGTGGAAGTTGTCTCTCAGGATGTCAGTCAGTGGTGTCCTGCTGTTTGTTGGTGCACAGTTGCCAGCAGGGCCTTGTGCTCCCCACAGCAGTAGCCAGTGTCAGCCATCTTGTGAGTCCTTCTCCACTTCCTGTGATGTGAGCATGGTTCAGGGTGGTGTTGATGGGACAGTTGTGGGGGTGACCAATATCAGTGACTACGACTCCCATTATGCTATTGCCTCCACCCCCCTTCCCAGCATGCCCATGCTTCCTTCCTTTTGACTCTGCTTCCCTGTGGGGTGGGCTGGCTGTGCTGACAGGATGGCTGGGAGTGTTGTCCTGGCAGTTGTTTGGCTAACAGTCCCAAGAGTGTCCCTGTGCTTCACACAACATAACCCAGGGTGGTGGTTCTTTGTGGGATCTTGAGTTAGGATGTGAGGCATTGCATTCTACCAGGTGGGTTCTGTGGAGTTTGTGTTGAGGGGGTGTGAGGGGAGGTGCTTGTGACTATGGTCAGTGCTGCAAGTCCTCCTTCCCACCCAGCCAGCCAGATATCCCACCATGGAACGTGCTTGCATTGCAGGGAGTGGAAGTTGTCTCTCAGGATGTCAGTCAGTGGTGTCCTGCTGTTTGTTGGTGCACAGTTGCCAGCAGGGCCTTGTGCTCCCCACAGCAGTAGCCAGTGTCAGCCATCTTGTGAGTCCTTCTCCACTCCCTGTGATGTGCGCATGGTTCATGGTGGTGTTGATTGGACAGTTGTGGGGGGGCAATATGTGTGACTGCGACTCCCATGATGCTATTGGCTACACTGACTTGGCCAGCATACACAGAATTCCTTCCTTTGAGTGGTCTTCACTGTGTGTTGGTGTTGTTGTGGTGGCTACATGTCTGGATGTGTTTGTTAGTTCTATTTGTGCCACTGCCTAGCTGTAGTTGTAGTTGTGTTTGTACATGTGATGGCACAGTTGGATGTGACTTTTTTGATGGCATGTGTTGTGTTTATCTGACTGACATACTCATTTTGGGATGATTCTGTTCTGGTTGCTGTGTAATTGCTATGAGTGCATGGTTTGACTCTCCCCTTGACAGTGATGTGTGTGTGTTTTGTGGCAGTATATTGTGTACATTTGTTGTGTACTCACCAGGCTCTGGGATGTCCTCTAGTCCATATACGCTCACTGGCGGAAGGATGGCCCGCACCTTCTCCTCCCAGGGCCTGAGGTATATTGGCTTGGCAGGAGGGCCACTGCCGGTGTCTTGGCTGTTGATGTAGTCTTTCTTGAGCAGGTCCCGTACCCTCCTGCGCACGTCATACCACCTGTTCTGGATGTCGCTCTTTGTGCGCCGACATGGTGATTGTGCGTTCACCCTGTTGATGATCCTCTCCCACATCTTGGTTTTCTGGGAGATGGGGGTCTGTTGGACCAGTGTGCCAAACAGCTGTGGCTCTACCCTGAGGATCTCGTCTACCATGACTTCCAATTCACAATCTAGGAACTTGTGATTCTTCTTGGGGGGCATGGTGATGGGTGGTGATGGTGAGTGATGTGTGTGTTGGTGTGCAGGTGAGGGTGTGTGAGTGTGTGTTTTGCTGGGTGTATGTGAGGTAGGTATTTGTTGGTGTGCTGATGGTGTGTGGCTTGTGTGAGGGATGAGCTGTGGGTGTGTGGTTGCTTTCTCTTGGGTGCTGGCAGTGGAATGGCATTTGCAAAGGATCATGGTTGTGATTTGTGTCCTTTATATGGGTGGAGTTGTGGGTGTGTCTTTGTTCTCTGTCCCCACCCCCCAGTATTTATTGGCTTATTAATTGCTTGTTTGGCCTTTTTTTGTGTGATTTTTCCTTTGTACTGTCTGTGCATGTTGGAAACGTTCTTGTAACCGAGTCGGACCCTGCATTTGTCTCGTACGGTATTCTCCATTTCGTTCACGCTGTGTTTGTGCAGTTTTCTATGCTGCGTACGCGTCGGTCGCGGTGTTTTGTGTTACTTCGGCTCGGTTTTGTATGCGTGTCGGTCGTACGGCTTGGCCTCCGTCCGACTCGGTCGTGGTTTTCGCGCCTTGCATCGTACTTTGCGGTTTGGAGTTCGCGTGTACGTTTCGGTCGGATTTGTTCCGGGTGCGTGTCGGTCGGTTGAATTCGCGTGTTTTTCCGACCGGATTGCTGTTTTCCGTGCGGCTCGGTCGTTCGACTTGGGTTCGGTACGTGTCGGTCGGATTTTGCACGCATTGCATCGTACTTGGCGTGTCGGGCGCCACAGGTACGTGTCGGTCGGTATAATTTCCGGATCCGAGTCGGTCGGTGCTTTTTCCGGCCCGAATCGGAATCGACCCCATAGTGTGGCTTTGTCCCCCTATTGCTAACTTCTGGGCACAAGTCTTCACTAAATTAAGTGATATCACGAAAGAAACGATAAACCCGACCCGTTATTGGCAATATTGGGCTACTCTAAAAATTGCGGACAAACCTCAGACGCCTGATTGACATGGGGCTTTTGGTTGTGAAAAGAGTGGTGGCTATGCATTGGTCACGTGGTTCCCCACCCACTCTCTCCCAGTGGTCTAGAGATATGGTATTCTGTCATACACAAACGGAAGCATATAGCGAACTGCTCCCCCCTAGAAGTTGCCGAAAAACTTCTGGAGTTTGTATAATAAATACATCGAAGCTCAGGAATAAGGGCTGACCGCATCAACTAATCATACACATAGAACAAACTAGAAATGTCAGTTCTCGCCAGCCTCTGATTGTAATTGATGGGCGCGGCCTCTCACATGTGACACTGTATATGATACTTAACAGTTATGGTGATCGTACATAATTCTTTTCTTATTTCTGTTATGGTTAATTTGAAATTAGTTTTTGTGTTTGTTTTTGATTTATGAGAATTGGATAACCGGCTGAAAGTATTCTGCTCTGCGATGTATACTTTATATTGTTTGCACCTAGTTCTGCTTTTTGTCATTATGTTTGTAATTTTTCATTTAAATGAGAAATAAAAATAAAAAAAGAAACAATCGAAAGACTCGCAGCAGTACAAAATCCACAAGTGCTCCTGAATATAAAGAGGTCCCTAACAAGAGGAAGTCTGGGGCAGAGTACAATATCTGCCTATCCACACAATCAAGCCCAAGTGGGCTGACTACCTAAACTTTTATGTCACATTGAGCCCTTTTAGATAACAGCTGCGCTGTCTGCAGAAGACTTGCAACAGTGTCTTTCACTTTACAATACAAATTCGAGCAGTCAGTGTACCCAACACTTCTTCGGGCCAATGCTTCCTCAAAATCAAACAGATGTGAAAAACCACAAAAATACAAAAAACATTTGTGGAAATGTGATAAAAATTAAAATTAAAATAAATGTGATATGCCTAATGACATACCCATAAAGGGACATTAATCCCCATCTCCACTGCATGACTACACAAGATGTCTACATGCGTTAACTTTGGAGGACTAGTCTATGAAAGATCATTGCATAGTGCTGTGCCTACAGATGTACAAACAGATTTTCTTCAATGTTCAGTCCTACGGGTGTCTTGGTATTCAATCTGAGTATGTACCTGGACTCCAGCTCCCAACTGCCACCTCTGACACTACTAGGGACTGCATCTAGGAGAAAGTAACTAAGGTCACCCTCTCTACCCCCATGGACCTTCTCAAAATGTCGCACCACAGGGTAGGTCTGGTTCTTGTTCCTAATGGCCCTGATATGCTGCAGGACTCGCAAATGTACTTTAAGAATAGTGCTCCCTATGTACCAGCCGCGGTCCATGCAGGTAACAGCAGAGGGGCGGTGGGGCCGGGTTAGGAGGGATTTCGAGGGACGAAGCCAAGGGAAAATTAATTATTTAATTTTTCATCTGCATCATCCCTCGAAATCCCCCTAACCCGGCCTCACCGTCCCATCGCTGTTACCTGCTACGTACATGATCGGGAATGTACATCTAAATACATACACTGCAAAGTTCACCTACCTAAGCTCCTTCCTGGAAGGTTTGAGGGTGATCATCCAGTGGGGGCCAAGAAAAAAGAGGGGGGCCCAAAACAAATGCATAATACAGCACACATAAAAAGAGAAAAAAGCCTTTTGTGATTGTTTTTGTGCAGGAAGGTTCCCCTTCCTGCACAAAAATAATCATCCCCACAACTCAGGCACCCTTGCACCATGGTGCAAAGGTGCCTGAATAGACGCACGGCAGCCCATTGTGCACCAGGCAGGGGAAAAGGACAGGAATGCGCTGTGTCTGATAGATGCAGTGCATTCCTGCCCTTTTCTTTTGCCGTAGCACAGCGCAGCAGGAAGGCCTGCGGCGCTGCCCTATGGCAAAAACCCATAAATGAGGCCCTTCGTATCTAAGGGATAACCACTGTGAAGATAATAAATGTATATTGTTTTTAACACATTTGTACGATCTCGGGGGACTCTCGCGGGATTGTGAATAGTAAAAAGAAGTAGATGAGTTCTCAATGCACTCTATCAGTAGGAATACATATTGTGGTCCTTGTTTTTGAGAAGATGTGTGAAGCAAATAAATACTGTGATGTTTAGGAGGTTAGATCTTTTAAAAAAAAAAAAAGTTATGATCTCTCGAGACTTGCGGGATCGTGAAAAGTAGGAAGGAGTAGGTGATGTTTGAATATAATCTGGTATGCACACTTATTGCTGTATGAAGGAATCTTACTCGAGATGATGTTTATCAGACTACTATTTATGCTCATTGGTTTGAGAAGAGTTGTGAGTAGAGATAAGGCTCAGCCAAACCCATACTACGCACACCATCATGTGAGATAGAGGTCTGAAAGGAGAGCCCAGTCGTTCTCCACACCCTACTATGCGCACCTATCATTACAGAGAAAAGGTCTCAGCAGAGAGGCCGGTCTCTCCATACACCCTACGAGGTACACCCATCATCTAAGAGAGAGAGGTCTGAAAGGAGAGGGCAGTTCCAACCCACACCCTAATCTGCACAACCATCATCTTAGGGAGAGGTCTGAAGGGAGCGAAGGGAGAGGCCAGTCCCACTCCACACCCTAGTATGCAAACCCATCATTACAGAGAGAGGTCTCACCAGAGAGGTCAGCCCCTCTACACTTCCTACTATGCACGCCTGTCATCTGAGAGAAAGATTTGAAAGGAGAGGGCAGTCCCTCCCCACACTCTACCACGCACAACTATCATTACAGAGAGAGGTCTCAGCAGAGAATCCAGTCCCTCCACACACCCTGCTATGCACACCCATCATCCAAGACAGAGGTCTCAGCGGAGAGGCCAGTTATTCTCTATACTCTAGTAACACACCTATCATGCAAGAGAAAGGTGTCTGTGAAGCATTTACTCCCTCCACATACTCTAGTATGCATACCCATCATGCAAGACAGAGGTTTGACTGTAGAGGGCAGGCCCTCCCTACACTCTACTACACACACCTGCGATGTAAGAGAGAGGACTAAGTGAAGAGGCCAATCTCTGCTCATACCCTACTATGTATACTTGTAATCCAAGAGAGAGGTGCCAGTGGAGGGGCCAGTCTCTCCCTACACTCTAGTATGTGCACTTGTAATCGAAGAGAGAGGACTTAGCAGAGGGGCCAGTCCATCCAGACATCCTACTACTGCAAGAGAGGGGCTTAGTGGAGAGGACAGTCCCAAAACACACACACTATTACACACAGCTTTCATCTGAGTCAGAGGTCTGTGTGGAGAAGCCAGTTTCTCCCCACCCCGTACTACACACACCTGTCATGTAAGAGATGGGTCTCAGTGGAAAGGATACTCCAACCCACATACTACTATTTCTCTACAATTTTGTTGCAATCCCGGGAGACTCTCGCGAGAGTAGCTCACAAGCTTTGTAAAATTAGATGCAAAACGTTTTAGACTATTTTTTAACTTCTTCCAGATTCCCGTAAGGGTGTTTTGGGGTTACATGTAAACCTAGGTTTAAAAGGATGCTGATTGGTTCTGTGCAGCTCAAGATTGAGCAATGCTAAAAATTGGCCTTGGAAATCCAGAGACCACAGTATTATCAATCAACCAACTGACAAAGGGGGAAATGTGGTCTTATGGGATGTCAAAAAATATCTGGAAGAGGCACATAGGTAGCTACACAACACCAACAACTATGAGAAGAGCATGTATAACTCCTACTGCTCAGCTATTGACACATTTCACACATTGCTAAGAGAGTGAAAGGAGAGGGGGCTTTTAAGCACAGATGAATATCAATTTTTATGTGTCAAAAAACTGGTTGCACCTTGTTTTTATATGCTACCCAAAGTGCACAAAGACAGAGAGGAGCCAATCATCTCAGCCAATGGGAGTCTACTGGAACAAACTTCTATTTACCTGGACTTCTTTCTTCTACCTTACTTTCTAGCCTTACCCTCATATTGCAGGGATAGCACAGATTTCATTACCAAAATCTCAGCTATCCTGTGGCAGCAGGATTACACCGTGGACACTTTGAACGTAATGTCCCTTTATACATGCATTGACCATAACCTTAGGATTCAGGCCTGCAGACACTTCTTTAGAGACAAACCCATACACAAATTTGATCACTTCACGATGTTGTTGGATAAGTTGCAGTTATGTTTGGAGAACAATTTCTTCATATTTGATGATGTTTGGTACTGTCAACTGGTTGGAACTGCCATGAGAAGTTGCTTCACTCCCAGCGGCGCTTCCATTTTCATGGGATGGTGTGAGGAGCAGTATGTAAGGGTTGATGCTATTGAGAGAAGGACAAAACGCATTGCTTTTTGGACTAGATATATAGATGACTTGTTCTTAATATGGGAGGGTCCCAAACAAGCACTACCCAAATTATTTAACACACATAGCCCACAATTACCTAAATCTGGCATTCACACATAGGATTCATAACAATGAGATGGACTTTCTTGACGTATTTATCAAGATAGTGGATGGCAACATACAAACCAGCCTGTTCTCTAAAAGGACTGTGGGAAATAGTATCCTCCACGCTGACAGCCACCATCCCCATAAACTAAAATGGAGTATCACATATGGGGAATTATTTAGGGCAATGTAACTGCAGTGCTGGACAGGCTTACAAAGAAGAAGAGGGACAAATGAGAATTAGATTTAGAGCAAGGGGCTACCCTTACAAGGTACTAAGAGCTGTGAGTGATAAAGCAGCTCACACTATGAGAGCAGGTCTCTTGACTTAAAAACAGAAGAAAGAGCACGACCCCCACACACTCAGACTAATCATGACTTTTAGCAGTGATTCTGAAGCCCTCAGGAAGAAGCTGAATGGACAATGGCATCCTTTAGGGCGGACCCGATCATAGGGAGCGCCATTTTCCCTCATCTTTTTGTCACATACCGTAAATCTGAATCCTTACGAGATTTTCTTGTACACAGTTACACCAACACACTAGAAACACAGGGAGGTTGGCTGCATGAACAAAATAGCTTCTACAAGTACGGTAGCTGCAAGGCCTGCAGGGGGAAGAGTAATCAGAAGGAATATCTACTCCCCACTTGTAGGACTCACCGCATAAATAAGTTTATAACATAAAGAAGTGATTATGTTGTATATGCCACGCAGTGTCCATGTGGCTACAAATATGTTGGCAGTACCATCTGCCCAGTCAAGAAAAGAGTGTTGGATCACTATAGAGCTAATAAGAATGTTGATGTGAATGTTTGAGAGACGAATCTTCGGGCGGAATTCCTCTGCGTTTTTATGCAACTCCGCAGAAATCCAAGTAGTTCAACTCCGCAAACTCCGCCTACCCCTAGTACCAAGGGCCTTGTGACCAGGGAGGTTCTCCTAGGGCTGCATGTATTGTACGGTGCACAGACATAATATCGAGGTTTTTTTTTCGAACTACAGAAATATCGAGTTGGAAATATCAAAGGGACAGAATATCGATATCAAGAATATCGGTGACCAGAATATCGACCTGAAGGTAAGAAATATCGTTTTTGTTAATATCGAAGTCAGTAATATCGTTTGCAAAAATATTGTTGTTAATAATATCGATGTTTATATTAGTGTTATGTATTTTAGTATGTATTTTATATGTATGTGTTCTATATTTTTTGTTAAGTATTGTTTTTTTTAAAAATATATGTATTACATTTTTAGAAGTTAGTAATTTTTTTTAAAGTAAATTTTGCGTTTTAGTACCGTAGCAGGTTGTGGGTTTATAGGGGAATAGGGTGGGAAGCATTTTAATTATAGCAAATTAAATAATAATTTTTAGAAATTATTAATTATTTTTAATTAAATTTTGCGTTTTAGTTCCGTAGCGGGTTGTGGGTTTGTAGGGGAATAGGGTGGGAAGTAATTTAATTATAATAAAGTAATTATGAATTTTTATTTTTTGGTATTGATAATTAATTTATTGTTAATTAATTGGTAATTATTTTTTATTAATTGATTAATTGATAATTATATTAATTGTGTTAATTTTTTTAGGAGTGGGTTGTGGGTTTATAGGGGAATAGGGTGGGAAGTAAATTAATTATAATAAAGTAATTATTAATTTTTATTTATTGATATTGATAATTAATTTGTCATTTAATTATCAATTGGTAATTAATTTTTAGTAATTGATTAATTGATTATTATATTAATTGTGTTAATTTATTTTAGGAGCGGGTTGTGGGTTAATAGGGGAATAGGGTGGGAAGTAATTTAATTATAATAAAGTAATTATTCATTTTTATTTATTCGTATTGATAATTAATTTATTGTTAATTAATTATTAATTGGTAATTAATTTTTATTAATTGATTAATTGATAATTATATTAATTGTGTTAATTTATTTTAGGAGCGGGTTTTGGGTTTATAGGGGAATAGGGTGGGAAATAATTAAATTTTATTAAAGTAATTATTAATTTTAATTTATTGGTATTCATAATTAATTTATTGTTAATTAATTATTAATTGGTTATTTAATTAAAAAAAATATTAAATTGATAAGCATGTTAATTTGAACCCTCTGCTATCCAACACTTTCCCTACAGTTACAGTCTCTGGAGTGGGAATAGTAATTTTTACCCCTACGCTATCCAACACTTTCCCTACTGTTGCACTTATTGGAGTGGGAATAGTAATTTTTACCCCTACGCTATCCAACACTTTCCCTACTGTTGCACTCTCTGGAGTTAGAATAGTAATTTTTACCCCTACGCTATCCAACACTTGCCCTACTGTTGCATTCTCTGGAGTGGGAATAGTAATTCTAACCCCTTCGCTATCCAACACTTTCCCTACTGTTGCACTCTCTGGAGTGGGAATAGTAATGTTTACCTCTACGCTATCCAACACTTTCCCTACTTTTGCACTCTCTGGAGTTGGAATAGTAATTTTTACCCCTATGCTATCCAACACTTTCCCTACTGTTGCATTCTCTGGAGTGGTAAAAGTAATTTTAACCCCTTTGCTATCCAACACTTTCCCTACTGTTGCACTCTCTGGAGTGGGAATAGTAATTTTTACCCCTACGCTATCCAACACTTCCCTACTGTTGCACTTATTGGAGTGGGAATAGTATTTTTTACCCCTACGCTATCTAACACTTTCCCTACTGTTGCACTCTCTGGAGTGGGAATAGTAATTTTAACCCCTACGCTATCCAACACTTTCCCTACTGTTGCACTCTCTGGAGTGGGAATAGTAATTTTTACCCCTACGCTATCCAACACTTTCCCTACTGTTGCACTTATTGGAGTGGGAATAGCAATTTTAACCCATATGCTATCTAACACTTTCCCTACTGTTGCACTCTCTGGAGTGGGAATAGTAATTTTAACCCCTACGCTATCCAACACTTTCCCTACTGTTGCACTCACTGGAGTGGGAATAGTAAGTTTTACCTCTACGCTATCCAAAACTTTTCCTACTGTTGCACTCTCTGGAGTGGGAATAGTAATTTTTACCCCTACGCTATCCAACACTTCCCTACTGTTGCACTTATTGGAGTGGGAATAGTAATTTTTACCCCTACGCTATCTAACACTTTCCCTACTGTTGCACTCTCTGGAGTGGGAATAGAAATTTTAACCCCTACGCTATCCAACACTTTCCCTGCTGTTGCACTCTCTGGAGTGGAAATAGCAATTTTAACCCCTACGCTATCCAACACTTTCCCTACTGTTGCACTCACTGGAGTGGGAATAGTAATTTTTACCCCTTCGCTATCCAACACTTTCCCTACTGTTGCACTCAGTGGAGTGGGAATAGTAATTTTTACCCCTACGCTATCCAAAATTTTCCCTACTGTTGCACTCTCTGGAGTGGGAATAGTAATTTTTACCCCTACGTTATCCAACACTTTCCCTACTGTTGCACTCACTGGAGTGGGAATAGTAATTTTTACCCTTACGCTATCCAACACTTTCCCTACTGTTACACTCTCTGGAGTAGGAATAGTAATTTTATCCCCTCCGCTATCCAATATTTTCTCTACTGTTTTAGTTAATGTAGTGTATAATTTATTTTAAAAAGATTAAAAATATTGTAATTTTTTAATTTGTTATATATATTTTTATATTTTTATTTATATTATTGTTTTTTTGTATATATGTATTGATCACTTTTTTAATGTTTTTTAACAATTTATAAGTTATTAAAATAATTATTTATAAATATTATTAAGTATATATATTATATTTTAAACGTATATATGTTTAATTTATTTTTACATTATATGTATTAGTTATAATTTTAAACATTTTAAAATAATTTTAACTATGTTTCTTTTAATAATATGTATTATTTACTTTATTTTACATTATTTTTTAAACATTAAAAAAAAACGATATTTTTAACGATATTTTTGACAACAATATTTTTTTTCCGATATTTTTGTACTTACCATAATGTAGATAGGACTTCGATATTGTGGACATCGATATTTCGGCTCCGATATTTTTGTCGTCGATATTTCTGTAGTCGATATTCTGTCAGTGATTCGTATTGTACCACCCCAAGACACCTCTAATCAAACACAGGCATACTGCCACTGCAGCCTGCGGGTTTTGGTGCAGATAAGAGTGAAGAGTCGACCTGGCACACATCCCTGTGTGCCAGGCCTGCCAGTACTGCAAGAGGCATAGGCAAGTAACCCTTACAGCAGGCCTTACAACCCTAAGGCATGGTGCACTATACCTTAAGTGAGGGTATAACTGCATGAGCAAATATGCCCCTATAGTATCTAAGTCCATTCTTAGACATTATGAATGCACAGTCAAGCCATACTGAGTACATGGGCTGGGAGCTTGTCACCGCAAATTCCACAACCCCATGATGGCTTCACTGAATTCCAAGATGTTTGGTAGCAAACATCTCAGCTTAATGAACCCACACTGATTCCAGTGTTGGATTTATAGAGAAATGCACTCAGAGGGCACCTCAGAGGTGTCCCCTGAAATCCTACCAACTCACTAGTGTGTCCCTGACTGTTCCCCACCAGCCTGCTACCTCTAGACATGTTTCTGCTGCCTGAGGTGGGAGCCTTTTGCACATGTGGGTCAGAAACAAAGCCTACTCTGTTTGGAGGTGCATCATACTTACACCAAAGCAGGAACAGCATAGAAAGGTGGTAAGCCTCAAAGCTTTTCCATCCTTTGATATGCTGACCAGGGCCTCTCCAGCTAGTGGAGATGCCCGCCCCCCTGACCAAGTCCCATTTTTGGCAGTAAGGTTGGCGGAACAATTTGTATGCAAGAGAGGTATGTCCCCTCTCAGCCAGGACCACTCCTAAGGTGCCCTGAGCTGATATGTTCCCCTCCTTTGAGAATCCTCCATATTGTTTTGGAGGACTCTAGCCAATAGGGTTAGGGATATCCCCCCTCCTGATGACCTATGAAGAAGAGGACAAAGAAGAGCCATGCAGCAGCGAGGACTGAAGACATCAACTGACTTGGCCTCTGCCCTACTGTCCTGTCTGCAGCCCTTAAAGACCCTGCTAAAGAAGATCGACTCGTCATGCAGTCCAGCGAACTCCAGAACCCTAGGAGGACTGCCTGCCTTTTAAAAAGACTCCTAATCTGCAGTAGACAGCGGACCTGTCTAGAAGAAAACCAACTTTAGAGACAAAGTGCTCTGCCTGAGGAACCACAAAACCAACTACCTCTGCACCATACTCCCACAGCCCCAGTTCCAGTGGCCCACCGGTCCTGTGAAGGTTCACCAGCACTTCTGAGCAAAAGTCCACCATGGGCTGAGCCCATGGGCTGACCCCTGCCGGACTCCACATCGACGCCTGCACTGCAGCCTCTGCAATGCAAACACTCCCAAAGCGCGACCTGCACTGGTAAGCTGTTTTCCAATACCAAAGGACACCCCTGCACCTGAGCCCCTGGGCCTTGGGGAGATCAACCGACAGTGTCCTGGCTCTCCAACACATCCCAACTTACCTGCGCAGCTGTAGGTCTCCTTCGATCAGCCTCCTGACCTGAGCCTGCAGCATTTTTCCGTTTGAGATTCCCCATTGGTTTGCATTGGGCACCCAACGCTGTGCTGGCACTCTGCACCCAGCCGCCCCTGTGCCGCTGGAGGTGTAATTTTGGTGCTGCACTGTGGCCCCCCCTGTGCTTGCCTCAACCCCCAGAGACGGAGTGACAAAAATCCTTCTACTTACCTGTCAGTAGAACCTCTTCGATTGCCCCCTTTCTCCATTGGATAACATTGGCACCAGATCCCGAGTTTGACCACTGCACCCAGCCGCCCCAGTGCCACTGGTAGTGCATTTTTGTCACTTACCTGAACCTCACCTGGTACTGATTCTTTATCCAGAAACTCAATATCGTAAATCGTTTATTTACCTGCATTTTGCTGATTGTGTTTACTCTCATAGATAACTTTGTATTGTTGAAAAATGCAGTGTCCACTTTTTAAATTGAAAGTCATTGATATTGCAAAACGTATTTACATGCAACAAAGTATTTTAGGTTCTATAAAATAAATATACTAAAAGTAATATGATTACCAACCATTGGTCTCGGATTTAGTCATTGAGTGTGTTTCTTTCCTTGCCTCTGTGTGTACAACAAATGCTTAGCACTGACCTCTGATAAGCCTAACTGCTCGCCCACACTAATACAAAAGAGAGCATTAGTATTATCTACTTAAACCTCTCTAAAGCCTCTGGGGATCAACTGGATTCTGTCTACACTATACTTCATTTTGGTATACTCTATACAGAGCCAGCTTCCTACATCACCTATCTGGTGGACCTTGGCTCTTGCAGGAACCCAAAGAGGGTCATCCATGTGAACCACCTTAAACCCTATGACAGGACAGATGTGACCATGCTCATGGTTACAGATGAGGATCAGAAAGCAGAGGGTAAACCTCTCCATGACCTCCTGTCCAACACCCACTCAAAAGATGGGTCAGTGGAAGGAGTGGTCTTGTCAGACACCCTCACTACCCAGCAGCAGACTGATTGCAGGCAATTCCTAAATCAGTTTACTGAGCTCTTCACTTTGCCCCCTGGCCAGACTACCTGTTGTACCCATGATGTGGACACTGGTGAAAGCATACCTGTCAAAATCAAAATCTACAGTCAGTCTGATCATGCGAAAGAGAGCATCAAAGCTGAAGTAAGCAAGATGCTGGAATTGGGAGTCATTGAGCCATCTGAGAGCCCCTGGGGAAGCCCAGTGGTGTTAGTCCTCCAACCCCATACCCATCGTGGGAAAAAAGATATGAGGTTCTGTGTGGACTATAGGGGCCTCAATGCATTGATCAAAACTGATGCACACCGAATTCCAAGAGCAGGTAAATAAATTGACAGGTTGGGAGCAGTCAAATATCTGAGTACCTTTGATCTCACATGTGGGTACTGGCAGATATGTCTGACTCCAGAAGCAAAAGAGAGATCTGCATTTTCAACCCCAGATGGGCATTATCTGTTTACTGTGATCCCTTTTGGACTGAAAAATGCACCCGCCACTTTTCAAAGGTTGGTGAGCAAAGTCCTTGCTGGCTTGGAATCCTACAGGGCAGCTTAACTAGATGAGACTGCTGTCTTCAGCTCCATCCGGCAGGATCACCTGATCCACCTTGGGAAAGTATTCGAGGCTCTGAAAAGTGCAGGCCTCACTATCAAGGCAAGCAAGTGCCAGATATGGCAGAGGAAGGTTGTATATGTGGGCCACCCTGTTAGTGGAGGCCAGGTTCAACCACCACAAACCAAGATCCAGACCATTCTGGACTGGGTGGCTCCAACAACCCAGACTCAAGTCAGCACCTTCCTTGGCTTGACTGGGTACTATAGGAGGTTTGTGAAGGATTATGGCACTTTTGTGACACACCTCACAGAACTGACCTCCAAAAGAATGCCCAAAAAGGTGAACTGGACAGTGAGAGGTCAAAAGACTTTTGACACTCTGAAGGAAACAAAGTGCTCTGCACCTGTTCTGAAAGCTCCAGATTATGCAAAGCAATTCAGTGTGCAGACTGATGCCTCTGAACATGGGATAGGAGTGGTTCTATGCAAAATAAATGACCAAGGTCAAGACCAGACTATGGCTTCCATCAGTAGAAGGCTACTCCCCAGCAAACAACGTTGGAGTGCCATTGAAAGGGAAGCCATTGTTGTGGTCTAGTCCCTGAAGGAGCTGAGGCCATACCTGTCTGGCTCTCACTTCATTGTTCAAACTGACCACAGGCTTCTGAGATGGTTAATGCAGATGAAAGGTGAGAATCCCAAACTGCTAAGGTCATCCATATCCCTACAGTGAATATACTTTGAAGTGGAACACAGACATGGGACTGCCCATGCCAATACAGATGGACTTTCCAGGTTCTTCCACTTAGGCGATGAAGACTCACTAGGGGAAGGTTAGTCTCATCAACTTTCATTTGGGGTGGGGGGCTCATGTAGGAAAGTGCTTTTTTTGTCATGGCTAGCCCCCACTTTTTAGCCTGATGTCTGATGTAATTTTGAAATGTAAGTGCACTGGGTCCCCGTTAACCAGATTTCCAGTGCCAGATCTCTTTCCCAAAAACTGTACCACGATTGGCACCACTGTAATTGCCCCTGTAATCTCTAATAACTGGTACCTCCGGTACCTAGGGCATGGGTATTGAAGAGGGTCCTCTGGGACTGCAGCACTGGTTGTGCCACCCCAGGGACCCCTCACCAAGGCTATGCACTCTGCCATTGCAGGCTGCATTTCTTGGTGCAGAGAAATCCAAAGAGTCGGCAGGGCACACAGCCTTGTGACCAATGCCTCCCATACACTGCACACAATATAGGTAAGTCATCCCTACTACAGGCCTTTAGCCGTATGACAGGGTGCACTATATCCTGTGTGTGGGTAAATCAGCATGAGCAGATATGCCCCTACAATGTCCAGTCCATTCTGAGATGTTGTAAGTGCACAGGAAAGCCATAAAGAGTGCATGGGCTGGATACTTGTAAACATGAGTTTACTAGTTCTATTATGGCTTCACTGATTTGTAAGGTGTTTGGTACCAACCATCGTCTTAATAAATCCTCACTGATGCCAGTTTTGGATTGCCTAATAAATTCACACAGGAGACCCTTTTAGAGGGTCTCTGAAAACTTACCAAACACTGGTGTTGTTCCGGACTTGTTTTCACCAGCCTGCCACTACCAGACATATTCTGACCTCACGGGTGAGATCTAGTGCTCTCAGAGGACAGAGACAAAGCCTGCTCTGGGCGGAGGTGCTTTACACCCACTCTAGGATAGGATGGCCTTCCTGGGAGGGAAGCTTCAAAGGCCATGCCGCTTTTTAAATCCAACCCGGGAACCTCCAGATAGTGGGTTGGCCAGGCCCCCTTTCCTGCTCCACTTTTGGTGGGCGGAAAGGCGGGAAAATTAGTTAGATTAGGAGGAGGGTCCCCACTTAGCCTACACTACCCCTAAGGTGGGGCAGGCAAGGTGAACCCCTCTCCTGAAATGTCACCATCTTGGGATGGTGAGAAAACCTCCTATTGGGGCTTCGGTAGTGCCTCTTCCCACAGGAAGTGGTCACTAGAGGGTGTAGACAGCGTAAAGGTAAGTAGCCCATTTGCTATTACCTGTCTCCCCTTGAAACTCCCCAAAATTCAGCATTTAGTTGGCGCCCTGAGACCTGAACATCAGATTCGATGGACAAGAGAAGACCAGGACAAAGAAGACCCACTGCTCGAGAACCATAGCCCTGCTGCAGAAGATAAAGGGGCCAAACCCTGCCTGCTGCTCGCAGGACTCGACAATTGCTGGTGCTGTGTCGTCCTGAAACCTGAAAGGACTCCAAGTACCCCGGAGCACCTCTAGCCTTCAAGAAATTGCTGTGAAGCTCCCTTGGAGTGAAGGTATTACTCCCTTGCATCCCGCAGGCAACAATCCCATGCAGTCTGGTTTGTCGACGTGCTGCTCCCTGACGACCTTGATGCAGCACCGAAGAAGGGAAAGGTACAACAGCTCCATAGGGTTGGATCTGTCTCCCCACCAAGTGTGGAGACACCAGGACCTACCAGAGCTGTGGCGTACCAATACCCGGGGTACCGGAGCCCCAACAACAAACACCGAGAAGAAGAGTCCACCCCGGACTCCTGAAGCACCAGAAGCAAGCACCTATCAAGGGATGTCAAGGCTCCTGAGACATACTTCCTGAGTGGCCCAGCTGTCCTGAGATCACCTCAACAAGTTGCCTGCTCCTGACCGCGAGGATCTCAAGACGCACGACACCCGGCTGACCTGTTATCTCTGCCCCGGCTCCACCGGCCCAGACACCGGCCAACCAGCCCTGCTCACATGGTTCCCAGGCTCTTGCGACCTCCTCCCTCCGAGGAGACCCACCAGACTTACCTGTAAGTCCCTCTGTGCAATACTTTTTCAAGTGGCCCCCTTCTTCTTTATGCACCAGCTTCCAAGACCTCAGAACCTTAGCACCTCAGCTCCCGGCCGATCCAGGATGCTCCTGAACTTCTCCTGCTGTAACTTTGGACCTGGTCCCAACATCGACCTAAAACGAGAAGGTGGACTTCGTGAAAGCATTGCCTGAATGTCCATGCATTTTTCTGCTTTATCCCCATTATTTCCTATAGTGCGTAATTGCTCATAGAAGTGATATATTTATCAAACTTTGCAAAATCGTATCCCGGAAGTACTTACCATAGAACTGTGTTTATGGTCTTAAAAATTATATAAAAAATCAACATTATTTTTACAAATTGGTCACGGATTTATTCTTGAGTGTGTGTCTCATTTATTGCCTCGGTGAGTACAAAAAATGCTTAAAACTACCCTCTGATGAGCCTAACTGCTCACACTTACTACCACAAAAAGAAAGTTAGTAATATCTACTTTTACCTCTACCTGCCTTCTGGGGATTTCTTGCACTCACTACATTCTTAGCTTTTACAGTCCTATGTATCTTTTTACATTTACAGTTGGACATTGGGATTAATTTCTATAAACTGCTGCTATTGACTTAATTATATCTGCATATTGCTGGATTGGGATTTCTTGGCATTTTTTTTTACTACTCTATTATACTTGAACAGATATGTAATTTCCATCAAAAATTGTTTGTATTTTGCATGGTTGCACTTTTGTGTATAATTCATAGTAATAACTGGTGGGTTTATCTGCATAGACCTGTTTTATAGAATTCATATCGATTTATTTATGAAGTACTTGTTAGTAGTATATTTTACCTAGACAACACTGGCACTGCACGCAGCTCTTTATCTTGCCTCAAAGGACTTTCAAATAGCTCTACCCCTGCTGAGCTACATCTTCAGGGTGCTGTAGTCATTTCCAAGTTTGTTAGGCTAATAGTTCTAGTTGCCCTTTGGCAATTGTATCTAGCACTTTATTGAGATTGTATACTATTTGTCTGGCTTATGAAAGCATATAATAGCATTGATTGTCTATTATTTTTATGTTTGTGCCTGGGAGTGTTTTTACTTACAGTTCACTATATTATCAGGGAAATAAATATAGTGACTTAACAAATCCAGGGGCTTTTTATTTGATTTAATATTGTATGTTTTTATTGTATGGCTTTCTTGCAAAGCTGATCCAATAAACTTGACTTGACTAGTATACTTCATTTTAGTACGCTGTGCAGAGAGGCGGTTTCCTACACTCCTTCTCATGGATAATACAATACCAGCATCTTCCCTCATTGCAACCTTCACGAGATCTCACAAAGGAGCCCTCACCTCCTTCGTTTCTCATCCCATGCAGGTGCTGAAAACACTGCCCTAAATATTTAATTGTAGGACATTCAATATCTGTAAGCTAGCAAAGAATAACATTTCAAATGAGAACATGACTCTGGTGCATGAAACTAAAAGAAAATTATACACAGCAAGCAGAAATACATTTTTCATTTTAAAATGGAGTAAGGCACCTAGGCCTACGAAAGGCAATGTTAAAATGCACTTATGTTAAAGTTAATCAAAAGCATGTGTTTCATTCAGTTTAGTAAATATAAAACAATACATAGAATAATGTGTGAAATATTATATAAAATAATGAATAAATCATGCATATTTCATATAAAATTTTAAAGATTGTAAAAAGCTTCACTAATCCTACAGACATTGACAGCACGTTTTCTCCCTCACCTGCTCTTTGCTCTAGACTGTCGGACTTTTTCAAGGAAAAGATTCAGAATATTTATTCTGCGTTTCTCCTAGAGGCACAACCCCCCACTCATTTGCAAACATGGATCAGTGCCTTGTCAGAATTTCTCCCTTTGACAACTGAGGAGTCATTAAGGGAGCTTTCCAAGTACAAGTCGGGATCCCTTGGAGATCCTTGCCCAGCATGGTTTTTTAGTATTATGGCCCCTTGGCTAAATCCCATATAAAATCAGATTTGGAACTACCGCATGGAAACAAGCATTCCTGCTGCCTTTGTTAAAGAAGCCTGAGGCCGACCCTTTGGTGCTCAGTAATTTTAGACCTCTCTCATTGCTTCCAGCTCCAGCTAAAATTCTGGAGAAGGCAGTTCAGAAGCAATTGGCAGAATTTTTTTAAACTAACGGCCTCCTACATGATTCACAATCGAGTTTCAGAGCTGGCTAGAGCACGGAGACCGCGCTTCTTTAGGTTTCCGAATCTGTGAGAGTGTCTGTGGACCGAGGCGCTTCTGCGATGCTGGTTCTACTAGACCTGTCAGCAGTATTCGATATGGTCGCACACTCGATTCTGCTCAGGAGACTGAATCAAGCGGGAGTGCAGGGAACTGCTTTGTCCTGGCTGCAGTCGTTCCTGGAGAATCGATTGCAGCAGGTGTTTCTGCGTCTTTTTCTCTCTTCACAGAAGCCTCTAGTATGCGAAGTACCTCAGGGTTCGGCACTGAGCCCGCTGCTCTTCAATATCCAACTCGCCCCATTTGGCTACTCATGTGGAGTCATGGGGCGTGAAGGTGGTTTCCTATGCTGATGACACGCAGCTGGTGTTCTCTTTTAAAGAACATTCGGTGGCAGCCTTTCACAAATTCAAGGAATGCCTGAAAGACATCTCGAAATGGATGAATGAGAATTGCCTAAAACTAAATGCCGAGAAGATGAAAGTCTTGTTCTTCAGTCAGGCATCACCCCCTCCATCAAATCTTTGGTGGCCTGCAGAACTGAATCCACCACCAAATCTGGTGGATTCTGCTAGAAACTTGGGAATTAGACTGGACAAAGACTTCTCTTTTAAGACGCAGGTGCGTTACGTTTCTTCCATGTGCTTTTGGAAATTAAAAGCCATTAGGATGTCAAGTAATTGCTTTAAGCTGAACGGCAGTAAAACTGAGTGGTTTGTTGTAGGGAAGTCCCCTTCTATCTGGTCCTCAGCGTGGTGGCCCCAGCCTCTGGGTCCCACACCCATCCCCAAGGAGGAAGTTAAGAATTTTGGGGTTTGGCTGGACCCTAAACTCTCCTTCGAGACCCATACTAGGAAGGTTACAGGGAAAGGTTTTGGAACCCTTAAAATGTTGAGGAAAACTCTGGAGATCCTCCCCATTTCAGCCAGGAAAACCCTGGTCCACACTCTTGTAATGTCCCAGCGGAACTATGGAAATGTCCTCTATCTTGGAGCAACAAAAAAATGTCTCCATAGGCTACAACGCATTCAGAATGCGGCAGCACGTCTAGTTCTCAACTTACCTAGGAGAGCTTCCTCTGTGAAAGCCCTTGACTCCCTACACTGGCTGCCTGTCAACAAAAGAATTATTTTAAAAACTTTGTGCTTCTGCCCCCGTAGACTGCAGGGCAAAGGACCAAGCTATCTGCATGATCTTCTTGCCCCCCACAATCCAACACGTCAACTTAGGTCATCCGGGGCTCACTTGGTTAAAGTCCCTTGAATCCAAAGAGCAAGAATGGGTGCTCGTTCATTTGGTTATTTGGCAGCCTAAAACTAGAATGCATTACCCCTTTCTCTCCGGGCAGAGCCATCGGAGAACATTTTCCAAAAAAGATTAAAAACTTGGCTCTTCCAGCTCTGAGGTCTCATGTTCGTATTGCCCCTGTTCTTGGGTCCTTTCAGCCATCTTTACGTAGTAGCTCCTAGCGTGGGCACACACCAGCTGGTGTAGCCAGGTGCTTTATAAATTGATTTATTATTATTTATTATTATTATACCCCTTCTGCCGGAGGAATGCCAGAAGATTACGGTCCATGCTCTGGTGACCGCACAGCTGGACTACACCAATAGCCTTTATCTGGGGTTACCTGCATATCTAGCCCGCAGGCTACAGATCATTCAGAATTCTGCGGCTAGACTGATTCGGTGGGTACTCCTCTGACATCATATCTCCCCTCATCTGAGACAGCTCCATTGGCTTCCTGTTATCAGAAGGATAGAGTTCAAGTCTTTGATCTTGGCTTTTAAAGCCACCAGAGACTTGGGTCCTGGCTATCTCAGGCAGAGACAGCAGCTATATCATCAGGAACGGGCCCTGAGATCCAACCACCTGCGATTCCTTTGGGTTCCCCGCTTTTTCAAAGCCCGGCAAGGTGGCAGATCCTTCGCGGTAAAAACAGCGAAACTGTGGAACGCTTTGCAGACACACTTCGGCTTGATTGAAACAGAACCTGAATTCAGGAAAGCATTAAAAACCTGGCTCGTTATTCACTCATAAGGGCCGGCTCGAACCTCTCGCTAGTCTGCTATTAGCGCCGGGACACCTCTTCTGAGGTAGCCGCGCGCTCTAGAATGGCTATTATATTTATTATTATTCATATGTAAACCATGTATAAATCACGTTGGCAGAGGTTATGCTGATTACAGATGAAATTTTAATTAAACACAAATAAATGATGGTGACACTGCATCGCCAGGTGCTTGGGTTTTCTTATGGTCTCCACTGTCTTCCCAGCTGCTGCATAGTTATACTTCAGAAGGCAGCTTCTTGTAAGTAGATATTCTGTTCATCTCCTTTTTTCTGATTGTTCTTTTATTGTGTAACCCTGTTTATCTTTTTTACTTTTCTTCTTTCTCTTTCTTAGTTCTCGTTCCTTTGCCTTTTTCCTTTTTCTGCTTCATTTTCCTCCAATTTTCCTGTCTTTATTTGTTTCTCTTTTGTAGGAAGGTGGAATCTGACTATATGGTTGCCCCCACTTTTTTTATGGTGTTTTGCTGGTTTATGACTTAGTTGGACTGGGATCCTGCTATTCAGGGCCCCAGTCTATCTGCTCTCTCTAAATGACATGGAGTGCACTCTAGGTGCACTAGTGATTGGTTACTGTGGTGCCTTATGAGTCCCTAGTATATGGTACCTTAGGTGCCAAGGGCATAGGTACTTCACAGGCCTACCAGGGGCTGCAGCATGTATTATGCCACCCCTGGGAAGCAGACTAAATCTGACACCACAGGCCTGCTACTGCAGCCTGGGTGAGGTGGTGCTAGCACCCCTCACTGAGATATAGGTTTCCTATATCTCTCCTGCACACACATATAAACCTATCAGTCACCCCTATGGCAGGCCCTATCAATCCTGAGGGCAGGGTGCTTGGCTTCTATGTGAGGGGGTGCCTCTGCATGAGCAGGGCCCCTCTGCAGTTCTCAGAGTCCATTCTCTGGTGCTGTTTGTGGATGCGGTTAAACCATATACTCTTAAGTGCATTATATCCTCGCGGTAAATGCTAACTTTGGAATGGCTGCATCAAAACATGTCGTGTTTGGTGTCAAACATCTTGGAATACTACCCCCCACCAATCTTGGCGGCGGGGGTAGCATTCCACCCTTCTAGAGGGATAAGACATGTACCTGCTGTGGAAACGCGGTAGAATCCTAAAGAGCCCTGGCATCACAAAATGGATGCCACCAGTCACAGACACTGGGCTGCCCTCCTGCTGATGACCGAAACTCACAGTGGAGGAAGCCCAACAATAGGCATCCTGTCACAGGGAGGTGTAACCACCTCCCAGACAGGGTTTAGTGTATTGGGGCTGGGTGGGTGCACTCTTAGAGTGCTTTGAAGTCCTGCACTGGGGGAGCAGAAGGCTCCTCTGTGCATATGCCAGTTCAAACCAGCTCAGGGGCTACCTGCCCCTGCTCTGGCGCGAAACTGGACAAAGGGAAGTGGGTGTAGCCACCCCTCCCTTGACCCTCCCATAGGTGGGGTCATAGAGCTAGTCCATCCCCTCTTTTTAGTATAAGAGGGGAACCTTGCCATTGCAAAGCAGATAACCCCTGGACGACGCTCTACAGAAGAATCCTGGCCCTTCGACGTTCCACTACCTTTGGAAGACAGAAGAATCTCCCTTGGAGTCAAGGAGTGACTCCCCTGCTTGGCAGGCACCAAAAACGACAACGACGGTCGCAAACTACGCCGCTCCCGCCGGAGTCCGAAGTCCCTGCAGCCCAAGAAGTGGATTTCCTGACCTCTCCCAGGCCATCGTGAGTCTCCAGCGAAGCTGAGGCAAGTGGACCCCACGAGTAACGAGGAACCGCGACCCCTGGGTACCGTGCACTATTGTCGAGTGCAACCCCTTCACAACGTTCTACGAACTTGTGCTTTGGACCACGTGTGGTCCCGACCTCCAGCAGGAATCCCTCCGAAGATCAGAGGCCTACACCGTCCCGAGTGACCGTGGGCCCCTGTTGAGTGATTCCGCCCGAGGTGTCTTCGCGATCCCTTGCCCACAGGCTTGTGGGTCCCCAGAAGACTTCTTAAAGAAACCAAGGGGCTCCCCTGGTTGCTCCAGGCCTGCCCTGACTTACCCTCGCTGGGTGAGTCCCTCAGACCTTGCTGGTTTGCGCCATCGACTTTCCTTCATCTCCCCGAGACTTGCGGCTGCCAAGGCTTGTTGGCTCCAATCGAGTTGCTGACACCGCAGTCAGCTGCAGACGTCGAGGGACCCACCGAATCCAGCTCCTGGTCGTCGTCGACACCTCCTGGACCACGTGGCTGAAGAGTCAAGGCACCTGCAACCGACCTGAATCAACCGACGACGGTGGGCATCCATCTTCCTTGCCCCGGGTCACTGCCAAGTGACTTTGAACACTGTCCCCTCTGCTTTCAGGTCATCCTTCTTCAGAATCCAGGCTTGGATTCCACCGGACACTTCTTCAGCTCCCGCAAGCAGCAAGTCTTCTTTGTTCGCCATTGAAAACGACGCCGCGACCCGACACCAAAGGACACCTATGCACCCGGCTTCCCTGGGTGAGGTAACTCCAGCACTACGGTGCTCCTGTGGGTGTGGGCCCTAGAACTACTTACCCTGTAAGTGACTTGCTTGTAGGTTCTCCCGAAGTATCCTAAAACTCTTTATTTCCAACCGCGACTTGCCCCATTGAAGTTAACGGCGATCCGCGCCTGTGTATCCACACTGCACGCGTCCCCCGTGGGTCCTTTACTTACCTGCCTTGGGTGGTTTCGTGAGGCCCCTGCACTTCTGAAGGCCCTAGGCCTTGTCTCCCTGCAAGTCGTTGTCCCTAAGTCTCTTACTTAGTATATGGTCTGGTACGCCCCTAGGGCCCCAGCCATATTTTGTGCTTAACTTATTGTGAAACGTTGATTTGTGCATATGTTTGTCTTCTAATCTCATAAAGAGATTAGTAGAGAGTTATTTAGAAATAAATACATATATATTTGATATATATACCTGTGTGGTGTCTTTTCATTTGGTGATTCAAGAGATTATATGGTAAAACAAGCTGCTTTACATTCCTTCAAGACTTAGCCTGAAGGCTGCTCTCCACAGCTACCACTAGGATAGCTTTCTTTAAAAGGTTGTCTTAAACCTATCTACCATAAGAGTCGATTTGGACTGGTGCAAGGTGCCCACTATAATTAGTGGACAGCATATACCAGGCCAACTTCTCACATTGGTGGGCAGCGTGTGGGATTCCAGCTTGCCATTGTTTTACCAGAAAATCTCTATTTGAATTACTAACTGAAAACCATTATAGGTACTCAAGGTACATATAAAGTCAAGCTTAGTATCAATAAGTTCTACTGAACTTAGAGCTGTGTTCCAAGGGATAGCACACCCTTTCCACAGCTCAAGCTAGGATCAGTAGGCCACAAACTAGTGTAGGTAGTACAACACTGCACAACACTAGAATGTCCTTAAAGGGTGGACCCAGTGGATCCACTCAGCCTCAGTATAAGGACATGGCTTTCTCTGACTTGAGAGCCATGTGTGTTGACAGACACCTGAGACTAGGACAGAGTCCCTCAACACTACACCTGATAGATCTGCTGACAGCAGATGACCTTAGATTGGCTCTAGGAGCTAAGGGGTCTGAATCAGTGGGTGGGTCAATCATAGTATCTGGGTCAGATGAGGACAATCCGAATGACCAAGACTCTGTGGTTGAAGGGCCAGGCTTCAAGGAGCCTGAACAGGACAGAGGAGTTCTCCCTAAGAGAACTGGCAGAGTGGATGAGAGGCACAGATCCCCTTCCAGGGAATCTGAGCACTCTTATCACTCTGGCAGAGAATTTGTCCAAGAGAGGAGCTCATACTTTAACTTAAGAGAGACCTCCTCTGAGAGAAGGTGCAAACTGCTCCAGTATGAGGAAGCCAAAGTGGCCCTCAGAACCAAGCAGTTGGCACTGGATAGAGAAGCCCTGGAGATCCAGAGAGCTTCCAGAAGGGAGGGTTTAGAACCCCCTGGTGGCAGCAACAGTGTCCCTAGAGGCAGAGAATATGTCCCTGACCATAGGAACCTGAGCAAGGTTGTTCCTCCCTACCAGAGTGGGGATGATATCCACAAATGGATAACTGCTATGGAGAGGGCCTGTAGAGTACAGCAGGTCCCCCAAAAGCAGTGGGCAGCAATCTTGTGGCTCTCCTTTTCAGATAAAGGAAGAGACAAGCTCCTCACTGTTAGAGAGGAGGATGCTGATGATTATGAGGTCCTGAAGAGTGCACTGATAGATGGGTTTGGCTTAACCACTGAAGAGTACAGGTTGAAGTTCAGAGATACCCAGAAGGCACAGACTCAGGACTGGACAGACTTTGTAGATTGTGCATCCAAGGCTCTGGAGGGTTGGCTGGTTGGCAGTAGGGTTACTGATTTCAAAGGATTTTATAATCTAATGATGAGAGAACAGATCCTTAATAATTGTCAAAACCAGCTTTTACACCAGTACCTGGTGGACTCTGATCTGACCTCTCCCCAAGAATTGGGAAAGAAGGCAGACAAATGGGTCAGAACCAGGGTAAGGCCTAAGAATCAGGGTGGTGACCACAAGAAAGATTCTACCAAGTCCCAAGAGAAAGGTGGGGATAAATCTAAGGATAAGTCCACTACAGGGCCCCAAAATTCCTCTTCTGGGGGTGGGTCCCAAACTCCTTCCTCTCCTGAAAAGAAACCATATTGCCATGTCTGTAAAAAGCCTGGGCACTGGAAAACTGATCCCAGTTGCCCCAGGATTGGCAATAAAGAAAATGTTCCTCCCACAACTACTACCACCCCTCCTGGTACTACCAGTAGTAATCCTCCAGTTGGGAGTAGTGCACCCAAAAAGTTAGGTGCTTTTGCAAGAGGAACAGAGGTGGGCCCTAGTTTAGACAGGGACCCCTCAACAGACTCCTCTGACTCTGATGGTGGTATAGGATTTGCCACCTTTACCATGGGTCCCATAGCATTGGGCAGGTACAGACTGGAGCCAATGATTAATGGTCAGAAAGCTGTGGCATTTAGGGACACAGGGGCTAGTGTCACCATGGTGGCAGGGAAACTAGTCCCCCCTCACCAGCTTTTACCTGAGTTTAAATACCAGGTGACCAACATTGATGGTGTCAGAACAGATCACCCCATGGCCATAGTCAATCTCAGCTGGGAGGGGGTCACAGGCCCAAAAAGAGTGGCAGTGTCCCCAACCCTACCTGTAGATTGCCTGATGGGCAATGATTTGGAAATTTCAGCCTGGGCTGAAGTTGAACACCAAACCCATCTTAGGATGTTGGGCGTCCCTGCAAAGGTTAGTGGGGCTGTGATGGCCACAGCCCCAGCCCAAGAATTTGGAGAGATGGAGCCTGAAAGAATGGCCCACTCTCCCCCAAAAGAGAGCACAAGGGTTGAAGAAAAGTCTTCTTCCCCCAGACAGTAGGTAAGGGTCAGCCTCCTCAGGGAACTGACCCTACCCCTAGTGAAGGAACTGCCACAGAGGTAGTCAGGCCTGGCCTGGCCACACCCCTGATGGCAGAGGACCCTTCCAAGGTGGTACCCAGTCTGGAGCAGGTAACCTGCCCCTCTCTACCCTGCCTCAGTCAGCCCAGGGCTGCAGAGGTCAGGGAGGTCAGTGGACCCCCCGGGCCCCCTGTCCAGAGGAAGCCCCCATCAGCAGATTAGGGGCACCCAGTCTAGTAGCCCTAGCCAGGTGAAAATTCCTCTACACACTGAGGGATCCCCCATACCTTTATGTAGGGACCTCCCCAGAAGGACTCTGGTAGGCAAGGGCAAACCTGGGACCAGAAGGTTCCAAACCTGCCATGTCCCTCCAGTGTTCCATCCAAAGGGACCCAACCCCCAGCTGTAGGCAGCCAAAGGTTGACCCTTAGAGCAAAGTGCAACTCAGTCATGGAAAGACAGGCATACATGGTGACCAGTGATCTGAGGAAGCTGAGGCCAACATTCCTAGGGCCTCACTTCCCTACTCAGACACCTCACCGGCCTTGTACTTTACCTAAGCACACCAGAGGTAGTGATTCCCCATGGTGGAGACCCTCTCTTACCCTTAGGGCGAGGGATTGCTTAGTGGACCATAACATAGGGGGCAACCATGCTAGTGCAGGTGCTTCCTTATATGGCCACTTAGTCAATATAGGCTCAACTGGTCAAGGTTAGCCTTATCTCCTTTCGTTTGGGGGGGTTATGTAGGAAGGTGGAATCTGACTATATGGTTGCCCCCACTTTTTTTATGGTGTTTTGCTGGTTTATGACTTAGTTGGACTGGGATCCTGCTATTCAGGGCCCCAGTCTATCTGCTCTCTCTAAATGACATGGAGTGCACTCTAGGTGCACTAGTGATTGGTTACTGTGGTGCCTTATGAGTCCCTAGTATATGGTACCTTAGGTGCCAAGGGCATAGGTACTTCACAGGCCTACCAGGGGCTGCAGCATGTATTATGCCACCCCTGGGAAGCAGACTAAATCTGACACCACAGGCCTGCTACTGCAGCCTGGGTGAGGTGGTGCTAGCACCCCTCACTGAGATATAGGTTTCCTATATCTCTCCTGCACACACATATAAACCTATCAGTCACCCCTATGGCAGGCCCTATCAATCCTGAGGGCAGGGTGCTTGGCTTCTATGTGAGGGGGTGCCTCTGCATGAGCAGGGCCCCTCTGCAGTTCTCAGAGTCCATTCTCTGGTGCTGTTTGTGGATGCGGTTAAACCATATACTCTTAAGTGCATTATATCCTCGCGGTAAATGCTAACTTTGGAATGGCTGCATCAAAACATGTCGTGTTTGGTGTCAAACATCTTGGAATACTACCCCCCGCCAATCTTGGCGGCGGGGGTAGCATTCCACCCTTCTAGAGGGATAAGACATGTACCTGCTGTGGAAACGCGGTAGAATCCTAAAGAGCCCTGGCATCACAAAATGGATGCCACCAGTCACAGACACTGGGCTGCCCTCCTGCTGATGACCGAAACTCACAGTGGAGGAAGCCCAACAATAGGCATCCTGTCACAGGGAGGTGTAACCACCTCCCAGACAGGGTTTAGTGTATTGGGGCTGGGTGGGTGCACTCTTAGAGTGCTTTGAAGTCCTGCACTGGGGGAGCAGAAGGCTCCTCTGTGCATATGCCAGTTCAAACCAGCTCAGGGGCTACCTGCCCCTGCTCTGGCGCGAAACTGGACAAAGGGAAGTGGGTGTAGCCACCCCCTCCCTTGACCCTCCCATAGGTGGGGTCATAGAGCTAGTCCATCCCCTCTTTTAGTATAAGAGGGGGAACCTTGCCATTGCAAAGCAGATAACCCCTGGACGACGCTCTACAGAAGAATCCTGGCCCTTCGACGTTCCACTACCTTTGGAAGACAGAAGAATCTCCCTTGGAGTCAAGGAGTGACTCCCCTGCTTGGCAGGCACCAAAAACGACAACGACGGTCGCAAACTACGCCGCTCCCGCCGGAGTCCGAAGTCCCTGCAGCCCAAGAAGTGGATTTCCTGACCTCTCCCAGGCCATCGTGAGTCCCCAGCGAAGCTGAGGCAAGTGGACCCCACGAGTAACGAGGAACCGCGACCCCTGGGTACCGTGCACTATTGTCGAGTGCAACCCCTTCACAACGTTCTACGAACTTGTGCTTTGGACCACGTGTGGTCCCGACCTCCAGCAGGAATCCCTCCAAAGATCAGAGGCCTACACCGTCCCGAGTGACCGTGGGCCCCTGTTGAGTGATTCCGCCCGAGGTGTCTTCGCGATCCCTTGCCCACAGGCTTGTGGGTCCCCAGAAGACTTCTTAAAGAAACCAAGGGGCTCCCCTGGTTGCTCCAGGCCTGCCCTGACTTACCCTCGCTGGGTGAGTCCCTCAGACCTTGCTGGTCTGCGCCATCGACTTTCCTTCATCTCCCCGAGACTTGCGGCTGCCAAGGCTTGTTGGCTCCAATCGAGTTGCTGACACCGCAGTCAGCTGCAGACGTCGAGGGTCCCACCGAATCCAGCTCCTGGTCGTCGTCGACACCTCCTGGACCACGTGGCTGAAGAGTCAAGGCACCTGCAACCGACCTGAATCAACCGACGACGGTGGGCATCCATCTTCCTTGCCCCGGGTCACTGCCAAGTGACTTTGAACACTGTCCCCTCTGCTTTCAGGTCATCCTTCTTCAGAATCCAGGCTTGGATTCCACCGGACACTTCTTCAGCTCCCGCAAGCAGCAAGTCTTCTTTGTTCGCCATTGAAAACGACGCCGCGACCCGACACCAAAGGACACCTATGCACCCGGCTTCCCTGGGTGAGGTAACTCCAGCACTACGGTGCTCCTGTGGGTGTGGGCCCTAGAACTACTTACCCTGTAAGTGACTTGCTTGTAGGTTCTCCCGAAGTATCCTAAAACTCTTTATTTCCAACCGCGACTTGCCCCATTGAAGTTAACGGCGATCCGCGCCTGTGTATCCACACTGCACGCGTCCCCCGTGGGTCCTTTACTTACCTGCCTTGGGTGGTTTCGTGAGGCCCCTGCACTTCTGAAGGCCCTAGGCCTTGTCTCCCTGCAAGTCGTTGTCCCTAAGTCTCTTACTTAGTATATGGTCTGGTACGCCCCTAGGGCCCCAGCCATATTTTGTGCTTAACTTATTGTGAAACGTTGATTTGTGCATATGTTTGTCTTCTAATCTCATAAAGAGATTAGTAGAGAGTTATTTAGAAATAAATACATATATATTTGATATATATACCTGTGTGGTGTCTTTTCATTTGGTGATTCAAGAGATTATATGGTAAAACAAGCTGCTTTACATTCCTTCAAGACTTAGCCTGAAGGCTGCTCTCCACAGCTACCACTAGGATAGCTTTCTTTAAAAGGTTGTCTTAAACCTATCTACCATAAGAGTCGATTTGGACTGGTGCAAGGTGCCCACTATAATTAGTGGACAGCATATGCCAGGCCAACTTCTCACATCTTTCTTTCCCACTTACTTTCTTTAATTCTTTCCTTTAGGCTCCCGTCTTCCCCCTTTCATGGTTCATGGTTATCAGGTGCATTAAATTGTCAAATGAAAGACAAGGAGCAATCATTTTTTGCAAACTGGGAGCATGCTTAGCAACTTTGAATGTGTGTCAATCAGACGGCAGGTATGAGTGAGAAGTGTTCATGTGGTTAGGTCTGGCTCGTAATTGTCAAAATATTGCGCAGTCAGCACCAAAACATAGGAGAAACAGAAGTCTGTTATCGCCTGAAAAAATCTGCCAATATTGTGCACATAGGGGCATATTTACAAACCCCTATCGCCACAAGAACATCACTTTTAACAATGTTCCTGTGGCGCTAGGGGCTTCGCCTTATATACAAGGCAGTGTTAAGTCACTTAACGTGGCTTAACGCTGCATTGTAAATATGGCACTGTTTCACGCTATACTTAGCATGAAAGGGGTGGTCAATGGGTGTTGCGGTAGCCGTTTCGCCTCAACACCCATTAATTTTGATGCTGCCCCCCCATTTACAAGGGTGGCGTAAATAGGAGGCAGAGACAAAATTAAAAACAGGGAACCCCTGTTATTAACATGGCGAAACGAGGAGAAATGCTTTATTTCTACTCGTTTTTGCTGTTTCTGTGTGCTGCATTGTGCAGCACACATAGAAACAGCAAACTGCCATGAATGATTGTTTATGTGCAGGAAGGTGTTCCTTCCTGCACATAAACAATCATTAAAAAATGATGATTTGCAACTTCTATGTGTGCTGCGCAATGCAGCACACAGAGGTTACAAATCGCCATTCTGGATTGTTTTTGTGCTGGAAGGGACACCTTCCTGCACATAAACAATCATTCCCTCAATGCAGGCACCCTTGCACTATGGCGCAAGGGTGCCTGCGTTGGCACTAGGCAGCTGAATTTAGCACCAGCACAGGAAGAAATGCAGGGGTGCACCGTATTATTGTAAATACAGTGCATCCCTGCTTGGCTAAAGTGACAGAGCGTGGTGTTAGCTATTCTGAAGCTAATCTGCGCTCCGCCACTTTATTGTATATATGACCCATAGTTCGAGTTCATTGATTTTCGGACTGCAAGTCAAATGACATTTTGCCATTTGCGCACTCCCTTTCCATTAGAAATACATACAACGTTTTGAGTCATTTGTTGCAATCTGGCGCAGTCTTGTGGACAGCTGTGATGGCGCTGTAAGGTAGATGCCTCCAATGGCTTTAATATAGCTCCGGTACAGTGTACACCAGAGCTTTCTTCTGTTTTGTGAGTCTCTGCTTGATGTACAATGCGTACATGTCAGTACAACCTTGACTGGAAGGTCTGACCATCATTTCACTCCCATTTTTCTTTAAAACGTGCAGCTTTTATTTAATGATGCTTCTACAAAATGATCTTGATCCTGCATTGCACTAGAATATTAATGAATGAACCTCATTTCAACGAGATATGATCCGTATTGCAGCTCTAAAAAGTTTATCCCTATATAGTTGCCTTATTTGATTTGTGGAAGTGTGACTTAAGGTCGACGACAGCTCTCTGAGAGCATGTCCTCGCCTTGAACACAGGGCCTAATTTATGAAGGCCTTGCAACTCTTTTGCGCCGCCGTTGCATCACTTTTTGTGATGCAGCAGCGGCGTAAACAATGCACCACGTAGCGCCATATTTACAAGGTGACACATCTAGGCAGATGCGTCACCTTGTAAAGCCCTGCGCCAAATTATACTTGCGGCAGGTATAATGTATGCAGGGTGGGCGTTCCCACATAAAAAATGGTCATAGAAGTCTCGCAGTGAAATCTATGAGATTTCACTGCGACACTTCTAGGACGCCACTGTGTAAAAACCTTACGCCTCATGGCTGGTGTAAGGGTGACGCAGTGCCATAGGATTAGGCCTGCCCATGCATTGCTGGAGTTGCGTCATGCTTGTGACACAACTCCAGCAATGCATGACTTTTGCGCCGACAGATACGTCAGGATTCCTGACGTATCTGTCATTCCTTGCGACATGGAGAGCCGTACATTAAATACGGCGCATCCATCGTGTCGTAAGGAGGGCGCAGTGAAAACTGTTGCATTGCTCTTTTATCGCAGCGATACAACAGTTTTCATAAATGAGGCCCACAGTGCTTAACTTCGAAGGTTTTTCTTCTGAACTCACGGGTAAAGCAGCCGAATGTTGGTGTTGCCGAATACCAAGGATGTCCATACTTGAATCCACTACCCTACACTTCCGGTCTCCTTTACTCACTCTTGCAGCTTAATTCTCATCCCAACGTTCGCCTTTTCTCACTTTTTTCCTATCTTTTCTCTTCCTTTTCGTTTCTCCTTTTTCTTTCTCTGTGTCAAAGTCTGATGATGAAAAGTAAGTCCTGGTCCCCAAAACTGAGTGCTGCTGCCCAACACATGCAACCACCGGCACAAATTAAGCACTGTGAATGCTTGAACAAGGCAGGCCCTGCTTGAGACAGTAAACGGAGATGCGATCCTGCATCACAGTGCGAAGTATGCCAAAATCCTGCAAGGGCTGAAAGCTACATGTGAGGTAGTAGTTTATTCTACAGGAAGCGATAACTTGGTTAGGGCGAGAGTGCAACTCTTGTCTTCTGACAGCCTTCCTAGCGAGAAAAAAAAACTCTTGTCAACTGCTGGCTCACAGAGCTGACAGGTTTTCAGTTTACACCTGTGTGACATTTCTTTATTGTTTCTGTGCTTATGTGTGAGATTTTCAAAGCCTCATGTGTGACACGTTGAGCGACAACTTGTCACCAAAGGATGTAGAAAAAAAACAGTTGAATGTAAAGCTCTCGAGTTTTTTCCATGTCAGACTTGAGAAGCGAGTCCAGTCTTTGATTTTACTTTGCATTCATGTTTTTGTTGTCCTTCATTTGTAAAAACTACATTAAAACTGCAAATATCATAAATGCCAACGAAAAAGCAAGAGTGGATTGCCTATTTACCCATGATACCCATGGTTGACATGTATGATTCAGTCTTATGTCTGGTCTTGCTGCCACAGTAGGCATCTACATTTATAGACCGGCGTTAGCCATGACTATTTATTTTACTAAAATTATACCTATAATATAAATAGTTATAAATAATTAGTTATAAAGGTTTTAAGCCAGTCCTCTTCATCCATTGGTCCATTGGTCTGTTGTTGTGTCACTCGCATTTTTCTTCTGCCTACTACAGCACGGGCACAATAGGTCAGCCCACTTCAACCACTGATTAACTTCACTGTGAGATACAGCATTTTTCCCAAGTACATTCACACACAAAGAGGGTTCTGCATGTCCCGGGGGTTACTATGGCGAAGAGTGCTTTTTGAGACCAAAACATATTTCTGCTTACAGCCAATATTTTAGATTGATGAGCGCATGGAAGTGTCCCCATTAATAAAGTTTTGCAAAAAAAAATTAAAAAAAGACAAAACAAGCATTGACAAAGCCAAATGGCTCTGCAAATACCTATTTGTTTGCAGTAGTGAGGAATATGCTGTTTTTGCAATGGTTCAGTCTGCTTTACAAAGTCACACCTTGACATTTTTCAGAATCTATATTTGGAGGCGTTGATTAATGTTTGTTTTGTGTCACATTTTCTGTGAAGATCATTTAGTAACATTGCTTAATTTGTAAATAAAAAAAATATTTGCAGGAGCTGAATGTTTTCCTTAGGAGTTAGCCGCCAGCACTACTGAATGCGTGAATTGCCTAATACCCAGGCGGTCTAGCATTGATTCACCCTCATGCCTCTTTCTTCCACCAGTCAACATTTCTTGTCTCTTTATCTCACTCTTACAGGTTCGCTGTTTCCTATTTTTATCGTCTTCCTCTTTTCCCTCTTTACCAACCTTTCTCTCCTGCTTTGGTTCAATGTAGATTGATGACGAATAGGGATTAGTGCCTAGCACCTTTGACCACCTGCACTCTTCAAGCACTGTATAGAACGTGGATTTGATTCTGTTACTTCTAGTAAGAGTGTCATTCCACAAAGAAGAGCTGAGAGGGAAATTAAGGAAAAGAGGAGTGCCCTCCACTCACTTCAATACAAATAATGAACCCCTGACTCCTACACCCTTAATAAAGTGTTAATTATTCAACCCTTCCACTAGTAAAATAAGGGTAGAGCGCTCACCTTCACTTCACATTTGGTTCAACAATGGGTGGCTGTTAACTTTCTGAAGAACCTACAGCCACGGCCGGACTGAGAATGCAAACCAGCCCTGGCAATTAAGTCGGACCGGCCCCCGAGAGGGGGGATGTTAATCGCTCAATCACGAATCAAGCGGCTGGGAATTTTAAAGTATTCTTATGTATCTATCCCTACAGCTAAATATGTCAGGCCCATGTATCAGCGCGGTACTCTTTACTCTCTGGGTCTCATGCATCACAATTACAGCCTGAGGGATCTCAGGGAAGCCCTCCGACTGCAGCAAAGTAGAGTGAGATGGGGGGGGGACCCAACACATGTCCGGGTTTATGCACATGCCCCACTCACCCATATCAGGACACAGGGCCTCAGTCAGAGGTCTGGGGGAGCTCTCCAATGGCAGCAAAAGTGCAGTGAGGCAAATGGTATTTAACCAAGGTCCATGGCCATAGTCGGTCATCTGGGTGAGTGCTCCAAAGGCAGTCAAAGTAGAATGAGGCAGAGGGTGTCCAATGCAGATCCAGCTTTATGCATACACTCCACTCACCCATTTCAGCATTCAGTGCCACAGTCAGGGTTCTGGGGGAGCACTCCTATGGCAACAAAAGTAGAGTGAGGTTTATGGTGTCCAACACAGGTTCAGGTTTACGCAAACACCCCTCTTAACTCATATCAGCACTCAGGGCCAGAGTCAGGGGCGTCTCCAAGAGCAGCAAAAGTAGAGTGAGGTAGAGGGTGTTCCAACTCAGGTCCAAATTTACGGGCCAACCTCACTCACCCATATCATCACTCAGTGCCACAGCCAGGGGACTGGGGGAGCGCTCCAACAGTGGCAAAAGTAGACTGAGGTGGAGGATGTCAAATGCAGGTCCAGCTTTATGCACATACCCCACTCATCAATATCAGCACTCAGAGCCAATATCAGGGTTCTGTGGAGCGCTCCAATAGAAGCAAAACAGGAGTTAGGCAGATGGTGTCCCAACACAGGCCCAGGGTTACGAGCACACCTCACTCACTCTTATCAGTGCTCAGGGGCAGCTGGCAGGTACATATATTGGTGGGGTGGGCAAATGGATGGTGGGTGGGTGCGTGCTTGCAGGCAAGGTTAGTGGCTACGAATAAAAAATAAATAAAGTCACTTACCTTGCTTGCTGCACATTCGATGTCTGACGTTCTCCTCACTCTGGTCCCTCGGGTCTGAGTGCTCCTGCTCCAGCCAGTTCCATCAAACAATCCTGGCGCTACTCTCATGCTGGCAACCAGCATGAGAGAAGTGTCAGGATTGAATGGAGTGGGCTGGTTGGATGCTCTTTCAGGCCCAGGAGGCCTTTGCTTGGTCTCCACCGAGCTGTCTAATATGTCCGGGTGGAGAGTTACAAAGTGCGCATGTCACTTTGGGGGGGGCAAGAGAGCTGGCCAAAATGACATGCGTACTTGGGAGCGTCCAGCTAGCTCCTTCAGCCCTCTATGCTGCCAATCAGCAGCAGAGGAGGACATGCCCCCATTCATCTCGACTGGGGGCAAGCTGGGGGCTGCGCAGCTAGAAAAATGAAATGGCTATGAAATAATTTCATTACCATTTTCATTTTTAACGTTTAGCGTGGCTGTAGCAGGCCTGGGGGGGGGGGTGATGCTTCCCTGCCCTCATGTAGAAACCGCTGTCAGTGCTGGGTGTTACAGTGAGGGATCTGAGGGACGCTCCAATGGCCGCAAAAGCAGAGTGAGGAGGAGGATATCTAATGCAGGCCGGGTTTAAGCACACACCCCACTCACACATATCAGAAATCAGGGCCGTAATCAGAAATTTAAGGGGGTGCTCCAGTGCCGGCAAAACTAGATTGAGGCAGAGGGTGTCCTACACATGTCCAGGTTTACGCACACAACCCATTCACCCATATCAGTCATCAGGGCCACAATCAGGGATTTGAGGGAGAGCTCCAACAGCTGAGTGAGTCGAAGTGTGTCCAACTCAGGTCCAGTGGCACACACACACACACCACTCATCCATAGCATTCAGGGTCACAATCAGGGACTTGAGGGTGTGCTCCAATGGCAGCAAAACTCCGCAAAAGTACAGTGAGAGATTCAACTAAAGACAACTATGGAGGGAAAGGTACAGTGAGCATAGTGTGGGTCCAGCACATGTCCAAGAAAACAAACAGTCAGATACACACTCATGGCTACTGTTGAGACAATTATCACTCTGAAGAATTGCACTGACAGCCATTGGCTGTCCAACAAATAACCAAGAACTCCAACAGCACCACTCACTCAGGTACATACTCAGGAATAAAGACAGAGAATTGAAGACTCTGATGGGAGTAAGGGTCAGTGAGGCAGTGAGGTAGTGGGTGTCCAACACAGATCCAAGATCATAAACACTAGCACTCACTGAGATACTCAGTCAGTACAAAATAATAACATTTTGTTAGCATGTTGGTTCTTATTCCAACTATCAGGTACAGGTACATTTTGGTTGAGGTTTACTAAAAGAAAAAGACTATGATTATTAAGAATCCGGTAAGAAATTGCTGATTTTGAAAAGCATGTTGTCTCAAGTGAAAAAATTATGGGGCCGATTACGACGTCGGTCGGAAAGCCTCTGACCGTTAGTCAGAAGCTTTCCGACCGCGGTCGGAGGCTTTCCGATCGACACGGTCGATTTGCAGTCCAGCCACCCCATTACGATGTCGGCAGTCAGAAAGGCAACCGGACAGTCATTCCGACTCGGTTCTGACCGGCTCTTGAAGTCTTCCAGCCAGTCGGAACCCCACCGTAATCCCCTATGGACGGCGTTTCTGCCATCGGGACTACGATGTCAGTTTCCCACAGCTTTTCCGTGCCTGCCTTTCCGACATGGAAAGGCTGTCCAGCGACTTTGGGAGCCTCTAGCAGGGCCCTCTTTGCTCTGTGGTCTACGGTTGGTGGTCGAGAGGGTACCTAGGGTGCCCCCTGAAAAACCCTGCATTGTGTGGCAGGCACCATGGGGTGCCTGCCACAGGGTGCAAGGTTTTACACACACACCCATTTCTCTATAGGAGCTTGTATTATGGCCGTTTTACAGCCTTGACAGAAGCTCCTATCAAGAAAAAGTGAGTATGCGACCGAACAGTGTTCGGTCGCATCGTAATCAGGTGGTCAAAACCACATACCTGAGGTCGGTCGGTCCCAAGTCCGGAGACGGTGTCGGTCGCAGGCAACTATGACCGACTTCGTAATGAGCCCCTATATGTTAATGATATGCTAACCCTTATTTTTTTAGGTTGACAGCTCTGACAGAGCTGTAGGGAAGCTTACGGCCAGACACTAGTTGCCAACAGGCGGCTAACTCATCGCAGCCTCCTGTCTCCAGTTTTCGCAAATGCAACATCATGAAATGAGGAAATGTGTCCACATGGTCGGCACTTTACAATATTAGCCATCGCCTTCAAAGGAAGTGATAAAGTCATTTAAACTTCCTATTGGCCTTACTCACCATTTAGTGCCCATGGTTGCCACTGGCAGCCCTTGCAGGTACCAAGCTGTGTGCTATGGATCCGGAACATCCACTGCGGATGAGGAGGAGATAGCACACCACAGAGACTAGTACAGCCTGCCCCACCAGGTCTCCTGGCCAACGCTTAAGTTTAAGCCAAGTGCAGCAACAATTAACAATGAGCGCTAACCTGGCCTACTCATGGAGGGCAGTGAAATGCGAGCTGAGGCTGAAACTGGGTCTGCCATGAGTGAGAGAGAGAGTGATCAAAGTGAATCCCCTCCGCATACTGTTTTCAGCTCCACCACAATTCAGCCCAGAGTCAGATCAGGCAGCATCAGCACTTGTTTAGGGCCCAGCAACTGAAATATTGGAAATTACAAGAGTGTCATTGTAGAGTCTACTACTACAAAAACTCATGATTGTTGCCGTGTGGGCTGCGTTGGTAAAAAGGACCAGATGCCAATAAACTAAGTGCAACAAATAAGAGCATCAATTAGGACTGAAAGCTGCACAAATGAGGAGTCCTCCTCACTTGAGCAATCTCCGCATGTGGTCAAGACACCCTAGTTATCGGATAGAAGTAGAGCTATCTCCAGTTAGTCAAACAAAGCGCCCACCGAGCACAGAGAAAAACCAGATTATCTGATAAAGGTCTCCAGCTAAATAATCAGCGCCTCCCAAGAGCTGCAAAAAAAGAGCCACCCTGGATCAATGATGCGTAAAGTACTCAAGCTATGACTTGGATCTGAGACTAATTTGAGCCGGTGGTTTCTTGTACTCGGCAGGGGCACCGAATTGTCAGCACCGGCTCTAGTGATAGTCCACCACATGGTGGCGCTATCTATCCAATTTTGAGATGAGAACAACAACAGTGTTTGATAAGTCAATATCCATTAAATAAAAGAATAAAACCTGCTGCTCATGCCATTTTTGTAGCTTTGGGTAGCCTGGCATAGTCTGAATTGCCACACTTGTAGGAATGTGATAATTGGTAGTTGTGTTTGCACTGTCATTGGCAGAAATGGCAGGGGCAATGGGTGGTGCGGGCTGCAGTGGCCTCCCGAGAAGGACCCTGGCACTTATGTTTTTACAAATTAAGATAACTGTGGATGCGATTTCTGTGCCGTTAAATAACGTTGGCTAAGACAGTCCAAGTAATCCTGTCTGCAGCTGTGACACCATATAACAACAAGCATTTGCAATGCAATAGGTCTCGCATTTACACGAGTTTGAGCTATTCACATTGAAAATAACAATGCCTTTTATTTTTGTTTTTAAAACTTAAATAAAAGGCATTGTCATTTACAATGCCAATAGTTTTAGAGGAGATTGTTTTTGCATATGCATATTGCATATGCTGCTATCGGGCAACAGCAACAAAATAATAGGAAAACGTGAGGAAAACAGACAGCAATAAACTGGATCGCAAACTACAAAACAATACCATTACTGCTGAGGCTGCCGCAATGTTTAATAATAAAAAAATCGCAGGGGCTCTAAGAAGGGGTGAAAACACAACAAAGCCTCGTCAACAAGTAAATGGTGTTTTAAAAAGCTGTGAAGTACTCGGGTGCGCCTGCAATAAGACGGTCGCCAGCCCGGGAAGCTGTCTCAGCCCGGGCGGACACACACGACAGGGGGGGGGGTTGGGGCTGAAGCCCTTTGAGCACAATGGGGGTTGCGCACCTGGCAACATCAGATGTGGGGAGGCGCACATGGAACAAACACTTACCACAAGTACTTAGATTTCCCTTGGCAACAGCCATAAAGATTAGATGCTTTGACCGGGCCCCCGTAAATCCACCAGTAGAAGTCAAGAATGCAGACAAGGTAAACAAGGCAATGGGAGGGGGCTGCAAACAACGTGCTGGAGAAGCAGTCTTCAATAAACACAATTACTAGCTACAGCTCTAAAATAAAGAATGGTAAAGGCAAGAAAGCGAATGAAGGCAGCACGATATCCAGTCCTGAACTTTCCATCTAGAAATTAGTGATTTTGGGGATGTTAATCTAATTGTCTATAGATTCTAAACAACTACAACATCCAGTATGCTCTATTGGGTAACACAAAAGTCCAGGACAGGAAACTACTTGCAGAGTGACCTGGAGGACAGTGGTAACTCTACATGCTATTTTGCAAACTTCATAAATAAAAATGTTACTTGGCATTAAAAGCTGAAATACTTATTCAAACCTTGGCAAATACTGAAGGACGGCTGGTATCTAGCAGTTAAAGCATGAAAAAGAAGGGTGGGTGGGGGCCGTACTGGAGCGGCAGCTATTTGTGAGCAAGGACGGTAATCCAGCGATAAAATGGAACCAGGGTCAGCTCACGGAATGGGATCCCAAGGCTCATGGATGCAGGTCTCAAAGATACAATTCTTCATGCTGTGTGCTTGCAGCAACAATATGATAAGTTAGAGTCTAATGTTTCACTTTTTAAAACTTAAAGGTGTACGCTTTCAGCGACTATATATCTTCGGCTCCAAAGCATAGCGAGCATTTGTTAAAATACAAACAATACATTGAACATATGTGTAATGTAAAGGCGACTCCTGTAGAAAACAAAACGGACATTTTAAAGTGCATAGTGAGGACAGCGCTCGCTAGAAGAATTGCTGCTCTTTTTCACACGCACCGTGTCATCTGCAGCCATCGGGAATAGTATATGTGTTATGTAGGCTTTTTTCTGTGCACTGGTACCAGTTTTTCTACACAGTAAGAGGCAGAGACAAACACAAAAGAGGAAAGAAAGACCAATAGAACAAGCGTGTGAAAGTTTAATTAAATATAAATAACAGCCCGCTAAGCGTGTGCTCTGAGCATCCCCTCCCTGCATGTTTTAAAAATAAATAAACAAGCGCGGCCGAAGCGGACCGCGCTGAAAGTAAAAGCAGACTGCATTAGTGAGGAGAAACGCTCCCTATCCTACTGAAGATCCTGTGATTCTGGGCAAATGACTTAATGTTCCTGTGCCTACCAAAAAATAAATGTGTCCTTGGGTCATGTAACTGGTGCTCATGTAAAGCGCTGCTATTGGCAAAGCAGCAAGTCAAGCGGGCGCCAGCCTTGGATGAGCTGGACCCCCATTAGCGCCCTTCCAGCTTGTGCGAGAAAATATTTAAATAAATAAATAAGCACGGCCGAGGCGGAAGGCGCTGAAAATAAAAACAGACTGCAGCCTCGACGTGGGAGTGTTGTGGGAAGCTGGAGCAAGTCAGGACGGGAGAGGAGGGGAGACCGCTTGCTAGAACATGCACACTCATAGAGCACAATCGCATCTGTCTCCCCGTCCCCACACACAGATACAAAGAAACACGCACACACAGACATGCACACATTTGGAAACACAGACACCTGCAGCACAACACACACAGATACAGACACACACGCGCACAGACATGCACATAGATCAGCATTGCCAAGAGGAGATGCATTTACACACGTATGCACATATACAAGCACACACAGGCATTCCTACATACCTATGCATATGTGCACACTGAGACAACATGGATCAGTTAATATACACGCACATACTGTTGTGTCTGTGTCACCCCTGTGAAGTGATTGCAATGAAATATTTTACACGTTTGAAAAATGAAAGCATTTGAAGTGCTCTGATGGGGCAGCGGGAGGGTGGAAGCAGCCTCAACGTGGGAGTGGTGTGGGAAGCAGGAGCAAGTCAGGACGGGAGAGGAGCAGCAGCGGCCTCCTCACGAGAGCCCTGGCGCTTAATTTTTTTTCAAATTAAGCACTACTGAAGATCCTGTGATTCTGGGCAAATGACAATCTCCCTGTGCCTACCAAAAAATAAATGTGTCCTTGGGTTATGTAACTGGTGCTCATGTAAAGCGCTGACTCCTACACTCTTAATAAAGTGTTATTTATTCAACCCTTCCACTAGTAAAATAAGGGTAGAGCGCTCACCATCACTTCACATTTGGTTCAACAATGGGTGGCTGTCAACTTTCTGAAGAACCTACAGCCACGGCCGGACTGAGAATGCAAACCAGCCCTGGCAATTAAGTCGGACCGGCCCCCGAGAGGGGGGGATGATAATCGCTCAAACACGAATCAAGCGGCTGGGAATTTTAAAGTATTCTTATGTATCTATCCCTACAGCTAAATATGTCAGGCCCATGTATCAGCGCGGTACTCTTTACTCTCTGGGTCTCATGCATCACAATTACAGCCGGAGGGATCTCAGGGAAGCCCTCCGACTGCAGCAAAGTAGAGTGAGATGGGGGGGACCCAACACATGTCCGGGTTTATGCACATGCCCCACTCACCCATATCAGGACACAGGGCCTCAGTCAGAGGTCTGGGGGAGCTCTCCAATAGCAGCAAAAGTGCAGTGAGGCAAATGGTATTTAACCAAGGTCCATGGCCATAGTCGGTCATCTGGGTGAGTGCTCCAAAGGCAGTCAAAGTAGAATGAGGCAGAGGGTGTCCAATCCAGATCCAGCTTTATGCATACACTCCACTCACCCATTTCAGCATTCAGTGCCACAGTCAGGGTTCTGGGGGAGCACTCCTATGGGAACAAAAATAGAGTGAGGTGGATGGTGTCCAACACAGGTTCAGGTTTACGCAAACACCCCTCTTAACTCATATCAGCACTCCGGGCCAGAGTCAGGGGCGTCTCCAAGAGTAGCAAAAGTAGAGTGAGGTAGAGGGTGTTCCAACTCAGGTCCAAGTTTACGGGCCAACCTCACTCACCTATATCATCACTCAGTGCCACAGCCAGGGGACTGGGGGAGCGCTCCAACAGTGGCAAAGTAGACTGAGGTGGAGGATGTCAAATGCAGGTCCAGCTTTATGCACATACCCCACTCACCAATATCAGCACTCAGAGCCAATATCAGGGTACTGTGGAGTGCTCCACTAGAAGCAAAACAGGAGTTAGGCAGATGGTGTCCCAACACAGGCCCAGGGTTACGAGCACACCTCACTCACTCATATCAGTGCTCAGGTGCGGCTGGCAGATACATATATTGGTGGGGTGGGCAAATGGATGGTGGGTGGGTGCGTGCTTGCAGGCAAGGTGAGTGGCTACGAATAAAAAATAAATAAAGTCACTTACCTTGCTTGCTGCACATTCGATGTCTGACGTTCTCCTCACTCTGGTCCCTCGGGTCTGAGTGCTCCTGCTCCAGCCAGTTCCATCAAACAATCCTGGCGCTACTGTCATGCTGGCAACCAGCATGAGAGAAGTGTCAGGATTGAATGAAGTGGGCTGGTTGGATGCTCCTTCAGGCCCAGGAGGCCTTTGCATGGTCTCCACCGAGCTGTCTAATATGTCCGGGTGGAGAGTTACAAAGTGCGCATGTCACTTTGGCGGGGGCAAGAGAGCTGGCCAAAATGACATGCGTACTTGGGAGCGTCCAGCTAGCTCCTTCAGCCCTCTATGCTGCCAATCAGCAGCAGAGGAGGACATGCCCCCATTCATCTCGACTGGGGGCAAGCTGGGGGCTGCGCAGCTAGAAAAATGAAATGGCTATGAAATAATTTCATTGCCATTTTCATTTTTAACGTTTAGCGTGGCTGTAGCAGGCGTGGGGGGGTCATGCTTCCCTGCCCTCATGTAGAAACCGCTGTCAGTGCTGGGTGTTACAGTGAGGGGTCTGAGGGACGCTCCAATGGCCGCAAAAGCAGAGTGTGGAGGAGGATATCTAATGCAGGCCAGGTTTAAGCACACACCCCACTCACACATATCAGAAATCAGGGCCGTAATCAGAAATTTAAGGGGGTGCTCCAGTGCCGGCAAAACTAGATTGAGGCAGAGGGTGTCCTACACATGTCCAGGTTTACGCACACAACCCATTCACCCATATCATTCATCAGGGCCACAATCAGGGATTTGAGGGAGAGCTCCAACAGCTGAGTGAGTCGAAGTGTGTCCAACTCAGGTCCAGTGGCACACACACACACCACTCATCCATAGCATTCAGGGTCATAATCAGGGACTTGAGGGTGTGCTCCAATGGCAGCAAAACTCCGCGAAAGTACAGTGAGAGATTCAACTAAAGACAACCATGGAGGGAAAGGTACAGTGAGCATAGTGTGGGTCCAGCACATGTCCAAGAAAACAAACAGTCAGATACACACTCATCATCAAAGTGAAGGGTATACCCAAAATCACTGGGACCTGGGTGTAAGACGATATAGAACGTGGTGGTCCCAGTACTATTACATCCATACAGTGTAAAAATTGAATATATACAATTGTATTCACAACAATGAATCAAGAATGACAATTCAATAGTGTTATCAGTGTTATTTAATCACACTGAACACAAAACAAAGATTTAGAAAAACACATTGTAAACCATCATAAATGTGCCCAACTAGGTAGGAAGGGAAAAGGGCAGTGACTTAGGTGAGGCAGTGAGGTAGGTGAAAGACACTACTAGTGGGTATCACAATCAAATTGTTGGGCATGTTATTCAATGCCACACATTTCTTTAACAAAAGGGAAACAATTACAATAAGTTAAATAGCCATGTAACATAGAAAGTCACAGTGCAACATGCGCTGTTGGCGATACTGGCATCAATAAAGTGTCGACATTTCGACCCCTGGTTGTGTGTAGGTGTTCTTAGAAACCTTACTGGCGGGGTCTTCCTCAGGACAAGTGATTGAGTGAGAAGGGGGGGAGGGCACCTAGAAACATAAATGAAAAACGAAATGTCAAGTCCAATGTTAATAAAGGACGAGAACATGAACAAGTAAGAGTCACTGTATTTACCGTGACTGAATTAAAAGGAAGTCCTCAAAGGCGCGAAATGTCGTCTAGGACAAAAAGGGCTCAATGGCTCCAGGGATCAGAAAAGAGAGAGAGCAGGACACCTACAGGAATAAGGTGTCAGTCAGTAAAGCCTCAATTGAATCAGAGGGATATTAGGTTCGCTATACTAGCAGAAACTTACTCCAAAGATGGGTAGTACTCCAAAATGTAAGAGCTGCGGAAAAAATCGTGGTGAACCATCGATCCGAGAGTGGAAGCCATCCACTTTACTTCAGTCGAGTGAATCAAGTAAGCTAGAGTAACAACAGAGGAGAAAAATCAATCATTGAAAGGCCCCGATGAGAAAGGCATCCGGGGTCGTGACTATACATTTACAAAAAATATTGGCCAAGCGCATCATGAGATTCTAAAGAAAAGGGGTGACTAATTTACGCATATTTGACAATAACCATAACAAGAACATCCAGGAAAACCTACCGATTAACAGCGCGGTTAAGGAAACAAGATCGCACTGTGCGTGCATGATGTTCCACAATGAAATTCAGAAAGTTTAAAAAGGAAATCATCATGCCTATTAAAATACTAAGTGCACGGTATCGACAACCTGTTGAAAAGAATAGAAAATATCTACAATGGTCTATAGCAAAGTGGTACAAAAGGGGATGATGGACGGAACGTTTGAGCCAATCAAACACTCACCCCCAGTCAACTGATCTGGGTTTAATCCATCATCATTCTTTAGCTCACTCCACCACCCCAGTTCAGACATGGCCATATGCAAATCAGTCTGACCCTGTGCCTCATGGGAACAGTCCAGCACGAACTGCCAAGCCATGTCTTCCCTGGACCGGAAACAAGCTGGGGTGGTGGAGTGAGCTAAAGAATGATGATGGATTAAACCCAGATCAGTTGACTGAGGGTGAGTGTTTGATTGGCTCAAGCGTTCCGTCCATCATCCCCTTTGTATCGCTTTGTTCGCCCCAAGTTGGCGGGGGTATGCCCAGACGTGGGTCCCTTGCTCACTTTGCCACTGGATTCAAGCAAGCCTGGCTGATGACGGCTGGAATGCCAGAAACCGGTCCTAGGATGCTTGTTTCCGGTCCAGGGAAGACATGGCTTGGCAGTTCGTGCTGGACTGTTCCCATGAGGCACAGGGTCAGACTGATTTGCATATGGCCATGTCTGAACTGGGGTGGTGGAGTGAGCTAAAGAATGATGATGGATTAAACCCAGATCAGTTGACTGGGGGTGAGTGTTTGATTGGCTCAAACGTTCCGTCCATCATCCCCTTTTGTATCGCTTTGTTCGCCCTAAGTTGGCGGGGGTATGCCCAGACGTGGGTCCCTTGCTCACTTTGCCACTGGATTCAAGCAAGCCTGGCTGATGACGGCTGGAATGCCAGAAACCGGTCCTAGGATGCTTGTTTCCGGTCCAGGGAAGACATGGCTTGGCAGTTCGTGCTGGACTGTTCCCATGAGGCACAGGGTCAGACTGATTTGCATATGGCCATGTCTGAACTGGGGTGGTGGAGTGAGCTAAAGAATGATGATGGATTAAACCCAGATCAGTTGACTGGGGGTGAGTGTTTGATTGGCTCAAACGTTCCGTCCATCATCCCCTTTTGTATCGCTATAGCAAAGTGGTTACATAATAACTGGTGTTAAAGAAGGCGCGGTAGCGCATCTAAGCTACAGCGCACCAAGCAGGGACTCGTCAGAGGCAAAAAGGGAACCCGCAATGCCGCATGATTAAATAGAAAACAGGATTAAAGGGGGCTAGGAGTTGGAAACACTCACCCTCGTTAGTCGACCTCACTTCCAAAGGAATGGAAAGAACGCGCTGCCGGGGCGAAAGTCAGAGTTAAATAAACATGTAGCCGACGTGCCGAAAGGGCCCACGTGACGCCCGATGTAGTGCAGCAGCTTAATGCCGGTGTGGACGTGAGAGGCAGGCAGGGAAGAGAGACTCTCTAATCAAAGGGTAATGCGTCTGTATATGTCATCAGAAATAAAAATTCAAACATTCCTCGACAGGGCGCTAGCCTAAAATTAAGCCGGAAGTACATATAAGTAAATCAGCAAGGTGCGTAATATAGCACAATACAGGCACAGTTAGACATGGTACCTAATCCGGTTATATAACATCTTATATACAAATGCATGATCAAACAATGGGCATTGAAGGAAAATACATTCATTCAGACAATTGTGTGTATACATTTTTTGCCCATGTGTATAAAACATCAAATTGATTAATACAATATGAATAGTTAGTGTACTTGAATGTGAATTCCACAGTCGATTAAACAGTTATACACAATTAAATTTCCCAATCATATTGTAAAGAACATTTGGACAGTTCAGTTGAAAGGAACCAGAAGTCCCATTTTGTATCTTAGGTGACGACCAACATCTCTAACCAGTCATTATGAGCAGCACAGGGGGTAGATCACACAAAAAGTTAGGAATTGCCTCATAAAATATTTAGGCATGCTAATTGGGCATTACTGGAGTCCTGTTCATTCAGCCCATTGGCAATAGTGTCCAGACGTAACATCCATTTGGACTCACGGATGTTTAAGATCAAGGAAATGTTGCCTCCTCTTGGTCCCAATTCAGCTTTCTCTATCACCAGCCACTGCAGTTGGTCCGGGTTGTGTCCCATCGATGCGAAATGTTCTACTAGGGGTGCCCCTGAGACCGAGCACCGAATCCTACTTTGATGTTGCAATATTCTTGCCTTGATCTTTTGTTGTGTCTGTCCTACGTAGAGTAGCCCACATGGGCAAATAATACCATAAATGACATCCATGGTATTACAATTAGTAAAAGAATGCAGAGCAATCGTGTGTTGTTTGTAGACAAAGTACTTAGTGGTTATTGTGGTATGGCAAGCTTTGTATCGTCCACACTTGTGGTGCCCTTTGACCGGTGGTAGGTTCCAAAGTGATTGGATTGTTGGTTCAGTAGCGTTTTCCAGGAAAGAATGAACCACATGATCTTTGACACTCATCGCTTTTTTAAAAGAGTGCAAAGGTAGAATAGGTTGGTCAATGTCATCTGACACTATGTTCCAATGTTTATTGATAACCTTTTTTATGGCATTGCTTCTTGTGGAAAAGGTTGTAACGCAGATCATTCTCTGTGGCGATAAGTCATTCTTTTGCCTGGGGGTTAGCAAGGTTTCCCGTGGGTTGTACCAGGCCCTTTTCTGAGCTCTCTTCACTAATCTCCTTGGATATCCCCTCGTCAACAAACAGATACTGAGATCTTCCAACTCCGCCATGTAGTCTGTCCTCTTTGTACAATTCCTGCGGATCCTTAGAAATTGGCCCACCGGGAGGTTGTCTCGCAAACCCCGTGGGTGATGGCTATTGTACCTCAACAGGGAGTTGCGTTCCGCCGGTTTGCGATACAAAGCAGTGTACAACTTATTGTCTTCACAACAAATTTTTATGTCAAGGAAAGCTATCTCTTTGGTGTCGGATTGTATCGTGAATTTTATATATGCTAATGCCATGACTAACAGGATCTTGGCATATGAAAATATGGTATTGAATGATGTGACGAAATTTCTTTCCACACATAAGTATACCTTTCCAAATACCAGTCAGTTGGAGAGAGCAGCCCTCCTGAATCTGAAGAATAACAAGGATATTGTTATTAAATCCGCTGATAAGGGCGGTGCGATCGTGGTACAAGACACAACGGCATACAGAATGGAAATTATGAGACAACTCCAAGATGGTATTAGCTACTCCCCATTAAGATCGGACCCCACAAGGGAACTGGCGGAGGAAATCCTGTGTATAACGTCAGAAGCCCAAGAACAAGGATTTTTGAGTAAACTCGAGTTTGATTACCTCAATCAGAAACATCCACGGCTGCCCACAATCTACACCTTACCCAAGATTCATAAGGACATGCAGAACCCACCTGGCCGCCCAATCGTTTCGGGGTGTGGTTCACTACTAGAACCCCTATGTAAATACATAGATTTCTTTTTAAAACCAATTGCTGAGAACACCGAAGCATATTTAAGAGATACTATGCAGACAATCACCTTGATAGATCAACTACCTTTTAACCCGAATGACCAACTTCTTGTGACTTGTGAAATTGTATCCCTATATACGAGTATCCCACAAGAACCAGCTTTAAAAGCAATGAAGGATGCCTTGGATAAACGACCAGCACCTATGGCAGTTCCCACAGAATTTATCATCGCCCTGCTCACCATAGCAATGAAGAAGAACTACTTCATCTTTCAAGGGTGCTATTACGTACAAACAAAGGGTGTAGCAATGGGAGCAGCCTTTGCCCCGGATCTAGCTATCATTTATATGGACACTTTTGAGAGATTATTCATATTCAACAATAACCCCTTTCACCAGCAGGTGAGTTTGTGGAAACGGTATATTGACGATATACTGATTATCTGGAAAGGAGATACAACTGAGCTGGGCCAATTTCATAATTGGCTCAATCAATGTGACCAGGATATAAAATTCACGATACAATCCGACACCAAAGAGATAGCTTTCCTTGACATAAAAATTTGTTGTGAAGACAATAAGCTGTACACTACTTTGTATCGCAAACCGGCGGAACGCAACTCCCTGTTGAGGTACAATAGCCATCACCCACGGGGTTTGCGAGACAGCCTCCCGGTGGGCCAATTTCTAAGGATCCGCAGGAATTGTACAAAGAGGACAGACTACATGGCGGAGTCAGAAGATCTCAGTATCCGTTTGTTGACGAGGGGAAATCCAAGGAGATTAGTGAAGAGAGCTCAGAAAAGGGCCTGGTACAACCCACGGGAAACCTTGCTAACCCCCAGGCAAAAGAATGACTTATCGCCACAGAGAATGATCTGCGTTACAACCTTTTCCACAAGAAGCAATGCCATCAAAAAGGTTATCAATAAACATTGGAACATAGTGTCAGATGACATTGACCAACCCAATCTACTTTTGCACTCTTTTAAAAAGCAATGAGTGTCAAAGATCATGTGGTTCATTCTTTCCTGGAAAACGCTACTGAACCAACAATCCAATCACTTTGGAACCTACCACCGGTCAAAGGGCACCACAAGTGTGGACGATGCAAAGCTTACCATACCACAATAACCACTAAGAACTTTGTCTACAAACAACACACGATTGCTCTGCATTCTTTTACTAATTGTAATACCATGAATGTCATTTATGGTATTATTTGCCCATGTGGGCTACTCTACGTAGGAAAGACACAACAAAAGATCAAGGCAAGAATATTGCAACATCAAAGAAGGATTCGGTGCTCGGTCGCAGGGGCACCCCTAGTAGAACATTTCACATCGATGGGACACAACCCGGACCAACTGCAGTGGCTGGTGATAGAGAAAGCTGAATTGGGACCAAGAGGAGGCAACATTTCCTTGATCTTAAACATCCGTGAGTCCAAATGGATGTTACGTCTGGACACTATTGCCAATGGGCTGAATGAACAGGACTCCAGTAATGCCCAATTAGCATGCCTAAACATTTTATGAGGCAATTCCTAACTTTTTGTGTGATCTACCCCCTGTGCTGCTCATAATGACTGGTTAGAGATGTTGGTCGTCACCTAAGATACAAAATGGGACTTCTGGTTCCTTTCAACTGTACTGTCCAAATGTTCTTTACAATATGATTGGGAAATTTAATTGTGTATAACTGTTTAATCGACTGTGGAATTCACATTCAGGTACACTAACTATTCATATTGTATTAATCGGTTTGATATTTTATACACATGGGCAAAAAATGTATACACACAATTGTCTGAATGAATGTATTTTCCTTCAATGCCCATTGTTTGATCATGCATTTGTATATAAGATGTTATATAACCGGATTAGGTACCATGTCTAACTGTGCCTGTATTGTGCTATATTACGCACCTTGCTGATTTACTTATATGTACTTCCGGCTTAATTTCAGGCTAGCGCCCTGTCGAGGAATGTTTGAATTTTTATTTCTGATGACATATACAGACTCATTACCCTTTGATTAGAGAGTCTCTCTTCCCTGCCTGCCTCTCGCGTCCACACCTGCATTAAGCTGCTGCATTACACCGGGCGTCACGTGGGCCCTTTCGGCACGTCGGCTACGTGTTTATTTAACTCTGACTTTCGCCCCGGCGGCGCGTTCTTTCCATTCCTTTGGAAGTGAGGTTGACTAACGAGGGTGAGTGTTTCCACCTCCTAGCCCCCTTTAATCCTGTTTTCTATTTAATCATGCGGCATTGCGGGTTCCCTTTTTGCCTCTGACGAGTCCCTGCTTGGTGCGCTGTAGCTTAGTTGCGCTGTAGCTTAGATGCGCTACCGCGCCTTCTTTAACACCAGTTATTATGTAACCACTTTGCTATAGACCATTATAGATATTTTCTATTCTTTTCAACAGGTTGTCGATACCGTGCACTTAGTATTTTAATAGGCACGATGATTTCCTTTTTAAACTTTCTGAATTTTATTGTGGAACATCATGCACGCACAGTGCGATCTTGTTTCCTTAACCGCGCTGTTAATCGGCAGGTTTTACTGGATGTTGTTGTTATGGTTATTGTCAAATATGCGTATATTAGTCACCCCTTTTCTCTGATGCGCTTGGCCAATATTTTTTGTAAATGTATAGTCACGACCCCGGATGCCTTTCTCATCGGGGTCTTTCAATGATTGATTTTTCTCCTCTGTTGTTACTCTAGCTTACTTGATTCACTCGACTGAAGTAAAGTGGATGGCTTCCACTCTCGGATCGATGGTTCACCACGATTTTTTCCTCAGCTCTCACATTTTGGAGTACTACCCATCTTTGGAGTAAGTTTCTGCTAGTATAGCGAACCTAATGTCCCTCTGATTCAATTGAGGCTTTACTGACTGACACCTTATTCCTGTAGGTGTCCTGCTCTCTCTCTTTTCTGATCCCTGGAGCCATTGAGCCCTTTTTGTCCTAGACGACATTTCGTGCCTTTGAGGACTTCCTTTTAATTCAGTCACGGTAAATACAGTGACTCTTACTTGTTCATGTTCTCGTCCTTTATTAACATTGGACTTGACATTTCGCTTTTCATTTATGTTTCTAGGTGCCCTCCCCCCCTTCTCACTCAATCACTTGTCCTGAGGAAGACCTCCGCCAGTAAGGTTTCTAAGAACACCTACACACAACCAGGGGTCGAAACGTCAACACTTTATTGATGCCAGTATCGCCAACAGCGCATGTTGCACTGTGACTTTCTATGTTACATGGCTATTTAACTTATTGTAATTGTTTCCCTTTTGTTAAAGAAATGTGTGGCATTGAATAACATGCCCAACAATTTGATTGTGATACCCACTAGTAGTGTCTTTCACCTACCTCACTGCCTCACCTAAGTCACTGCCCTTTTCCCTTCGTACCTAGTTGGGCACATTTATGATGGTTTACAATGTGTTTTTCTAAATCTTTGTTTTGTGTTCAGTGGGATTAAATAACACTGATAACACTATTGAATTGTCATTCTTGATTCATTGTTGTGAATACAATTGTATATATTTAATTTTTACACTGTATGGATGTAATAGTACTGGGACCACCACGTTCTATATCGTCTTACACCCAGGTCCCAGTGATTTTGGGTATACCCTTCACTTTGATGATTTAAGAGCAGGCGCACGCCTGCGAGGTATTCGTAGTGATACTTTCCACGTCTTGAAAATGGTAGAGAGAGAGACTCTGTCATATACGGAGGAGTACATTAATCAGTTGTTAGAGGATCGTGCCAACCAATTCCTTTCTTCCGATACGCTTAACATTGACTTTACACTTAATGACAAAATCGCACGATTAGAACGCCTTGAGAAGAAACTCATCCGCACTCGCCTTCACGGACATCTGCTTACCAAGTATCTGCAGGCTAATATAATACCTATTGGATTACAGATTAAAAACGAACCAGCAATATTTATCGATATACCAAAATTCAAGGAAGGTTTCAGTTTCGTTGCCAATAACGCTTCTCGACATTGGATGGTATTGGGAGTGGAGACTGCAGCAGAGCAGGTTCAAATACTTATTGGGGAGATTGCAACCCTCAAACAGGAAATCGCAGGCGACTCAACACTGACCAATGCCAAAGAAGCCTTAGAAATTTGGGGAAATCGTTAAAGGATTTCGAAACAACAACTCAGAACAAGAAGCTTGAGAAACTGTCTAAAGACATTCGTTTCTACGATAAAAAAGGCACCTACCCGTACCTCAACGAAGATTACTACAAACAGGATACTCAAGGACGGTTTGTAGGCAGAGGTAGAGGTGGCTATAGGGAGAGAAGGAACTATACCACATTTTCAGATTCATCGGTGAGTTCTGACAGTGACAACGAACAACCAGGCCCCAGCTCCGACCAGAGGTATCGGGAGAACTGGTATCCACCACAAGGTTACTTTCCTTTTTTAGGCGAGGGTCAATGGAGACCCGCCAGAGGACGGGGCAATTGGCAAAGGGGCCCTCCGAGAGGCCATCAGCCCATCAATGTGAACTGGGAGAGAGGCCGGGGCGGCGTTCCCAAGCAGGTCCGTTTCCAACCGGAGAGTCATGGGGAAATTTCAACACGACGCAAGGTGTACAGATGGTAGGAGTAAACAACAACCCAGTGGCAGTAGTACCAACTGGAAGACCATGGAGCAATACCAATGTGTCACAAGGTGTACAGATGTTAGAAACTAACAGTAATCCAGTGGTCAACATTTCATCTTACACTCTGAAGGATGAGGAACAGAAAATACTCTCTAAAGGCTTGTCCTTTGCACCCACAGCCTACCCCAATACCGTCAATATCAGGACTGAATTGCACAGTTTCTTCCGTAAGATTCGCCTTAGGTATTTCTTTAAAGATTCTGCAACATCTTCATCGAAATCACTGACAGGATTAAGGGTTCCATCCACCTTCGTCCCACCTGCTAATGCCATGACTAACAGGATTTTGTCATATGAAAATATGGTATTGAATGATGTGACGAAATTACTTTCCACACATAAGTATACCTTTCCAAATACCAGTCAGTTGGAGAGAGCAGCCCTCCTGAATCTGAAGAACAACAAGGATATTGTTATTAAATCCGCTGATAAGGGCGGTGCGATCGTAGTACAAGACACAACGGCATACAAAATGGAAATTATGAGACAACTCCAAGATGGTATTAGCTACTCCCCATTAAGATCGGACCCCACAAGGGAACTGGCGGAGAAAATCCTGTGTATAACGTCAGAAGCCCAAGAACAAGGATTTTTGAGTAAACTCGAGTTTGATTACCTCAATCAGAAACATCCACGGCTGCCCACAATCTACACCTTACCCAAGATTCATAAGGACATGCAGAACTCACCTGGCCGCCCAATCGTTTCGGGGTGTGGTTCACTACTAGAACCCCTATGTAAATACATAGATTTCTTTTTAAAACCAATTGCTGAGAACACCGAAGCATATTTAAGAGATACTATGCAGACATTCACCTTGATAGATCAACTACCTTTTAACCCGAATGACCAACTTCTTGTGACTTGTGATATTGTATCCCTATATACGAGTATCCCACAAGAACCAGCTTTAAAAGCAATGAAGGATGCCTTGGATAAACGACCAGCACCTATGGCAGTTCCCACGGAATTTATCATCGCCCTGCTCACCATAGCAATGAAGAAGAACTACTTCATCTTTCAAGGGTGCTATTACGTACAAACAAATGGTGTAGCATTGGGAGCAGCCTTTGCCCCGGATCTAGCTATCATTTATATGGACACTTTTGAGAGATTATTCATATTCAACAATAACCCCTTTCACCAGCAGGTGAGTTTGTGGAAACGGTATATTGACGATATACTGATTATCTGGAAAGGAGGTACAACTGAGCTGGGCCAATTTCATAATTGGCTCAATCAATGTGACCAGGATATAAAATTCACGATACAATCCGACACCAAAGAGATAGCTTTCCTTGACATAAAAATTTGTTGTGAAGACAATAAGCTGTACACTACTTTGTATCGCAAACCGGCGGAACGCAACTCCCTGTTGAGGTACAATAGCCATCACCCACGGGGTTTGCGAGACAGCCTCCCGGTGGGCCAATTTCTAAGGATCCGCAGGAATTGTACAAAGAGGACAGACTACATGGCGGAGTCGGAAGATCTCAGTATCCGTTTGTTGACGAGGGGATATCCAAGGAGATTAGTGAAGAGAGCTCAGAAAAGGGCCTGGTACAACCCACGGGAAACCTTGCTAACCCCCAGGCAAAAGAATGACTTATCGCCACAGAGAATGATCTGCGTTACAACCTTTTCCACAAGAAGAAATGACATAAAAAAGGTTATCAATAAACATTGGAACATAGTGTCAGATGACATTGACCAACCTAATCTACCTTTGCACTCTTTTAAAAAAGCGATGAGTGTCAAAGATCATGTGGTTCATTCTTTCCTGGAAAACGCTACTGAACCAACAATCCAATCACTTTGGAACCTACCACCGGTCAAAGGGCACCACAAGTGTGGACGATGCAAAGCTTGCCATACCACAATAACCACTAAGAACTTTGTCTACAAACAACACACGATTGCTCTGCATTCTTTTACTAATTGTAATACCATGAATGTCATTTATGGTATTATTTGCCCATGTGGGCTACTCTACGTAGGAAAGACACAACAAAAGATCAAGGCAAGAATATTGCAACATCAAAGAAGGATTCGGTGCTCGGTCGCAGGGGCACTCCTAGTAGAACATTTCACATCGATGGGACACAACCCGGACCAACTGCAGTGGCTGGTGATAGAGAAAGCTGAATTGGGACCAAGAGGAGGCAACATTTCCTTGATCTTAAACATCCGTGAGTCCAAATGGATGTTACGTCTGGACACTATTGCCAATGGGCTAAATGAACAGGACTCCAGTAATGCCCAATTAGCATGCCTAAACATTTTATGAGGCAATTCCTAACTTTTTGTGTGATCTACCCCCTGTGCTGCTCATAATGACTGGTTAGAGATGTTGGTCGTCACCTAAGATACAAAATGGGACTTCTGGTTCCTTTCAACTGTACTGTCCAAATGTTCTTTACAATATGATTGGGAAATTTAATTGTGTATAACTGTTTAATCGACTGTGGAATTCACATTCAGGTACACTAACTATTCATATTGTATTAATCAATTTGATGTTTTATACACATGGGCAAAAAATGTATACACACAATTGTCTGAATGAATGTATTTTCCTTCAATGCCCATTGTTTGATCATGCATTTGTATATAAGATGTTATATAACCGGATTAGGTACCATGTCTAACTGTGCCTGTATTGTGCTATATTACGCACCTTGCTGATTTACTTATATGTACTTCCGGCTTAATTTCAGGCTAGCGCCCTGTCGAGGAATGTTTGAATTTTTATTTCTGATGACATATACAGACTCATTACCCTTTGATTAGAGAGTCTCTCTTCCCTGCCTGCCTCTCGCGTCCACACCGGCATTAAGCTGCTGCACTACATCGGGCGTCACGTGGGCCCTTTCGGCACGTCGGCTACATGTTTATTTAACTCTGACTTTCGCCCCGGCGGCGCGTTCTTTCCATTCCTTTGGAAGTGAGGTCGACTAACGAGGGTGAGTGTTTCCACCTCCTAGCCCCCTTTAATCCTGTTTTCTATTTAATCATGCGGCATTGCGGGTTCCCTTTTTGCCTCTGACGAGTCCCTGCTTGGTGCGCTGTAGCTTAGATGCGCTACCGCACCTTCTTTAACACCAGTTATTATGTAACCACTTTGCTATAGACCATTGTAGATATTTTCTATTCTTTTCAACAGGTTGTCGATACCGTGCACTTAGTATTTTAATAGGCACGATGATTTCCTTTTTTTTTTTTTTATATTTTTTATTTGCGCATGTTGCCAACAAGAAGAAAGAAATTTGAAAAAAAATAAAATAAATAACCAGTTACATTTCAAACACACGTTTGATATGGCTTAAATACAATAATGAAATACAACATAAAGTTAGCACACATGCACAATTTTTAATACCTTTTACCCCTTCCCTAACCCACCCATCCCTCCCGGGGTTGCCCCTATCATGAACATAAAGTGTCAGAGCTTATTCGAATCCAAAAACAAAATAACTTATCTCTCAAGCCATTTAGCCAATGGTTCCCATATCTTTAATCCTTTCCTACGTGCTTGCATCCCTCTATTCCCATAGATTGCCTTTTCAAAATTATAGTTTGATACCAGTCTTGTTAGCCATTGGTGATAACCCGGTGGGACTGGATCTAACCATGCTGTAGTTAGACAAAGCCTAAATATTGCCATGCAAATAAAAATCAATTGCTCCCCGGGTTTCCGACTCGTTTCCTTATCCACCCCAAGGCATATTAAGGAAGTTGACAGAATAAGGTCTCTCCCAAGCAATTTTTTTATAAAATTTGCAATCTCTGCCTTCAAATTACTTAATTTACTGCATGTAGCCAACATATGACTTAGGTCAGCCTGATATAGGGAACAGCGAGGACAGAGGGTTCCCTTCCCTGTCCACCATTTCGCAATCTTTTTAGGGGTGTTATATAGTGAAAAGCAAGTTTTATAAAATTGGGCTTGAAGTCTTGCTGGAATTAGAAGGCTTTGTGCCAGTTCCATTGAATGGAGAAATAAATCCTCCGGGATATTAATTTCCTCTTCCCATTTCCTGGCACGTGTGTTCAGGTCATCCAGCATCAGTATATTAAGAGAATTATATAAAAGCCCAATAGATTGATGTTTATTTCCCAGATTATCTATTACAGCTTTGTTTATGAATCCTGCTGGGCCACCCCTTTTTTTTTTTTTTAAAAGTCACGTACTTGTAAGAATTTAAAAAAATCTCTCCAGTTCAAATCATATTTCTCCTTAAGGATTTCAAATGAAATTAACTCGTGTTGAAGATAGAAGTCCCCCAGCTTCGATAGGCCTTTATCTTGCCAATTTTTAATTATTACATCATTAAAAATTCCTGGCAGATTATGGTTGTTATATATTGGAGTGTAACAGTTCAGCCGGCCCAAACCAAGTATTTTCCGAACCGCTTTCATAGTTTTAAATCCAGCTATGAGAATCTTAAAACGAACTTTCTTATAATGCGAATCGTTCAAAAACTTCCATATCCAGCCCCATGCTTCTCTGCCCATTATAAGCTCTATTGGAGTTGGAATAGTTCCCAGTCTGTCATCCCTATCCCTAGGCTCATTAAAAAAAGAGTTAAGTTATTAAGAAGAGTTGTTGCCCAATAATAAAGTTTTATATTAGGGAGTGCTAACCCTCCCTTTTCTCTTGACAGTGAAAGAAATCTGTAGGCTCTTCTAGGCCTTTTATATCCCCATATGAATCGTGAGAATAAATCTTCAATCTTTTTCAGGCAAGAGGTGTTGAACTCTAATGGAATTGCTCGTATAAAATATAAAAATTTCGGAAATAAATCATTTTAATTTCATTACATCTGCCAATAATTGATAGATGCAAATTGTGAAGACGATGCAATTCAGGTCTAGCTTTATTAATCAGAGGGTCTATATTACATTCTACTATCCGTTCAATATTAGCCAGGATATCCACCCCCAAGTATGTAGCCTTTTCTACTTGCCGTGCATCATTACCCATACTAACATTTTTACAAATAATCTGAGTCTTAGATCTATTAAGGGAATATCCTGATAAACCTCCGAATCTCTCCGCCTCTCTTTCCACCTCGACCATCGATATATTAGGGTTAGTTGTAACTAGCGCTATATCGTCTGCGTAAGCTAAAACCTTTGTATGCCAGCCATGACAAACAATAGGACTAATTTTTTTGTTCATTTCAAGCAGACGCAGAAAAGGATCTATATACAAGGCAAACAGCAGTGGTGAACTCGGACACCCCTGCCGTGTACCTCTTGTGATTTTAAATGTTTCCGTTAAGATACCATTTATAAGTATTTTTGCAGTTGGCTGGACATACAGCATTTTAAAGGCCCGCATGAGTCCCTGCCCTATCCCTGCCCTTGACAGGGTCTCCCATAGAAAAACCCAGGATACCCTGTCGAAGGTCTTCTCTGCGTCTAGTAATATAAGTGCCATTGGCTCTTCTAATATATGGGCCATATCGAACAGCGCTATTGTTCTCCTAATATGATCTGTAGTACCTCGCCCAGGGATAAAGCCATGTTGCCATGGTGATATTATCTTGTGGATAATACCTGCCAGGCGAGCTGCTAACATTTTCGAGTAGATTTTACTATCTGTGTTAATTAAGGTAATAGGTCGATAGGAGGAAGGATCGACAGGGATTTATTCTTCTTCAAAAGAATAATAATCTTTGCTTGAGACCATGATTCTGGAGGTTTGTTGCCCTTAAAAACATGTATGAATAGCTGAAGCATAATGCCACTTAATACAGACAAAAAAGTGTTGTAGAATTCGAGTGGAATATTATCCAACCCCGTAGCTTTGCCATTAGAAAGGCTATTAATACATAATAGTAGATCTACCCTTTGTGGAAGCTCATCGAGTATCTCTCGGTCAGCCTGTGGTAACTGCGTAGATGGTACTAAATTAAGATATGTCGTAATATCTTCTAAGTGCGCTGCACTATTTTCTTGGTATAAATTCTTATAGTATTCTGAAAAAGCCTTCCGGATACCTTCCGGCTCCTTAGTAATTCTAAGGGTGGAATCTCTGATTTCTATAATAGTATTCCTTGTACTATCCTGCCGTGTTCTAACCGCCAAGTGGTGTCCGACTTGTTCATTGCACTCATAAGCTTCCTTCCCCCATGTTGCAAATCTATCTGCCGCTTTTTTTGCAATGTGTTCTAGCACCGCCGATTTTGCTGCTGTTATTTTAGCTAGAGCCTCTGTTGGATCATTCCCATCTCTGATGATAGTGATTAGATTCTTTTCTGCTTCTACCAGCTGTGCTTGCAAATTAATCATAAGCTGTCGTTTATCTCTGTTTAACGTGAGCGGAAGCTCATTGTTTCTCCCCTAATAGCTGCTTTTAATGCGTCCCACACTATTTCGATCCCCGTGCTACCTAGATTTTCCTTAATAAAATATGGAATCCAATTCTTCATATGGTTACAATATTTGTCATTTAAAAGGAGGGATCGTTCGAATGTCCAGTTAGATACCTCTCTGGTACTACCCCCACTTCCTCTTATTTCCACCACTAGCGAATTATGATCTGAAATAATGCGTGGCGCTTTTTCAATTGTGCACAACTGTGTTATTGAGTGAGATGCAAAAATAAAATCTAGTCTTACTAACTTATTATGTGGAAAGGAATAATACGTGTGGCCAGGATCTGTGGGGTGCCGTGCCTGCCAAATATCACTCAGTGCTTGTTCAGAACATAACATCCTCAATGCCTTAAAAACCTTTGGCTTCCGCCCATAGTAAATCCATTCTTTATCCTGGACTATATTTTTATTGGCAGGGAGATTTATGTTGAGGTCGCCGCAAATTACTAACGGAGGTGGCCAATTAGCCAGCTCATTATTCAGAACATCAAAGATTGTTGGGTCGTCTAAAGTGCTACCATATAAAGAACATATCGTGAGGGACCCACCATTTTCATTCTGACAATTGGCTATGACCCACCTCCCATGTTTATCTGCTAGTACTCTTTTAAATTGTAATGAACGTTTTGCCGATAATATTGCCACCCCCTAACCCTAGCATCTTGTGTTGTAGCCCCTATTACTGTATATCCCATAGTGCTTAGAAGTTTAATCTGAGTTCTTTCAATATGTGTTTCTTGTAGACAATATATGTCAGCTTTAAGTAATCGGAGGGCCGCTGCTGTGTTTCTTCGTTTTTAGGGTCATTCATGCCACAGACATTGATTGAAGCTATATGCAGCTTACTCATGGCCATTTCCCATCTTTAGAATATACATGCAAAAAATAACGTTAACAAAAATCCTAACAATCGAACCCGCTCCTTGTTCCCTATCAACTGTCCCCCTTGGCCCAACCCCATCCCCCATCCCCCCCCGCCCACCACCACCCATACAGGCAACCTGGTTCCCGAGGAACCAGGGTGTGATCATCCGAATAGACCGAACCCCCAGTGCACCTCCCAAGCCCATCCCCACCTACTCATAGCGATTGCTTCTGTGATTGCACCTGAATTAACTGGTTTATATCCAACATTAAATATCTAAACATTCTAGTCCTTAGATCTGTCTCTTCTTGATTCTGCCACCTCCTTCAGATAGACTTCAGCTTGTACCTCGGAGGTAAAGCTTCGTGTAACCCCATTGACGATAATTTTTAGATGTGCTGGGTTCTGTAGGAAAACCGTTGCTCCTAATTGCTGAAAAGGTGTAATTAGCTGCCGCATCCTCCATCGACGTTCCACTGTCACGTGGGCAAAATCAGGTCTGGTAAAAAAGCTGACCCCATTAAATTCCCTCTTGCTGTTGGGCCTAGCTAAATCAAACAGTGTCTGTCGCAGTAAAAAATTGCCAAAGAAGACTAGAAATACTCGGGGGTATTGGGCCGGGGACCGTTTGGAGAGCATTAGTGGAAAGCGGTGCGCCCTTTGGATCTCCTTATCCCAATCCCAAGTTTGAAGCTCAGGGAATGCTCTTCTGAACAGTGTAATTATGTATGCTCTCGGGTCAGTCCCTTCCACTCCCTCCGGTACTCCAAGAATGCGGAGGTTGTTCCCCCGTAGTCTATTTTCCTGCTCCTCGACTTTTGCCATTAAGTCCTTAACCATACCATCCTGTGCGTCCCCTTGTTGTTGGAGTTTTTCCAAATTCTCAGTACGCAACTCCACCGATGACATCCTGTCGACTATCTCATTGCAAGTGCGGCCCACCTTCCGAATTGCTCCCTGTAACTTCTGTGTGGCTTGTCGGTTTTTACGATTGTCCGTTTTCACCTCTTCCTGGAAGCCTTTGATTGAGCGCAGCACTGCAGCTAGGGAGGGTTCTTCGTCTTCTTCCCCCCTGGACATTTTAGAGTTTTCACTGCCCATATTCCCAGCCGCTGAGTTATTACCACCTGAACGTATTGTGCAGTCTGATGGGGTAACAAATTGGGATGAGGAGTAGTCCCATCTAAGCTCGGCACCGCTTCCATGTTCCGTAATCTCGCCGCTTTTGTAACCACTTTGCCTTTTCTTCTTTCTCTGTTTCAGCCCTGTTATCCTTTTACGTGCAACATTCTGCCCTGAGGATTCTGACTCGGTGTTAGACCCCCAGTCCTGTCTCTTCCCCTTTTCTCTGCCTTCGCTCTCACTGGACGTAGAGATGCCAGTTTCATACCGTTCAGATTCATCTGTAACCGAGTGGGTTCTCCCAATGTTTTTTGTTCGGTTGACGTCCCCTGTAGTATCCAAGTTGCCTTGCTGTGTATGCGCTATATTTGCAGAGACAAGACTCCGCATATGCGCAGGATGTTCAGGGCACTCGATGTTATTAGATATGGCAGATGCCTCCACTGATTCCTCCGCTAGCGCTGGCGCCACTTTGTCAGCCATCTCCGTCACCATTTTGCATACTATTTGAGCGGGGGAGGGCAGAAGCTGAGCCTCATAAGTCTGAATACTATTGCTATTCACCCCTGTCTCCTCGGGTCTTTCTGCATTATCTATCAGCGAGGAATAATTTATAATTTCTGTTACTGGATTAACAACTAAATCAATAAGATCCGTAGGATGATTATTCCGCGCAGAGGGCGTCCGCGAGGGGTCTAAAGTGTGCTGATGCTCTTGCCGTTTTTCCCCCTCTATTTATGCTTCTACTTCTGCTTCTCTCTCTACTGAACCAAACATATTCGAGATGAGTCTTTGGGTATTTATTGCCTGGGTAATGTTTCTATCATTCCTATCCCCCTGTTGTTTTTTGTTTTGTTTTAATTGCTTTAGCCCCTGTTCTCTCCTGACTTCAACAATGCCTTTGAGCTCCTGCTCTTTATTTTTAAGCCCCCGTGTCTCTGGGCGATGCAATGGAGTGCTATGGCCTGACCTTTTTGCTGAATTGTTGGGCGATGTTGGCAATAAAGCGCATTCTTAGGCTTAACATTCCTCCCAGCGCGCCCAGCCATCCTTACTTGTTTGTATCTCTTCACATGCAAGGTCGTGCAACACTGTATCCTCTGTTGAGCCTGTCGCGTCGGACCACCGCTGCCGCTTCTGCCGTCAATCTTTTCCCGCCGGGATACTGCTGTCAAAGCCTCGGTGATTGCAGATAGGACTGCCACGAGACAGAGCGGCGTTGGATACCGCCGCAGGGCAGAGTGAACCACAGGAGTTTGCAGCGGCTTCGTTCTATGCGAGGTGATTAGGAAAACCACGGAAGCCCCTACCGCGCTGTTCCTTCTCTCGTGTAAGGCTGCCAGGTTTCTCTTCATGTAACCCCTCGGTATATTACTCGTGAAGAGCAGAACTGACAATGAAAAGTAACAAACTTGCTCCATATATTACAGAGTGATCTTCCTTATATAATCCATGTTTCTTTTCTTGTTTTTCTCGCCGCAATCACTGTCCCATACCGGTAGCTCTTGTGATGTTTGTGGGACAGGTTGGGAGAGCTGCAGTGAGACGCAGCTACTCGGACGCCATCTTGCCTCCACCAAAAATGAGGCACGATGATTTCCTTTTTAAACTTTCTGAATTTCATTGTGGAACATCATGCACGCACAGTGCGATCTTGTTTCCTTAACCGCGCTGTTAATCGGCAGGTTTTCCTGGATGTTCTTGTTATGGTTATTGTCAAATATGTGTATATTAGTCACCCCTTTTCTTTAGAATCTCATGATGCACTTGGCCAATATTTTTTGTAAATGTATAGTCACGACCCCGGATGCCTTTCTCATCGGGGCCTTTCAATGATTGATTTTTCTCCTCTGTTGTTACTCTAGCTTACTTGATTCACTCGACTGAAGTAAAGTGGATGGCTTCCACTCTCGGATCGATGGTTCACCACGATTTTTTCCGCAGCTCTCACATTTTGGAGTACTACCCATTTTTGGAGTAAGTTTCTGCTAGTATAGCGAACCAAATGTCCCTCTGATTCAATTGAGGCTTTACTGACTGACACCTTATTCCTGTAGGTGTCCTGCTCTCTCTCTTTTCTGATCCCTGGAGCCATTGAGCCCTTTTTGTCCTAGACGACATTTCGCGCCTTTGAGGACTTCCTTTTAATTCAGTCACAGTAAATACAGTGACTCTTACTTGTTCATGTTTTCGTCCTTTATTAACATTGGACTTGACATTTCGTTTTTCATTTATGTTTCTAGGTGCCCTCACCCCCTTCTCACTCAATTACTTGTCCTGAGGAAGACCCCGCCAGTAAGGTTTCTAAGAACACCTACACACAACCAGGGGTCGAAACGTCGACACTTTATTGATGCCAGTATCGCCAACAGCGCATGTTGCACTGTGACTTTCTATGTTACATGGCTATTTAACTTATTGTAATTGTTTCCCTTTTGTTAAAGAAATGTGTGGCATTGAATAACATGCCCAACAATTTGATTGTGATACCCACTAGTAGTGTCTTTCACCTACCTCACTGCCTCACCTAAGTCACTGCCCTTTTCCCTTCCTACCTAGTTGGGCACATTTATGATGGTTTACAATGTGTTTTTCTAAATCTTTGTTTTGTGTTCAGTGTGATTAAATAACACTGATAACACTATTGAATTGTCATTCTTGATACATTGTTGTGAATACAATTGTATATATTTAATTTTTACACTGTATGGATGTAATAGTACTGGGACCACCACGTTCTATATCGAGATACACACTCATGGCTACTGTTGAGACAATTATCACTCTGAAGAATTGCACTGTCAGCCATTGGTTGTCCAACAAATAACCAAGAACTCCAACAGCACCACTCACTCAGGTACATACTCAGGAATAAAGACAGAGAATTGAAGACTCTGATGGGAGTAAGGGTCAGTGAGGCAGTGAGTGTCCAACACAGATCCAAGATCATAAACACTAGCACTCACTGAGATACTCAGTCAGTACAAAATAATAACATTTTGTTAGCATGTTGGTTCTTATTCCAACTATCAGGTACATTTTGGTTGAGGTTTACTAAAAGAAAAAGACTATGATTATTAAGAATCCGGTAAGAAATTGCTGATTTTGAAAAGCATGTTGTCTCAAGTGAAAAAATTATGGGGCCGATTACGACATCGTTCGGAAAGCCTCTGACCGTTAGAAGCTTTCCGACCGCGGTCGGAGGCTTTCCGATCGACACGGTCGATTTGCAGTCCAGCCACCCCATTCCGATGTCGGCAGTCAGAAAGGCAACCGGACAGTCATTCCGACTCGGTTCTGACCGGCTCTTGAAGTCTTCCAGCCAGTCGGAACCCCACCGTAATCCCCTATGGACGGCGTTTCTGCCATCGGGACTACGATGTCAGTTTCCCACAGCTTTTCCGTGCCTGCCTTTCCGACATGGAAAGGCTGTCCGAAAGCGACTTTGGGGGCCTCTAGCAGGGCCCTCTTTGCTCTGTGGTCTACGGTTGGTGGTCGAGGGGGTACCTAGGGTGCCCCGCTGAAAAACCCTGCATTGTGTGGCAGGCACCATGGGGTGCCTGCCACAGGGTGCAAGGTTTTACACACACACCCATTTCTCTATAGGAGCTTGTATTATGGCCGTTTTACAGCCTTGACAGAAGCTCCTATCAAGAAAAGTGAGTATGCGACCGAACAGTGTTCGGTCGCATCGTAATCAGGTGGTCAAAACCACATACCTGAGGTCGGTCGGTCCCAAGTCCGAGACGGTGTCGGTCGCAGGCAACTATGACCGACTTCGTAATGAGCCCCTATATGTTAATGATATGCTAACCCTTATTTTTTTAGGTTGACAGCTCTGACAGAGCTGTAGGGAAGCTTACAGCCAGACACTAGTTGCCACCAGGCGGCTAACTCATCGCAGCCTCCTGTCTCCAGTTTTCGCATATGCAACATCATGAAATGAGGAAATGTGTCCACATGGTCGGCACTTTACAATATTAGCCATCGCCTTCAAAGGAAGTGATAAAGTCATTTAAACTTCCTATTGGCCTTACTCACCATTTAGTGCCCATGGTTGCCACCCGCACCCCTTGCAGGTACCAAGCTGTGTGCTATGGATCCGGAACATCCGCTGCGGATGAGGAGGAGAAAGCAGACCACAGCAACTAGTACAGCCTGCCCCACCAGGTCTCCTGGCCAACGCTTAAGTTTAGGCCAAGTGCAGCAACAATTAACAATGAGCGCTAACCTGGCCTACTCATGGAGGGCAGTGAAATGAGAGCTGAGGCTGAAACTGGGTCTGCCATGAGTGAGAGAGAGAGTGATCAAAGTGAATCCCCTCCGCATACTGTTTTCAGCTCCACCACAATTCAGCCCCAAGTCAGATCAGGCAGCATCAGCACTTGTTTAGGGCCCAGCAACTGAAATATTGGAAATTACAAGAGTGTCATTGTAGAGTCTACTACTACAAAAACCCATGATTGTTGCCGTGTGGGGTGCGTTGGTAAAAAGGACCAGATGCCAATAAACTAAGTGCAACAAATAAGAGCATCAAATAGGACTGAAAGCTGCACAAATGAGGAGTCCTCCTCACTTGAGCAATCTCCGCATGTGGTCAAGACACCCTAGTTATCGCATAGAAGTAGAGCTAACCCCAGTTAGTCAAACAAAGCGCCCACCGAGCACAGAGAAAAACCAGATTATCTGATAAAGGTCTCCAGCTAAATAATCAGCGCCTCCCAAGAGCTGCAAAAAAAGAGCCACCCTGGATCAATGATGCGTAAAGTACTCAAAATATGACTTGGATCTGAGACTAATTTGAGCCAGTGGTTTCTGGTACTCGGCAGGGGCACCGAATTGTCAGCACCGGCTCTAGTGATAGTCCACCACATGGTGGCGCTATCTATCCAATTTTGAGATGAGAACAACAACAGTGTTTGATAAGTCAATATCCATTAAATAAAAGAATAAAACCTGCTGCTCATGCCATTTTTGTAGCTTTGGGTGGCCTGGCATAGTCTGAATTGCCACACTTGTAGGAATGTGATGATTAGTAGTTGTGTTTGAACTGTCATTGGCAGAAATGGCAGGGGCAATGGGTGGTGCGGGCTGCAGTGGCCTCCCGAGAAGGACCCTGGCACTTATGTTTTTACAAATTAAGATAACTGTGGATGCGATTTCTGTGCCGTTAAATAAAGTTGGCTAAGACAGTCCAAGTAATCCTGTCTGCAGCTGTGACACCATATAACAACAAACATTTGCAATGCAATAGGTCTCGCATTTACGCGAGTTTGAGCTATTCACATTGTAAATAACAATGCCTTTTATTTTTGTTTTTAAAACTTAAATAAAAGGCATTGTCATTTACAATGCCAATAGTTTTAGAGGAGATTGTTTTTGCATATGCATATTGCATATGCTGCTATCGGGCAACAGCAACAAAATAATAGGAAAACGTGAGGAAAACAGACAGCAATAAACTGGATCGCAAGCTACAAAACAATACCATTACTGCTGAGGCTGCTGCAATGTTTAATAATAAAGAATCGCAGGGGCTCTAAGAAGGGGTGAAAACACAACAAAGCCTCGTCAACAAGTAAATGGTGTTTTAAAAAACCTGTGAAGTACTCGGGTGCACCTGCAATAAGACGGTCGCCAGCCCGGGAAGCTGTCTCAGCCCGGGCAGACACACACGACGGGGGGGAGGGGGGGTTGGGGCTGAAGCCCTTTGAGCACAATGGGGGTTGCGCACCTGGCAACAGCAGATGTGGGGAGGCGCACATGGAACAAACACTTACCACCAGTACTTAGATTTCCCTTGGCAACAGCCATAAAGATTAGATGCTTTGACCGGGCCCCTGTAAATCCACCAGTAGAAGTCAAGAATGCAGACAAGGTAAACAAGGCAATGGGAGGGGGGGCTGCAAACAACGTGCTGGAGAAGCAGTCTTCAATAAACACAATTACTAGCTACAGCTCTAAAATAAAGAATGGTAAAGGCAAGAAAGCGAATGAAGGCAGCACGATATCCAGTCCTGAACTTTCCATCTAGAAATTAGTGATTTTGGGGATGTTAATCTAATTGTCTATAGATTCTAAACAACTACAACATCCAATATGCTCTATTGGGTAACACAAAAGTCCAGGACAGGAAACTACTTGCGTAGTGACCTGGAGGACAGTGGTAACTCTACATGCTATTTTGCAAACTTCATAAATAAAAATGTTACTTGGCATTAAAAAGCTGAAATACTTATTCAAACCTTGGCAAATACTGAAGGACGGCTGGTATCTAGCAGTTAAAGCATGAAAAAGAAGGGTAGGTGGGGGCCGTACTGGAGCGGCAGCCATTTGTGAGCAAGGACGGTAATCCAGCGATAAAATGGAACCAGGGTCAGCTCACGGAATGGGATCCCAAGGCTCATGGATGCAGGTCTCAAAGATACAATTCTTCATGCTGTGTGCTTGCAGCAACAATATGATAAGTTAGAGTCTAATGTTTCACTTTTTAAAACTTAAAGGTGTACGCTTTCAACGACTATAAATCTTCGGCTCCAAAGCATAGCGAGCATTTGTTAAAATACAAACAATACATTGAACATATATGTAATGGAAAGGCGACTCCTGTAGAAAACAAAACGGACATTTTAAAGTGCATAGTGAGGACAGCGCTCGCTAGAAGAATTGCTGCTCTTTTTCACACGAACTGTGTCATCTGCAGCCATCGGAAATAGTATATGTGTTATGTAGGCTTTTTTCTGTGCACTGGTACCAGTTTTTCTACACAGTAAGAGGCAGAGACAAACACAAAAGAGGAAAGAAAGACCAATAGAACAAGCATGTGAAAGTTTAATTAAATATAAATAACATCCCGCTAAGCGTGTGCTCGGAGCATCCCCTCCCTGCATGTTTTAAAAATAAACAAACAAGCGCGGCCGAAGCGGACCGCGCTGAAAATAAAAGCAGACTGCATTAGTGAGGAGAAACGCTCCCTATCCTACTGAAGATCCTGTGATTCTGGGCAAATGACTTAATGTTCCTGTGCCTACCAAAAAATAAACGTGTCCTTTTGTCATGTAACTGGTGCTCATGTAAAGTGCTGTTATTGGCAAAGCAGCAAGTCAAGCGGGCGCCAGCCTTGGGTGAGCTGGACCCCCATTAGCGCCCTTCCAGCTTGTGCGAGAAAATATTTAAATAAATAAATAAGCGCGGCCGAGGCGGAAGGCGCTGAAAATAAAAACAGACTGCAGCCTCGACGTGGGAGTGGTGTGGGAAGCTGGAGCAAGTCAGGACGGGAGAGGAGGGGAGACCGCTTGCTAGAACATGCACACTCATGGAGCACAATCGCATCTGCCTCCCCATCCCCACACACAGATACAAAGAAACACGCACACACAGACATGCACACATTTGGAAACACAGACACCTGCAGCACAATACACACAGATACAGACACACACGCGCACAGACATGCACATAGATCAGCATTGCCAAGAGGAGATGCATTTACACACGCATGCACATATACAAGCACACACAGGCATTCCTACATACCTATGCATATGTGCACACTGAGACAACATGGATCAGTTAATATACACGCACATACTGTTGTGTCTGTGTCACCCCTGTGAAGTGATTGCAATGAAATATTTTACACGTTTGAAAAATGAAAGTATTTGAAGTGCTCTGACGGGGCAGTGGGAGGGTGGAAGCAGCCTCGACGTGGGAGTGGTGTGGGAAGCAGGAGCAAGTCAGGACGAGGAGCTGCAGCGGCCTCCTCACGAGAGCCCTGGCGCTTAATTTTTTTTCAAATTAAGCACTACTGAAGATCCTGTGATTCTGGGCAAATGACTTAATCTCCCTGTGCCTACCAAAAAATAAATGTGTCCTTGGGTTATGTAACTGGTGCTCATGTAAAGCGCTGTTATTGGCAAAGCAGCAAGTCAAGCGGGCGCCAGCCTTGGGTGAGCTGGACCCCCATTAGCGCCCTTCCAGCTTGTGCGAAAAAATATTTAAATAAATAAACAAGCGCGGCCGAGGCGGATGGCGCTGAAAATAAAAACAGACTGCAGCCTCGACGTGGGAGTGGTGTGGGAAGCAGGAGCAAGTCAGGACGGGAGAGGAGGAGAGACCGCTTGCTAGAATATGCACTCATGGAGCACAATCGCATCTGCCTCCCCGTCCCCACAAAGGAGCGCGCTGCTGTGACAATCCGTGTGGGCTTATTTTTGCATGGCCAAGAAAGTTTTCAAACTTTTAAAACTCACTGCGGCTGAACGGGTTCCTATTCCAGGAAGGGCCGCCCTGTGGTCTGCTTGTGTGAGAAAATAGGTAAATAAATGAACAACCGCGGACGAGGCAAAATAAATAAAGAAGCGCGCCCGAGGCGGACTGCACTCAAAGCGGATCGCGCTGAAAGTAAATTAAAAGAGTGCTTACCAACTTTTAAAGGACACCGTGTAACGCCGCAAGTAAAAGATCCAGTCCGGATGGGCCGTCCAAAAAGGAGACAGGGCGCTAACAAAGAAGCCTCATTTTCAATCACAAGCCAGCTTTTAGCATAAACGATGACGCCAGCCAATCAAAATGATGGGCGGGGCTTCAACTCCACTTCTGAAATCTCCTCGATTACTATAAGGCTCGTAGAGCGAGCAGCGCATGCACGCTGGTACGCTAGGTCTGCGAGACCTAAAAATATAACACTCAGATCAGGTTCAGCAAGCATTCGTCGAGATTCGGATTACACAACAAGTGGTGTTTAAGCGGGTCCAGACAATGCCTCTGCTACATTGATACAAAGTCCAGAAGCTTTAGGTCCCAGAAATCAGAGTCTACGCCTCACTGCGAAATAACCTGTACAAACGCCTAGGGAAGAAACACAATCCCACTATATGCAGGTGAAACTTGACATGCTAAGATCCAGAAAATCATACATACATTTGTGACACAAGTTTAAGGATTTATTTTATTTATGTTACGGAACTCCGAGGAGGTCCACATAAAATCTTATAATACATATATGAACAAAAATAGAAATAAAAAGGTGTCCCGAAAATGCAACTTTAAGTTCAAAAATACATATATGCTACCCCAGTAGTAGGCACAGAAAATACATTAGATGCCCAATGTTTTAACATTGCGTGTTAACCAATTTCCCGATATCCATAAAATTGCTAACATGTTGCCAGTGCAACCTATGCAAAAATTATGAAATAAATACATTATATCAAAATACACAAGCAGCAGCAGAACCAGAAATATGGATGGATAAGGACAAAATATTGCACTTAAAAGTAAATAAAATAACTATATTGCCGCAAGTGCAAAATATGTAAACACTGTATAATGGATATATTAAATAAAATACATTAGCAGCAGCAAGAGCAAAATATAAAAGACTGAGAAAGGCAGGATTCCAGCTGTAGAATCATTGACAACCACAATCCCATTCAGGCAAAAACATCGTTAATACAACATTAAAAAGGACTTAAAAAAGCTAAATATTCTATAACCAAACATTTCATTCGGAGGCGCATAAAGTGACTGTAAGATTGTTTGGGCAGAGAGAATGGACAGCCGCAAACATATGGCCCTCAGCATTTGCTGGTGAGGTGGAAACTATCATTCGGCGTATTAAACAATTGGAGCAAATGAAGGTCCCTGGTTACAGCTGGATTAATTTCTATATGTTTTAGTAAATCAACTATTTTTGGGACTGCTGCCAAATAGGTTATGCCTGTCTTTTTAAAAGACAATCACTCAGTCTAGTCACACAGTATTCATGGCTACTCCTTACAATTTTAGTTAAATCGTTAATTTGTTTATACATGGTATTGCATTCCAGGTGTATTTTCATTTATTGATAAGTATTTCAATATTTTGGCATTTGTTAAAGAGCAAAAGGAATGTTGAAATGCAGTAGAAAAGACGCGTATTTCTACTTGGTATTAAGGGATTTCAGAATGGAAGAAACGGAGGAAGCAGTGTGAATAGGCCCAGATTTACTTGCAGTGCCTGCACCATATTTTCTAATATATGGTGCATTCCTGCTCTCTCCCTCCACTGGTGCACACAGTGCAGCCTACCACCAACACAGTCACCCTTGTGCCATAGGAACACCTTCCTGGACAAAAACAATACTCAGAGGCAGAATGCAGTACACATAGAAAGAGGAAATAACAAGAAGAAATAAATATATTTCTCCTCGTACTGCCTCTGTTGGGAGGGCGTTTCATTTTGAAGCATTCCCTGGTTTACTAGTCTTAGTAAATCGGGGAATGCACCAAACAGGGGTGGCTCCTCAGCTATGGCGTAGGAGCGTCGCCCCACTAGTGAAATGCGAGCACATAGAAAGAGAAATAAAATGACAATAAAACTATTTTATTGTCATTTTATTTTTCACTTCTAGTCCGCGACGTGAGTCTGGGGCAGGGCGGGGCCATGTCTCCGCGTCAACTGTGGGGGGGGGGGGAGTGGTAGTAGGCACTGAAAATGCGAATGTAGGTTTGGCCGGCCGTCCAGGGTCTGCCAAACCTATATACGCATTTTGATATCCCCAGGCTGTTCCTAGGACATATAATCAGTGCTCAGAAGAGCACAGGCTCCCAGTCCCCACGGAGAGGTAAACTAGTCATGCTGGGAGAAGCGCTGGGATTGGGTGGGGTCTGGAAGCCTGTGCTCCTGGGGATTGTAGTTCCAGGAACAGCGAGGCACGGCACGACACGACGTGAGGACGAGGGAGCAGAAGAGCGCGGGCCGGTGAGGGAGCAGAAGAACGTGGGCTGGCAGTGAAAGGTAAGTGTTTAAACTTTATTTATTTTTTCCCTGCGCTGCCCCCGCTGCCCACCCCCCCGCCCCCCAAGTCGGATTGGCAGCAGCCGCTGCTGGCACCAAAATCCATGGGTGGATGCTGAGACCACCCACGCTCCACCCATGGAACGCCTTCTGAACACAGAATAACATAAGGCAGCGACTTGCGCTGCCTTGCATTACTCTGGATTTTACTAAGCCTCGCAGAGCTATGCCAGGTGGCTTTGTGTGGCTTAGTAAATCTCACTGAAGTCCTTGCTCTGCCTTGCACCGCCTTGTGTGAAGCAATGGTAACGCAAAGGCTTCGGAAATCTTGGCCCTAGTGTTTTTGTATAACGCTATACTGCAAAGTACAGAAATAAAATAGAGAACTGTAACTTTCTACTACTGTGTCTGGCTTTAGTGATCAATTGTACAAGTGGCTGGAGAGGAGCGACTGAAGCCGGCCTGACCCAGAATGTTCCTTAATTGTGACTGAGTCCAAACAGTTCAGAGACAGAAAGCTTGCGGGAAAACTGGATGGCGATGCTATCTTTAGCGAGATAGATGTGCAGCACCCGTGTTAATGCTTCCTTGGGAAAGACGTTGGCCTGCAAAGGGATGCACACTATGGGATGGGATCTGCATTAGATCCAAAGAGTAAAACAAAAGGGTCCTAGTGTCAGTCAAATTGCTCTGTGGATTCATTCCCACAAAACTAGTCCTTAGGACAGAATAACCCTGAACCCCTGAGGTACCACAAGCAACACCAAAGCTGTGGGTGGCTCAGGCTCCAGGCAGTTCACTACCCTCTTGTCCTGGGTGGGTGCAGGATGAATGCTGTTTCCTGTGTTGGTGGTCTCAGTCAAGTGATAGTCTAGTGGTCTGGAACTGAGATTTCAAACCGTATACTATTTGCTAACTAGAACAGCAGGTAAGAAGTACACCCTCACTACGACCTAGAGACCTTCCCTGCCTCTACCACGAGCTTTTCCCCATTGTTCCATGCCTGGTGGATGAGTATCTACAGGGGAGAATCCATATTTACTGGAGTACAGCACAGAGAAACCAGAGAGAGGATCCCATAGAACCAGCCATGTGTCATCTCACACCTACTAACCAATTCCTTGTATGCAGTGGAGTGACCAGGTCTGATCGCAGGTGTGTGTTTTCAAGTGTTAATGTGACCCTTGATCATCGGTGGTCTTTGTAAAGGGGAGATATGTAGAAGCCAATTCCTGGACTGGTGAAATAGCAATTGTTGGCCTTTTATTGTAGTCATGTTGTGCAGACCTCTTTCAAGCACACACCCACACCCTTGCTCAGCATTGGCAAAGCCAAAAGTTTTCACCTTTGCAAAATCTATTGGTTTTCTCAATTCTTTTAGACATATTACACAGCAGCGGGAGCTGCTGTGCAGCATGGCTTAAAGATAAAAGAATAGCACTATGACGCAGTCAAAGCTGGTCCCGTCCTAGTGCTTAAAAAAAAAAAACTTTAAGCCATGTTGTACAAGAGGTTTTAAAATAAAATTGATAAAACCAATAGGTTTCGCAGAGGCAAAACCTTTTGGGTTTGCCAATTCTAGTTGATTTTTAGGCACAGGGAGATTAAGTGATTTGCCCAGAATCTCAGGATGTTGAGCCAATGACCAGACAGCAACCTTGTCCCCCAACTCCAAAGTCAGCAGCTCTGGCCGTAGCGCCACATCCTCTCCCTGTTCCCCTCTGTATCACAAGGTTTCTAAAGTAATATTTAGCAGTATTGTGTCTCACATGCAAGGCCAAAAGTGTCTGCGTCCTTTGTATTCAATGGCAGAATTCACAAGTATACTGGTATAAAATAGAGAGTGACCCCTCTCACACCAAGTGGACAGGGTTCATCAAATAGAAAGACAAAAATTCCCCTTGGGACCGTTATTTAATCTCAATATACTCACTCCTCATACATATCAAAACCATAACTCTTACACTCCAACATCCAAAGAAAGATTTTCCTTTACAAGGATGCACTCATATACCAAACGTGTTTTAGAAAAAATACATGGCCTTTAATGTATTGTAGGTTGACTCAATGACTTTTTCTTAGTTCATTTAGGTATGACTGATATAGTTGAGTGAATATTTATGATTTGGGACGTGTTTATGAGAAGTGTGTGGTATGTATGATTGATGGATAAATGAACTGAGTATACGTATCACATGAGGTTTAGAATATACATGTTTTTTTAACTAAAAAATCTGATTATTTTTGGAGATATGTATCTCTGTGAGTAACGTAAAAATGTTGTTTTTAATGCATCTTGTTTTAGGTTTGCCATATGTAAATAGGCATAAGATGTTTCTAACATTGCATATTCTGTTTAATTACTATTTTGTAGATGTGATATGAATTTATCATTGGGGAAGTGATACCAAGTATGTCCTGAAGAAGGTTGTTGGTATTTAAGTTTACCAGCGAAATGCATCGACGAGACACTCTACGGCGCACGAGGTGTTCTGCATAAGGGTTGTGCGCTCCTGCACAGTGAAAGGAAAGATGTGAGTGTTTGTGTGTGAGTGGGGGAGGAGGGGGGGGTCATTGGATAATTTAAAAAAGTCATGTTACAATCGATATGGCGCATGAATGGATGGCTTTACTGAGGGGCACTCACCTTGCATGAGGGGGCCACTGCACAACAGACGCTGTCATTAGCACAGCTCTTCTTGCCTGAGTCTGCGGCTACAACAGCACATCAGTGAACATTTCACATCAGGACACCACACTCGCACACTTGTGGCCAGGCAGCAGAATGCGATGTTGAGCTTCAGGTCGCAACAGCATGGGAGCACTCCAGCTGTTTGTAAATAAAAATAAAGTACCTCCAGAAGCATGCCACCACTGGAAGTAAACTGGCAACCGGAAGCAGTACTTGGTCCAGGCTCAATGGCATGACGATGTAGGCGAGGAGGAGGCCCATGTTTGCAAATTGGGGCAGTTTTGAACTTGTAAAAATACGTGTACGTGTTTTGCAAAGTATGGAAGATTGCATAGATTTGAGATTTTTGCAGGCAATGTTTGTTTTAATATCAGGCAAATCAACAGTAAAAACCATACTATAAAACAACACCAGAAAACAGGCCCACAAACAGCCCAAAAAAAACTGCCCACACACACACTGACCTGTCAGACCAGCCCATGGGGCACTGCCGGATTGCCTTATAGGGCACTAAAGATTTCTGACAAGACAATAATTCAATCAAATTCTGGTGTCGAGAAACGGCTTGAAAATTATTCCTCCTCCCTCCCCTTCCCTCCTCTGGTTATCTCGCAGTCACTCCCTCGAGCCCACTTTCCTCAAGTGCCCGCGTTCATTTTGACACATTTCACGGCTGATGCAGCGGGATCTGTTCGCACTCTCCCTCTGTTAGCAAACTCCAGCTCCCGGACTCCCATAATGAGATATGCGCAACGCCTCACCAGAAAAGAGGCGCGAAAGGACGCTGTCATCAGACGGGACTGCGCAACCGGATTTAATAATCCATGACACCTACCCACCTCCTCACGTATCTGGTAACAACAATAAAATAACTCGTTACAGTGCTCTTAAATGTTCGCACGTCAGATGCGACTTCTTCAGTCATTTCAGACTTTGAAGACATCCGCGCTTTGCATCCTGGAACCTATAGTCGCTCACATCCTAGCATTAACGGAGGGCAAGCAAGCAAAATCATAAAAAGAGTCGAGCCAAGCAGGAGTCTATGAGTAAAGGCACCAGTCGAGGCATTGCAGAGTTAAACTTTTAAATCACGTAACAAATGAAATAAAAAATGCTAAAAAATAACCCTTTAAATTATAAATAAAATGTATTGCATTGATATTTGTGTAGAATATATCACCTGCATTGAGTGACATGTATTGATGCTAATGTTATATATGATTCAACATTATTGCCCCGGAACTGCGGACTTACCTTAGGTGGGCGCAGACAACCTCCTCCGTTATTGATGGCTCTGGGTTGACCAACGATGGCTTTTAGATCCACCTCGCAGACTTGTTTCTATAAGTACTTATTTGTGCACAAACAATAAGCGGTGTTGTGCGCGCTTGGGGGCATATTAACAACATGTAGCGATAATTATCGATAAGCTTAGCGCGTGTTTTCCTATCGCCGGCTATCGGTGGATTTTATCGCCATGATAGCGCTGTATTAACAACGCTTTGCGCATTGGCGATATAAAATCCAGCAATAGCGGCAAAATGCAGGATTATCGCAGGAAATCCAGCGATATGACATCAGCGATAGGGAAATCCTTGCTGATAGGCCATGGTGGACTTAGCCCATCAATCCACCTCCCATGGAAGAGATGGCTAAGTCAGAATTTTTGCAGGAGTTAAATCCTGCGATAAAGGGGGCTTAGCGCGCCTTTTCCTCTCGCATCGTGGGTCAGGGGCAGCCTTGTTAATTTGGCGATGCAGTGTTAGCGAGTGTTTTCCATTTAGTTTTGCTAAGGTACGCCCACTTTGCATGTCATTAGCGATAATAATCGCTGACATGCAAAGTGGAGTAAAAAGGGCTGCTAACTCAAGGAAACACGCGTTAGCGTGTCCTTGATAATTGAGCGGAAAACAAATCGCCGCTTTTCGGCCGAAAAAGGCCGCTAAAGCGGCGGAATTCGGCTTGATAATATGCCCCCAAGTTATTACTATGTCAGTTGTGGGATGGCGGCTGGGTCCACCTGCGTATGTTCTCTTGGTTTTGATTTTTTTGTTTCTTTTATTGTTGTGTATTGTGTTTGAAACACGAACCTGTCTTTACATTCCTGATGTCGTTACTTGCTATTTCGCAATACGGATTATTCTATAGATCTCACCTATTTTCCAATGGACCATTGTTAGCCTGTAAGTGCCAATCAGGGACTTATATTTAACCCTACTTATGTTGTCCTGTACCCTTTGACTTTCGTCCCTGCTGACACTCGCTGTCAATTGTGAGTAATGCTGCCAGACATTATATATTCCCCTGTTTAGTCCCTACAATTTTATTGCACTGCGAAATGAAAAACTAATAAACCGATTCAAACAAAAAAAGATGAAGCAACTTTATTGCCTATTAAACCACGCAAATACATATGCTTTTGTAAAACCCACATCTAAAACTGAAATACTTCATGGCTTGTGGTGGCTCAAGGAAACCCAGGCACTGTGAAGTAAAAGCATTCACCTTGGGTCAACTTGTACAGTCACCTCGACACTGGCTGGATGTGGTGAATTGCTGGTCCCCTGCTGGTTTGTCTGACTTTCTCTTCTAACTTTGGGTTTCTCTGAAATACTTTCCCCCTCGCGGGTCTGCCTGATCCGATCATCTTTCCATTCCCCTTTTTACTTCTCCGCCTCTACCTTCTAGGCCCCCACAGACGTTTTGTCTTTGTTATGTTTTACTTTAGAACTCATGTTACTGTGTAACACTGTCTTTTTCTATTGGTATTTTTGCTCCAGTAACGAATGTAGGGGCATATCATCAAGGCGGCGTAAAACAATTATCGCCGCTTTTGCGTCTGTTTTCGGGCGAAAAGCGGCGATAATTGTAACGCCCTATCAGCATGGACACGCTAACGCGTGAATCCATGCCTTAGCGCCCATTTCCTTTGCGCCTCGCCTCGCTAATGAGATGCGAGGTAGGCGTTCCCGTCTATAAGTCAGCGGAAATCATTGCTAACACTACTACCCCCTATTAACAAGTAATTCCCTAAGCCGCATAGCGACATAAAGAGCAGCGCTAACCGGGTATATCGCCGGTTTGTTACGCCTGCTATTTTTCCTACTTAGCCATATCTATCATGGGAGGTGGATTGTCATGCTGAGTCCACATCTCCCTATCTACGATGTTTTGCCTAACGCGGTTTTATATCGCTGGTATTCCTGCGATATTGCCTCTTTCTGCCGCTATTGCCGGGATTTCTATCGCCTCAGCGATGCGCGTTGGTGATAGTGCGCTAACCGGGCGATAGAATCCGGCGATAGACGGCGTTAGTGATGTGCACGTTAGACTCGGCCAGCGATAATTATCGCTGGCCGTTGATAATATGCCCCGTAATTTTGTAACTCGTGATTCCTCATGTAAAGCGTCTGATACCTCCGGGTCTAGCCAGCGCTATATAAAACTCTTCAAATAAATAAATAAACAAATAAAATTGGGTCACGCAATTTGGTCAAATAAATTAACTGGGACTTGAACCCAGTTTTCCTAGGTACACATTGTGCTGTTCACTTTTTTTGTGGATAGCTCCTTCTGTCTAGCATACATGGAAAAAAGTACAACGTTAAGCAAATGAGAAGGCGCATCGCTTTATTTTTAGATGAATTTCGCTGTTTTTCCCTGTCTTGCGAAAAACATATATTGTAAGCAATTAAATAGATTAGCAAAGCAAAGAGGCCGCAGAAATCCCACAGAGGCTGATTGGGGTTAGCTGTCTTCATGAGTCACTTGTTAAGCGCAGCCTGCTCTTAAGAGACACTCATTAACATGTTCTGCTTTAATTGAATCACAAATGAACATTTTATGTACCCGCTCAGCAGTCCTTCCTTTAACAGTTAGAGGGAGTGTAGGGCAGCACCTGGGGTGCGTTTTCTTGCTCTATTTTGAAGCCAATCCTTTTGAAACAAGGGCCAAATCAAACACTTGGCCTGAGCCAGGCTGGAGCTTTGCTTGGCTCTCGACCTCTACTTAGCACTTAAGGAACTTCATCTAAAAATCGAAGACATGCGAAGCTTGGGCAGTGGCAGCAGGTCATAAGGCTGAGCATTTAATGCAAAGATTTGATGACTCGGGGTCTCCTTTATTTAGTTAGGTGGCACCAAACCCCAGCCATGTATCAGCTCCCACTCTGAAAACTCAAGGTTCACCCGCCTCATTTAGAGTTAGGGAAAACAGTGCTTAATTTCAGCTGATGGTTTCCATTGGGGGCCACCACCACGCATATTTGGGGACCGGCACTTTTTTTTCTCCATCAGACATTTATCGAGCACAAGAGAAGGAAAAAACACAAATTGGAAAGACAGAAAAGACGGTAAAACCTTCACAAAGCGAGAAAGTAGGAACCTGCTTAAAGTGAGGTAAAGTGGTAGGGAGTGTCTGGTAGTGGATTAAAGAGGCCTGAAGTGCATTAAAGAATGATCTGCCTTAGTATTCGGTGCACCAACATTTAATTGTACCAGCCCCGGCTTCTGAGCAGAGCTTTGGGTACTGGCACTCATTCTTTTACAAATTAAGCACTGGCAACAGTTTACCATGGTAGAGTTCAGCTGGCTCTGCTTTCAGAAACTTCTGCTACAGGGCCTTCAGCTCATAGTGACAGTCACCTCCTCCACCCCACTACCCCTAAACACAGAAGGGCTGGCACTGCATCCACATGCCTATGACTTCCATGCCAGACATGGTCCTTCTGGGCAGAGAAATCCATGAGTGCCCCCCACGTAAGGAAATAACTCCCTATGCATCAAGGCCATTGTTTTTTTTTTGTTTTTCAGGAAAAAACTCCAGATTTCGGATTTTAATTTTGAGAAAATAATCAAATTTGCTGAGCAGGCGCAATAAACATGGCCCCTGCTTCACAAACTTTTCAGCCTTCAGAACACAATGGGCCTGATTCACAGAACTAACTTACGTCAAAATCCTAAACTTACAACAATTTTGGTATTCACAGAATGAACTTACACATTTGGGTATTCACAGAATGAACTTACACATTTGGGTATTCACAGAATGAATTTACTACCATTTTGGTATTCACAGAATGAACTTACTCATTTTGGTATTCACAGAAGGCACTTACTCATCAATGAGTAAGTGCCTTCTGTGAATACCAAAATGTGTAAGTTACACAAAATGAGTAAGTTACACAAAATGTGTAAGTTACACAAAATGAGTAAGTTACACAAAATGTGTAAGTGCCTTCTGTGAATACCAAAATGAGTAAGTTCATTCTGTGAATACCAAAATGAGTAAGTTCATTATGTGAATACCAAAATGAGTAAGTTCATTCTGTGAATACCAAAATGAGTAAGTTCATTCTGTGAATACCAAAATGGTAGTAAGTTTAGGATTTTGTCGTAAGTTAGTTCTGTGAATCGGGCCCTGCCTACGAAGATGTTGCTCTGAAGGTGTAGAGATCCGCAGCGGGCAGGCAAGGATATCAATTTATGCCTCTTCCCAGGCTCTGAGTGGCCCTGTCACTCCTAATGTCTGTGTTATTGTTCAGCTGTACACCATTTAGATCAGTGCTTTAAATGAAAATGTAGAAGTGCAGGTACTCTCTACATAGAGTACCTGTTTGCTCCCAATAAGTGCCGGTACTCTCCCATAAAATGTATTACACTAGTGCTGAGAAGTGCAGGTACTCCCCTTTTCAAATTAAAGCAGTGCAGGTACTCAGTACCGGACAGTGCCTGCCCATTTAAAACACTGATTAAGATGAAATACTAGTAATGGCAAGAATGTACGCATCAAGCCACACTCTGACTGTGGGGCGTGCTCTGTAAACTGTAATTTTACTTTTCTTTCATCGACTTCGCTCCAAGGAATGGACGGTTGACAGTAGTACCAGGTGTCCATAGCATAGGGAGTGGAGGAACAGCAGAGGGCATCAATGCAGTGCTGCAGTCAGTGCCGTCTTAGCGCATTGGTACACTGGGCAGTTGACTGGGGGTCCTACGAGCTTAGGGGCCCCATGCAGACCGGAATTTAACACAAATTTTCTGTTAAACATTTTTATTCCTGTGAGTGGTTGTGTAGGCAGGGCCCAATGCACTGCTTTGCCCGGGGGCCTATAATGCTGTTAAGACAGCCCTGGCTGCAGTGTTACTTCCTTTCAGCGAATGTGCACGTTTCTCCCTTGAATAAATGAACCCCTCTTTTTGATAAATGATAACTGCTCAGTGTCCAACTACCCAAGTAATTGCTCTGAATGTCCAGAGCTCCGGAAGGAGCCAGGGGGTGCATATCCTACTGCTGCTCCAGGCGGTGTGTTCTGCGGCAGGCCGCAGTGCTGTGTTCACACGGCATGGAGTGTCGGGAATCTAAGCCCCTTAATTTCTCTCCTTAATCATATTTGGGTACGGCTTAACCAGGGAGGATTGGCTGAGGGGATTTGTTTCAGAACATTACCCCGCAGAGAGAGCTGGTAAGTGGAGGAAGATAGAGCGCGCCTGCCTCCTGGCTTCTACGAATTGCTAGGCAACAAGTGCAGCTGCTCCCCCAGTCACTGCTAGACTCTGAGATGTGGAAACTGAGGTTTGTTGAGAGGACCTCATTTTCCGGTAATTGGTAAACCTCTTGGTTGAGATGCTGGGATCAGTGAGAGAATCTGTGTTTTTAGCTCCGCAGTAGAGAAAGATTATCACTCGGAACCAGTAATTTCAGGCCAAGTGCCCCGCTTTACTTGTCATTCCCCTCTTCATATTTCATCTGGAGAGCCCACCAGATTTTAGTATGTGGAGTCTCTGAGCCAAATACTCATGACCTGTGGAGTTACTGTGCATCTCGTTATTCCAAGGGAGGAGCAACCACCCCATTACTGGATCCATCGGAAACTTTATGGGCAGTTCACAATGAGGCCCTAACAGTTAGGGGCATATTTACCAAAAAGTCACACCGCATTGCAGCAAGTCACGTTACTGCACTGTGTGACAGGGAAGGGGCAGGAATGCACCATATTTAACATAGTATTGCACATTCCCATCTTTCCCCAGCATGGTGCAAGGGTGCCTGCGTTGTGAGCAGGATTGATTTTGTGCAGGAAAGGGCACCTTCCTGCAAAAAAAAAAAAAATCCCCTGGGTTATTTTCCTCTTTCTTTGTGTGCTGCAGAATGCAGCACACATAGAAAGAGGAAGTAACGAGGAGAAATAAAGATATTCCTCCTCGTTATGCCTCCCCTGGGAAGGCGTAGCATTCTGATGCATTCCCAGGTCTACCACTATTGGTAAATCTGGGAATGTTTCAGAATCCATGGGTGGATGCGTGGGAACACCCACACTCCACCCATGGAATGCCTTCCCAGGGCAGAGTAATTCAACGCAGCAATTTGTGCAACGTTGCTCTTTATCAAGCCACTCAGGGCGGCGCAAGGTGGCCTTGCGTGGTTTGATAAATCCAACTAAAGAGTTGTGTCACTTTTGCATCCTGTTGCGTGGCGCAAAAGTAAAGCAACCCTATGATAAATCTGTCCCATAGTATGTAAAGTTACTTCTTCACTCACTGGGTGATTATTGTCTCAGCCACTGGATATTAGTGTATCTACAAATTAGAGTTCTCGAGTATGAGTCAGTGGGCTAGTGTAATCATCTACACCTTTGATAATTGGACTAGTGCTTTGTTCAGCCATTGGGAACTCATTATGTAAAAGGCGCACTGTCCCAGCCTGCGCTACGTGCACCTTTATTTAGGTGCACTGGGTGCAATTAGAGACAGTGCCTCCAATTACAGATAATGTGCTGCTCAAGGGCAACGGTGAACTAGTGGCTGACTTGGGGGCAATACATTGGTGAAAGGCGGAGCAACTGTCTTTCACCGAGCAGGCGGCACACGGCCTGCATTACAAAGGGGTCAAATATCCCCCTGCTGGAGTGCAGTGAGTGACTGAACGCTCCTAAAGGGGGTATCCGAAGGTTCATTGAACCACCTTTGTCTGCTTCCAGGGGGCACCCTTGGAAGTACACTGTGTGCCTCCTGATGGTCTCTTTACTTCTGCACCCTTGTACATATAACAGCTTTGGTTGAGAGATAAAGTGTTTACCTCCATAGCATGGCACACTGTCCCCATGCTAATATGTGTTTCAGTGTGACCTGTATTACAGAAGGGGGCACACAAGTGTCTGCGCCCCCTTCTGTAATTCCAAAGGGTAGGAAATTGGGTTATTAGTTGTGTGGGCTGTACAAGTAATAGGTTCACAATTGTCTTTACTGGGAACCAAGCACCCCATTGTAGTGCTAGACGTTCTCAGGGTAACTGGCAGAGCAATCCAAGGCCTACTCAGTGGAGGTGTTGTGGGCTAGTAATCACTGTTCACTGGAACACATTAATAACACTCAATAAATGAATGCCAAGTCAGTACTTTTTCTTTAGAAAAAGAGATTTCCATTTATTATACACACACTACTACATGCTATGCAGTCATTTACAAATATGTACATTGGCAGATGGAAAATACCATATATGATATTGTATAATCACCTTTGAACCCCCTAAAGGGGTCACACAACCATATAAGTTAAGTCTATTGGCTTGTTCAAAGGTTCAACATAAACCACATGTAAAATACATCATTTTGTATTTAATGTAATCATCAGTCAATAATAATCATGGGTCAATGCACTTATTAACCCCTTTGGTGCGTGCGTTGGTCAATGGCCGATGCACGCACTACCTCTCTGGTGCGGCACACATCCATTGGCCGACATCAGGGAGGGCCCCCTTAAATCCTCCGGTGCAAAGCACCGGAGATTGTTTTTTCCCCGGGGGAGATGCAGAAGGCTTTCCGCGTCTCTGCCCGCCCCCTCTCCCTCCCATCTGTGACGTCAGTGCGCCACGAGGCGCTCTGATGTCACAGTTTTCTAAACCGGAGCCGAGGAAGCAGCAGCTAAGGCCTCGCTTGACTCCGATCGGGAAAACAGGCTGAAAAGGCCTCCCCAGCGTTCAGAGAGGCGTCGTTTGAAAGGGGAGAGTCTCCCCTTTCAAATGAGGCCTTTTTGAAAGAGTTTCCTGGCAGTGGATCGCGGCTGCACTGCGATCCATGGCCAAAAAAAACCACTAGACACCAGGGATGTCAGTCTGTCTTGCCTTTTATTGCAGTCAGTCATAATTCCTTTATTGCATAATTAATTTAAGTCATTGCAATATGTGTACAAAAGCATGAATATAAATCGAATGATTTGTGTGCGTAGACAGAAAAACTGACTTAGAGATATACAACTAAGCCTCATTAAATCCATTCCATAAGAGACAAAACAAATTACAAATTCATGAGTAAAGTCAAGGCTAAAACCTGATCGTTAATTTGCAAAGATGCTACGGCTGTGCAAACTGTACGTATAGTGCACATTATCTTAGATGCAAAATGAGTAAGGTTAGAGTTAAAAAAAATCCCCTGTTGATCTGGGGGTCGCAGATAAATCCTGGGGATAGATATCTGCTCAAATCTTCATAAAAATAAGTTAAATGTGTAAAACAGTGCTTAAAGTGCTTGGTGAAACAAACGGAAATTATAGGCCAGTCATTCGTGGAGAAAAAAGAAATTAGTTCTTCACAGTAATAGTTAAGGAGTTAATCCAACTTTATCTTTAAGTAACGCTCTTAGCAGGCTGATATACTTGCCAAATTTTGCCGTCACATGGCTACACTATGTTAAAAACCAAGTTGGTGGCCTCTTTACAAGTTCATATCCCGTTTTTAAGAAGGAAAGGTTTAAGCAAGGTGCAACAGGCATTCAGGAGTGCGGGACAGCAGCACAAAAGGTGGTTAAACGTTTCCTTTTGGTGTCCACAAAGTCTGCACTTAACTATCATGGAAAGTGAGTGCCATTTTGGGTTCAACTCTTTGGTCTGTAGGCACATCAACCTTGCCACCATGATTTGTTTTAAACATATCTTTCCAATCGCGCTCCAAAGGTATGGCTGTGGTCTCAGATATGGCGGATCTTGAGTATCACATGAAGTGGCCACTGCAGCAAATACTGGAGTGCAGTTAGATTTTAATTTTGCCAAATTAGCTAGCACTGACTGTGTCTTTATCTGTCATTTAAGGATTTATTTTAGGGCTGAGTGTGATAGATAACTGTTTATCGTTTAGCATTGACAGTTCTATTTGGAGTGTGTCCACTGATTTGATTAAGTAGTTCGACCAGAGGTTTGACTTTAGGGTGAAGATATGTTGAAGAATGGATTTCATGGTATTTGGAGGAGCTTTGATGATCCTATAATAGTATTTTAAAAATGCTCCCATGTTAGACCACATTTGCTCCTCGAGGCCCAGTTCTAATCTGATCTTATGACCTCTTGTGTAGGTTGGGAGTCTAAAAATTCTCTTATATGCTTGGAGTTGAAATTTGTCAAGTGTTTTAGTGAGATTTTCCGGAAAGGCCTCTTGGCCACAATTAAGTGCTGGTAAGAGGGAGGCCTGTAGGACCCTTTGTCGTATTGTTGATGGGCTCTCTAGAATTGTATTGAGCTGGCTTAAGCTCATGGTGATCAGCGCTGCCTTGGTTTTAAGTTGCCCAAGTGAGTTTTGGGTCCACCCTTTGTTGACAGCCACACACCCAAATAATTATGGTCATTTGTCTTTTTGGACTTTTAAGGTACCCAGACTTCAAATAGTGTTTGCTTTCTTGTTGATTCGTCCGAATACAATAACTTTTGTCTTTGCCACGTTGATAGTCATTTTGTTTACTTCATTGTATTTATGTAGAGCGTTCAGGGCTTTTTGAATCCCCATTCTTGAGTGATCCAGTAATACTATATCATCTGCGTATTCTAATAATAATGTTTTCTTAAAAGACCCAATTTTCGGTGCAATCAAGTTTGCCTGTTTTAGGGCTGAATACATGTCAGCTGTGTACAGGTTAAATAAAAGGGGGGCCAAGACGCACCCCTGCTTTAATCCACTATCTGTCATTATTTTCCCTGTTGTGACTGTTTCAGAAAGCTTGATCTTGACCCAAGTTGAAGTGTATAATGACATTATTGCCCAGAGCAGATTGTTTGGAATGCCCCAGTCCTGTAATTTCTGCTACAGTATGTTCCTGTCCATTGAGTCAAAAGCAGAGGTATATTCAATAAAGCATGCGTATAAAGACTTAGGGGGCCGATCCCGATCTCGGTCGGAGGCGCACCCAATACCATTCGGTCGGGAAAAAAGCCATGCGAATGCCTGTTTCCCGACCGATCCGTACAGCATACCGAACGAGTAAGTACGATGCGCACAACAGCACAGAATCCGGCCGAGTCGTACTCACCCAATCCAGGTCCTGTTCTCCGACCGAGGCGAATCCGGAAACGCAGAATCGAGTCGCACGGAAGGGAAAATGCAGCTCCGTCCGGCCGAACAAGTACGATGCGCTTTCCGTACGCGCCGAACCCGTCGCTACGCACGGCACGTCAAAGCATCCGGGAGAGGCGCACATAAGCTCCGATTCACGCCACAACACGATCCACGGCTACGAGGCGAACACGCCAGCGACGAGGATGACGCGAAGCGACGAGGACGACGCGAAGCAACGAGAAAGACGAATGACACGAACCAACCATGAATCCCTTCGTCCCGATCATACCAATATTCTACATTTACTACCGGAACAGGCACGGACGCGTACGGCGCAGAAGGTAAGTCAGACACCAACCACAAAACACATACAACACGTACACGACACATCACACACACACAGAGGGATGCAGAATTTACTTACACCAGCAACAGCAGCACCATAGGGGCGGGATGCCCATCACCAATGCCACATATGCACACAGGGGCCTGAATGCGCACCACCACCCCTACCCAGGGGGCCGGATGCCAACCACCACTACCACCCTTAGCCAGGGGGGTGCCAGATGCCCACCACCACTACCACCCTTACCCAGGGGGGCTGGATGCCTACCACAACTACCACCCTTAGCCAGGGGGGTGCCAGATGCCTACCACTACTACCACCCTAAGCCAGGGGGGCTGGATGCCAACCACCACTACCACCCTTAGCCAGGGGGGTGCCAGATGCCCACCACCACTACCACCCTTAGCCATGGGGGTGCCAGATGCCTACCACTACTACCACCCTTAGCCAGGGGGCTGGATGCCTACCACTACTACCACCCTTACCCAGGGGGCTGGATGCCTACCACTACTACCACCCTTACCCAGGGGGTGCCAGATGCCTACCACTACTACCACCCTTACCCAGGGGTGCCAGATGCCTACCACTACTACCACCCTTACCCAGGGGGCTGGATGCCTACCACTACTACCACCCTTAGCCAGGGGGTGCCAGATGCCTACCACCACTACCACCCTTACCCAGGGGGCTGGATGCCTACCACTACTACCACCCTTAGCCAGGGGGTGCCAGATGCCTACCACCACTACCACCCTTACCCAGGGGGGCTGGATGCCTACCACTACTACCACCCTTACCCAGGGGGGTGCCAGATGCCTACCACTACTACCACCCTTACCCAGGGGGTGCCATATGCCTACCACTACTACCACCCTTACCCAGGGGGCTGGATGCCTACCACTACTACCACCCTTAGCCAGGGGGTGCCAGATGCCTACCACCACTACCACCCTTACCCAGGGGGGCTGGATGCCTACCACTACTACCACCCTTAGCCAGGGGGTGCCAGATGCCTACCACCACTACCACCCTTACCCAGGGGGGCTGGATGCCTACCACTACTACCACCCGTAGCCAGGGGGTGCCAGATGCCTACCACTACTACCACCCTTACCCAGGGGGGCTGGATGCCTACCACTACTACCACCCTTAGCCAGGGGGTGCCAGATGCCTACCACCACTACCACCCTCACCCAGGGGGGCTGGATGCCTACCACTACTACCACCCTTACCCAGGGGGCTGGATGCCTGTCACTACTACCACCTCTACCCATGGGGAGCTGGATGCCTACCACTACTACCACCCTTACCCAGGGGGGCTGGATGCCTACCACTACTACCACCCTTACCCAGGGGGTGCCAGATGCCTACCACTACTACCACCCTTGCCCAGGGGTGCCAGATGCCTACCACTACTACCACCCTTACCCAGGGGGCTGGATGCCTACCACTACTACCACCCTTAGCCAGGGGGTGCCAGATGCCTACCACCACTACCACCCTTACCCAGGGGGCTGGATGCCTACCACTACTACCACCCTTAGCCAGGGGGTGCAGATGCCTACCACCACTACCACCCTCACCCAGGGGGGCTGGATGCCTACCACTACTACCACCCTTACCCAGGGGGCTGGATGCCTGTCACTACTACCACCTCTACCCATGGGGGGCTGGATGCCTACCACTACTACCACCCTTACCCAGGGGGGGCTGGATGCCTACCACTACTACCACCCTTACCCAGGGGGGTGCCAGATGCGTACCACTACTACCACCCTTACCCAGGGGGTGCCAGATGCCTACCACTACTACCACCCTTACCCAGGGGGTTGGATGCCTACCACTACTACCACCCTTAGCCAGGGGGGTGCCAGATGCCTACCACCACTACCACCCTTACCCAGGGGGGGCTGGATGCCTACCACTACTACCACCCTTAGCCAGGGGGGTGCCAGATGCCTACCACCACTACCACCCTCACCCAGGGGGGGCTGGATGCCTACCACTACTACCACCCTTACCCAGGGGGGCTGGATGCCTGTCACTACTACCACCTCTACCCATGGGGGGCTGGATGCCTACCACCAACACCACCCCCACTCATAGGATGGACAATGCATGACACAACCAGCACACCACAACCTAGGGAATGCAAGAAAAAGACATCCCCCCAACACCATGACAAGCGTGTGTAGACTGTGTCAAATGCCTACAACACTGAACATGACTTTGAACATACAATGTGACCCCCTATCACATGTGCCACACATATATGTGTGTGGCCCCCACAATGCAAGCAGGCCATGACCATTGTGGCAATGGGGTCCAAACCCCCATCATCACAGTGACCAAAATGTAAGTGTGGGGTCCATATCTGAAGCACATTTTGAACATTGTGGCAATGGGGTCCAAACCCCCATCATCACAGTGACCAAAATGTAAGTGTGGGGTCCATAGCTGAAGCACATTTTGAACATTGTGGCAATGGGGTCCAAACCCCCATCATCACAGTGACCAAAATGCAAGTGTGGGGTCCATAGCTGAAGCACATTTTGAACAGTGTGGCAATGGGGTCCAAACCCCCATCATCACAGTGACCAAAATGTAAGTGTGGGGTCCATAGCTGAAGCACATTTTGAACATTGTGGCAATGGGGTCCAAACTCCCATCATCACAGTGACCAAAATGTAAGTGTGGGGTCCATAGCTGAAGCACATTTTGAACAGTGTGGCAATGGGGTCCAAACCCCCATCATCACAGTGACCAAAATGTAAGTGTGGGGTCCATAGCTGAAGCACATTTTGAACATTGTGGCAATGGGGTCCAAACCCCCATCATCACAGTGACCAAAATGTAAGTGTGGGGTCCATAGCTGAAGCACATTTTGAACAGTGTGGCAATGGGGTCCAAACCCTCATCATCACAGTGACCAAAATGTAAGTGTGGGGTCCATAGCTGAAGCACATTTTGAACATTGTGGCAATGGGGTCCAAACCCCCATCATCACAGTGACCAAAATGTAAGTGTTGACAAAGAAAGAGCTGCAACTGCCAAACTGCATGGATGATTCCTGGTCACAGAACATAAAACACATCAGTGGCAAAGTAGTGCATGTGTCCCATTGCAACATAAATTGGGGGAGCCAAATACTGCAGTGAAAATAAGACATACCTTTGGCCATGTGCAGACAAACAACACCCATGGGGGCTGACACTGTCAACATTCATCAATGACACAATGACAGAAGTGACCATCAGAATGCAGACCCACATATTTGCACCAATGGGCACACAAATGCAGATACCCTGTGGAGACTGTAGATGTGAGGTGAACAGATACCATACCATGGCAGCAATGGGACACACAAACCATGATCATTGTGCTGACCGATGACCTAGGAGTCCCAGGGACAGCAGGGGAAAGCCACCAAACTACATACAGCCAATGGCACACCCAAGATATGCCAATGCAGTGGTGCAGATGCACAAACACAAACAGGCAGACCCACACTGCACATCATACACAACAGGTGAGGGGGGTGCCAGTGTCCCCAGGCAACCACACAACACATGAGGAGACCTGAATACCAATCATACAGATGTGCATACAGTGCCACACAAAGGTAACTCATGGATCCAAATCCCCTATGTGGGCAAGCAGGCATTGTCAGATGAGAGGGAGCACAAATCACACATGTCACACAGGCACGTAGGAACAGCAACTGACACAGCAAGACACAGACACACCACAGCACTACCCCCAGGGCCCCCACAATGGGGTGACCCTGGGCTGCATTACAATCCCACTGTGATGACAAAGCTAAATGTCGTTCACACTGTGAACCACAGTCATGTGTCCTGAGCAACAAACTACCATCACACCTACACAAGCACAAATCAATCAGCATGGCCAGTAAGCCAAGGCCAACATGGAGGCAGGGGCCTAGCCGGGCAACAACTCTCATCTGCACACACTCAACACCACACCCCTCGACCTCCAACAATGTGCAGCAGTGAAGCACACATGCACTGGTGACATTGCACATGCACCCATGACTATTCCAGGGTGGTGGGTGGGAACCAAGGTGCAGAAACACATCACACATGGCCACTCAACAAGACTCCTGAATGTCTGACACACTGCACACTACGCTGTACATGGACAAGACGGCAATACCACACCAACCAATGGGATCCCAGCCACAGTCACACACCAATGAAGAAGCCAAGGTCACCCACAAAGAACACACATAGACAACAACCAACATTGCAGCCCGGACCCTGAGGAGTGCCAGCAGTCACACACACAACGTGTCACAATCACTGAAAGATAACACAAACTGGAAATCACATGACAGGGGCAAACAACAAGTGCCAAGGGGAAACCTGACTGTGACCCATCTGCGTCTGCACACAAACTCAGCCCTGACAGCAAACACACCTATGGGTGACACCCTGATGACCAGTAATGTGCCATGCACCCACATCACAGAGAACCCAGGGAGAAGACTTTGGGGGAACATAGGTCAACTCAGCAAGCATCACAAACAGGTACAACACTAGGGATCCCAGCATGCACAGCTAAACGGAAGTGAACACACAGACATGCACATACAACACACACCTTGGGCGCAGGCAATGTCACAGGAGTACACACTGCCATGAGGGGACTCCACTCCTGTGTGAGGAAAGCTGTGCCATATGTTGCCTCAGTAGGGCCCCATCATGTCAGCTGAGCACTTGGTCACACAATCAACAATTAGCACCAAATGAGGGCTAACGTCACATCAGCCTGGTCATGGAAGTGCCAACGAAATCATCAGCACAGATCCAACACACTTGTATAGCAATGTTGCACTGACAACACAGATGAGTCCTTCCCCATTGATGCCCAAACCTGCATGTCCAGTGGAGATGGCCACACGGTCAGGGAAGTAGACAAATTGAACAATGGCAGGCACAACAGATGTGCAGGGGTGGAAGCCACAGATGTGAAATTGCTAATGTAAGTAGGAAATCCCATTGCCAAATACTGAACACATGACACCCTCAGATGCTGCTATGGATGACATGGATACACCACAGGATAGGACACATTCCCCCTGGACCACATGGGTTCCTGCACAGTAACACTTCATTATCATGAGACCAAATATCACCATCACTGCAGCAAGGGCATGGTTAGCATCATCAACAACATGTACATCAGAAGCATAAGCACTAGAGAACAGAAAGTTGCTTTATTCAGCATATGTGTGTAATGAAAACTGAAAGTCCAGAAAAAACACAAAGGCCAATGGCCAGTCCATTGTCAAAGTCCAAACAGGGTGACAGTGGCAGATGTCACCCTACGCATGCCTGCACAAAACCAGGGACAATCCACTAGGAGGGGCAACCGGGGGGCAGGCCAGGCACCGCAGGGACAGGATCAGGGCTCACCAGGAGGAAGCAGGGAAGGGGTGGTGGGTGCTGGAGAGCCACTGACAACTGCAGTGGAGGTGTCTGACATGGTGTGTGCCGGCACAACTGGGGGGCATGACTCAGATGTTGTGGGTGCCGGCACGACTGCAGTGGACCCTGCAGATGGAGTGGACAGGTCCGCCACTGCAGTGCCCAAGTCAGACAGGGTGGTAGTGGACTCCACTGCAGTGCCTACCACCAGGGGAGGAGAATGGGGAACAGGCAAGGTGGGCTGGACAGAGGGGGAGGACACCCTCACCACATCAGTGGCACAGACAATCGCAGCGGGGGTGTGGTGCCGGGAGAGCAAGTGGCAGGGGGAGAAGGCCGGATCCTCTTGGGGATGGTATATCTGTGGGTGGGGGAACCTGGGGCAGGGTGTGGTGGGGGCACCTGTGGAGTGGGGTCTGAGGGATGGAGGAAGGAGACCTGGTGCCTGAGCTGCAGGGCGGCGCCGGGGTCTTGCTCTTATGACTCCGGGGGGACTTGCGGGTGGGGGCCTCAGTCTGTCTGCGCCTGGGGGAGGGTGTCCGGGGGCGAGGGGCACTCTGCTCCATGTGGGTGGGCTTCCTCTTCCCCCTGAATGCTGTATCAGCTGGATCGGAGGGGAAGAGGCCGAGGTCACTGAGGAAGAGCCGCTGGGTCTTTGGGGTTGCAGGTGAGGCAAGGGAGGGTGCTTTGGAGGGAGAGGCAACTGAGGACTGCGCAGTGCTCGTGGATGCGTGTGTGTGTTCCAGGGCCCCATCCCCTGTGAGTCTGGTTTCAGTCCCCTGACTGTGCGTGCGTGTGCGTTTTGTTTGTGGCGTGTGTGTCTGTGTGCTGGATGTGTGTGTGCTGGTGTGTGCCTGTGCCAGTGTGTGTGTGCTTGGGACGGGTAAGGTGCTGGGGAGTGTGGATGGAGCAGAGGCAGGAGGGGTGAGGGACTGTCTGAGGAGGGACACTGCTGCCATCAGGGAGGAGTCCATGGACCTATTGCCCCTCTGTAGGTCAGACATGCCCGATGAGATGCCCTCCATGAACGACACCAGCTGAGTCAACAGAGTGGTGTGCGCATGGAGGACACTCAGCATGGCTGTCTGCCCTACATGGAGCTGCGAAGGAGGTACACAGACTCCTCACTCAGGGCAGCAGGGGACACAGGGGCAGGGGGTGGAGTGCCTGGCCTAAAGGAGACACGCTCCCGAACATGGGAGCCTCCACGGACCTGGGGAGTGGGAGCCGATGGGAGGGCGGTAGTGGTGCTGGTGGTGGCGGGGACAGCAACACTAGCTGGGGTGTGGTGGCTGCTGACACCCGCCTCCATAAGGGAGTCATCCTCCGAGTTGCTCTGGTCCTCAGCTGAGGTGGATGGTGCTGAGGACTCCTCGGTGTGGCTCCCCTCGCCCTCCGTGCCACTGGGTCCCTCCGACCACTCCTCGGCTGCTGACCCAGTCTGGCTCTCCGGCTCCTCCTGGTCCGTGGAGCTGTCCCCTTCCGTGGCCGTGGATGTATCTGCAAACAATGGGGAAACAGACAGACATCAGTCACCTGCACCAAACGCACACACCACTGTGAGCACAGCACATTACAGAGCAAGCCCTGGCATCATTAGTTGTACATTGCTAAAAGTGCCCTAACTGAACAGGAGAAGCCAATTGTCAGTCTGATGCCAACCATGGCACTCACATCCCACATGGCCTTGCACCCATCTGTTTGGTGTCTGTTGGATAGCAACACCCCAGTGTGGACACATGCACCAACTACACAGTAGTTGGACAGTGCAGAGGACACGGTGTAGCATGTGGACATGCACACATCACAACTCTTGCCACTGAGTCAGTACAGGTTTCCGGATGAAAGGGACGCCCAGAGTCAAATAGGAAATGCATGTGATGCATACCAGCGACAGACACCATGATGCACCCATGTCCTGATAGCCATCGCCACAATGGTGTGCATGTAGCACATGTCACTCCCCTGCAGGATCACCAATAAGTAGACACATGCCATGGCGGAGGCATGACTGCTAAGTCATACATCACTGTCTCAGTGATGTATGACTTGGCAGCCAGACAACAACACTCTGCACTGTGTCACAATAGTAGGTCATGGGGAATGCAAGTCCTGGAGCTGCACAAGTGCACATGTACATCCCCCACACAACACATCATCTTAACCCTCATCTGTCCAGGTCATACCGATTGGACATATGGGAGACCTGTGACACTACCCTCTGAACCTGAGCCCCTCACAATCTGCTGTGAATGGGGAACAGCTGCCTGAACTTCACATTCGCATACCCCAGTCTGCACGGGCAGCTGATCAAACACCTATGTGACACACAAGTATCGTCTCCTATGGTCACATCTCCAGTGGCATGCTGAGCCCCTACCGAGAAACACCCCAGCAGTCCTGGCAACAAATCCACAGCACACTGACACAGAGGCAGACACCTGAGGGGTCAAATCACTGCTCACAATGTGTCAGCTGATACACGGGAGTGGGAGTACAGAGTGCATTGCATGGCCTGGAGTAGGCATGACTGTCCTGCCCCACATGAATGAGGGATGAGCCCTGGACAGTGGATAGCTGGCTATGTATGTGTGACACACGTAATCTGCACACTCCTGGGGCCCAAACATTGTTCCCACCCACTGCATGGGTGTGTGCCACATACCCCAGGCACATGTGGTGGCTCAGCTCAGCAAGTGGACCGCATATCAAAGCAACACGCAGATTACATGTCCGAACACAGGCGTTGTGTGAACAATGGACCCACCCATGATGCCCACAACAGAGTTAGGGAAACAGATGCTGTCCCCCACCTTTAGTGAAGCAAACTGCAAGGACACAGTCCCAAGTGACACAATTCCCTGAATGTAAGGGCCACACCTGGGTATCAGATGAGGAGTGGGCAGTGCACAATAGAGGGACATGGCTCCTGGACAACATGACTGCTGTACTGTGGCAGTTTAACCAGGCCAGAGGAGGGCACATAGCATGTAATACAGAGTTCACAGTGCAGTCTTTGACTCACCCCCTTCTTGCTGCTGTCTGGCCTTCAGCTGCCCATCCAGGTCTGGAAATACCACCGCCAGGATCTGGAGCATGTGGGGGGTCAGGGTCCGTGTTCCGCCCCTCCTGCGAGGAGGCGACAGCTTCAGCTGGACCCGTGCAATCCTCCGGGTCCAGCCCCGAAGGTCCTGCCACCTCTTCTGGCAGTTGCGGATCCGGCGCTTGTAGATCCCCACGGACCGGACAGCCCGGACGATGTCCTTCCAGATCTCCTGCTTCCGATGGGCATTAACCTGTCAGGATGACAACGTGAAAAGGCCATTACTACACATGCAACATATCCGTGCATGACACAGTTGTATATATATGTCTCAATCACAGGGGCACATGATGTACACAGGCAGTGCAACGCTGCCCATGGACAGTTTGCCAGATGTCACTACATGGTATCATTGCATGGGAAGTAAAACCTTGTTCAAATGCACTGTCACTGCACCATACCTGTCCAGTGCATTTCACTACACACTATGGGGGGTGACAACTACTCAGTGAGCCTGCTAGCCAGTGGCGTGCAGACTTTCAGCCTTGCTAGTCAGACAAAATGCACATTCAGAAAGGCAGTGCACAGAACACTCACCTGCTCCCCTGGTGTCCCATATAGCTTGCTGTACTGTGGAAGTAGGCTGTCCAGCAGGGCCTGGTTCTCCTCAAGGCTGAAGGCTGGGGCTCTCTCCACAGTACGTGCCATTGCAGGGTCCAGAGGGGCAGAGACAGCAGCAGTGCAGTGGCAGATGTCGTCCTGGAGCATGTAGTGCAGGCAAGTGAGCTCTCAGGGGAACAGCCAGCAATATATATGTGCTGGAGAGGCAGATACTGTCCCTTGTGTCCAAAGTGATAGGTCCAAGTCGTTTGCATCTTCTGAATCTGGCCAATCCATGGAATAGCAGCACCAATACACACCCACAGCATCCTTCAAATCTTCAACTTCATGACATACATGATTTTGCAACATTGTTGTGGGTGACCAACTGAATTTCCAGCAACCGACTCGTTCGAATTTCGAAACGCGTCCGTTGCCAGGCTAGGCCATTGTCAATGGGTGCGCACCGATCGGTCCATTGCGGTACAACGCGTACAGGGGTACAACGCGTACCCGCACACATTGAATGCAATGGGCCGGCCGGGGCACCGATCGGTCCATTGCGGTACAACGCGTACAGGGGTACAACGCGTGCACCGCACACATTGATTGCAATGGGCGGCCGGGGCACCGATCGGTCCATTGCTGATCAACGCGTACAGGGGTACAACGCGTACCCGCACACATTGAATGAAATGGGCCGGCCGGGGGCACCGATCGGTCCATTGCGGTACAACGCGTACAGGGGTACAACGCGTACCCGCACACATTGAATGCAATGGGCCGGCCGGGGCACCGATCGGTCCATTGCGGTATAACGCATACAGGGGTACAACGCGTACCCGCACATTGAATGCAATGGGCCGGCCGGGGGCAGCGATCGGTCCATTGCTGATCAACGCGTACAGGGGTACAACGCGTACCCGCACACATTGAATGCAATGGGCCAGCCGGGGGCACCGATCGGTCCATTGCGGTACAACACGTACAGGGGTACAACGCGTACCCGCACACATTGAATGCAATGGGCCGGCCGGGGGCACCGATCGGTCCATTGCGGTACAACGCGTACAGGGGTACAGCGCGTACCCGCACACATTGAATGCAATGGGCCGGCCGGGGGCACCGATCGGTCCATTGCGGTACAACTGCGTACAGGGGTACAACGCGTACCCGCACACATTGAATGCAATGGGCCGGCCGGGTGCACCGATCGGTCCATTGCTGTTCAACGCATCCCTGTACAAGTGACTGGCATATGTCACCATGCCTGTCTCAGATGGACATATGCCAGCCACAGATAGCTCCCAGGGAGTGAGGGGCACACCTACAACACGACAGCCTGTCCAAACTGTATGATAAGGCATGTAAGGCTGCATTTCCTATTGTGTGTATGTTGGTGTACATGTTGTCCTGTGGGTGTCACCTGGGGGCAGCCACCCCCAGGCTGTGCACGTGTTCATGGGGACAGGATCCTGGGTGTTACGTGTACATGACCACTGTGATGTGCAACTGTTCATATCTGTGCATGTGCCATGGTCACATTTCACGGTGGTGTATGTGTATGTCATGTCACATACCCCGTGAGTCCCATGTGGGACGGTATGTTTGAGCCAGGGTGTCCCAGTGGCACAATAGTGATGGTCCTCCACAGTCTGTGTGCATGTAGTGTTTACAATGTCTCTGATTTCATGTGCACAATGGGAGACAGTCTCCACATCCACATTGTGTGTGCATGGACTTTGATGTTGTGAGTGTGTGTGTCACAGACGTCCATGTCTGTCCTGCAGTGGCAAGTGGGACCACTACCTGTGGGGGTCATAGTTGTTTTGCAGTGGTGTATACATGATACTCCATGTAATGCCAGTGTCCATGTGGCAATACAGGGTCCCTGGGAATGTACTTGTCGTTGAGCTGTGATGCCTGGGGCACATCTGTCCTCACATGTCACTGTGGGGGGTGATTGTGACACAGCAGCAGGAGATGGGAACTGTGACACGGCCTCATGATATCCAATGGGCCAACCTGGGACTTATTGATGCCACTTGTTGAACCGTGATGACAGATGTTGGCCATGTATGTACCATACATGTCCTTACGGAACTGCACACTTCATGTAGTTGTGCCTCATAATGATGTATGTTGGGATATTGAGTGTGTTCAATGCCGCATATGTGGACTGACTGACAATCTTGCTTTCTTCTCCTCTGCACTGCAGGGCTCCTGCTGTCCATCGACCATTCCCAGACCTGGCAACGATGGTGGAACGGGACAGCATCCGGCGGTACCGCTTCACCAGGCAGCTGATTGAGGATTTGGCAGTGCAGTTGGCCCCACATTTGCAGCCTGGCCGGCCGTATCCTACAACGCTGACCCCCAAGGTGAAGGTGATGGCAGCCCTACACTTCTTTGCCAGCGGTACCTTCCAACATACTGTGGCGACTGCTGGTGGGATGTCACAGACCATGTTGAGCCGTGTGCTCCGCGATGTTTTGGTGGCAATGTTGCTATTCCTGAACCGGTACATCTATTTCCCTAGACTGCAACGACTCACTGACGTGAAGAGTGACTTCTATGCCCTGGGGAGGATGCCGCATGTCATTGGCTCCATTGATGGGACACATGTGGCTTTGGTACCACCACAGGCCCAGGAGCAGGCCTACCGTAACCGCAAGCACTACCACTCGGTCAATGCACTGGTGGTGTGTCTTGCAGATATGACCATCACACACATGTGTGCCCGTTTCCCTGGTTCAGCACACGATGCCTTTGTGATGAGGAGTAGTCGCATCCCCAGGATGATGGCACAGATGCAGAACCAGCGTGCCTGGCTTGTCGGTGTGTACTGACTTTGTGCCATTGTCTGTGATCTGATCTGTAGTATTCCGCCCACTTTTCCAAGTCAGCTAATGTGCACTTGTCTGTCCGTAGGTGACTCGGGATACCCCAACATGCCGTAGTTGCTGACACCCCTCAGGAACCCTGTGACACCAGCCCAGATGCGCTACAATGAGGCACATGGTCGGACCAGGAGAGTGATTGAGCGGACATTTGGTCTCCTGAAGAGCCACTTCCGCTGCCTGGACAAGACAGGAGGGTCCCTCCCATATGCCCCTGCGAAAGTGTGCAAGATTATCATCATCTGCTGCATGCTCCACAACCTGGCAGTGCGGAAGGAGTTGCCTCTCATCCAGGATGACAATGACCAACATCCGCCACCTGTGGAGGATCCTGGCCTGGACCACGATGCCAGTGATGATGATGATGATGAGGGTAATGTCTGCACACAGCTCATCACCAACTTCTTTAGCTGAATGTGAGTATCCTGAGGTGTCATGTCAATGATGTGAGTTGGCATGATATGTGTAGGTGGTGCTCTGGTGCTGTTGGAGTGTGTCCATGGGCTACTTGACTAGATGTGTGTAGCGATGTGTGCTTACAGGTGGTCTGTACTCCCCAACAGTGTTGACATGCTAACTTGGTTCTGGGTGGGTATCTTGTAACATGTATTGTGCATGAGTTTTGCTGTTCTGTCCTGTTCTCCATTGCTTTTGACTGTGTGTCATTTCTGTCCTTCACAGGGTACTTTCAGATTCGTTTGGTCAACTGTGTCCATTGACGATGTGATTGTACTTCCAGGGTGGTAGCTGTTGTGTCCCTACAGGTGATGTGCGCCACACCCATGGACTTCCTTCCTTCTACAGTTGTTGACTGTGTGCCCGCTGCCAGGTGGGATTACCTTGCATCTGTAGTGGTTACGACATGTTGCAACTGTGTAATAAACCTGTGCTTCACTTTGTGATGTGCGTTGTCTGTGGTCACACATTTGACTGCCATTTGCTTACTGAACCTGTGGGCTACTTGACTACAACTGGGAATAGGTGTGGTGTCTGTGCATTGCACCGTCTTCCCTGGCAACATCAGTGTAGGCAATGAGTCAGATGGCCTAGGTGTGTATGTGTTGTGTAGCCCTGGTGGTGTGTCTCCCTCATATGTGTCACGTTGCCTTTACTCACATGCCTGTGTTGTACTTGCTGTTGCAGTTCGCATACACAGTGTAATTTTGCAGTTCATCATCCCCATAACAGCACCCACGTTGGAATCACAACAGAGGCAAGTATGGTGTATTAGTGTGTTTATTGTGATACATTTGTGTGAATAGTGCATAGGATGGGTAGTGCTGTACATATATCTTGCAATCAGAAGTTCCTAGGTGAATTGAAAGTCCTGGTAGACAAAATCCCCAGTATCGGGGCCACAGTTGTCTGAGACATTGGTCCAACTTGTACTCCCCATGCAATGTGTGGGAGTTGTGTTGCCGTCAACAGGGTGAACAGTCTGTGCACAAAGGTGAACATCCAGAACAGGTTCAGGCTTCCTGGGAGTTGCGCTTGGCCATCGGCCTCTCACTTGCCCCTCCTCGGACGACCCCTCTTCTTTGGGGGGCCCCTCAAGTACAGGCTGCTGCGGTGCAGGGGACTCTCTGCCAGAGTCATCCTCCCTCCCTGTGGCAGTTGCAGTTTGTTCAGCACCAGATGTTGTTGGCACACAGGGAGGTGTGGACTGGTTGCTGTTCATCTGGCGGAGGCATTGTAAAATGTCCCTGTGCACCGCCGTCATCTCTTGCAGTGCGTCCCACTTGGACTCCACGCGGGACATGTGTGAGTCCAAGCGGGCATGATGGGCAGCTTGCTGCTGTTTCATGTCTCTGAGGAGCCCTACTACCTGGCTGAGATCTCCGGTGCTGGACTGGTACGCATCGGCTATGCGTACCAGTTGTGGGTCATCATGCACACCAGCAACCTCTGCAAGCAGCGACCTGTGTCTCCCACCCCTCCCACCACCCCTGCCGACATGTGCAGAGCGTGCAGTGGCACGCACAGATGACCCTGGTCCCCCTTGGGGGTTGGTGGTGGTGGTGGTGTCCATGGCCCCACGTTGGTCCAGGGTCCCTGTGCTGGTGTTGCTCCTTGTTCTGTCCATGTCGGCAGGGATGGTATTTGTGGTGACAGTCGTTGGAGGGGTGGGTGCAGGGGGTGCAGCTGATGGTCCTGCTGGTGCTGCAGCTGGTGGTCCTGCTGGTGCTGCATGTAGACTTGCACCGGATGTGCCAGGTTGGTCTTCTTCGTCCGAGGAGGGCAGAGGCTGTACGACACCAGTGAGCTCCGCATCCTCTTGAGCCTGGGACTGGGACACCTCAGCGTCTGCTGATGTGTCCCCATCATCACCTGTTTTTGGGAGACACACACAATGTATGTTATGTTTCTGCAGGCATCAATGGTTGACAAACCTGACAGTTGTGACTGTGCCTCTGGGTGCGGGCCTGTACATTGCATTGTCCTAAGTCGTCACAGTCAGGGGTTGATATTGGTGTGGCACATTGTCCTGCATTATTTGGGCATTTCTATGTATTTGTTGGGGTGTGCATTGCCGATATATTGATAACCTAAGAGATCCTCTGGCTGTGGATGTTGTTGTATGTGTGAATTGGTGTAGATTATTTCGAAGAAAGACGTTTTTCTATGACTTTTGTCCTGACGGTACCCACTTTCTTCGTGTATTGGGTCCCTCTCATTTACTTGAGATTTGTTGGGGTGTGAACATGGTCTGCATTGGTTGTATTTAGTTGACAGCCGGCCCTCCTTCCCACCCAGCCAGTCAGTTATCCCACCATGGACTGTGCTTGCATTGCAGGGAGTGGATGTTGTCTCTCAGGATGTCAGTCAGTGGTGTTGTGCTGTTTGTTGGTGCACAGTTCCCAGCAGGGCCTTGTGCTCCCCACAGCAGTAGCCAGTGTCAGCCATCTTGTGAGTCCTTCTCCACTCCCTGTGATGTGAGCATGGTTCAGGGTGGTGTTGATGGGACAGTTGTGGGGGTGAGCTATGTCTGTGACTATGACTCCCATCATGCTATTGCCTCCACCCCACTTCCCAGCATTCCCATACTTACTTGCTTTTGTGGGGAGTTCAGTGTGTGTGGGTGTGAGAGCAATGGCAAGATGGCTGACAGTGGTGTCCTGCTGTTGGTTGGTGTGCAGTTCCCAGCATGCCCTTGTGCTCCCCACAGCAGTAGCCAGTGTCAGCCATCTTGTGTGTCCTTATCCACTCCCTGTGATGTGAGCATGGTTCAGGGTGGTGTTGATGGGCCAGTTGTGAGGCTGAGCAATATCTGTGCCTACTACTCCCATCATGCTATTGCCTCCACCCCCTTCCCAGCATGCCCATGCTTCCTTCCTTTTGACTCTGCTTCCCTGTGGGGTGGGCTGGCTGTGCTGACAGGATGGCTGGGAGTGTTGTCCTGGCAGTTGTTTGGCTAAAAGTCCCAAGAGTGTCCCTGTGCTTCACACAACATAACCCAGGGTGGTGGTTCTTTGTGGGATCTTGAGTTAGGATGTGAGGCATTGCATTCTCCCAGGTGGGTTCTGTGGAGTTTGTGTTGAGGGGGTGTGAGGGGAGATGCTTGTGACTATGGTCAGTGCTGCAAGTCCTCCTTCCCACCCAGCCAGATATCCCACCATGGAACGTGCTTCCATTGCAGGGAGTGGAAGTTGTCTCTCAGGATGTCAGTCAGTGGTGTCCTGCTGTTTGTTGGTGCACAGTTCCCAGCAGGGCCTTGTGCTCCCCACAGCAGTAGCCAGTGTCAGCCATCTTGTGAGTCCTTCTCCACTCCCTGTGATGTGAGCATGGTTCAGGGTGGTGTTGATGGGACAGTTGTGGGGGTGAGCTATGTCTGTGACTATGACTCCCATCATGCTATTGCCTCCACCCCACTTCCCAGCATTCCCATACTTACTTGCTTTTGTGGGGAGTTCAGTGTGTGTGGGTGTGAGAGCAATGGCAAGATGGCTGACAGTGGTGTCCTGCTGTTGGTTGGTGTGCAGTTCCCAGCATGCCCTTGTGCTCCCCACAGCAGTAGCCAGTGTCAGCCATCTTGTGTGTCCTTATCCACTCCCTGTGATGTGAGCATGGTTCAGGGTGGTGTTGATGGGCCGGTTGTGAGGCTGAGCAATATCTGTGCCTACTACTCCCATCATGCTATTGCCTCCACCCCCTTCCCAGCATGCCCATGCTTCCTTCCTTTTGACTCTGCTTCCCTGTGGGGTGGGCTGGCTGTGCTGACAGGATGGCTGGGAGTGTTGTCCTGGCAGTTGTTTGGCTAAAAGTCCCAAGAGTGTCCCTGTTCTTCACACAACATAACCCAGGGTGGTGGTTCTTTGTGGGATCTTGAGTTAGGATGTGAGGCATTGCATTCTCCCAGGTGGGTTCTGTGGAGTTTGTGTTGAGGGGGTGTGAGGGGAGGTGCTTGTGACTATGGTCAGTGCTGCAAGTCCTCCTTCCCACCCAGCCAGATATCCCACCATGGAACGTGCTTCCATTGCAGGGAGTGGAAGTTGTCTCTCAGGATGTCAGTCAGTGGTGTCCTGCTGTTTGTTGGTGCACAGTTCCCAGCAGGGCCTTGTGCTCCCCACAGCAGTAGCCAGTGTCAGCCATCTTGTGAGTCCTTCTCCACTCCCTGTGATGTGAGCATGGTTCAGGGTGGTGTTGATGGGACAGTTGTGGGGGTGAGCTATGTCTGTGATTATGACTCCCATCATGCTATTGCCTCCACCCCACTTCCCAGCATTCCCATACTTACTTGCTTTTGTGGGGAGTTCAGTGTGTGTGGGTGTGAGAGCAATGGCAAGATGGCTGACAGTGGTGTCCTGCTGTTGGTTGGTGTGCAGTTCCCAGCATGCCCTTGTGCTCCCCACAGCAGTAGCCAGTGTCAGCCATCTTGTCAGTCGTTTTCCACTCCCTGTGATGTGAGCATGGTTCAGGGTGGTGGTGATGGGACAGTTGTGGGGGTGAGCTATGTCTGTGACTATGACTCCCATCATGCTATTGCCTCCACCCCACTTCCCAGCATTCCCATACTTACTTGCTTTTGTGGGGAGTTCAGTGTGTGTGGGTGTGAGAGCAATGGCAAGATGGCTGACAGTGGTGTCCTGCTGTTGGTTGGTGTGCAGTTCCCAGCATGCCCTTGTGATCCCCACGACACAGCAACAGTGTCAGACATCTTTGATGGGCCTTTCCACTCTCTGTGGGATGTGCATGCGTGAGTGTGAGCTTGCTGGGCCATGTGGTGGGGGATGTAGAGCTGTGACTACGACTCCCATCATGCTATTGCCTCCACCCCCTTCCCAGCATGCCCATCCTTCCTTCCTTTTGACTCTGCTTCCCTGTGGGGTGGGCTGCCTGTGCTGACAGGATGGCTGGGAGTGTTGTCCTGGCAGTTGTTTGGCTGAAAGTCCCAAGAGTGTCCCTGTGCTTCACACGACATAACCCAGGTGGAGGTTCTTTGTGGGATCTTGAGTTAGGATGTGTGGCATTGCATTCTCCCAGGTGGGTTATGTGGAGTATGTGTTGAGGGTGTGTGTGAGGGGAGGTGCTTGTGACTATGGTCAGTGCTGCGAGTCCTCCTTCCCACCCCGCCAGATATCCCACCATGGAACGTGCTTCCATTGCAGGGAGTGGAAGTTGTCTCTCAGGATGTCAGTCAGTGGTGTCCTGCTGTTGATTGTTGCACAGTTGCCAGCAGGGCCTTGTGCTCCCCACAGCAGTAGCCAGTGTCAGCCATCTTGTGAGTCCTTTTCCACTCCCTGTGATGTGCGCATGGTTCATGGTGGTGTTGATGGGACAGTTGGGGGGGGGGCAATATGTGTGACTACGACTCCCATGATGCTATTGGCTACACTGACTTGCCCAGCATACACAGAATTCCTTTCTTTCAGTGGTCTTCACTGTGTGTTGGTGTTGTAGTGGTGGCTACATGTCTGGATGTGTTTGTTAGTTCTATTTGTGCCACTGCCTAGCTGTAGTTGTAGTTGTGTTTGTACATGTGATGACACGGTTAAATGTAACTTTGAGATGGCATGTGTTGTGTTTATCTGACTGACATACACATTTTGGGATGATTCTGTTCTGGTTGCTGTGTAATTGCTATGAGTGCATGGTTTGACTCTCCCCTTGACAGTGATGTGTGTGTGTGTATTGTGGCAGAATATTGTGTACATTTGTTGTGTACTCACCAGGCTCTGGGATGTTCTCTAGTCCATATACGCTCACTGGCGGAAGGATGGCCCGCACCTTCTCCTCCCAGGGCCTGAGGTATACTGGCTTGGCAGGAGGGCCACTGCCGGTGTATTGGCTCAGGAGGTAGTCTTTCTTGAGCAGGTCCCGTACCCTCCTGCGCACGTCATACCACCTGTTCTGGATGTCGGTTTTTGTGCGCAGACATGGTGATTGTGCGTTCACCCTGTTGATGATCCTCTCCCACATCTTGGTTTTCTGGGAGATGGGGGTCTGTTGGACCACTGTGCCAAACAGCTGTGGCTCTACCCTGAGGATCTCGTCTACCATGACTTCCAATTCACAATCTAGGAACTTGTGATTCTTCTTGGGGGGCATGGTGATGGGTGGTGATGGTGAGTGATGTGTGTGTTGGTGTGCAGGTGAGGGTGTGTGAGTGTGTGTTTTGCTGGGTGTATGTGAGGTAGGTATTTGTTGGTGTGCTGATGGTGTGTGGCTTGTATGAGGGATGAGCTGTGGGTGTGTGGTTGCTGTCTGTTGGGTGCTGGCAGTAGAATGGCATTTGCAAAGGATCATGGTTGGGATTTGTGTCCTTTATATGGGTGGAGTTGTGGGTGTGTCTTTGTTCTCTGTCCCCACCCCCCAGTATTTATTGGCTTTGTAATTGCTTGTTTGGCCTTTTTTTGTGTAATTTTTCCTTTGTACTGTCTGTGCATGTTGGAAACGTTCTTGTGACCGAGTCGGACCCTGCAGTTGTCTCGTACGGTCTTCTTCGTTTCGTTCACGCTGTGTTTGTGCAGTTTTCTATGCTGCGTACGCGTCGGTCGCGGTGTTTTGTGTTACTTCGGCTCGGTTTTGTATGCGTGTCGGTCGTACGGCTTGTCCTCCGTACGACTCGGTCATGGTTTTCGCGCCTTGCATCGTACTTTGCGGTTTGGAGTTCGCGTGTACGTTTCGGTCGGATTTGTTCCGGGTGCGTGTCGGTCGGTTCGATTCGCGTGTTTTTCCGGCCGGATTGCTGTTTTCCGTGCGGCTCGGTCGTTCTGCTTGGGTTCCGTACGTGTCGGTCGGATTTTGCACGCCTTGCATCGTACTTGGCGTGTCGGGCGCCACAGGTACGTGTCGGTCGGAATAAATTCCGGCTCCGAGTCGGTCGGTGCTTTTTCCGGCCCGAATCGGAATCGACCCCTTAGATTTAAGGCTTAAGGTTTGTTGAATTAAAAAAGATATGGCCACGATATTGTCTGTCGTTAATGAATTAGTCCTAAAGCAGGTTTGACAAAACGGGATCAGGTCATTTTCTACCACCCACAACTCTAGGTCTTTCAGAAGGAGTGAGGCGTAGCCCTTGGCTTCAATGTCCAGCAGCGCAATGAGGTGGCAATTACCTAGATCCAATCTATCGCCCTTCTTAAATATTGGATGAAGTATCGAGCCTCTCCTGCCTTCGGGTATGTGCCCAGTCATAGTACATGATTGATATAATGGGAGAAGTATGGAAGTCCATAGATCTATGTTGGTCCTAAAAGGTTGAGCTGGGATGCCATTTGGTCCTGGCGCTCCCGTTGGTCTAATTCTTGATAGGGTGCTCGAAAAAAGTTTTGCTATAAAATTCGAGGCTTTGCTGAACTCCACAAGATCTGTACATGAGTTGATGTTAAACGGAGTCCTGGATGTTTTGGCTACATACAGGTTTTTTATGTGCTGTGTCCGCTGCACCTCTTCAATTGTGTTAGAGAGTGGACTGTCATGAGGGATTTGGTTTTTGATGTAACTCCACAACTCGACATGGCTGCGTTTGCCCAGAAGGGAATATACATGCAGCCATTCTTTCTCTGTTTTTTCTCGCTTCATGGACCAGAGCAGCTGTTTGTGGGATTTCAGTTGATCCTTCAATTTTTGAAGCAAGACAATTTTGAGGTGTTGGTTGTGTGTCTTATTAAGTAGTTTCCGTATCCTGGAGATTTTCTGCTTACTGGCTATCACTGGACACTTTTGGTGCAGAACTTTCCTTGGGCCTGGGAGGAAAAATTTTAGGACCTATTATAATATGGATCTCATTGATGATGGTGTCCAAATGTGCAAGTAGAGTTTGTCCGTTTTGCATCTGGAGAATAGGGCCACAAGTGGATTTCCAGGATTTAAATGTTTCCTGTGGAACTGGGCCCCATTTTATTCAGCCAATTAATTGTGTTGTTTCATCCCCTTTTGAAGACCCAATTGTCTTCAGGTGGTCGTGCTTCATAGTTTTTAATTGTAGCTCAGAGCAGAGTGGAAGATTGTCACTTGCGTAAAGTAGCGGAATTTTAAAGGTCAACAACTGCTCGATGATAGAGGGCGTTTTGAACATATAATCTAATGTGCATAGTCCTCTAAAGTGTGTGTTGGATAGATTTAAAAGTATGTCTATTGAGCATGCTCCATAATTGGTCGAGTGGCATTCGCACAGGGGTGTGCTTAGGATGTAGGGCCCCTAGATGACGGAGCTTAATGTCGCCGCAGATTATTATCTGGTGGTTAGAATGATCACAGAGAAGGCCTTCTATTGAATCACATAGCTGTGTCATCTTTTAGCCCATTCTGAACCAAAACTGTTAAAATATAAATTAATCAGTAGAATTTTTATCATATGATCCGTAGTGTTTGCTCCTTCAATTAAGATGGCTTGTATCATGCCATTTTCGATTGGGAGTTTTTTAAAACTTTTAACTCTAAGCCAATATTAAGATATATTGATAGGCCACCAGAAGGCCTTCCAAATATATTGTTTTTGTTTGCAGAATGATGAATTTCATAGAAGCTTGGAATGATTTTTGGACCTAATGACCAGGTTTCTTGGAGTCAGAGTAAGTCATAGGCTGCAATCAGGGATCTTGCAGGGGGCAAGCTGAGTATTCTGGACAATCCGGCTATGTTTCATGAGAGTATCTTTAGTTCTGTGTTACAGTTAATCAGTTGTTTAATGGTACTATGAGCGCTGTTGTCAGGGTGGGAGCTATCCAGCTCCAGTCAGATATATTTTTGCCCTCCGCACGTCCCATGGCTACTTTCCTAGTTGGATCCCCTGTGTTTGTGAACTGTCGTGATATGCTCAGTATGCACTGTGTGGGGGTGGTTTGTAGGCACACTACACCACTTAGAACACTGCAAATAGCTGTATGCGAGCTTTGGGGGTCTTTTTGAAGCTTTAGGGGAGACGGATATTTGGGTCTTGTGAGTCTCGACAGCGCTATACCCCATTCTTCAAAAATGGTTTTGTTGCTCATGATTAATTCTGCAAGTACGGGTGATTTCAGTGTGATTATTGTGGACTCTCTATTCCTAATGCGCACCGGTGGCATTTTGAATTCAATGCACACAATGTCCTCTGTAGTTATGTTAAACAGGTTTGGAATAACTTTGAAGAGACGTAGTAGGTTGGAACGGTTAAGGCTGCCGTGGTTACCCTCTGAGCAGTATTGCGGTGTTAATACTAATTTAGTAGTGCTGGGGTCACTGCAGATTCCATTGTGTTAGAAGTTGATGCGTGTGTGGCTTGCCGTTACTGCTTCATTTAAGGGGGTGCTGGGTGTCGGAGCCCAGCAGGGTTGACTATCACTATTCTGTTTTGTTAAAGGGTCATTAAAACTGCCCTTGGCCAGTGTGCGATTTGCTGGTAGTACGTCTTTTTGTGCCATGTGTTCCTGTCTGGTGGTATTCCTGAGTTGCTGAGTTTAACAGGTCCGGCGGTGGCTGGTTGCGTGGGTGTGGAGGGAACTAGCTGCAAGGAGGGTACTATTGCCAGACTTTGGTCGTTCGAGGGTCCCACTTCGTGGTTGGCTGAAGGAAGACTAGGGGCCTGGGTGGCAGAAAATTGGATTGGATCCCTAATGTCTGCTGTTTTCAATCCTGTTCCTCTTGTCTTGAAGAGGGGGTACACTTTATTGGCCTCGCTGATTTTAAAGCCTTGATTGTTCGAGCGGTCACTGTTAATTTGCTCTTCGGCCGCTTTATTTTTGGCCTTTTAAAAACTTTTTTGATATTTTGGAGCGCACCCTTGTCCGATGATCTTCCTTCTGATTCGCAGTGTCCTCATTGATGTTTGGAGCATTTTTGCCCCCTGTCCCTGTTGTGGTGGCAGTAATAGCTGCCTTCTCTAAGGATTGAATTACCTAGAACTCCAGAGCGCCTGACACCAGGTCTTGATTGGTTATATTTTGTTCTGTTGGAAGGCTTACTGGGGTCAATATTAGAGAAGGTGTCTTTGAACCCTGGTAGTTGTGATGATGAAGTGCATGATTCCACTCTGAGATCATAGATGTTAGAACCTCCGGTAAAGCGCATAGCTTTCTACTATGCTGTGACAGTCACATAAGGATTTTTCTTTTCCTGTTTGACTCGCGCATTGCTCGATTTGCTCCATGGTAGTGAATTTGGCCACCATTTTGGCAATAGGCGTGGCTAGTACTTGTATCATCAGCTCTAGTTGTAATTCTAGTTGCTCTGATTGCCATGTGGGAGCATTTATTGTGGCCACCAGAGACATGTTGATTGTGGCTAATAACTCACGTTGTTCCTTAGGGGATTGAGGTGTTGATGAGACTGTACTATTGTAAGTGCTCTTGTCCCATGTAAAGCTGTGATCCTGTGACTGGGTTGGCTGAGTTTCGCGTTGTTGCAGTACTGTAGCAGAATTTTTCATCTTATTGTGGCCCTCAGGGGGGGTGGTGCTCAAATTCATGGGAGGTTTTTGCGTTCCATACGGTGCCTTTTGGCTCTGTTGGGGTGGTAGTGGCCCTGCACTCGCCCTCCACTGATCTGAGAGAGCTTGATTCCTGCAGTGTTTCATTATGAATTTGAGCAGTGGTTGTGAATGACGGCTTCAGGTGAATTGAGGAGTTATGTAAGTCTTGGTGCTGTGAGACTTTAGCCTGTGGTGCTCCAGTACTGGCACATGAGCTGTTGCCCTCTGAGTTTGATATGGGGTTGAATTCAGCAAAGATGCTATCTGATGGGCTCGTAGAGGTGATTTCAATTATGGAGGTAACTGCTTTTTGATCCTCCAGTTTGGATGTCATCATATTGCTATTATGCTGGGGTTTGAGTGGTGTGATTAACCCTTCCTGCTTGGTTATTATGTCACCTGTAGCATCCAGAGTTTGTGCTGGTTGTACAATTGGTGAAAGGGTTAATGGAATTCTTTTACTGAAGAAATCGTCAAGCAGATCATTCTTGCTAGCTGTAGCTTTCCTTCTGCTCTGCTTGAAACTTGAGTCGGGTGTGGAAACTGCTTTTGGGGTGCCAGAAGGCTTGGTGGTAGTATCTCCAGATTGCCTGTGGTCTCTCCTACCAATTTCACATGATGCACTTGCGATGCTTGCGGGGTAGGCTTGACATTGGCACTCCAAGGTGTGATTGGACAAGCTGTGCTCGCCGTAAAGACAGTTTTGGAGTGTTAGATCCTGATAGATTGTACACACGAGGGCTAGGCTGTTTTCTGTTAATCAAAGCATTCGCATGACGCTGCAAAATAATCTGTGGGACAGTTTCCACCCCAAGAGGAATTGAGATTGACATCGGTTTGAGCTTTTTTATTGCGCTCCTTCTGATCAGCTGTGAGCGCTGGCGCTCAAAGTCCGGACTGGATAGAGTTAGTGGCATCTGGTGTGGTCGCACAGGTTGGGCCCTGTTCAAACCCTGAGTTCTTGGCCCTCCCCTAGGTAGTATTTATTTTTCGAGGTGGTACCTTTAACTTGTTGGTGTTAGGACTTACTGTGCAGATTGGGCCAGAGCTTTCTTCTTTGCTTCTCCTTTGGGGGTGAGATGTTATAGACAATGGCAGTTTGTTATAGTGAGCCTTAGGCTGCCAGAGGCTGATGAGTGCGTGAATTTGTGCCAGGACTTTCAGGTTGCACTCAGGTTGCTGGGGCCCTGGCAGGGATGTGCCAACGATTTAGTGTCCCTTTGTGTGTCCCTAAGAGTACTGGGTCATTGGTCGCTGAATCGTGAGGCTGCGGGTGAGTGCTGGGCACACTGCTTCCCACATGCCACAGCCAGCACTAGCCAGGCCGCTTCTGCAGGGGGGGAGGGGCACACACTTTGCGGCAGCCGACTACAGCTACAACGCTCACCCCCTGTTTGCGCATGCAGGCTTAGCGGGAGAAGCAGAGGGCCCGTAGGAGAAGATGACGCAGCGGTGGCTCTGGGTGTCTTCAAATTGCTGGATTGTGTTAGAGCAGCTGGTGTAGCTGGTGATCCCCCGTGGACGGTGCCTTCCAGAAGTTTTTGGGAGAAGCCAGGATCTCAACTCATCCTGTCTGCAGGCTGTCGAAACAAGAGGGATGCTGCAAGGCTGGGAGAAGGCTCGGAGAGGCTAAGGAGAGGCTAGATGGAGGTGAGGTGGAGTAAGGCGGTGAAGTGGTCTGGTAGAGCTGGCAAGGCAAGACAAGCCAGGCAGAATATTGGACTCAGATACTCAGTTACTCGGCTGGTTGCAGCTAGTCACTGCGGGCCCGTGGACTTCCTAAGGAGCAAGCCATGTCGGTTGGATGCCGGCTGCTTCCGAGCCAATGGAGGAACCGCGGTGCCTGCGTGCCCCCAGGCTTACTGCATGAGTGTTGCTTCCCGGTCGGGTCAGTAGCACCTGCTGCATTCCCACACGGTCTCACAGCCTTGGCCTTGGCTGATCACGGCATGGCAACTGGCGACCTGCCCCACCTCTGCACGTCCCTGCTTCAGCTTGCGGCTCACGGCTGATCATAGTTCTTGCAGTTCTTGGCATCCACTGCTGCTCTCGCTCGTCCACAGTTGCTCTCGCTTGCACTCGTCCTGCGATACTTCCTCCAGTACAAGGAGGACTGTTCCTATCTTCTCAAGGTCAGTTCAAGACACCAGGGATGTCTTGGTGGGGGGGCATATATTTAAAAAAAGAATGTGTTGTTTTTCCCTAGGGGGGGACGATCACCCCCAAAGCATGGAACGCCCTGCCGCTCCACCTCAGACAGACAACATCGCTTCCCATCTTCGCAAGAAACCTCAAAACCTGGCTCTTCGACAGACCCCCTCCTTGATGGAATGGGACCTGCCCCCCCCACCCCTAGCGCCTTGAGACCCTTACGGGTGAGTAGTCGCGCTTTAACAAACCCCTGATTGATTGATAATACATTAAAAAAAAAACAGCAAAATTGACAGGGGGTCGGCCCTCCTGCTCACTGGCCGACCCCCTGAGGGGGCAATTTTTTTATATAGATGTGTGGTTTCCCTGGGGGCTGCGATCAGCCGCCAGGGAAACCACACCTAGAAAAAAAGAGATCTACTCAAAGAAAGAGATCTTTCTCTCTCTCTCTCTTTTTCTTTGTGTAGTTCTTATATATATATAGAGAGAGAGAGAGATAGATATTGATATAGTCTCTCTCTTTCTTATATATGTGTATTATCTACTGGCGGTCACCAGTAGATAGTTATAGTTAGAACCTATTTTCCATAGGAAATCCGCAACATTATATTTGAAATAACTCTTGCGTCGGTTGACGAATCTTCGCGAAATTTTCAAACTTTATTGCCCGCTCCGGTCCGCTCCTACCCTGAAAGTTTCGGGGTGATTCGTCAAGCGGGAGCTGAGAAAAAAGGGGGGTCCCAAAACGTGTTTTCCCCATTCATTTTCCCATAGGAAATTTTAGCCACGGCTACAACCCGAACTGTTGAACGGAATTACACCAAATTTGGCAAAGAGGTAGTTCTTGGTTCAGAAAGAACCCTTTTTGTTAAATGGTGTAAATCCGTCCAGTAGTTGCTGAGAAAATCAAAAGTAAAATCACATATATATCTATGGCCGCGTAGGGTCCGCGTACCCTCCTGATCACGAGCTGCATGCTAATTGGCTGTCAACACTCCAAATCAGGAAGTGTTGGCAGCCATTTTGTCCCTCGGTAGAACCGAGGCAGAGAAACAAGTGCGCAAAACGCACAAAGGGGGCAGGGTAGAAACACCCTGACCCCCAGGTCTGCTCAGGGGTCCCACAAGGACCCCCTGGGCAGAAAAAAGCATTTTTTGTTTTTTAAAAATCGGCGGGATGCGCTTAGGGTGTGCGGACCCCGCCGATAAAAAAAAAAAATTGCAAGTGCGCAAACGCACAAAGGGGGCAGGGTAGAAACACCCTGACCCCCTAGGTCTGCTCATGGGGTCCCACAAAATACTTTCTCAGAATGAATTACTTTAGTTTAAATACTTTGCACATAGGCAATAGACTTTTAAGTACAGTAGTTACAGTTGTTGCAATGGGCAACACATTTTCAAACACAATGCAACATTCAGCTCAATGTGAATTTCTAGTTAAATGCAATTAGTTACTTTATGGATTACTTTTCTAACCACAGGACTGGATCCTAGATTCAGTCCTGGTACATCTCCTGTAAACAGTTGAGTAAAAGCGTTTTGGTTACAGTAGTGATTTTTAAGGAATATTATTGTATTTTAAAAGTTGACACTTAGAAACTTTTTCTCATAGAATCACCAATGTTATCCTATGGAAGGAAATTCACTTAGCAGATAAAAACTGTTATCGTTACTTTTTCTTACTCAGTGTTGGATCCTGGATCCAGCACTGGTGCATCTCCTGTAAACAGTTGAAAGAATGCGTTTAAGTCATACAGGCGATTTTTAAGGAATATTTGTACTTTGTGAAAATCGACACTTTGAAACTTTTCTGCTGAAAACCAGACAATGGATTCCTATGGAAGAAAATATAAGTTACTGGTAAGTACGGTTAAAATTACTTTTCAGGACCAGTACTGGGCTGAAAGATACAGCACTGAGGTCTCTCCTTATAACAGGTGAGTAAATCGGAATTCGTATTTCGGCTGATTTTAGAGGAATATTTGTATGTTTCAAAAATCAACACTTAGAAGAATTTCCAAGTGAAACCAGTCAATGTTAGCCTATGAAGGAAATTCAAGTTACCGGTAAGTACGGTTAAAATTACTTTTGAGGATCAGTACTGGGCTGAAAGATGCAGCACTGAGGTCTCTCCTGATAACAGGTGAGTAAATCGGAATTCGGATTTCGGCTGATTTTAGAGGAATATTTGTATGTTTCAAAAATCAACACAGAAACTTTTTCAGCAAAAAGCAGGCAATGATATCCTATGGAAGGAAATTCAAGTTACTGGTAAGTACGGTTAAAATTACTTTTGAGGATCAGTACTGGGCTGAAAGATGCAGCACTGAGGTCTCTCCTGATAACAGGTGAGTAAATCGGAATTCGTATTTCGGCTGATTTTAGAGGAATATTTTAAAGTTCCAAAACTCCACACTTAGAAGAATTTCCAAGTGAAACCAGTCAATGTTAGCCTATGAAGGAAATTCAAGTTACCGGTAAGTACGGTTAAAATTACTTTTCAGGACCAGTACTCGGCTGAAAGATGCAGCACTGAGGTCTCTCCTGATAACAGGTGAGTAAATCAGAATTCGGATTTCGGCTGATTTTAGAGGAATATTTGTATGTTTCAAAAATCAACACTTAGAAACTTTTTCAGCAAAAAGCAGGCAATGATATCCTATGGAAGGAAATTCAAGTTACTGGTAAGTACGGTTAAAATTACTTTTGAGGATCAGTACTGGGCTGAAAGATGCAGCACTGAGGTCTCTCCTGATAACAGGTGAGTAAATCGGAATTCGTATTTCGGCTGATTTTAGAGGAATATTTTAAAGTTCCAAAACTCCACACTTAGAAGAATTTCCAAGTGAAACCAGTCAATGTTAGCCTATGGAAGGAAATTCAAGTTACTGGTAAGTACGGTTAAAATTACTTTTCAGGACCAGTACTGGGCTGAAAGATACAGCACTGAGGTCTCTCCTGATAACAGGTGAGTAAATCGGAATTCGTATTTCGGCTGATTTTAGAGGAATATTTTAAAGTTCCAAAACTCCACACTTAGAAGAATTTCCAAGTGAAACCAGTCAATGTTAGCCTATGGAAGGAAATTCAAGTTACTGGTAAGTACGGTTAAAATTAGTTTTCAGGATTAGTACTGGGCTGAAAGATGCAGCACTGAGGTCTCTCCTGATAACAGGTGAGTAAATCAGAATTCGTATTTCGGCTGATTTTAGAGGAATATTTGCACAATGGTGAAGGGAGGGGGCGGGGCCTGAGGTGACATCTGTGCAAACGCGCCCCGTGGCGCGTTTTAAGTTGGGGGATTAAGTCCCCTTGAATCATGAGGGTCCCTACGGGCCAACTAGCCCACCAGGAACCTCCAGTATGCGCCTCGGGGCTGCGTTGCAGAGACATGTACAGAGGCCACACCCCTTTTTACACCTCTCTGCAACGCAGCTCTGTGGCGCTTTCTGGACGTACCTGTTGGGCTAGTTGGCCCCCAGGGACCCTCAGGATTGAATAGGATTTAATTCCCCATCTTAAAACGCGCCACGGGGCCTGTTTGCACACATGTCACCTGAAGCCCCGCCCCCTCCCTTCACCACTGTGCAAACGCGCCCCGTTGCGCGTTTTAAGTCGGGGGATTAACTCCCCTTGAATCCTGAGGGTCCCTGGGGTGCAACTAGCCCACCATATACCTCCAAAAAGCGCCGTAGAGCTGCGTTGCAGAGAGGTGTAAAAAGGGCGTGGCCTCTGTACACCTCTCTGCAAGGCAGCCCCCTGGCGCATACTGGAGGTTCCTGGTGGGCTAGTTGGCCCCAGGGACCCCCAGTATTCAAGGGGATTCATTCCCCTCTGCAAACGCGCCAGGGGCGCGTTTGCAGAGTGGTGAAGGAAGGGGGCGGGGCCTACGGGCCCGATCGTTTTTTTTTTTTGTTTGTTTTTTTTTCCCCCTTTCTTTTCCTATTTTTTAGGCCCTGGGGACCCCATCCCCCAGGGCCTTACCCCTTTTTAAAATTAAAATAAAAAAAAAACGTGAAGGGGGCCGCGTGGCCCCCTTCCCTGGGCCTGTATTGGCCCCGGGGACCCCATCCCCCGGGGCATGGCCTCTTTTTTTTATTTGGAGGGGGCTGCGTGGCCCCCTCCTCAGGCCATTTAAGGCCCCGGGGACCCCATCCCCGGGCCGGCCTTGCACTTTTAAAAAAAAAATATTCCATTTTTTTACTTTGGGGAGGGGGCTGCGTGGCCCCCTCCGTGGCCACTTATGGCCCCGGGGACCCCATCCCCGGGGCCTAGCCTCTCGTTGGGGACTGTGGGGGTCCCCAAGCCCCCCACAGTCCAGCCGGCTCCCCGTGTCCTACGGGAGCCGGCATTGCTTTTACACATGGGGAGCAGCTAACATGCTGCTCCCCGTGTGGAAAAGCAATCGGCTTTGGATATTGGAAGAGAGAGCAGGTTTCCTGCTCTCTCTTCCAATATCCAAAGCAAGTTTGCAATGACAGGACGGGAGCCGCGAGCAAACAGTAGGCACCCCGGGACACTGCAGGAGCCGGCCCTGGGGGGTGGCGGTCCCCAGGGCCACCACAGGCTCCAGGAGGGGGGCCGCGCGGCCCCCCTCCCTACATTTTGAAAGCCCCGGGGAGGTGGTGGTCCCCGGGGCTTGGGGTCCAAAACGGACCCCCATTTAAATTTTTCTTAGTGCACCGGGGAGGTGGTGGTCTCCGGGCGTGTGGGGGGCTGGAGCCCCCCACACAGGTTTTTAATTTAAAAAAGAAGCCCCGGGGAGGTGGTGGTCCCCGGGGCTGCGGGAGGGCTCAGAGCCCTCCCGCACCATTATACATAAAGCCCCGGGGGGTGGTGGTCCCCGGGGCTTGGGAGGCCCTTAGAGGCCCCCCACACATAAAATTAACCCCCCCAGCATGCCCCCGGGACTTGGCCCACCCGGGGGCCAGTGCATCGAAGCGCGGGAGACCGCGCTTCGATTTTTTTGCCCAGGGGGTCCTTGTGGGACCCCTGAGCAGACCTAGGGGTCAGGGTGTTTCTACCCTGCCCCCTTTGTGCGCTTTGCGCACTTGTTTCTGTCCCTCGGTTCTACCGAGGGACAAAATGGCTGCCAACACTTCCTGATTTGGAGTGTTGACAGCCAATTAACATAAAGCTCGTGCTCGGGAGGATCCGCGGCCCTAGATATATCTATCTTTTTACTTTTGATTTTCTCAGCAACTACTGAACGGATTTACACCATTTAACAAAAAGGGTTCTTTCTGAACCAAGAACTACCTCTTTGCCAAATTTGGTGTAATTCCGTTCAGCAGTTCGGGCTGTAGCCGTGTCTAAAGTTTCCTATGGAAAATTGCATGGGGAAAACGCGTTTTGGGACCCCCCTTTTTCTCGGCCCCCGCTTGACGAATCCCCCGAGACTTTCAGGGTAGGAGCGGACCGGAGCGCCCCACAAAGTTTGAAAAGTTTGCGAAGATACGTCAACCGGCAAGAGAGTTATTTCAAATAGAATGTCGCGGATTTCCTATGGATAATAGGTTGTAACTATAACTATCTACTGGCGACCGCCAGTAGATAATATATTCACTGAAAAAACCATAGGTTTCAGGGGCGTTATAGTTAGTTGGACATTTCACTCGTACAAAACCATAGAAATTCCCCCGTTATAGTTAGTTCAGCTAACTATAACTCGCGCACTCCGCAATGCACTGCTGATGACGTCACATATTACATCACTCATGACATGGTCAGTGACATCACTCATGACATCACTGATGACATCTCAAATGACATCACTGATGACATCACTGATGACATCATCCTTGTGATAGAGTGGCAGACCTCCTCTCACCCTAATATAACCTTTGATACACACACTCAAAAATACAAACTAACATTTTCAAAACAATGGACATACCAATACCAGTTACAACACACCTATTCAGTAATTCCAAGATCTACACACACATCCACTCATTCACCAACAGTCCCTATACAGTCACTCATACATGTACTCACTCATCATATGTACTCATACACCTATACATCCTGTTTCACACTGCCACTCATCCATAGAGTTACTCACACACATAGTCACACATGCAAACAAAGTATCAAACATCCATTTACTTGCATATACAGTTATACACACACTACCACACTTACTTCTACAGAAACTTACAAATACTTACTCTCTTAAACAATCACTTATAGAAACACCTACTTATTTGTACAGGAACTCTTCCAATCTCTCACTCTCACATATACTCACTTATATACACCAATACTCATATATACTAGTTTAAAACATATGTAGTTACTCATAAAGACACTATTGAGACAGTCATTCACTCACTAACACACCCATACACATACTCATCCACCTATACAGTCCTTAACACATGCTGTCTTCAACACATACAAACAGTGAGTCACTCATTCATGCATCTATGCACTAAGTAATACCCCCCTCCGAACCATACAGACACTCAGACACTCATACTGATACTCAAAAACCAACTAATAACCCATATAGACACTCATGTAGCTACTCACCAACCCATGCAGCCACTTATACACAAAGTGAGCGACTGATACAGATATTTTCATATTTAAACATTACTCACTAACCCATGTATTCACTAAGATACACTTAGTCAGTTATACAATCAATTTTACAAAACAAAATCATCCATTTAGACACTTATATACCCATTTATTCGTCCATCGACCTTGAGATATACATATATAAAACATATTTAATTTTCAGAAAAACACACATTCACTAGATGATGTCATCAGTGATGTCATCAGTGATGTCATTTGAGATGTCATCAGTGATGTCATGAGTGATGTCACTGACCATGTCATGAGTGATGTAATATGTGACGTCATCAGCAGTGCATTGCGGGCGCGCGAGTTATAGTTAGCTGAACTAACTATAACGGGGAATTTCTATGGTTTTGTACGAGTGAAATGTCCAACTAACTATAACGCCCCTGAAACCTATGGTTTTTTCAGTGAATTTCTAAGGTTTTTTAAATACTAATTTCTAACTATAACGTGCCTGAAACCTATGGTTTTTTCAGTGAATTTCTAAGGTTTTTTAAATGCTAATTTCTAACTATAACGTGCCTGAAACCTATGGTTTTTTCAGTGAATATATATATATTTATTATATTATGTATACATGTGAAAATGTCTCGGTCCCCTGTTTGCCTCGGTGGCACGGAAAAAATGGGTGGAACTGACGTCAGCACGCCGACGAGGTTCTCTTATGGCTCCGATGATGTCATACGGTGTCGCGAGCGGAGCCGTGCTATTATGACGTCCTCGTTGACGTGGGAGAGCTAGGAAAGAATTTCCGTGGAATGCTGGTGCAGGGGATATTCACCTAAGTGTTCAGGCTAGTCCTTTGGGAGCAACTGTTTATGTTGCCACTCCAGAAACCGAAACCAGTGATCCGAGGGCAGAGGCCCTGCAGATGGCACACGAGGTGGGGTGCCCAGTCGTGTGCACCGGCGGGGCAACAAAGTGACAAGCACCACAACCCACAAAAAAGGTAACGAGGGCACTGAATAACACAGGATCTTCTCTTTGTATCTGGCAGGAACAACGAAGTTAAAATGCCCTAGTACCAAAATGTAGAATTAGTGCTACAACGGTCTTCAAGAGGACCTGCGATGCCGCTTCTGCCTCCCGTACCCTGGAGGTGGCACATGGGTCACGCGGTACGGTCATACTGCGGTGGGACGCACACTCGTTGACCTCTCATGGCACTGCTCCACACTTCAGGGAGGACGCTTTCCATTAGCTATGTTTTCTGATGACATGTCGCGCCGGCCCCGTCCAACAACAGAACTCCTTTAGATCCAAACAGACTCTTCCACTCTCTCACCGGAAGTGAAACCAGGCCACGCGGACACTTTCACAATACAACAGCCGGGAATGCACTTTTCGGTAAAAAAAACACATCCCTTCCTCCTAATTAATCAAATAAACGTCTCACTGAAGAATAGGGGCCAGCTTCGATCGGTAAACAGCCGTTACAACTACTTTTTCACTTTGCGATACCATTACAACGCATGCATTACCACGCATGCGTTGTACATCACGAAGTCATTACTACGCATTTTTTTAGAACGCATGGTCATTTACCACGCATGCCTTTACAACGAATTTTGTTGTAAAGGTATGTATGGTAAATGACCATGCGTTCTAAAAACATGTAGACGATCCATGTCGTTGTAAGGAAACAGAGGCTGTTCCGTTTCCTCACAACGACGTGCACCGCCCCTCAGAGACGACGTGAAGCAGGAACCACGAGGAGAGAGGAACCACGAGGAGTGGGAGGTAAGGGGGATTGGGCATGGGGTGGGGGTTTCTTTTCTAGGGTTTAGGGTAGTGCAGTGGTGTTTGGGTGGTGTAGGGGTTCGTGCTGGGGGTAGTGTTTTAGGGTTTAGGGTAGTGCAGTGGTGTTTGGGTAGTGTAGGGGGTCGTGCTGGGGGTAGTGTTTTAGGGTTTAGGGTAGTGCAGTAGTGTAGGGCGTCATGCGGGGGGTAGTGTTTTAGGCTTTAGGGTAGTGCAGTGGTGTATGGGTAGTGTAGGTGGTCGTGCTGGGTTAGTGTTTTAGGGTTTAGGGTAGTGCAGTGGTGTTTGAGTAGTGTAGGGGGTCATGCTGGTGGTAGTGTTTTAGGGTTTAGGGTAGTGCAGTGGTGTTTGTGTAGTGTAGGGGGTCATGCTGGGGGTAGTGTTTTATGGTTTAGGGTAGTGCAGTGGTGTTTGGGTAGTGTAGGGGGTCGTGCTGGGGGTAGATTTAGGGTTTAGAGTACTGCAGTGGTGTTTGGGTAGTGTAGGGAGTCGTGCTGGGGGTAGTGTTTTAGGGTTTAGGGTAGTGCAGTGGTGTTTGTGTAGTGTAGGGGGTTGTGCTGGGGGTAGTGTTTTAGGGTTTATGTTAGTGCAGTGGTGTTTGGGTAGTGTAGGGGGTAGTGCTGGGGTAGTGTTTTAGGGTTTAGGGTAGTGCAGTGGTGCTTGTGTAGTGTAGGGGGTAGTGCTGGGGGTAGTGTTTTAAGGTTTAGGGTAGTGCAGTGGTGTTTGGGTAGTGTAGGGGTTCATGCTGGGGGTAGTGTTTTAGGGTTTAGGGTATGGCAGTGGTGTTTGGGTAGTGTAGGGGGTCATGCTGGGGGTCGATTTAGGGTTTAGGGTAGTGCAGTGGTGTTTGTGTTGTGAGGGGGTCGTGCTGGGGGTAGTGTTTTAGGGTTTAGAGTAATGCAGTGGTGTTTGTATAGTGTAGGGAAGTTTAGGGTAGTGCAGTGGTGTTTGTGTAGTGTAGGGGGTCATGCTGGGGGTTGTGTTTTAGGGTTTAGGGTAGGGCAGTGGTGTTTGTGTAGTGTAGGGGGTAGTGTTTAAGGGTTTAGGGTAGTGCAGTGGTGTTTGTGTAGTGTAGGGGGTCATGCTGTGGGTAGTGTTTTAGGGTTTAGGGTAGTGCAGTTGTGTTTGTGTAGTGTATGGGGTCGTGTTTTAGGGTATAGGGTAGTGCACTGGTGTTTGGGTAGTGTAGGGGGTCATGCTGGGGTTAGTGTTTTAGGGTTTAGGGTAGTGCGGTGGTGTTTGGGTAGTGTAGGGGGTCCTGCTGGGGGTAGTGTTTTAGGGTTTAGGGTAGTGCAGTGGTGTTTGTGTAGTGTGGGAGGTCATGCTGGGGGTATATTTAGGGTTTAGTGTAGTGCAGTGGTGTTTAGGTAGTGTAGGGGGTCGTGCTGGGGGTAGTGTTTTCGGGTTTAGGGTAGTCCAGTTGTGTTTGTGTAGTGTAGGGAGTTGTGCTGGGGGTAGTGTTTTAGGGTTTAGGGTAGTGCAGTGGTGTTTGGGTAGTGTAGGGGGTCGTGCTGGGGTAGTGTTTTAGGGTTTAGGGTAGTGCAGTGGTGTTTGTGTAGTGTAGGGGGTCATGCCGGGGGTAGTGTTTTAGGGTTTAGGGTAGTGCAATGGTGTTTGTGTTGTGTAGGGGGTAGTGTTTTAGGGTTTAGGGTAGTGCAGTGGTGTTTGTGTACTGTAGGGGGTCGTGCTGGGTTCCAGTGTTTTAGGGTTTAGGGTAGTGCAGTGGTATTTGTGTAGTGTAGCGGGTAGATTTAGGGTTTAGGGTAGTGCAGTGGTGTTTGGGTAGTGTAGGGGGTCGTGCTGGGGCTAGTGTTTTTGAGTTTAGGGTAGTGCAGTTGTGTTTGGGTAGTGAAGGGGGTCGTGCTGGGGGTAGTGTTTTAGGGTTTAGGATAGTGCAGTGGTGTTTGGGTAGTGTAGGGGTCAACCAACAGGAATTTGTCCTTGTGTGATGTAACCAATGCTCATGTAAAGCACTCCAATACCTGACCAGTCTGCACTATATAAAACTGCAAAAAAACAAAAAATAAAAAGTGTTTTGCACACTTCTGTCATTGGGTTATACGTGGGCTACCTCTGGGTGATATTTGTGCTACATTTGGGCTCTTTTTTCTCTGGTGGCCATCTTGGGAGACTTATTTGTTATGAAGTTTCCTAATTTCCTCATTTACTACAGTCTCCTCAGTAGGAAATGCTTTCAGTTTTTTACTTTGATTCCATCAAGAAGGCATTCACATGTGTCACACATTTGCCATAAATTCAGAATGTTAGCACTCTAGTTGTTTATTAGATTACTGTAGTAAAGCTACTGCTCACCAAGGAGTTAACTGGAAGTCTACTGCTGGTATTGAAAGTGATTGTTTCAGTCTGCATGTCAGAATTTTCTAATGAAATAGAAGAGGATTTGAGATCTCACTTAAAACATGCCCTAAATTTTCTTTTTGCAGCACTAACCATAATTTCTATGGCAAAATGAACCTCCTCATTTTGTTCCTTTTTAAATTAAATGTTTTAAGTGTTACCAGTATATTCCAATCAAGATGGCTTCAGGTGTGCCATACTTTTGTCATAAGTAAGACTGTTAGCGCTCTAGTTGTTCTTTAGAACACTCTGGGAAGCTGCAGTAGAACACAAAGGCATCAACTGACAGGCTGCTCCTGTTGAAATATAACAGGAAGATATTTGAGATCACACTTGAAACATGTCCTAATTTTTCTTTCTACAGCACTAACCATAATTTCTATGACAAAATGAACCCCATCATTTTGTTCCTTTTTAAATTAAATGTTTTAAGTGTTACCAGTTTATTCCAATCAAGATGGCTTCAGTCATAAGTAAGGCTGTTAGCACTCTAGTTGTTCTTTAGAACACTCTGGGAAGCTGCAGTAGAACACAAAGGAATCAACTGACAGTCTCTGCCATTGTTGGATGTACATGTTTTACTGAGAATGTCAGACTTCATTCTCACATGACTGAGAAAGATAATGTGAATTTACAGAAAATATGCTCTCATTTTAGCTTCTGGAGCACCTTCCAAAACTGTATGGGACAAGCATGTGAAAATAGTTTTCTCTCAAACATGATTCATGATATCCCAGCAGAAGGTTTTTCACAGGGTAAAATCACCTTAGAACACACCACAATTCCTGAAATTAGTATGGTACCATCAACAAATGAATTCTAATGTAACTAAAGTCTGTTATCACCCTTTATAGTTCTCCTTTTGGTAACCCTCAAAATCTTCGATTCACTACAATGCATTTCAATGGGGTACTATCATTTATATTGGTCCCAAGATGGCTGCCAGCAATTCCAGGATGAAGTGCTGACAGCCAATCAGATCTCACGATGACATGTGTGGTTAGGCTCCGCCCAGATATATATGTGTTTTTACTTTTGATTTTCTCAGCAACTACTGAACGGATTTACACCATTTAACAAAAAGGGTTCTTTCTGAATCAAGAACTACCTCTTTGCCAAATTTGGTGTAATTCCGTTCAGCAGTTCGGGCTGTAGCCTTGCATAAAGTTTCCTATGGGAAATTGATTTTTTGACTCTTATTTTTTTAATTTCTCCGCAACTACTGAATGGATTTACACCATTTAACAAAAAGGGTTCTTTCTGAACCAAGAACTACCTCTTTGCCAAATTTTGTGTAATTCCGTTCAGCAGTTCGGGCTGTAGCCGTGGCTAAAGTTTCCTATGGGAAAATGAATGGGGAAAACACGTTTTGGGACCCCCTTTGTTCTCGGCCCCCGCTTGACGAATCACCCCGAAACTTTCAGAGTAGGAGCGGACCGGAGCGGGCCATAAAGTTTGAAAATTTCGCGAAGATTCGTTAACCGACGCAAGAGTTATTTCAAATAGAATGTTGCGGATTTCCTATGGAAAATAGGTCCTAACTATAACTATCTACTGGCGACCGCCAGTAGATAAATATATTAACAGCGTTCCTGCCCTTTTACATCATTAACAGAGCCTCCTGGCACGGACCTCTTCAAATCTCCACAGGAAATACCCAAAAACACGAAATGTTGCGGAGAGCAGTGCAAAATTTATTTTTCCTTATTCAATTACATCCAGGAATGATCGGGCTTAGTGCCCGCCATGACGCGTTTCGCTCGCACACGCGAACTTGATCACATGACGCGCTCTAGGATAGGGAACAATAAATACAAAAAAAGTGCACTAATAACTCTAGAAAGTGAGTGGTCCTGTAGATAGAACTAGTAAACAGACTGTTAGCATTACAGCTCTTAGATGGCATTAAGTAAGTCAATCGAAATACATGATGTGTAAAATGGAGAAATATTAAAAGATATTTAAAGATTCAAATGCCCGCATGACCCAAAGTATTGTAGAAACACTTTGAAATTCGGTGTACAAATAGATCTAATCAGAGAAATAATTCGTGAATTGGCTCAAGTTTGACAATCTTGCCAAAACCTCACAGTGTAGATTGGTTTCAGAAGGTAACATATGTCTCATATTAATATTATTAGATAGCCCAATTGATCCTACATGAAGCTAACCTCTGTATTCAAATGCAAGTGCATGACCACAGTATGCGTAAGCTAGTGCTGCCGGCAATCCCTTCTAAAATAATAGGATCAAAGTATATTGATAGGGCACAATAATAACAATAAAGTGTTTGTGCAAAATCTATACAATTGCCTAGTGACAAATTGTCTCTTATTGCTGTCAATGCCTAGTTGCAAAAAATTCACACATAAAATCAAGGTATATGGGCATATTGATAAAACGGGAATGAGACTATGTTCTAAAACGAATACAATAAAGTGCTAGTGCACAATACCTAAAAACACTGAATGACAGGTTTGTATGGTAATACTGTCAGAGCTTAATTACACTGGAACTGTGTATACCATCGTTCAGTAAAATCAAAATTCTTAATAAGACACACCGGGCCTAAAATCTAAATACTCCATTATAACAAGCATTTGCAATGCAATAGGTCTCGCATTTGCTAAAGTTAGAGCTGTTTGTGTTAAAAATGACAATGTTTTTGACTTTTGTTTTTTTATTTGCAGTGGAGTTATTATATTTGCTTTGCCCTATTATCACTGGTGTAAAAAAGCAAAAGTATAAAACATTGTCATTTTCAACGCCAAGAGCTCCAACTTTAACAAATGCGAGACCTATTGTATTGCAGATGCTTCTTTTATTAACTTTCTCACTGGCCTATTTGGGTTCAAATTGCATTTATAGAGCGCCTACTACCCCTGACAAGGCGTCCTTTGTAACAGCATACACATCTGAAAAATAAATATAGCTGAACATGCTCACACTACAATTAAAATGTAACAGCTTTATTTACTATTCACCCTTGTTTGTCATGAAAATTAATTTGAGAGAAAAGACCCAGTCAATCAAAGGATAATTCATAAACATAACGGCTAACAACAAGCAACCCAAAAATATAAGATGGAACAAAGGAATATCTCCGGTGAATTTTTAGCTACAAAACCGGTAAATCAATACTTAGTTAGCAAATTATGGGAAGACCGTTAGGGACCCAGGATATCCTTTAATTAGTTGATGAGCTGACTATTAACGAGAAAGGCAACAAGTGGGGTGCTTGAAGCACACAAATATGAAATAAGTTCCCTAATTAGTGTTTGAGACGTCGCAAAAGATCGAAGCCAGTCTGTGAAGAGAAACCTCCAGGCGGTAGTCAGGTTGATTGCTTCCTGGTCACACCGGAATACAATCATTTGGTCCATTCATGGCACTGTCGGGAATGGCTTCTCCGAGTTGGTGTTTAAATTTAAAAACACCTTTCCGAATTCTGAAGACTATCATATTTTTTACGTGGCTTGTTGTATAATTTGGCTTATGCATGAGGCTGTAATAGTCAAGGCAGACTCTTGAATCCGCTAGCCCAATTAACTTGTTGGCTCATTCATCTGTAAAGCTAGGTGAAAGAAATCTCATAAACTGGTTGCTAGTGCACACATGCCCTCTTCGTGTCTACTGAATTACTTTTTAAGTCTTTGGTCTCTCTTTTCATAAATCACTGCCAAGTTACTGACCTTCTCCCAGTCTCCTTGGACTGCAGAAGGAATACATAACAAAAGAAAAGGGCAACAAAGGGACAGCAGAGGAACGGGCCAGATATAAAAATAAAAACCTTAACACTTACTCTGCAAGTGACACACGTATTATAAGCGGCAGGATCTCGTAGTGGGAGGCGGAGGCCTCTTCGCCCGGCTGACTCATGATGCACACCAACAGAGGAAGAGGCAGTGGTAACAAGCCTAAAATAAAGGTCTTTTTCCTAAGCAGCGCATGCGCGCTGCGTAGGCGAGACCTAAAAACCGCAGCTAAAATGTGGTCTTGTGCCAAATGGAATGATAATCATAGTAGATCATTCCCATGTAAACATGATGTGTGATCTTGGGCAGATTGCTTTATCTCTTTGGAGCACCTGGAGGCAACTGGTTTTCCGATGTCCAGAAATGCACTCAATGTATCTTATTTTATCATCTGCCGCTGGAAATCTTGGGAGTGGTGGGGGCAAATGGGCAGCTGTGCTGGGATTAGAAGCTTTTACCCGCAGACACAAGTGCGCAGCGAGAATGCCATGGACCCTAATGCGAACGCGGAAAATTCCCCATGTCACCATTTAACTGGTGATATTCGCAATAATGTAAGTGCAGTGGACAGCTTATACACTTGAGCCCTGGTGTCACTGCACTTGCTGCTCTCCAGATAGTTACTTATTTGTAGGAGGGACATAGTATAAATACAGTGACTGCCGTTTTCTTTGAGGCAGAGTGAGCCCAGAGGGGGCTGCACTAAGATTTCAAGAAGAGAAACACTGACAAGGAGGAATGAATGACTTGTTATTAGAATGAGTGATCTTTGGAAGAGACAGACAACGTGGAATGAATGATTGGTTATTTGGACAGAGATCTGTGGAAGAGACAGACAGACAACAAGGCATGAATGATTTGTTGTTTGCATTACGTCTGCCATGTTATCATGCGGGCTCAAAGTAAAACAACAGAGGCAGTGAACGGGCTGCTTACACCTTCACATCACGACTCTGGAAACAGCTTTGCAGCACTTAGAAGCTAGGGGCATAAAATACATTACAACTTTACAAGGAGGGCAGGTATCGTGTTACCTTGGTGCAGTGGGCAGAAAGTTATGAGTCCGAGAACACCGAGATGAATGTGAGGAGAAAGAAGAAATCCAAGCTAAATTATTATGTCAGTTGAAAACAGAGCAGCTAAACCAGTCACACAAGCAATCTGTACGTCTGAGAGTGCACATGCCGTTCCACAGAGGGTCACACAGCTTCTGTGCTAAGGAAGGACTAGACTGGACCTCCTCCATCTGCCTTCAGGCTTATTACCAGCCCCCTCCTGCCGGGGGAAGCTCTGAAGTATTCTTTCTCATTAAATATCAAAGGAGGCTGAAAGGCTGCTGCGCGTCTCTGCTGGCTTTCACGCTGCTGAGACGAGGGCCGACCAGGGAGCAGCCGCGGAGGCCCTCAGCATATCCAAGGCACCCAGCGGATTCAGTGGCAGGTAGGCGGCCACACGGGACAGGAGCGGACAGGCTTAAGACCGCAGGAGGGATAGCGATACTGCCGGGTTGCTTCGAGGATAATGTAATTGGACAAAAGGCAGACAAGAGGCAATCTGATGCAAAGCAGCCCAGGAGGGAGAGAAGAACACGATGGAGACGCGAGTGAAAGTAGTAGAAACAGACAAAGGAGAGAAAAACCCGGAAACCACATGGCCTATTGGTGTCTATTACTCGCACCAAGCGGCCCGCCTTTGACCAATTGCGTGCAGTCTTTTATAAAAAGACGCACGAAAAGGCCAATGGGGTAGCACAAAAGGAATCGCACACGCACAAGCGTGTGCGATTCCTAGGTCAGTGCTGAATCCCCGTTTTTCACCTACTAAATGTCTCGCGCTGCGCGAGCACTGCTGCGCAGTGCAGCGCTAGGCGCGAGACCTAAAAACAAGTCTGTAAAAGTGCTGTGCTTTGTGCAAAATACGTGAATGAATGATAAAAAGTGCAGATGTAACAAAATTCATCTCTGTTAGAATATACAGAATATAGCAGCAGATACTCTTTGTCCAAGCCTGAACAATGCTAAAGTGCAAATGCCAATAGTGTCTAATATCCAAACAGATAAGATCATTAAATAAACAAAGTGATATAGAAATCAATTCATAAAATACAGAGTATATATACAGTCGATGTATAGTGAGGACTTCATTCTTAGAAATAAAATTATTATTTATTTAGAGGAAATTATGCATGTCCTCACTATTGTTGAGGCCATTCGGCATTTTGGTATCGAGCGCCAAGATAAAGTGTGTCTCTAGTTGGCGTAGGCTTTTTTCACGGTTCCCACCCCGTCCGGAAATGGGAACAGCCCCCAATACAGTGTATTCCAAATCCTTTAGTTTGTTATTGTGGACTAACTTAAAATGTCTGGCCACTGGGTAGTTTGGGTCGGAATTAACAATGGCCCTCACATGTTGAAGAATGCGCTTGTGTACAGGGAGCTTTGTACTGCCAATGTAATCTAAGCCACATGTACATCGTAGCTTGTAGACAGCAAATTCAGTGCGGCATGTTAGATGTTCTTTAATAGGGATCTTTTTATCGCTAAAAGCTGTTAGATATTCAGTGGCATTTGTAGCATAAGTACATGCACGACATGAGTTACATTTAAAAAAATCCTTTTCTAAGTAACCATGTGCTTTTGGGTGTTATTTCAGGACTCAATTTTACAAGGGCATCCCTCATAGAGGGTGCCCTCCTGAATGTAATAGCTGGTAAAATTGGTAGTATGGATTTGAGTGTTATATCTGTCAATACTATTGGCCATTGGGAGTAAATTATTTTACGAATGTTGCTCTCCTGTTGACTGTAGGTAGTAATCAGTCTAATATTTCTTTTATCATTCTCAATGTCATTAGTGAGGGAGACCGAAGTTGTCACACGGTCATTTTTTGGAATCAACAATTCCTCCCTTGGCAGTGTATTTGCTTTATACAGGGCCTGAACTAATAAAGATTTTGCATAACCTCGATTTAAAAAGCGAAGAAATGCCTCATGCTGACACTTATCACACTCAGTTTTTTCACTGCAAATACGGCAAATTCTCACGAATTCGCCGTAGGGTATACTGCGTATGGTGCGATGGTGATGCGAGCTCTATATATATTCACTGAAAAAAACATAGGTTTTAGGGACGTTATAGTTAGTTGGACATTTCTCTCGTACAAAACCATAGAAATTCCCCCGTTATAGTTAGTTCAGCTAACTATAACTCGCGCACCCGCAATGCACTGCTGATGATGTCACATATTACATCATTCATGACATGGTCAGTGACATCACTGAAGACATCACTGATGACATCTCAAATGACATCACTGATGACATCACTGATGACATCATCCAGTGACTGTGTTTTTCTTTAAAGTTTAAATATGTATTATATATATGCCAAGGTGTATTGAAGAATGAGTGGGTGTATAAGTGTCTGGATGAAGGATTTAGTAGGTGCGTGACTGACTGTTTAAGTGAGTGATTAAACGTGTCTTACTGAATGCATGGGTTAGTGACTAACCTGTGTGAATGTCTGTATCAGTCTGTCGGTTTTTGTATAAGCTGCTGCATGGGTTGGTCAGTAGCTACATGAGTGTCTATATGGGTTATCGATTGGTTGCCTGAGTATTTGTATGGGTGCCTGGGTGTGTGTGTGTGGGTGGGTGGGAGGTGTGTGACTCTGTGCATAGATGTTTGAGTGGTTGATTCACTGTGTGTATGGGTTCAAGAGTGCATGTGGAAACAGCTGTATGGGTGGGTGAGTGTGTGTATGGGTGTGTTGGTGAGTGAATGGATGTCTCAATGGTACATGTCCAAGTAACTACATATGTAAAAGGCAGTGTATGTGAGAGTTGGAGTATATAAATGACTATACGTGAGAGTCAGTGATTGTGAGAGTGGCTGTATGGATGAGTGTGTACTTGTATCAGTGATTGAATAAGAGAGTAAGTATGCGTTTGTTTCTGTTTGAATAAGTGATGTGGTGTGTGTATAACTGTATAGGTCAGTAAATGGAAGTGTGATTGATTCTTTGCATGACTGACTAGGTGTGTGAGTAACTCTGGATGAGTGGTGGTGTGTGAGTGTCTGTATAGGTGTATGAGTGCTTATGATAGTGTTGATGAGTGACTGCATGTATGAGTGATTGTATGGGTGAATGAGTGGATGTGTGTGTAGACCTAGGAATCACTGAGTGCGTATGTAGTAACTGGTATTGGTGTGTCGATGGTTTCGAAAATGGTAGTCTGTATTTTACAGTGGGTGTATCAAAGGTTATATTAGAGTGTGAGGAGGTGCATCAGATTTTCACGTGGATGATGTCATCAGTAATGTCATTTGAGATGTCATCAGTGATGTCACTGACCATGTCATGAATGATGTAATATGTGAAGTCCTCAGCAGTGCATTGCGGGTGCGCGAGTTATAGTTAGCTGAACTAACTATAACGGGGGAATTTCTATGGTTTTGTACAAGAGAAATGTCCAACTAACTATAATGTCCCTGAAACCTATGGTTTTTTCAGTGAATTTCCAAGGTTTTTTAAATGCTAATTTCTAACTATAACTTGCCTGAAACCTATGGTTTTTTCAGTGAATTTCAATGGTTTTTCTAAATGCTAATTTCTAACTATAACGTCCCTGAAACCTATGGTTTTTTCAGTGAATTTCAAAGGTTTTTTAAATGCTAATTTCTAACTATGCCTACATAGATAGGACATGTGAAGAAAGAGGAAGAAAAGCGCAGAAAGAAGCAAGAGAAATGCAGAAAGAGGCAACAGAAGTCCAGAAAGACGAAGAAAGGTGCAGAAAGAAGCAAGAGATATGCAGAAAGAACTAACAGAGGTGCAGAAAGAGGCCTTGTTCCTAATTCATCCTGTGCCCCCTACTTTTTGCTGACTGGTACTGGTGGTAACTGACTCTTACTAACCAGGCCCGGAGCCAGTGCTGAAAGACACTTAGAATACAGTGAAAACACCTACATACAGTACGGTACACTACGGGTTGGGGTACCCCTATGATTGGCATGACCCCCCCTGTAAGGCCAAGTTCATAATAGGGCAGGGGGATTAAAACTACCTCTAAGTCTGAGGTGCAGAAAGATGTTGGTGCTGAGCGATAGGGTAGAAGCATGTACCGGAGCTGCTCAGTACAGTACAGGGGCCCACTGACGCTATAACAGAGTATAACCTCGTGTCATGTTAGACACGACACTTAACGTTCTATGTAGTGCTGTACACCATGCTCTTTGAGGCACGCATCATGTCACACGTCCAGGAGGAGGCTTTCCAGCACAGCACAAGCTCTGCTGGTGCTACACAGATTGGTGCACTTGCATGTGCGTGCAGTTCAGAAGGTTACAGAGTCATACAGGTAATAGGCCTTTCAAGGCAAGGGCAAAGAGGGCTCTAGCTCAGGGCCCGAGCCTTTCAGGGGCCCCCAGAAAGACTAGCTCTGTTCTCCACACACGCCCGTCCTGATCACCTTGAATGATTCTTAAATATACAATTTTCCATTTATTTTAATTTTATTATGAATGATATTTGACAGTCTATTACAGGTATTTTGCAGAAAACTATATTCATCCTTTTTTTTTTTTAATTATTAGAAAGAAGTCACGCACCCTACGCGCACCCTACACGATGGGTGCGCGCATCCTATTAGCGTGCATTGTAGACATCGCGCTGGAGTCGCGAAGTCGGAGTACTTTGGAAAGTATGAAATATCTTTTAATTAATTATCAATAAAAGTTTTGCTTTAAGTGTTTGTCTAATTTTATTTACAAAAGTATTTTTAAACTATTATTTTCAATATACTCTGTATGAAAGGAAATTTGTTGTGTGTGCGGCGTATGCGCGTAGGGTGCTCGACTCCTCCCCGCGCGTATTTCCGGGGTCGCACCGTGATCGCGCCGGGGTCGCGACTTCAGCGTATTTTCAAACTTGAAAAAATGACTATTAAAACTTTTAATATGATATTAGAGTGAAAAGTTTTGCTAATATACTTATTAAAAGTTTATAGAAATTTTTATTTATAGTGTATAATCATGTATACGATATTTCGCGGGAACGCAATGGGTGCGTGACGGGTGTGCGCACCCTACGTGATTTCATGTCAGCACAAAAAAAAAGAATCTAATTGGATAAAATCAATCTCATTGTGGAAGAGGGAGGATCCACCCTTCTGATATTCCCCTTACTTTTTGTCTTTCATAGAGACAAGACCTGTTTCCTGCTTCTCTTTATCATTATACCTTTTTTGTGTGTTTCTTTATTTTTTCTACAACTATGGCTTCCAGTCTTGCTTCAGTTGATCCTTTGGCCATTGAGGAGGAAGAAGAGATGGTGGAGCGGGGCAGAAAGAGGAAGGAAAGCATTGTGTGGGCCTTCTTCAGCGTTCCTGAGGGCGAAAAAAAGGTTAACGCCAGAAAAGTAACCTGTATAATTTGCCAGAGAGTGCTGTCAAGAGGGTCCGACAAAAAATATTCATGCAGTATCAGCAGCATGAAAAAACACCTGGAGACTCTACACCCAGTACACCTGGCAAGAGAGGAGAGGAGAAGAGAGTTAAATGCTGTTGCTGAACAAGATCCAAATGCTCCATCTACTTCAGCACAGCTTCCACCTGCTCCAAGGCCCCACATTCTACCTGAATTTTTAAATGCTGCAGTTAGTTGCATGAAGTGCGACACCAAACTGTGTATTGGAGAGCAGTGTGTGGACGTTATCTCTGCTGCTCTCAAAACACATAAATGTTATTTTTTTTTTTATAATGTGCTTTTGTTTTTGTTGGAGAGATCGTTTCCTAATCTTCATTTTTGTCTGTTGTTTTTAAAATAAAAAACACACAAAAAAAGTTAAAAATGTTAAAAAATAACAACAAAAAAATTAAAATTGTTCTGGAAAAAAAAAAACGGAACCACCTCTACTGGTTAAAAAAAGAAAAATTACTTAAGTGATTGCATGAGAGTATGGACACTGTGTGGGTGATTGGAGATTTGCAAATCTACTATATGGTTATTTTATGAATGTTTGGGTAGTGGTAACGTGATGGTTAGTGCCTGGGTCATTGCATGAGTACATGGGTAGTGACTGGATGATTAGAGTACTGCAAGGAGAGTGTCTGAGTGAATTTATAAGTGCTTGGGTATTGGTGGAGTGATTGGATTAGTACATGGTACTGGCTGGGTGACTGGAGGAGTGCACGGGGAGTGACAGTGTGATTGCTGGAGTGCATGGGTAGTGCCTGGGAAAATGAAGGTGCGAATGAGCAGTGTGTAGGTGGTTAGAGGACTGCATGGGTAGTGCATAGGGATTGTAGCAGTGCATGTGTTAGTGACTGGGTCATTGCATGAGTACATTGTAGTGACTGGATGATTAGAGTGGTGCAAGGAGAGTGCCTGAGTGATTTTATAAGTGCTTGGGTATTGGTGGAGTGATTGGATTAGTACATGGTAGTGGCTGGGTGACTGGAGGAGTGCACGGGGAGTGACAGTGTGATTGCTGGACTGCATGGGTACTATCAGGGGAATTGAAGGAGCAAATGAGAAGTGTGTAGGTGGTTAGAGGACTGCATGGGTAGTGCACAGGTGATTGTAGCACTGCATGTGTTAGTGCCTGGGTCATTGCATGAGTACATGGGTAGTGACTGGATGATTAGAGTACTGCAAAGAGAGTGCCTGAGTGAATTTATAAGTGCTTGGGTATTGGCGGAGTGATTGGATTAGTACATGGTACTGGCTGGGTGACTGGAGGAGTGCACGGGAAGGGACAGTGTGATTGCTGGAGTGCATGGGTAGTACCTGGGAAAATGAAGATGCGAATGAGCAGTGTGTAGGTGGTTAGAGGACTGCATGGGTAGTGCACATGTGATTGTAGCACTGCATGTGTTAGTGCCTGGGTCATTGCATGAGTACATGGGTAGTGACTGAATCATTAGAGTACTGCAAGGAGAGTGGCTGAGTGAATTTATAAGTGCTTGCGTATTGGCGGAGTGATTGGATTAGTACATGGTTCTGGCTGGGTGACTGGAGGAGTACACAGGGAGTGACAGTGTGATTGCTGCAGTGCATGGTTACTACCTGGGGAATTGAAGGAGCGAATGAGAAGTGTGTAAGTGGTTAGAGGACTACATAGGTAGTGCATAGGGGATTGCAGCAGTGCATGTGTTAGTGACTGTGTCATTGCATGAGTACATGGGTACTGACTGAATGACTAGAGTACTGCAAAGAGAGTGCCTGAGTGAATTTATAAGTGCTTGGGTATTGGCGAAGTGATTGGATTAGTACATGGTACTGGCTGGGTGACTGGAGGAGTGCACGGGGAGTGACAGTGTGATTGCTGGCGTGCATGGGTAGTTCCTGGGAAAATGAAGGTGCGAATGAGCAGTGTGTAGGTGGTTAGAGGACTGCATGGGTAGTGCACATGTGATTGTAGCACTGCATATGTTAGAGCCTGGGTCATTGCATGAGTACATGGGTAGTGACTGAATGATTAGAGTACTGCAAGGAGAGTGCCTGAGTGAATTTATAAGTGCTGGGGTATTGGCGGAGTGATTGGATTAGTACATGGTAGTGGCTGGGTGAGTGAAGGAGTGCACAGGGAGTGACAGTGTGATTGCTGGAGTGCATGGGTAGTACCTGGGGAATTGAAGGAGCGAATGAGAAGTGTGTAAGTGGTTAGAGGACTGCATGGGTAGTGCATAGGGGATTGCAGCAGTGCATGTGTTAGTGACTGGGTCATTGCATGAGTACATGGGTAGTGACTGAATGATTAGAGTACTGCAAAGAGAGTGCCTGAGTGAATTTATAAGTGCTTGGGTTTTGGCGGAGTGATTGGATTAGTACATGGTAGTGGCTGGGTGACTGGAGGAGTGCACGGGGAGTGACAGTGTGATTGCTGGAGTGCATGGGTAGTACCTGGGAAAATGAAGATGCGAATGAGCAGTGTGTAGGTGGTTAGAGGACTGCATGGGTAGTGCACATGTCATTGTAGCACTGCATGTGTTAGTGCCTGGGTCATTGCATGAGTACATGGGTAGTGACTGAATGATTAGAGTACTGCAAGAAGAGTGGCTGAGTGAATTTATAAGTGCTTGCGTATTGGCGGAGTGATTGGATTAGTACATGGTACTGGCTGGGTGACTGGAGGAGTACACAGGGAGTGACAGTGTGATTGCTGGAGTGCATGGGTACTACCTGGGGAATTGAAGGAGCGAATGAGAAGTGTGTAAGTGGTTAGAGGACTGCATGGGTAGTGCATAGGGGATTGCAGCAGTGCATATGTTAGTGACTGAGTCATTGCATGAGTACATGGGTAGGGGCTGGATGATTAGAGTACTGCAAAGAGAGTGCATGGTGAATTTATAAGTGCGTGGGTATTGACGCAGTGATTGGATAAGTACATGATGCTGGCTGGGTGATTACAGCAGTGCATGGGTAGTGACAGGGGGGTTGCTGGACTGCATGGGTAGTGCACATGTGATTGTAGCACTGCATGTGTTAGTGCCTGGGTCATTGCATGAGTACATGGGTAGTAACTGAATGATTAGAGGACTGCAAGGAGAGTGCCTGAGTGAATTTATAAGTGCTTGGGTATTGGCGGAGTGATTGGATTAGTACATGGTACTGGCTGGGTCACTGGAGGAGTGCACAGGGAGTGACAGTGTGATTGCTGGAGTGCATGGATAGTGACTGGATGATTAGAGTACTGCAAGGAGAGTGCATAGTGAATTTATAAGTGCTTGGTATTGGCGGAGTGATTGGATTAGTACATGGTAGTGGCTGGGTGACTGGAGGAGTGCACGGGGAGTGACAGTGTGATTTCTGGAGTGCATGGGTACTACCTGGGGAATTGAAGGAGCGAATGAGAAGTGTGTAAGTGGTTAGAGGACTGCATGGGTAGTGCATAGGGGATTGCAGCAGTGCATGTGTTAGTGACTGGGTCATTGCATGAGTACATATGTACTGACTGAATGATTAGAGTACTACAAAGAGAGTGCCTGAGTGAATTTATAAGTGCTTGGGTATTGGCGGAGTGATTGGATTAGTACATGGTACTGGCTGGGTGACTGGAGGAGTGCACCGGGAGTGACAGTGTGATTGCTGGAGTACATGGGTAGTACCTGGGAAAATGAAGGTGGGAATGAGCAGTGTGTAGGTGGTTAGAGGACTGCATGGGTAGTGCACATGTGATTGTAGCACTGCATGTGTTAGTGCTTGGGTCATTGCATGAGTACATGGGTAGTGACTGAATGATTAGAGTACTGCAAGGAGAGTGCCTGAGGGAATTTATAAGTGCTTGGGTATTGGCGGAGTGATTGGATTAGTACATGGTACTGGCTGGGTGACTGGAGGAGTGCACTGGGAGTGACAGTGTGATTGCTGGAGTGCATGGTTAGTACCTGGGAAAATGAAGGAGTGAATGAGAAGTGTGTAAGTGGTTAGAGGACTGCATGGGTAGTGCACAGGGGATTGTAGCACTGCATGTGTTAGTGCCTGGGTCATTGCATGAGTACATGGGTAGTGACTGAATGGTTAGAGTACTGCAAGGAGAGTGCATGGTGAATTTATAAGTGCTTGGGTTTTGGCGGAGTGATTGGATAAGTTCATGGTGCTGGCTGGGTGATTGAAAGAGTGCACAGGGAGTGACAGGGGGATTCTGAACTGCATGGGTAGTACTCTGGGGATTGTAGCACTGCATGAGTTTGTGCCTGGGTCATTGCATGAGTACATGGGTAGTGACTGGATGATTAGAGTACTGCAAAGAGAGTGCATGGTGAATTTATAAGTGCTTGGGTATTGTCGCAGTGATTGGATAAGTACATGATGCTGGCTGGGTGATTACAGCAGTGCATGGGTAGTGACAGGGGGGTTGCTGGACTGCATGGGTAGTGCACATGTGATGGTAGCACTGCATGTGTTAGTGCCTGGGTCATTGCATGAGTACATGGGTAGTGACTGAATGATTAGAGTACTGCAAGGAGAGTGCCTGAGTGAATTTATAAGTGCTTGGGTATTGGCGGAGTGATTGGATTAGTACATGGTACTGGCTGGGTCACTGGAGGAGTGCACGGGGAGTGACAGTGTGATTGCTGGAGTGCATGGGTAGTGACTGGATGATTAGAGTACTGTAAGGAGAGTGCATAGTGAATTTATAAGTGCTTGGGTATTGGCGGAGTGATTGGATTAGTACATGGTAGTGGCTGGGTGACTGGAGGAGTGCACGGGGAGTGACAGTGTGATTTCTGGACTGGATGAGTACTACATGGGTAATTGAAGGTGTGAATGAGCAGTGTCTAGGTGGTTAGAGGACTGTATGGGTAGTGCAGAGGTGAATGTAGTAGTGCATGGGTAGTGTTTGGGTTACTTAATCTTTCCTTTTCGATAGTAGATATGAAAGTCATTGAAACAATTTTTTCAGTTGTTTTTCATAATCTAAATTTTAAAAAGTTTCAAACTTTAGAATTTTGGTCTGTAAAAGAGAAGAAAAAATACAGTTATAACATATAATAATATAGTTTAAAGTACACAACATAATTTTACAATTACATAACATATTCAGTTTGCCTTTTTTGCTGTTCTCAGAATCTATTGAATTTCACCATAGACAGTGATTTCAATGTTGCTCATCATGTAACAGCGGGCAAAAAAATACAATCAATAAGATTGTTTAAAAAAACCAAAACTGTGTTCAAAATATTTACAACAAACTCAACTATCTGTTCACATTTTCTAAAATAAACATCCTCAATAACATTGCATATAATACAAAGATCAAATATATGAAATGCTTCTTTCTAAAACAATTTTCTAAATACAATATCAAAGAACAGAAACGATAATTGAATCAGCAATTCTTGATATCTTCCCTATAGTCTAAATGATGTTCCTGAAAGCATTTGCAGTGAGAATACCAAAAATAAACTTCTTAATTCATATTGACATCTTTCCAATAGGCCGAATGATGTTTCTGAAATCGTTTGTATTGAAAATATCCAAAATAATCTCATTAATTCATATTGACATCTTCCCAATCGGCCGAATGATGTTCTCAGAACTTTGGCATCAACAATATTAGGTATACATTTGGTAATTCATTAGGCAACCGATATTTGAAAAGCAAATGGGCATCATTACAATGTGTTCATCCTTTATTGCACTTTAAATACACAGTGTAGTGTCCAGATGTTGTAGAAGGTCCATCGTGGAAAATAATTGCTACTGCTTTGAAAGTTCTTCCTGATATTGATAGTTGACTTGCCACAAAAGTTTTAATTTTAGTTTCCAATTTTCTTCCATCTGCTCTACAACATTGTATCATTAAAATGATATATTGTCCAAATCTTTCTATAAATAATGTTGATAACATTTCTGATTTGCTGTGACTACACTCCATATTTTGATTAGCTGATTTAACTAAGTTGTTAAAAGACACTGTTTTACAATCTGGTATTGTCAAATATATGAATCTTTCAGTGTCTATGTTAGTGGTAGAAGTAAATGTACAATCTTCACATTCATGTTCCCATTTGTAACGAAGTCCAAACAGATTTTCAATTTGTATTCCTTCATCTTCCAATACTGCAAGCATAAACATAAGAAATTCCTGAGCATCTTGCTGTACATTCTGTGTAAATTGTGAAGAACCAGAACATGTATCCAGAAGATTCCGAATGCCAGAAACACTTTGGATTTTAGTTTTATCAGTTCTCAAGTTTTCAAAAATAGAATGCAACAAGGAACAAAACCTTTTTCTCGATTCTCCATAATTTGTTGTTGGAGATTTTCTAGAAAAATACGACGTTCACAACTACATTAGCATAGCAGTTGATACCTGAACTATTTTCTAACTGATATCCTACAATCTCTTCAACAGTGTCCTTTTTTTTTTTGTTTGGAATCTCAACATTCTCTTGATTTTTTTCTTCTTTCCAACCTCACTACAGAGTTTCTCAGATGTTCGTTTTCGACATACTACACGCTTTTCATATACAGGATATTCACCTAAGTTGGGAGCATACAGTCTTCTTAACCGATTATACTCTCTTACACAATTTGCATCTGCACTAATCTTTCTCTCATCAAAATCAATCAAATACAATCCAGATAAAGTTCTGACTCGGGACAATGCAACATATGCCATTCCCTCTTTAAACACGGTACTTCCAATGTTTACCAAAGCACTGTCTACACTTAAACCTTGAGATTTATGAATGGTCACCGCATATGCCAAAGAAAGAGGAAACTGTTTTCTACGAACATACAAATCTTTAACAAGCAAAAAACAAACAGAACAACGTCCAATTTGTTTTACTTCTTCAATCTGATCAAATTTAATCTTCAAAAATTCAATTCCATCTCTATTTCGATAATTAACAAAATCAACAACTTTTCCCTTTGCTCCATTTACTAAATCGTTTTCCACATCCAAATTACGCCGTAAAATTACCCGACAGTTTTCACATACATATAAATTCTTTTCTAAACCAGCAGTCTTAGATATAGATTTTTCCAACGAATCCAATTTTGTCTTTAATTTTTCTGTCAAAATAATAGTAATTCCTTCGTGCTCTATTTTATCAATGGCTTCCATTTTTATTATTTGTTGTTTTTCTAGCTTCAAAAGTTCTTTATTGAATGTAGAACACTCTCGCAGTGTTGGCATTAGGCAGATTATAGATTTCTTTTCTCCAATTTTTTGTATATTATTTCCGGAGCAACATTTTCATTTGGAAACAAGTTTGTAAGTAGTCGACTTTGCAAAGCTTCTTTACCATGTTCTGTCAATACACCAATTCTTAGATCTTGAAGAATGCTTCCATAATCTTCATCATTTGCCTGTCGCATATTTTTAACAAGTTCTTTGTATTCAAAATATGACCAAATGTTGACATTTCCAATACTTCCCAAAGATTTTCTGGTGTCTTCATGCACAAGTGTTTTAAAAACTGGTTGCCCTTTTACAGGAGTAAGTTGCAGTAGATCGCCGAAAACTATCACATGTTTTCCTCCAAATAACACATCATATTCTGTTTTTAAAATTTGCTGCATTCTTAAATGCACAAAGGCAAGCATTAAGTTTGAGACCATGCTCACCTCATCCATAATCAGAAGTTTCATTTTCTTTAGTACTCTTGAAACTTCATAACAAGCTTCTCCAGAAAGCTTGTGATATTCCAACTTGTTTTCATGTTCAACAGGTAGCATTAGTAAACAATGTAATGTAATCCCTTTAATGTTGTGTGCTGCTAACCCAGTTGGAGCGGTTACAACACAAGATAAATTTGATTCAGTGGTTTTCTGTAAATAACTGGTCAAAATTTAATTAAGAAACTTTTTCCTGTACCAGCTTAACCACTGATATACATTTGAATAGGTTTAAAAGATGTGCAGTTGCATTCTTTTTTTCATGAAGTAAACCATGGTCGATCTGTTGTGTCACTTGCTGATATATTTCTTTCTGTTCAATATTTAGTTGCTCTTCCAAATTTCCTAAGTCCATAATATCGTGTTGAGCTTGATGCATTGCTGTTTCCACTTCACTCATGGCTATTGCTGCTTCATTTTCAAGAATTGGTTGTCCTAGTGGATCTTCACTCAGTGGAGCAGAACTTTGACTATCTTGAGAACTGTCTCTAGCAATCTCAACTGCAATACTAGCTCCTGTTCAATTTCTTCATTCAACATTTGGAGATAATTTGGAAAAACTGTGCATTCAATGCTATCTTTACATGCATTAAAAGAATCTTCATAGCACTGAAAATCTCCAAGTAATTCCATTTCAGTACGCCAAGGCTTGAAGAGTTGCAGAAGTGCTAAATAGTAAAATTCCCTTTTATCAGGAGTATCGCAACTCAGTTTCCTGTGATTAATCAGATTTCCTTTACTATGTTTCACCAAACATCCTTCTGAACCAATCACTGCATATGTTTCTTCATTTATGTTCTCTGTAATATTTCTCTTAAAGCAGTAATATTGCAGTACTTCATAGAGACATATGTTTTCAAGATGGGGACTTCTATTTGGATAGTACGTATCCAACATGTTTGTTTTAACAATGTCTGTGCTTTCCGGTTCATTTAATGCTAAAAATTTGATTTCTTGTATAGATTTAAGTACTCGATTTCGTGTTGCAGCAAGACCTAGACTAACCCAAATGATTCCTCTTGACTTTGAATATAAACTTGCAGAGGACAACCGATCTGAACATTCGTAGGATCCAATCTCTCGATGGGTCAGCATCTTCAAACTAAAGCTGTACAATTTCTTACTAAGAGTCTTCTCTTGGGAAATTTCTTCCCACATTTCTTTCAACTCTGTCTTTTCAGATTTTGTTATGTATGACGTTACATACCGAGCAACAGCAATGGAATTATCCGCAACATACTGGATATCCATATTAGCATTCCACATCGACAAAATCACTGGATTATAATCATTAATATACTTTGATTGTTCACTTCTTTTTAAATTGTAAGTATTTTTTGGAGATTTTCTAGTGATAGTATGCCTCACTGCTCACATGAAACTGTTGACTCTTCCTTTGGATATTACTGGGCGTGGAAATCCAAATCGACATTTTGTATAAAACTTTTCCTTTGACTTGTATTTCCATCGACAGTATTTGCCACATCGATGAGTTTGGAACCGTAAAACTTGTTGTCTTAAGGTATTTTCTTCTCTTGTTTTTGGTATAGCACATGTAACATAGTCTTCAATAAAAGATAAAACAGTCTCATCCGAATCAGTTCCAAATTTGGGTGCATCCTTGATCCATAAAAGCATATGTATATGAGGAGCACCTCTAGCTTGGTACTCCTTTCTCCAAAAGAAATCAATAACTTCTCCAAGAGGTAGGTTGTTTTTATTGCAGATAAAAGACATCATAGCTTGAATCCTATGATTAAAATATCTGCATACGTTTACAGGATCCAAGGAACAGAGTTCTCCAGGTGTCTTGAATTCAATGTTTTTAATATTTGAATTTGCTTCTCGAAGAAATTCAAGTAAATCGTCCCATGCGTATTCAGCACAGCTTAGAGTAACAAACCACGTAGGGGTTCCTAAGTTCCTTAACATACATTTAAGTTCTCCATGACGACGATACCAATACTCATTAGTACCACGTTGACACGCCATCAAATTAATCAATTGAGATTATAAATGATCGTCTCTCTGTTGTACTTTGTCCATGAATTCCTTTGCAGAAACATGTTGAAGATGAACTCCTGTTTTTAATATGTGGTTGACTACATATGAAAGTCCAGACAAGTCACTTTCAAACAAAAGATGAAATATATATGGAATACATTGTCGAAATCTTGGATCTTCTGAGTACAATCTTGTTCGATATTCTGAAGCTGGAATCTGTACTGGTCGTTCGTCATATCGTCCACCTTTTCCAGTGAGGAAGAGCTGTGGAAAACAACGAGCTTCCAAACTTTTTTCCCAAACACTCATGGGAGTCCCCTTAGCTTTCTTCATTTGGAATAATTCAATAGTATTTCCAATCACTTCTTTGGAATGTAAAGGATGTACACTATAATGTTCATAAATTTCTTCACTTTTGGAGATGTCCACTTTTTCAATTTGGCCACTTGCAATTTCGCTATCATCTCCTAAAGCTATTTCTTCTTCTTCAACATACACATTTTTGTAGTAAACATTGTTTTTTATGAGATATAACGTAGCCTTTTGCACTTTGCTAACATCTACTAATTCTTGCCATATTTTCCGACTCTTCGTAGGAACACCATTAACTAGCATAACTACAGGCTCAGTTTCCTCTTTCTCTACACCAATAGTTTCAATATTTTTCTTTAAATCTAAAGGTAAATACACAACTCTCCCTTTTAATCCTCTTTGTAAATCTGTGGGAGGCAGCTTACCTGTTTTAGGCTCCATACGAACAATAGCCTGAAACGGGTGCACAGATTGAATCAGAATGGACTCATAAGTATTTAAATCTACCAGTTATGGAGGAATAGCTACCAACTCTAGATTATTATGTACAGCTCTAGCGGGCATTTTGTTGTCCTCTAATTTGGTATAACAATATTTACAAATACGTTGATCACTACCCAAATCAAAGCAATCTTCTACCAACAAATAAGTTGCAAATTCCTTCCACTTAACATTGTTTTCTTTTTCACTTTTTAAATACAGATCAACATTCCTAGTTTGATTTCTATAGTGAGTTCGTCGACAACAAATACAAACATAGGGGCCTATTACGATGGCGGGCGGACATAGTCCGCCCGCCACCGTAACGGAGTGCGGGACTGCCCGCCGATGCTGCGGTGGTCCCGCCATGCACATTAGGATGCGCCCGCCACACTGGCGGGCGCATCCTGTGCCTTTTCCATTGCGGGTGGATCTGCTGGCTGCAGACCCGCCCGCAATGGAAAAGGACTGTGCACGGCACTGCCATGCACTAGATGGTGGGCACCACGTGGTGCCTGCCACGTAGTGCATGGCAATGAGAGGGGGTACCATAGGTACCCCCCATGTGCACCCCCCACCCCCTCTTCACCCTGGGGGCCCGCAACGGGCCCCCAAGAGCAAGGACCGTATGCCTTTCCATGGCGGCATCGCCGCCGTGGAAAGGCCATTGACCGCCAGCATCGTAATATGGATGGCGGTGTCTCGCAGACACCGCCACCATATGCAGGCACTTTTTCCGCCGGTCGACAAGTCGACCGGTGGAAAAGCGGCGGACGGTCTTCCCGTCCGCCACGGACCCCCCAGCCATCCTCATGTGGCGGGGGGTCATTCTAGTGAGGATGGCGGGCGGATCGCCCCCGCCGGGCCGGCGGTGGCTACCGCCGGCCCGGCGAGGGCGATCCGCCCGCCATCCTAATGGGCCCCATAGTTTGGTCTTTCATAACAAATTACCTTAAACTTCGTTATTTCTTCATCAAACTTCTCAGTACTACTGTCTTCCACGTCTTCCTCAACACCTACTTCTATCAAACTCTCACTTTCTCTACACTCTTGTTCAGGACCAAAGTAACGAAACTCTATTTCATCACAAACCTTTTTACATCTGATACTGACCCATGCAAAAGAGCACTGTTTAAGTCACTTAAAATTATTGCTGGACTTTTTGCATAGTACAATCTTCTTACTAACTTCCGCATTTGAGAGTGATGTACTGCTAACATTCTCAAATGATGAAAAACACTTTTACACACTTTTCTAGAAAGACAAGCCAGAGAATGACCTTGCAAACCAGTATTTTTTCTCACTTTACAAGGATCTAGTCCTTGCAGCATCTTAATCTTTTGTTTAACACTTTTTTAGTATACTCTCATAAGAAATTTCGTAAAATATCAATAGACTCCTGTCGTATACTACAAATACTACTACAATCCCAAGTATACACTGGGGCTTTAGTATGTCTCCCTAGAACTTCATCAGCTATCACTTCTACATTTCTAGGAACCATCTTTTGTTTTTCAATTGCACAACCGTTCTTCACTTCATAAGCACGACCTTTGGTATCAACTGCATGAACTAATGTATTGGTTTGAAAATAGCTCTCTTCATTAAAAAAAGGCTCTGAACTTGAAGTGTGCTTCCATTCACCCAAAAAAATATCACAAAAGTTAGTTCTGTTAATTAGTCTCTTCTTTTTACTTTTGTCCTTCATAAAATGCATTGGTTTATCTAATGATCGCATTCTGTTTAAAACTAAAATGAACAATTTTCTTTTTAATTCAAAAGCCTTTTCAACAATAGTTTCAATCTGTTTTTTCTTTTGATAAAATTCTGATCTTTTTTTATATATCTTGCCATCTTTTAATAAATTTTGTACTACTCTTTTGTGAAACATTCTTTTCCTTATTTCATCAAATTGATTCTTTCTTTTTTACCATAGATTGTTTTTTCAGAACGTGATTTGCCATTAATTTATCCTTTTTTCATTTCATTCTTCTTTGTTCTTGAGGTATTCTTTCTACTTTCTACATTGTGCAAACTCTTTCTAGTCTTTGAAAGTCTTTTAATAAATTCTTTTGTTCTCTTACCGCAAGACTTTTTCTTTTTTCCCACATGTTGTAGTTCATCTAATTCTTGCTGTTGTCTTTTTTTTAAATAGTATTGTTTCTTTTCCTCTTTTCTCTTTCTGTTTTTTTGGTCATGGTAAGTCTTTTTTAATGATGATGAAGAATATCTGAAAAAAAAAGATTTTTTTTTTAAATATTATTAATATAACTATATAGAAATATACTATTATATTACTAAACAAACACATTCTACATAAAAACCAATGCAATGCTTTGTTTTGAAATCACATAGGGTTTGCTGCACTACATGGGTACTACCTGGGTAATTTGAGAAGTGAATGAGTAGTGTTTAGGTGTTTAGAGGACTGCATGGGTAGTGGACAGGGGATTGTAGCACTGCATGAGTTAGTGCCTGGGTCATTGCATGAGTACATGGGTAGTGACTGGATGATTAGAGTACTGCAAAGAGAGTGCATGTTGAATGTATAAGTACTTGGGTTTTGGCAGAGTGATTGGATAAGGACATGGGGCTGGCTGGGTGATTGGAGGAGTGCATAGGTAGTGACAAGGAGATTACTGGACTGCATAGGTAGTGCTCAGGGGATTATACCAGTACATGTGTTAGTGCCTGGGTCATTGCATGAGTACATGGGTAGTGACTGCATGATTAGAGTGCTGCAAGGATAGTGCATGGTGAATTTATAAGTGCTTGGGTTTTGGCGGAGTGATTAGATAAGTACATGGTGCTCGCTGGGTGATTGGAAGAGTGCACAGGGAGTGACAGGGGGATTGTTGGACTGCATGGGTAGTGCTCTGGGGATTGTAGCACTACATGAGTTAGTGCCTGGGTCATTGCATGAGTACATGGGTACTGACTGAATGATTAGAGTACTGCAAGGAGAGTGCCTGAGTGAATTTATAAGTGCTTGGGTTTTGGCGGAGTGATTGGATAAGTACATGGTGCTGGCTGGGTCAATACAGCAGTGCATGGGTAGTGACAGGGTGATTGTTGGACTGCATGGGTACTACCTGGGTAATTGAAGGAGTGAATCAGTAGTGTGTAGGTGGTTAGAGGACTGCATGGGTAGTGCTCAGGGGATTGTAGCAGTGCATATGTTAGTGCCTGGTTTATTGCATGAGTACATGGGTAGTGACTGGATGATTAGAGTACTGCAAGGAGAGTGCATGGTGAATTTATAAGTACTTGGGTTTTGGCGGAGTGATTGGATAAGGACATGGGGCTGGCTGGGTGATTGGAGGAGTGCATAGGTAGTGACAGGGAGATTCCTGGACTACAAAGGTAGTGCTCAGGGGATTCTAGCAGTGCATGTGTTAGTGCCTGGGTCATTGCATGAGTACATGGGTAGTGAGTGGATGATTAGAGTACTGCAAAGAGAGTGCATGGTGAATTTATAAGTGCTTGAGTTTTGGCACAGTGATTGGGTAAGTATATGGTACTGGCTGGGTGATTGGAGGAGTGCATAGGTAGTGACAGGGAGATTGCTGGACTGCATAGATAGTGCTCAGGGGATTGTAGCAGTGCATGTGTTAGTACCTGTGTCATTGCATGAGTACATGGATAATGACTGGATGATTAGAGTATTGGAAAAAGAGTGCATTGTGAATTTTTAAGTGCTTGGGTATTGGGGGCAGTGATTGCATAAGTATATGGTGCTGGCTGGGTGAATTGAAGAGTGCACAGGGAGTGACAGGGGGATTGCTGGACTGCATGGGTAGTGCTCAGGGGATTGTAGCACTGCATGTTTTATTGCCTGGGTTAATGCATGAGTACATGGGTAGTGACTCGATGATTAGGGTACTTCAAGGAGAGTGCATGGTGAATTTATAAGTGCTTGGGTTTTGGCGGACTGATTGGATAAGAACATGGACCTGGCTGGATGATTGGAGGAGTGCATAGGTAGTGACAGAGAGATTACTGGACTGCATAGGTAGTGCTCAAGGGACTGTAGCAGTGCATGAGTTAGTGCCTGTGTCATTGCATGATTGCATGGGTAGTGACTGGATGATTAGATTACTGCAAAGAGAGTGCGTGGTGAATTTATAAGTGCTTGGGTATTGGCACAGTGATTAGATAAGTATATGGTGCTGGCTGGGTGATTGGAAGAGTGCACAGGGAGTGACAGGGGGATTGCTGGGGTGCATAGGTAGTGCTCTGGGGATTGTAGCACTGTATGAGTTAGTGCCTGGGTCATTGCATGAGTACATGGGTAGTGACTGGATGATTAGAGTACTGCAAGGAGACTGCATGGTGAATTTATAAGTGCTTGGGTTTTGGCGGAGTGATTGGATAATGACATGGGGCTGGCTGGGTGATTGGAGAAGTGCATAGGTAGTGACAGGGAGATTACTGGACTGCATATGTAGTGTTCAGGGGATTGTACCAGTGCATGTGTTAGTGCCTGGGTTATTGCATGAGTACATGGGTAGTAACTGGATGATTAGAGTGCTGCAAGGAGAGTGCATGGTGAATTTATAAGTGCTTGGATATTGGCACAGTGATTAGATAAGTATATGGTGCTGGCTGGGTGATTGGAAGAGTGCACAGGGAGTGACAGGGGGATTGCCGGAGTGTATAGGTAGTGCTCTGGGGATTGTAGTACTGCATGAGTTAGTGCCTGGGTCATTGCATGAGTACATGGGTAGTGACTGGATGATTAGAGTACTGTATGGAAAGTGCATGGTGAATTTATAAGTTCTTTGGGTTTTGGCGGAGTGATTGGATAAGGACATGGGGCTATCTGGGTGATTGGAGGAGTGCATAGGTAGTGACAGGGAGATTGCTGGACTGCATAGGTATTGCTCAGGGGATTGTAACAGTGCATGAGTTAGTGCCTGGGTCATTGCATGAGTGCATGGGTAGTGCTTGGATACTAACTGGGTGATTGCAGAATATGGAATCAGTCAATCATTACTCCTGTAGTTTTAAAATCACATATTCACTACCTTTGCACTCCTGTAATCGGTCAGGCACCTCTCAATAGTTCACTAAGCATACATACAGCTGTATAAATAGAATCTGAACACATAGATGGGTCATTACATACTATCTAGTTAAGTAGATAAGTACAACATGCCAGAAAGGGTAATATGTGGTGGTTTACTTTTGAGCTACATCTTGACCATTCAATCTACAAATATGCAACATCATTAATCTATACCTCTCAACAGACCTAAGAAAGAAGGGTAATTTACAACACCTTTTATGAGCATTTTTAAAACCACACTTTTATTATACATCTTCACCTTTGTATCTAAAATTATGTGGCATCATTCAACTATACCTTTGCTCAGACTACAAAACGAAGCCAAATTAACAGCACCTTATTTCACCATTGTATCTTAAAATATATGGCATCATTTAACTTTACCTTCTGTACAAACTAATAATAGAAACCTAATTATTAACACCTTATATGATCATCTTTCAAAGAGCACAGTTGTGCTGCATATTTACCAAAGTATCTATAATGATGCAGTATCATTCAACTATACTGTTGTAGAGAGAAGAAAAAATGAAGGCTAATAAACTACACCTTATATGAACATCTTTCAAACTACACATTTCTACTGCATCTTCAACCAACTATCTAAAAATATGTGGCATCATTCAACTATACCTTTGAACAGACTTAAAAAACAAGCTTAATTAATAACATCAGTAATCATCTTAAAAAATACACATATTACTGTACAGACTCTTTTTTAAACAACATTTAAGTACAATGAAACTAATTCCAATATACATCTCTACATTTAATAATATATTTCAAACAACACAGTTTTAGAATAATGTCAAATCTTTTTTAAATAAACCTCAACAATTTATAACTCACCTTGCAAATAAATGTGTTGAATGATAAATCTCACACACTCAGACAGGATTTTCTTTTACACACAATCAATGTAATCCACCAGACTCAGCAAGGTAAAACCAGTAATGGCAAGGTTTCCCTCTCTTTCTTCATACAAATACACATAAGCAACAAATACCATTGCTTCCCAGAGATTTTCAAATTGTAAAACACATTTCCATTGGTTACACATAATAACCCTTAGCAACTGACTTCTTCACCCTTTCTGCTTAAGGCCAGTTTCCATAGTAACAGTTCATGGAACATTCAACTTAACTGACAGGTCACAAGTTCACCATATTTTCAAGTTCACCACACAATGTTGCAAATGCAAACAGCAAGTGTGGTTGGCTTTGCAAAACATGACCTTATCCTTTCTACTGTACCTTTCAAACATTTGTTACTGACCAATAACAAACATGCTTTTTAAAGAAAGTACCATGCACCCTATTTTTCAGTGTACAATGTTCATAAACAACCAATCAATTCTCTACTTTTTTTAAAACAGCATCTTGTCCACCATTTTAGATACCTCTCATTCTACCAACTGACTACCTCAGCTACAGACATCTTTTGATTACCTACAGACATCCCTTCAAGATGCTTTCTGTGTGGATTGTTGGGCACAGCTATGTTTTCTGGTGCAAAAGGTATGCTGAACACAGAGGTATTGACAAAAACCTAGCTTTGCAAAATGTAGACATTAAATGGATTGGACAGAGAGGATTAAAGTGGCACCAATTGATGCCTTTGGTTAAAACCTTTTTGCATCTCCAACCCCTGACCTCATGATTGTGCACTGTGGTGGCAATGACCTAGGCACATTGACTGGGGTAGGTCTGGAAAAGCTAATGAAGGACACCTTTGCAGAATTGATGTTACTTTTCCCCCAAACTGTCTTTGTATACTCTAACATATGCCAAAGACAGAAATGGAAGTGGTCGAATCAATTTTGTCCTCAGATTGAAAAAGCTAGAAAAAATGTCAATAAAGCTGTTTCCGCTTACCTCAGAGACCATAGGATGGGCTCCATCTATAACAACAATCTACGTTTCTATATGGATGGCATCTACAGAAGTGATGGAGTACACTTCACTGATCAAGGGAACAGAGTGTTTCTCAACAACCTGAAGCTCTGCATCCGCACTTACATGTAGCTACAACAATCTCCCAATGAAAACAAGGGCTCTTTTTAGAGCCACCCAATAACCCAACATATAACCTAGGTTTATTTAAAAAAATCTGAATTATTTTTGCTTGGAGTCGCGCACCCTGCGCGACTAAAGGAGCCGTGCACCCATTGCGTTCACACCAGGGGCTGCGCTGAGAGTCGCGCACCCATCGCGTTCACACCAGGGGCCGCGCTGAGAGCCGCGCACCCATCGCGTTCACACCAGGGGGCCATGCTGAGCGCCGCGATAGGGTCGCAACTCCAAACTTTGGCAAAAAAATAACCGTCCACTTCCATTAATTTATATTCGCCCCGGGGACCCCATCCCCCAGGGCATCCCCAAATCTAGTTATTTTTTTTATTTTTTCAAAGGGGGGGGACCGCGCGACCCCCCTCCTGGGCCATTTTGGGCCCCGGGGACCCCATCCCCCGGGGCCAGACCTCATGGTTGGGGACTGTGGGGGGAGCCCCAATGCCACCATGGTCCCGCCGGCTCCCTGCCTCCTGCGGGAGCCAGCATTGCTTTTCCACAAGAGGAGCTGCTGATATGCAGCTCCCCTTGTGAAAAAGCAATCCTGCTTTGCTTGATTGACGCAAGAGCAGGTTTCCCTGCTCTTGCTTCAATCAAGCAAAGCAGAGTTTGCTATGACAGGGCGGAAGCCGTGCTCCAGCCCTGTCATAGCAAACAGCAATGTCCCAGGGGTGGGCACCCCGGGACATTGCAGGAGCCAGCCCTGGGGCCATGACGGGCTCCAGGAGGGGGTCCGCGCTGCCCCCCTCCCTACCATTGCAAAGCCCCAGGGAGGTGGTGGTCCCTGGGGGCTTGGGGGAGCCCCCGAGCCCCCACCCCTTATTTAATAACCCCACACTCTGGTTTTTTTCCCGTCCAGAGTCGCGCACCCTGCGCGACTTCGAATTTTATTTTTTTGAAAAAAAATAAAATTGGGGCCCTGGGGGTCCTTGTGGGACCCCCAGAGCAGGCCTAGGGGGTCAGGGTGTTCCTACCCTGCCCCCTTTTCTTGTTTTTCATCCTCTTTTCCACAGTTTCCTTCTGGCTCAGTTCTACCGAGTCACAAAATGGCTGCCAACAGTTCCTGGTTTGGAGTGTTGGCAGCCAATGAAAATGAAGCTCGTGCTCGGGAGGGTTCGCGAATCCACCGCGGCCATAGATATCGAAACTTTTTCTTTTCCTAATTTCTCAGGAACTACTAAACGGATTTACACCATTTAAGAAAAAGGGATCTTTCTGAACCAAGAGCTACCTTTTTGCCAAATTTTGTGTAATTCCGTTCAGCAGTTCGGGCTGTAGCTTTGTCTAAAGTTTCCTATGGAAAATTACATGGGGATAACGTGTTTTGGGATCCCCCTTTTTTCTCGGCCCCCGCTTGACAAATCACCCCGAAACTTTCAAGACAGGAGCTGACCGGAGCGCCCAATTAGTTTTGAAAATTTCGTGAAGATTCGTCAAACGACGCCAAAGTTATTGGGAAAACAAAAAACGCTTTTCCTATGGAAACTAGGTCCTAACTATAACTACCTACTGACGACCACCAGTAGGTACTATATATATATATACATATATATATATATATGTGAATCAACAAATGCCCTCGAGCTTCCAGGAAGCACTCGGCGGCAAGCCAACCCTCCGGCTTTCCACGATGTAACTTTCCGTCACTTCTTAGGTGAGTTATGTTGCCTGACGCGTTTCAGGGCATTCCGCCCCTTAATCATAGGCTGTTACAAGTTGTGAGTGTGACGGGCTCTTTTAATCAGTTCATGCACATTTCTAATTGGTTCCCAGCCCTCAGTGGGCTACACTCAGTTCGTGTTCCAATCTGTTGCATTCTGGGAATTGTATTATTCTAAAAAGAAAAGAAAAGAGCCTTTAATTTCCCTTGAGTAGGTTCACAGTCACATCCATTATCAATGTCCATTATCAATCCTATAGTAGGATCCAAGAAGTTCTGGAAAGTGAATTATATCTGGCTCGCTGCGCTGAGAGGTTTCGAACAAGTTTCAATCCCCAGCCTCTTCGTACTTGTCATCATGAAGATGGTGCACTCCTGACGCGGCGAGGTGGCCGCGTTGCAACATGTGAATCAACAAATGCCCTCGAGCTTCCAGGAAGCACTCGGCGGCAAGCCAACCCTCCGGCTTTCCACGATGTAACTTTACGTCACTTCTTAGGTGAGTTATGTTGCCTGACGCGTTTCAGGGCATTCCGCCCCTTAATCATAGGCTGTTACAAGTTGTGAGTGTGACGGGCTCTTTTTAATCAGTTCATGCACATTTCTCATTGGTTCCCAGCCCTCAGTGGGCTACACTCAGTTCGTGTTCCAATCTGTTGCATTCTGGGAATTGTATTATTCTAAAAAGAAAAGAAAAGAGCCTTTAATTTCCCTTGCTGACAAGTGACCATGTCGTCATTTTAAAGTGTGCCTGATGCAGGGAAAGAGGCAGGAGACTCGTGTTTACTGTCTCCAGTGCCCAAGTAAGCCCGCCTTCTGTTTTCTTACTTGCTTTGCGTTGTATCATACTAAAGCAAAGTACTGGGAAATTGACTGAGGTGAAGCTGCCGTTAGGTAAACCTTTCAATTGCTGTGATTGGATTCCTACTGTCTGTGGCCACTACTTCGCTAGGCAAGCAGCCGCAGAATATCAGTTCCTCTACTTCAGGAAGTCATGGACTTCTTGACACCTTTATCTGTTTCAGAACATGGTAGTTGTTCTGTTCGCGATTGACAAGTGCAATATAGTCCACACACTGCACATACTGGTGGACAGAACATGCGCAATTAACATTGGGTAAGATGCAAGTTAGTAATTGAGTTTTCACGCTGTCAAAGTAAAAGTGTTGGTGAATGAGACCCACAGGACATTTGTTTGGCTTATTTTTTATTTTATTTTCAATTTTCTTTATTGATCTTATCGGAAATAACAGCAGCACAACAGTGCCAATAACGCACAGATCGTAACATCATGAATATACCATCATGTCGATAAAAGGAAAAGAAAAAAAAAGGAAACATCTAAGACACAACAACAAAACAAGGTACAAAAGCACTACTGAAAGAAAGGGTTAAGGTCGGGTTAAGGTCTCTCATAAGTAGAAAAACGGTTCACAGAACAGTATGTTTGGGTACAATCCTATTTGCAATAAGTGCTAAAGGGCAAAATTCGTTCCACATTAGGTATGCTTTAGGTTTCACGTGATTATGCGCTGCATTTTTCAATACTCCAGCCCTGGTACTCCTATCTCCGCACCAACACACTTGTTTCAGGTCTCATCTAGGGGGTGATCCTGTAAGTAGCCCTTCAGTGGTTGCCAAATGTCCCGAGGGCAGGAAGTGGGCGGTAATAGTGTAGCATAAAGTTCACACATAGTGTCGCAGTGAATCAGGTCTCGGAGCCAGACATTCACCACTGGTGTACGTGCTTGTCCCCAGTGTATAGAGACTTGGCGCTTTGCAAGAAGCATAGCTATTGCAGTAAACCTCCGGATAGCTTTTGGTAATGGATGGACATAGACCAGCAATGCCAGTAAAGGAGTGGGCTGTATCACCTGTCCCACCATAAGTGACACACGCTGGAAGACATCTGCCCAGTATGGTTGTATTTGTGTACAGTCCCATGCGATATGTGAAAAGTCCACGTCAGCCATAAGGCACCTAGCGCACACATGTGGCGTGCTTGGATCTATCTTAGCCAGCCGCTTCGGGGTGATGTAAATTCTATGTAGATATTTAAAATGTAGTAATTTGTGTCGGTGGTTGTTCGAAATGTACCGTGTCTGTGCACAGCAGTAGTGCCAAATATCATCAGTTATGGGTATGTCTAGGTCTCTTTCCCAGTCTGCTCGCGCTTTAGTGCCGGCCATAGGAGGAAGGGATAATGAAAGGCGGTATAAGCATGAAACTAGGTGAGAGTCGCCTGATGATGTAATAACAAGCGTGAGAGGGAGGAACTCCGCCGGTTCCACCTGCCTACTTGGCAACGCCATCAGTGAGCTGTGGACTCTGTATAATAAGAACCTGTCCATGTATGTAACCTCCCCATGGGAGGTAAGCTCCGACACTGTGCATGGTCAGGAATCCTTAAATAGGTCCCCAACAGTTTGGAGCCCATGTTTGCTTAATGTTCGTTTGGTAAGAACTTCAGTAGTGGGGGGCAACCACGGATTGTCTGCCAGTGGCAGATGTGGTGAATATAAGGACTCATTTAGGAGGTATCGCCGTAGTTTGATCCACGCCCAGCAAGTCGTAGGTAAAGTTTGGATCTCACCAGGCGAGCGCGCCAACCATTGTGGTAATATGGCAGTCAGGGGGTTGGGGTATATTTGGGATCGTTCGGCTTTGAGGTATTGAATCCGGGCATCTGGGTGATACCAATAATAAGTGAAGTGGGTTTGGGCGACAAGGTAGTACAAATAAAAATCTGGAGTGCCGAAACTTCCCTGCTCGTAGGGCATAGTAAGTAACCCTGGGCGTAGTTCGCGAAGTAGCGCTTCGCGAAGCTACGCAAAGTGAAGTTCGCACTACACGAGCTACGCGTAGTACTACGCGAACTGCGTAGTGCATGTTCGCAATGATTACACAGTGCCGGATGCTTGTCCGCACTGTGCAATCATTGAAAACGGCATCTTGCACAGAGTAGATTTTTACTCGAGCGGCAGCTTTCTCAACGCGGACTGGTAGTTTCTCATCGCGAGCGGTCGCGAGCATACGCGACCACTCGCAATGAGAAACCTGACCTCCCCGCGTTGAGAATCTCGCCGGGAGGTTTATTTTCCACGCTCGCGATCGGCAACTTGATGTTGCTGATCGCGAACGAGGAAAAAGTCTCGCCGGGATGTCATTTTGCTTGCTCGCGGTTGCCAAATTGACGTTGAGGACCGCGAGCAAGCAAAAAATGACCGCTGCACTACGCTACGCTACGCGTGTTTGCACTGTGCTACGTGCAATTCGCGTTGTGCGAAGTAGCGCAAACTTCGCAAACTACGCGAGCGTAGCGTAGTTTTCCGCCCAGGCCTAATAGTAAGTGTGTCCCAGCGTATTCGCGGCTGTCTGCCTGCCCAGACTAAACGAATGAGTAATGAACGTAATGTGTCAAAAAATTTCGCGGTCAAAGCAATCGGAATATTTAAGAAGAGGTATAAGAAGGGTGGCAACACCACCATTTTTAGTATGGCAATTCTGCCAGCTATGGAAAGGGGAAGCTTGATCCATTTGTCAACCTGCATTGAGAGACGGTCCACTGCTGGTCCATAATTTAATCGGACTACCTCTGGGGCACTGCAATGCAAGTATATACCTAGGTACTTGGGGGGGTCCATGCATCATTGCAGGGGGAACTCAAATTCTTCCTGGGTTGTCGCCGGTGTTAATGGGAAAATTTCTGATTTAGTCCAGTTTATCACTAAACCTGAATGAACTCCGAAGCGGACTACCTCACGCAAGAGCGGAGTCAGGTTGTCTGCTGGCTTCAGCACAAATAGCATTATGTCTTCCGCATAGAAGGATGCAGTTAGCGGGCCTGTGTGCAATTGCAGTCCTCGGTGAAGATGCCGTTCCTGTATATGTCGGGCGAGGGGGTCCATTGCAATAATAAACAATAAGGGCGAAAGGGGGCATCCCTGTCTAGTGCCACGCGATAAGGGAAATTGCTGTGTTATTGCACCATTAAGTTTCAATCGGGCAGCAGGGTTAGTATATAGGAGGCGTACTAGGCTTAAGAAACCCTTTGGGATCCCCAGCTTCTGCATTACCGCGTACAAAAAAGACCACTCCAGGGAATCAAACGCCTTTTCGGCATCGAGAAGAACGACAGCCGCTGGTAGTGTGGGCTCCATTTGGTTCATCACAGAGAAGATCACCCGTCGTGGACCGGCCGGGAACAAACCCAGCCTGGTAGGGGCATAGCGAAGTATTGACCAATAATGCCAACCGGGTCGCTAATATTTTGGCAAGTATTTTATAGTCATGATTGAGTAGGGACTGTGGGCGATACGATGAGCATTGGTGTGGCGATTTACCTGGTTTGAGCAACAATGTCACAATAGCCTCCCGCATGGTAGGGGATAAGGACCCACTCTACAGGGCCTCGTCATATACTTCTATCAGTTGCAGCGCCAACTCGTTTTGATAGGCCATATAAAAACTCTCCCGAAAGGCCATCTGATCCCGGGGCCCGGCTACTAGCCATCGCTCTGATTGCTTGTTTGATTCATCTTCATCGATAGGAGAGGCCAAGAAATCTCGCTGCCCTCCTCCAACCAGACCATTGCTATCTCCTGCAAATAGTCCGTCAACGCCTGACCCACTGGCGTTTCCCTCGTCTTGTAGAGGTTAACTTAGTATGAGAGGAAGGCATCAGTAATTTCTGTCCCCTTTGTCAGCTCGGTGCTACTATCAGTATCCAGACGTGTGACGAACACTGGTTGGTATTGAGGCCGGAGGAGGCGGGCAAGCGTCCTGCCCGGTCTCTCCCCCTCCCCGTATGTTCGGGCCATGGCGTATTTACCAAGGTATTTGACCTCGCGAGTTGCCGCTTCCGTGAATTCGGTCAATAGAGCTGCGCGATCGAGTAGAGATTCTGGGGAAGGAGCAGCCTGTGTTTGTGCGTCCATATTTGTAAGCTTTTTCTCGAGATTCTCCAGTTCAGTTCGTATGGACCGGAGTACGCCGGCGTGTTTTGAAATACAGACGCCCCGAATAAATGCCTTAAAGGCATCCCAAAGCACTAGCTGAGAGGAAACCGTACCTTCGTTTAATAAAAAATATTCTCGGATGGCATCTCCTACCTCACTGTGAAATACCTGATCCAGCAACGCGATGCAGGAAAGCGCCATAGCGGGCGCTGCATTGGCACCGTGGGAAAGTCTATCTGGAGAAGCACCGGGGAGTGATCCGACAGTGTACGGGGAAGATAGGCAATTTCCCGCACCTCCAAGAGCAGTTGTGGTGTAAGGTACCAGTGATCTATATGGGACCATGAGCCATGTGGGGCGGAATAAAAAGAGTAAGCGCGCGTTCCCAGGTGTTGTCTAAGCCAGGGATCGGTGAGCTGAGCCGACTGCAGTAAGGTGGATAGACCTTGCGTGGCATGAGGTTTAGTGGTACGACCCGTACCTGTGGTGTCAGTCATGGGGTCAAGCATGAGATTAAAATCACCCCCCAGTAGGATATTGTCAGTGCCCAGTCGGTCTATATGCGTTGTGAGGTTAGTGAAGAAGTCAGTAGTGCCTACATTGGGAGCATACACATTAATTAATAAAACGGACTTCCCTCCCATCATCATCAGGTATCTGCCCTCAGTGTCTCTCACAACCTCAGATACCTGGAAAGGGAGAGAGCGGTGTATTAGTATGCACACACCGCAGGAATAGGTGCTGTAGCTGGAGAAAAAACGATGGTCCCCCCATGAGGACGCAAACCCGTGTGTAGGGAGCGGTGCGTAGTGTGTTTCCTGAAGGAAGGTAACTTGAATACTGTGTCTGGTCATATATGCTAGGACCTGGCGTCCTTTTTTAGGGCTAGCTAAACCCCTCACATTCCAGGACAGGCATTTGAGACTAAGGCATCGTCCGTGCCTGCAATTGGGGGTCATTCAGCCCTTTGTAAATGAAGCACTGTAGGATAGAAACTTATTGAAGGTGTACCCAACCTAATACTAGCGAGACCTGCTTTGTACCAACGGAAGACAAAACCATACACAATCAACCAAAACACCCAGTCCCATTTCCACCCCCCACCCCCATCGGATACGCATAAATAAGGCACCTTATCAACGGCCAGCGATAATTATCGCTGGCCGTGCTTAGCGACAGATTCCCTATCGCAGGCTATCTCTGGAATTTATCGCCCTGGTAGCGCGTTATTAACAACGCGCTTCTCCAGGGTGATAAAAATTCCAGAGATAACGAGGTTATCGCCGTTTGCAGGGAACATCGCTGGTTTTCCAGCGATGTTCCCTGCAAACGGCGATAACCTGCTGATGCGACCCTGTGGTCGTATCAGCAGAATCCACCCCTATGTTAGGGATGGCTAAGTCAGGATTTTAGCAGACGTTAGATTTTGGCGAAAACCGCAGTTTTCGCCGAAATCTAACCTCTGCTAAAATCATGTGGGCTGCCTTGTAAATATCGCGATGTGAACATCAGCGATATTTACAACGTAGTCCATCCGGGGTACGCCCACTTTGCATCTCATTAGAGATGCAAAGATGGGCGTTGGGGGAAAGGGCGATAATGCAAGGATTCACGCGATAGCGTGACCTTGCTGATTAGGCGATAAAATTATCGCCGCTTTTCGTCCGAAAACGGACGCAAAAGCGGCGATAATTGTTTATCGCCTCGTTGCTAATATGCCCCCTGGTGAATCCCAATTAAACATTTCCAAACATAGGGAATGGGGGAAACGGGGGGGAACGGGAGGGAAGAACAGACAGGAGAACATCCTGCGGGGGTAGGCAACGCTCCAGTGAGCCATCGGAGCATGGAGTGTTCGTAAATCGAGTTCGTGTCTGTCCATTATGTGACAGAGATTCATTAACAAATGGAAGGTACTCGGGGTTGCAGTCAGGACCAGGTGTGGTCTTTGGATTATTTACACACATGTCCCCAGCGTTCCACACATGTCTCCCAAAATCAACCAGCCAAGTATAGCAAAAACCTGAAGAGCGTCCATGTTGGATTCCAAGACACAAGTCAGCATACCAACATTAGGAACCGGGGTCACGTCCGTCAGCCCTGGCTTGCGGCTTGTCTCTTAGCTTCTTCCAGAATTGCATAGCGTCTTCCGGGGAATCAAAAATATGTGCTTTGCCGCTGATATGGATGCGGAGCCTAGCCGGGTACAGCATAGCGTACTTGACATTCGCTTTCTGGAGAGAACGCTTGATGTCTATATATTTGCGGAGTGCCTCCTGCACCATTTGTGTAAAGTCCGGAAAGATAGATATATTTGAACCCTGGTAGCTGAGGGCGCCACGCTCCCTAGAGAGTCACAGTATCACATCCCGGTCATGGAAGTTGAGCACCCTGTCAATAATCATTCTCGGTGTCGCCCCAGGTATTGGCACATGTCCCAGTGTTCGGTGTGCTCGTTCCAGGGCGAATGTGGCGGAGAACTCCTCTCTACCAAACACCTCTATAAGCAGAGACTCAACAAATTTGGCCATGGGACCGGTGTTTGTGGATTCGGCTATGCCCGCAATGCAGAGGTTGTTCCATCACGACCGAGCCTCTAAATCCTCCGTCTTCATAGCAAGTTGCTTAAGTAGGTTCTCCGTCTTCTCCAGTCGCCTTTGCACGGTGGGTTGTGTGTCTTCGAGGTCCGAGATACGCTGTTCGGCATTACCGATCCGGGAGTCTTGCACCTCCAGTCGGCCGTGGATATCATCAAGGCGCGTGGAAAGGGTGTCTAGTCTGGCATCTATGGATTGAAACCCAGCCCACAGCTCGGTCAAAATGGCGGCAGCACCCTCCATCTGTTGTGGTTCTGTTTCAGCAGGAGGCTCTGCATCATCGCGACGAGGGGTCTTCCCGGCGTCAAAGCTGAGCTGCCGCTGTTTGGGGTCCGTCCGCCCCATTACGACGTTGCGGAGGCAGGGGAAGCAGCTCTCTGAGGCCAATAGACGAAATGGCGCAGGTACGCAGTGGAAGGGGCGCTGTCTCTAGTTACGGTGTTTCCCGGTCTCACTGCAGACTACTACTCAGTTGCCATGCAGGACGCAGCACATCCACCAGCCATCAAATCGGCTATGTGCCCTCTCTCGTGATGCCAGTTAGCAGGCCCCACCATTGGCAGCACTGCTGAACTGTAGGTCAGTGCGCGTTGAACAATGGGAGGACCCAGAGCCTGCAAAACGTCATCTGCTCGTACATGTGAACAGCGGTTCCCACTAGATCCAGGATTATGGCTGCACTAGCGCCGGGGCCACATCATGCGTTGTTCCTGAGAGGGCCCAAGGCATTACTATAAGGAAAGGTGGGGTCGGGCAGCATGCTACCCCCTACCTCTCATCGCGGCTGTGTTTGCAGGCTTTATCCAGTACCGGGGGAACAGATCGTAATGGACACCTCATCCGAGGTCCCCGCTCCATCCCGTAGAATCGTTGGCGTAGCGGTGCCTCCCAGGCCCGTGGCAGTTTTCTTCCGCGCGCGCCTTCCGCGGACCCCGCCCTCAGGCTCACCCGAGACCCCTGTCGGCTCGGGGCCTCCGAGGTCCGCGTTGGGTCCGGGGATGTAGGCGGCTGGTATGCGGCTCAGCAGGCAGCGGTGGGGTCCGCGATCAGTCCCATTTGGTCACGGGCACATTCTGATCACTCGCCACGCATGAGAAGGCGGTGATGGGTGCTAATAATGCAGGCTGAAGGAGAAAGGCGTCCGATGGCTCGGGAGCTTTGCAGCTAAGCAGCCATTTTGGTCGCCTGCACGGCCACGCCCCATTTGTTTGGCTTATTAATTTAGGGAACTTAGGCAATATCCCCCAGTATGTTTGCCTTATTTTCAAAGGTAGATATGCTCACTCAGTTCGAGATATGGCTGTGCGGCATACTCGGACACCCCCCAACTTGCATCCCCAAAGTGGAAGGAGTTGGATTTAGCACAGTGAGTGCGCCAAAGGCGCATGAAAGACATGTCTTCCTGAGCCTCATGTGGCCGTCATGGGAGCCATTAGTAAAGGGTCACTCGGCATGCGTTTGGTAATGTTCAGAAAGAAGGAGGCGGATACTTGGCAGGTGGTAAAATGTAGTCAAATTCATTACGTCTTGTGGCGTATGAATGTGATGGGCCCTTGCATGGCGGCGGTATGTTGATGTGAGTGCAAGTGATCTGTTTGATTGGGCAGGTGGCCGCCGGTTTGGAAGTCTTGTGTGAATGGCGTGTGAATGGACCATAAAGCGGTTGGTGCCGTGAAGTGGCTTATGGCTCACCTTCAGAAGGCTTGGTTTCAATATTTATATACTTCGATAAGTATTTGTGCTTTGAAGCCAGCATTTCTGGAGCAACTAAAACCAACCAGTGTAAGTGGTGAATTAACTTTATGAAATTAGTGCCAGATTTATATTTGTGGCACTAAGATGGCCTTTTGTAAGAACTTTTTTTTTTTGTCAATATGGGTAGCTGGGGATTTTGTGCCGTAGCTCAGCCATCACCTAGTCAAACCTGCACATTTTTGACAAGTAGACAATGAGGGGAGTAAAGGGATGCATGACTTGCATGGCGTTCATAGGTTTTGTTTACCCAGAATCCCCTGCAAACCTCAAATTTAGCTAAAATTCAAAATTTCTTCACATTTAAGTGATGGAAAGTTCCGGAATCTGTGGCGACCTACAAACTTCCATACACCTAGCATTCCCCCCAAGTCTCCCGATAAAAATGGCACCTCACTTGTGTGGCTAGCTCAAGTGCCTGCGACAGGGAAGGGCCCTCAACATATTTTGGAGACATCAAAATGATCTATCGCAAAACGACCTGTTTTTACAAAGGGATTACCTCCATTTTTGGTCCCAGGCTCCGCAGCAATCTAGGGAAACCTACCAAACCCAGACATTTTTTAAAACTGGATACCCGGGGGAGTCCAGGGAGGTGTGGCTTGTGTGGGGCCCCCAATGTTTTCTTACCCAGGATCCCCTGCAGACATCAAATGTAGCTAAAAAATCAAATTTTCTACACATTTAAGTGATGGAAAGTTCCCGAATCTGTGGGGAGCCTCAAACTTCCATCCACCCAGCGTTCCCCCAAGTCTCCTGATAAAAATGGTACCTCACTCATGTGGGAAGGCCTAGTGCATGTGACAGGGCAGGTCCCAAAACGTACCGTGGAGATTTTAAAATTGTCGATCATAAAAAGACCTGGTTTGGTGAGGGAGTGACCTACGTTTTTGATCCCGGGCTCCGCTGGCATCTAAGGAAACCTACCAAACCCAGACATTTCTGAAAACTAGACACCCAGGGGAGTCCATGGAGGTGTGGCTTGTGTGGATCCTCCAACGTTTTTCTATCCAGAATCCCCTGCAAACCTCAAAATTAGAACATGCAGCGTTTCCTCGGTCTCCTGATGTAAATGATACCTCACTTGTGTGGGTGGGCCAAGTGCCTGTGACAGGGAAGAGTCAAAAATGTGTAGAAATTGAGGGGATGTCACAGTTGATAAGCACAATTATTTTTTATACATTTTTAGGCTGACTCTGCTTTGGGCACCCACACAAGTGAGATATAATTTTATTCCGGAGACCGAGGGGAACGCTGCATGGTAGGAAATTTGTGCAGGCGTGGTGATCCCACACAGAAATGTAATGAAAATTTGATTTTTTTAGCTAAATTTGAGGCTGCATGGGATTCTGGGTCTGAAACCCTTGGAGGATCCACGCATGCCACACCTCTCTGGACTCCTCCGGCTGTCTAGTTATTAGAAATGTTTGGATTGTGTAGGTTTCCTCAGATGTCCGCCGAGCCCGGGATCAAAAACGCAGGTGACTCCTTCACAAAAACCAGGTCTTTTTGTGATCGAAAATTTTGAAGTCTCCACAGTACATTTGGGCCCTTCCCTGTTGCAGGCACAAGGCCTACCCACAAAATGAGGTAGCATTTTTATTGGAAGATTGGGGGGGGATGCTGGTTGGGTGGAAGATTGCGGCTCCCCACAGTTTACAGAACTTTCCGTCAAAGAAATGTGAGGAAAATGTTATTTTTTTGACAAAGTTTGAGGTTTGCAAGGGATTCTGGGTAACAGAACCTGGTGAGAGCCACAGATGTCACCGCATCATGGATTTCACTGGAAAAATTTGATGTGCCCAAGTTGTGTTTTGGGCCGTTTCCTGCCGTGGGCACTAGACCTACCCACACAAGTGAGGTACCATTTTTATTGGGAGACGTAGTGGAATGCTGGGTGGGTGGAAGTTTGTGGCTCTCCACAGTTTCCAGAACTTTCCATCACAGAAATGTGAGGAAAATTTGTTTTTTTTAACAAAGTTTGAGATTTGCAAGGGATTCTGGGTAACAGAACCTGGTGAGAGTCACAGAAGTCACCCCATCCTGGATTTCCCTGGGTGTCTAATTTTTAAAAATGTATAGGTTTGCTAGGTTTCCCTAGGTGCCAGCTGAGCTAGTGTCCAAAAACCACAGCTAGGCACATAGCAAAAAAAGGGTCACTTTTCACTGGAAAAATGTGATGTGCCCACATTGCGTTTTGGGCCATTTCCTATTGTGGGTACTAGGCCTGCCCACACAAGTGAGGTACAATCCATATTGGGAGACTTAGAGGAATGCTGGGTGGGTGGAAGTTTGTGGCTCCCTGTAGATTCCAGAACTTTCGATCACTGAAATGTGAGGAAAATGTTTTTTTTTTTTTTACAATGTTTGAGGTTTGCAAGGGATTCTGGGTAACAGAACCTGGTGAGAGCCACACAAGTCACCGCATCCTGGATTCTCCAGGATGTCTAACTTTAAAAAATGTGCATGTTTGCTAGGTTTCCCTAGGTGCCGGCTGAGCCAGGGTAAAAAAACCACAGCAAGGCACATTGCAAAAAAAGGGTCAGTTTTCACTGGAAAAATGTGATGTGCCCACGTTGCGTTTTGGGCCTTTCCTGTCGCCGGCACTAGGCCTACCCACACAAGTGAGGTACCATTGTTAACAAGAGTATTAGGGGAACGCTGGGTGGGTGGAAGTTTGTGGCTTCCCACAGTTTTCAGAACTTTCCATCACAGAAATGTGAGGAAAATGTGTTTTTTTTATAAAGTTTGAGGTTTGCAAGAGATTCTGGATAACAGAACCTGGTGAGAGCCACAGAAGTCATCCCATCCTGGATTTCCCTGGGTGGCTAGTTTTCAGAAATGTACAGGTTTGCGAGGTTTCCCTAGGTGCTGACTTAGCTAGGGTCCAAAATCTACTACTAGGCACATTGCAAATAAAAAGCGTCAGTTTTCACTGGAAAAATGTGATGTGTCCATGTTGCGTTTTGGGCTGTTTCCTGTCACGGGCACTAGGCCTATCCACACAAGTGAGGTACCATTTTTATCGAGAGACTTGGGGGACTGCTAGGTGGAAGAAAGTTTGTGGCTCCCATCAGATTCCAGAACTGTCCATCACAGAAATGTGAGGAAAAATTGTTTTTTGGACAAATTTTGGGGTTTGCAAAGGATTCTGGGTAACAGAACCCTTTGAGAGCCACACAAATTACCCCATCCTGAACTCCATCCACAGCTAGGCACTTTGCAAAAAAGGGTCAGTTTTCATTGGGAAAATGTGATGTCCCCACATTGCATTTTGGGCTGTTTCCTGTCACGGGCACTAGGCCTACCCACACAAGTGAGGTTCCATTTTTAGTGGAAGACTTGGGAGAATGCTGGGTGGAAGGACGTTTGTGGCTCCCCACAGATTCCAGAACTTTCAACACACAGAAATGTGAGGAAAATGTGTTTTTTAGACAAAATTTGAGGTTTGCAAGTGATTTTGCGTTACAGAACCTGGTGAGAGCCACAAAAGCCACCCCTTCCTGGATTTTCCTGGGTGTCTAGTTTTCAAAAATGTACAGGTTTGCTAGGTTTCCCTCTGTGGCAGCTGAGCTACAGTCCAAAATCCGCAGCTAGGCACATTGCAAAGAAAGGTTCAGTTTTCCCTGGAAAAATGTGATGTGTCCATGTTGCATTTTGTGCCGTTTCCTGTCGTGGCCACTAGGCCTACCCACACAAGTGAGGTAACATTTTTATTGGGAGACTTAGGGCAACACAGAATAGTAGAACAAGTGTTATTACCAATTGACTTTCTATGCATTTCTGCCTTCCAAATGTAAGACAGTGTGTAAAAAACAAGTCATTTTCAAAAATGCCCTCATATTCACATGCTAGTATAGGTACCCACATATTTGGAGTTGTGCAAATAACCACTGCTTCTAAACTCCATTTGTTGTTCCCATTTTGGAAACACATAGTTTTCTTTGATACCTATTTTTCACTCTTTATATTTTACCAAGTGAATTGCTGTATACCCAGTACACAATGAAAAACCATAGCCAGGCGCAGCTTAGATATTGACTCTGGGCACTTCGGGTTCTTGGTGAACCTACAAGTCCTATATACTCCTGCAACCATCAGGGTCCCTTGTACATAATGGTATATTGCTTTTAAAATTCTGCCATATTTAGAAGAAGAAACAGATGAAAACGCAGGCACAAATGGCTGTTTTTTTAAACTCATTTTCAATATGTTTTATTTCAACTGTTACTGTCCATAGGAAAACCTTGAAGGATCTACACAAATGACCCCTTGCTGAATTCAGAATTTTGTCTACTTTTCAGAAATGTATAGCTTTTTGGAATCCATTACTGGTTTCACTTCAATTTCTAACACTAACTGAAAGGAGGTTGAAAGCACAAAAAAATGGGAAAAATAGGCTATTTCCCACTAAAATGCCAAAACTGTGTGGAAAATGTTGGTTTTGTGACAAAGTCTGCCTGTTTCTGAAAGCTGGGAGGATGGTAATTTTAGCACTGCAATCCCTCTGTTGATACAATTTACAGAGAAAAAAACAGATGCTTTCTTCTTCAGCACTATTTCCAATTTTCCCCCAAAAAACAAGATTTAGCTGTATTTTGGCAAATTTCTCGGTCCCCTCCAAGGGAACCCACAAACCATGGGTACCTTAAGAATCCAAGATGATCCAAGATGATCCAAGATGTTGGGAAGAAAGTATGTTCATTTGGCATTGATAGCTTATGTGGAAAAAAGGTTATGAAGCCCTAAGCACAAACTACCCCAAATAGCCAAAAAAGGGCTCAGCACGGGTGGGGGGGGGGTCAGCAGTTAAGGGGTTAATGTTAATAAAACATTTTCATTGTGATCAATAAACACTCTCAGCACTATTATGTCTATAAAGCATTTTAAAATGAGGAAAACATGTGTTTGTGTGATTTTGCAGACTTTTAAACCATTTAAATACAATCATAAAACCAGCCCCTAGAGAACATCACGATTTGACTACATAAACGTGTAACCACAGGCTTAGCCAATAGTGGGTACTCAGTACATGTATACTCTTTAAACATATTTATGCCACAATAAATGCAACCACAGAATAAGTCCCTAAAGGGCACTGTACTCTCAGCTGTAGAACCAAAGCTACAGCCTTGAAAGTACTTCAAAACATTATGCAAAATCCTGGTTGGTCTTAGGGTCAGTATGTTTTTTAAAAATTCTTTAGGGGTGAGCTGCTGCACTCCTACAGCCTCTGCCAAGCTCCCCTTTGTATGCTGATGGTGACCCTGCCATCCTGGGGCCACCACGGCGGAAAGAAGATGAGCAACTGACAAAGCCCCGCAGGGCCTTATGGGGCACTCTAGCCGGAGAAGTGAATATTAAAACATTGGATCTCCTGCTGTTCCGGGAACCAGTGTGTCTTTTTTTGTTGTTGTTTCTCTTTATCCTTGAGATGCCCGGTTCCACCTGAGCACTCCTGCATGGCTCCTTCATCGGGGGAGCTCTTGGAGCCCACCCCTGGATGCCCTGCTGGCTCCCTCGTGACCCGGACCTTCGTGTAAAGCTGTGGGAGCCGGCAGCATTCCTCGAGCAGGGTGCATCCTTCTGTGGTGGCCGCTCCACTCCCCCCAGACATGGGCACTGGAGCGGGGGCAACGCTACCATCACTGGGGGGAACAACGGTTTCCTCCCCTTCATGTTTGGCCTTCAAGGGTCAGGAATGGGGTCCCAATCCCCTCCATGATAAATGCACCCAGGAGATGGGGTCCCCGGGCAATACAGAGAGTCTGGGGAGGGGGCCCCATGCACACTCTCCTCCATGGGAAAAAATTATAAACAACTTCTGCGCCAATCAAAGGGCCCTGGCCCAGCTGAGGGTTAATTTTAGAAAAGAGTGGCTGAGTTCCCTGCGCTTTGTTGGAGAAAGGTCAAAGGTTGCCAAACTTTAAAATGCCATATTTCGGGCCCGTTGGACCAATTGTGACGATCCAGGGCTTGTTATACTCCTGGTGGCAGGATTTAGCCACCAGGGGCAGTTGCACCAGACCTCCTCACCTCCAAAGCAGTGTAGTACTTAGAGATCTGGTTCTCCTGGCTCCCTGTGCCAGCCTTCCTCCTGGTCTCTGTCATTAGGCACACAAGTACAGAGCTTTCCCCCAACTGGCCCTCTTGGGGTGTAAGGGAACCAGCCTCACTGCCCTTGGGGAGACCCACTGGTCCTGGGGTCAACTGTGTAGAGTCCTTAGTCTCCTTAGTCCTTTGCGGGCATCAGGGGGTTCTTACTTCCAGTTGTCCATGGCGGTCCCAGTGTTCAGCAGTGAAGTGCAGAAAAATCACCACGCAAGAGAGGGTCTCCTCCTTGTGCATGAGTGTTTAAGAGGGAGAGGAAGGTTCCAGAACTGAGGCACCCCTGGCCAATACTAGAGTGCCACATCACCTCTGCACCCCTGTCCAAACCCTCCTGCACAGCAAGCTGGGACAGTTCAAGATGGCGTCATCTAGGAGTCACTAGTCACTTCTCCTCTGAGGTCCTGAGCTCCCCCCCCTCATTGATATCACTGTCAGGGCCTTCCTCGCTGGATTCTCAAGGGGAAGAGCCATCCTGTGTTGGCTCCAGAGGTCTGGGATCCCTCCTTTGTTTAGTGGGCTTGAGCAGGCTTGGTACAATGTGCCAGCTGATTGATTGATGCAGATTATTCTGCTCCACCACTCATCCCCTCAGGAGCTGGGTGAAGTACTGGTACTGGCAATTGCTCCCTTTGTATGGGGAGGCCTTTGTTCCTCCTGCACGTTACACCCCAATTTGATATGTCAATGGTCTCTGTAGGCTAAAGGGAAGCAAAACTGCACTTTAAAGCAGTTTTCTCCCAATATGTACAATAAAGTGTCACAACAGACAAAACAGTAAATCACACAGACTATCCCTATTAGTGTACACTAACATTATAAGGCCTATCCCAGGTCAATATCTAATCCTGCAGTGTCCCCACTGTGCCAGGATACCTGTGCGCAGTTACAAGGCTGCACATGACAGTAGTCTTGCACGCACAGCCTGCACACGTGTGTACATGTATTCATGTGTAACTCACCCTTGCTGCATCGCAGCAGCCTTATCTTAAAAGGTGGACAATGGCGGTAAACACGCTCAGTCCATTTGCCATGTAATTACTATGGATGAGACACATAAAGTGAGACCCACACAAACTAAAAAATCCAAAACCGGGTGATCATGAAACAAAAAGAATCCTTGTGTACTACCTGGGAGGAACCGAATTGCAACACAAAGTGCTCTGGGGACACAGAAAGCAGCCTCACACTACTATTGCATCCCTGGGCGCTTTGTATAATACATCCCATAGACTTGGGACCGAATTACAAGGGTACCAAAGTTACTGATACAGGTGGTACCGGGAACACTAGGGATGCAGAGTTACTGGTGATTACAAGTAGGACCTTTAGGATCCCCTGATAAATGAGAACTGGCAGTAGAATCAGTAATTCCGGACCCAACTCTGTGGATAGCTCCTTTTTCTCATCAGAGCTTCACCCTAAGATTTCAGCTGCATTCAGCAGCAGGAGTCTCCAAGAAAAACTTGGGATTCCAATCGGGTTATTCACACGCATATTTCGGTTTCCTCTCAGTGGTAGAGTTCTTGATTGAAACTGAGTGTTTGTGAAATAGTTTCATCAACTCATTGGTAGAGTTTCAGAGTCTCAATGTAATTGAAAGGGATTTGGCCGGCCCTTAAGGGCACTATGGGCTTAGTCACGTTGATGTTCTTGTGTCCGAACTATGAGACAAATGCCCCTTACATGCACAGTACTAATAAGGAGAAAGGCTCTTATTGTTACATAAAGCACACATCTCCAGTGATGTAGCAAGGGTCCCAATGGCCATAACGCAACCAATAAAAATGGGTCCCACGGCTTGACATGGCAGTGAAAGAAAATCATAATTAGTATGCCATGGCCTCTCACACCCCTTGACCCAACAACAAGGCACCTGCTTCACTACTGATACCTATGCCATTGCCTACTGAAAGAAATTTTGTATGTATATCAATTAATTATTTCATAGAATATTTCAATACCTTATGTTGTAGCCTACACTTTTAGGACACCTCAGATGGCACTGGTTATGCCAGAGTTTGTACATCTGAGGTTTGAGAAGTTAGAATCCATTTGGAGAAGGGATGATTTCATTCCAATTAACTTCAATCATGATGCTGCTCGGAATATTTTACCTCTAATTTCCGCTAGACATAATTCTTACTCCATTTTCGTGGTGTTCAAGTTTAGCTGAGCCAGAACATTTCAGTTTCTTCACTTGGCTTCAGTGTAGCCCCACAACCTGAGGCGCGGGACTCTCAAAGTCCTGCCACCTTGCTTCAACCTCTCTCTGTTTGGAGGATTGTTGAGTAATGGAATGTGCAGCTGCTGAGTGCGGGCCCTGGTAGGCGCATAGGTGGTGCATAATTTCTGCAGGTAACCTGGCCCTTGTAACAATAGGTCTTATGTAGGGCGCAAAGAACTTTGAACTTGATTTCTGCACTTGTCAGGAACCAGTGAACAGCTTTCTAGGCTGGTTTTATGTGGTCACACTTTTGCAAGTTAAGGCACATTTTGTCTGTTGGTTGATAAGGTGATTAGGGGCCCCTCTGTAACTTTTGTTACAATAATAGACATATGTCCTTGATGGAGCAGGATAAATGAAAAATGTTAACCTCCTAATAATTTACGTAAAATAATTAATAAACATGTTCGTTTAAGTAAATAACCAACAATGTATGTTACATGTGAAGGGTTAAAGGTAACACGCTATTTTGTGTGCAAATTAATCTACTTATAATGGTTGACGTGGCTAACATAATCTAATATTTGCGTACTAATAAAATAATAAACGCATGATTTGTGCTTTGAAAATAAAACGTGTGGTGGCAAAATAAAGCGATGGTAAGTAAGGGACGGCTTTATATGTTGCTTTTTGCTAGGTAATACCAAATTGGGGTACGTAGAAAGACGGGAGGGAAACGAAAGGGTTTATATTCCTTATTTTAACAATATTTTGTTTATCTTTATAAATAGTGTGCTTAGGCATGTTGAGCAGCGATATAAAATGGCCGCCATAAGCTAGAGTACGCATGTGCGAGAAGCCGTGTGGAAAAGGAGAAAGGCCGTGAACAAGAATGACCACGTGTTCGTGCTGAGAGCCTAGGATGGAAGTATGGTCAAGGCTATTGTGACCTTACTGAGCAAATGTGTGCCAAGATGATCAGCAAGAAGCGTGAGAAGTCAAAATGAATAAATGGACAAATGGAACTGTTGAACCTAAAAAGTATCAGAAAATGATACAAATTGGACTGATCGAAACTGATGAGTAATGTCATGAACTGTGGGAAACGATGCAAGCATGGACATTCCACAAGTACTGGTTAAGACAAGGAAGTTTGATAAAAAATGTATATGGACTCGAATGGACCAATGAGAGAGAATTACGCCATAAAGAGGCAACATTTTATTTAGTAAGCTAGAATTAGGGTATAAGAAGAAGGAGTATATAGTTATTATTATTGCTGATGATGAGCGAGCGTACTGTTAGGAGAAGAGAGAGCTGAGATTGCAGATAGATGAGTTGCGGGAGCTGAGTTGCTGTTGTGGATGATCGAAGCTGCTGCTGCTATTTTATTAAGTATAAGATGCTGTTTTTGGAGAACCTTTTTACTCCTGATAGATTTTTCCTTTAGAGCTATTAGATTTTCCAAGAAAGATAGCTAGATCTTTTGGAGTTCTTGCTGTGACATAACTTTATCTTCCATCTAATAGGTATGCATTGTAATTTCAATTTATTCTTATAATGATGATAAATGTAATAATCTGAGTGATAAACTTAAAACTTATGCATTGTTTCTAAAACTTTATATAAACTTTATTATCTTTAAACAAATGACTCAGTGATTCTTTAGCTCAATAATTAAGGTAAAATGTTAAACAGTTTATTGTGATTGAGCTGGTCTTAATCACCATCAACTGATTCCTACTAGTTGGTCCATCGACCAATGAGCGGAATACCTTAAAAGCAATGAGAAATATTATGTCGTGTTAAAAAGAGGTATCCCGTCTCCTTCCAGCGAATCGTTTTACTGTTTTTTCTCCTAGGTTAAGGACAGAGGTAATCCAGGGAATAAATGAGTAAGTGAATGTATATGCGGTGTTTATGGGCCCCACCGTCATATGGATATAGTTTGTGTATTGGAGGGATAGTTGTACCTGGATGACCGAGTCATATAGGAGAAGAATTGTTATTGTTAGCGCTGGATCATCCTCTCCATGGCTATTGTCAAAGCTCAAATATTCAGGAGTTTGATAAAACCGCAACAATGCAGACAACAAAAATGGCTCTAATTTCTTTATAGTAGCTGCTCAACTGTAATAACTTGTTACAGGTGAGTTCTGATTCACAATGCCTGCTTGCAGAGCCACAAGGAGGGAACAGGCAGGTAAGTTCACGGAGCATAATTAAGGCAGCTGTTTAAAGCATGAAAACAAAACCTTGGTTTTCTTCCTTCTGTTCTGTTTGTTAGCTGTACAGTGACAAATACAAAGGAGATATAATTGACAACATGTTTATTTTTTGCACTCCTTAAGTAATTACAGAAAAGTAAGAATCTTTCTGCGTGTTTTTACACATTCGGAACTACTGTGCCATTTTTTTTAACTGACTTGTATTAAACTCATCCTAATATCGTTTTGCAACAAATATCTAACAGCTTTTTGATGTAGTTTTGCACTGGAGATTCAATTTTTATTCTTCATGTTTGCAACCATGCTTTCTCTTTAATATGGAAGAGCTACACACCAAGGATTTAAGTGGTTTGTGGGAAAGATGATCGTGAATCACAACTGTTTACTGGGGACTAATACTGTACCCCTGCCATACATTAGGATATTGCAAGCCACCTTGGAGTTCCATAACCTTATAAAGGAACTTGGCCTTAGGCCTCGCTCATGTATATGGTCATGGACCTCCTAAGTGAATTGCAATATCCTTATAATATATGTCAGGGGGTACTTTATCCCATATATAAAACACATATTACACATCGAAAAAATTATTACGAAAATGAAAAATCCATTGAAGAATAGTTTCGGTTTTGGGATTCAAACCATACTGGATAGTTTGCTTAGCATTTGGTTCTTGATGAATCACAAACATTCTTTTGAAACAATGAGACACCAGGTAACTAAGAGCTGTCAAACGAATAATGCATGCTTTAAATCTTGATCGCCTTGAACAGGCAATGGACTTGTAGGTTTGAGATTCTTATTCTTATACCACTTTGGTAACGTAGCCTGTAAGCGTAGTCCAATTGTTCTCAAATAAAAATATAAATCTGCTTAATTTGTGAGTTTTCTGTTGACTTCAAAGATAAATAGGTTGCAACATTTTTTATTTGGGTGTGTACTGTATGAATTCATAGAAGTGGATTACTTTATATGTCTCCATGTCTGATGCAAAACTTTTGGTCACAGCCAGTTTTGTAAAAAGTATTGAGAAATAATTCTTGGAAATACTGCCTAGGTTAATGTCAGATTTGGGATCTCAATGTGTAAAAGTTTATGACAATTTTTTGTGTCTTTTACAGATTTTATCATTTCAACTAATTTAGTGCCACAAGCTTTTAACTTGTTCCCTATAAATCCCAGTTCCAAGAAAATGTGCACTGGAATAATTTGGCGGATGTTTAAGAAGGCACACAGAATTTTACCTTCAACTTTGTTAAGGGAATTATAATACATGGGATTCTGCAATCCTCTCTCTAATTTCTTTATAATGGGCGATTTGTCAGAATTCAACTGTAATAAGTTATTATACTCGAGTTCTGACATCATAATGACTGCTGTCAGAGCCAGCAGCTGAGGTGAAAGGCAGGTCAGGTGACAGAGCAGCTGTTTAAAGCAAGGAAAATTAAAAAAAAAAAATTCTTTCTTCCTAGTTTAAGGTGACTAGCAGAAAAACATGTTTATTTTTGTATTTCTTAGATATTTATAGAAAATTATCATCTTTCTGAATGTTTCTGCCCATTCTGAACTACTGCACTTTTTGCTTTTTTTTTTTTTAACTGACTTGTTTTGAACTGTTTCTAAAATCTTTTCTCAACAAATATCTAACAGATTTTTGGTGTGTTTAATTTTGCACTAGAGGTTCTATTTAAAGTCTTCATGTTTTCAAACATGCTCTCCCTTTTAAATGAAAAAGCTATGCACCAAGGTTTTATGTGGTTTGTGCGAAAGATGATGGTGTGACCATGTATTATATAGGATAAATTACCCCTTGCAGTACATGATAAGGATATTGCAAGTCACCTCAGAGTTTCATAACCTTATAAAGGAACTCGGCCTTTGTCCTCGCTTCACTACATGGTTATGGAACTCCTTGGTGGCTTGTAATATTCTTATAATGTACAACAGGGGGTACTTTATCCCTTATATATTTTTCAAAAGGGATGTATTTCACACCATATAATAAAGTAGGTGGATAATTGAAGTAGTGACCTTGATAGCATTGCCCAAATGATTAGTACATTGTATGCTGCTCCTATGGCTGCAGAGAGGTAGGACCCTTTTGCAATAACGTACTTAATATGGGGATTAAAATAATTTTTTTGATTGTTTAAAAAACACGGATATACTTTTATGAAGGCACCCTCTCTGTTTTTTTGGTTCCAATGTACCAATTAAAATTGGGATTAAAAAAACTTTGCCCTAGAACATTGGTTTTCGATTTCTCCACAATTATTGTTAGAACCTGCATGAGAGTGGAGACATGACAGACCACTATGGAGCTCTGTCGAAGCTATGTCCATTTGCATTGCATAATCACAATGAAGAATAATGTTTTGTTTTTATTGCCCAGTACTAGACAAAATTTAAGAACTGAACTGATCACTGTGGGCAGATTGAACATACAAAGTGAGAGTAGCAATGATGCTCATACCAACCTTGATTTAAACCATTTGAGGGGGCTATTTTGTCTGTTAGCCCACAATCAGACCCCATAAAGTACCTGGGTTCATGTGTCAGTGTAAAGCGAGATTCGGGTACCTAAAAGGATTTGAGGTATTTGTAATAACACCAGCTTTCGCAATAATATGTTTCTATCTATCTTATCGATGGCAGTTATAAAGTTGATGAAGGCTATATATACTGATTGCCCTTCTTTTATGACATATTTTTCATCGATCACAACTATCAATAACACTATCAAGGGCTGAGGTTTTTTTCCAAAACTCTTTTTGTTCTAACAGGAAATACATTTATTTCCCCACCCATGATTGTAAATGTTCTAATACAGAGGTGGCATATAACTTCCCTATTGTGTCTAACAATGCAATCTGCCTTTCATTTTCCTCCTCTGATGGGATCTCTTCTTGTGAATCAGAACCGTTATGATGCCTTTCTGCGAGTCGGAAACCATACCTAAGTTTAAGCAAGTTGTTAACAGTTGTGATATGAAATTACCCCATATTTCTGTTGTTTGCTTCACAAGGTAAGTGGGGATTCAGTTGGAACTGTGAGCCTTACATGCTCTAGCTGACCTAATCAAGTTTATGACATTGATGGGTTGAACTAATTATGGGTCACATGCTTGGATCCTTGCAACATGACTGTTGCCAACACCTAACTGTGGTCTGTTTGGAGGAGCTTTCATATTTTAAGGATTTAGGGCCGTTGCAGGCTCATGCTCTTGAGCACCACACTGACTTGGGGAACAAAAGAAGATCTCCGTATCCACTAGGACTCACAGGTTTCTTACTCTCAGTACTCAAATTGGCAGTCCACCAAAATCGCGAGGTCAACCAAGGGCAGAAGAGTCAAGTTTTTCTCATCCTAGAACCAGGTGACCAGTCATGGCTCCATTCATGGAAAGGAATCTCTGTTTCATCTAGTGAGACATGATGTTTAGGTTGGTGGTGATGTTGGCCCGGCCCATCTTTCTACTGCCCTTTCGCGCCAAAGTCCTTGAGAAGGCTGCCAACTCACCGAGCACCTGGAGAGAAACAACTTCTTGGACAAATCCCAAATCCGGTTTCTGTACCAACCTCAGTACTAAGAGCACCCTGATTGCTGCCACAGATGATATCAGAGCCCTCCTTGACTAGGGGCAAACAGCGGCCTTAATCTTCCTTGACCTCTCAGCAGTGCTTGAAACCATATCCCACCACACACTCATCAAGAATCTCCACCAGATCGTGATCCAGGGAGACACCCCCAAATGGATCGCATCCTTCCTCACAGGATAAACCCAGAGAATCCGACTGCTACCCTTCACTTCGGAGCCCAAGAGCACCTTCTGCAACGTCCCTCAAGGTTCATCCCTTAGCCGCACCCTGTTCAACACTTCCATGAAGCCCCTGGCCAACATTGTCGGAACCCATTGTCAAAACATCATATCCTATGCAGATGACACCCAGCTCATCCTCTGGCTCTCAGAAGACACCCCCACCTAGAACCAACTTCCTGTCGATGACTGGATAAAGACCAACTGCCTGAAGTTCAACACAGACCAGATGGAAGTACTGGTTTTTGGACACAGCACCTCTTTGTGGAGCAGCACATAGTGGTCTTCCAAACTCGGATCCACACCCACACTGACAGACCACGCCCACTCCTGGACAGCAAAGTCACCATGAAGTATGGTAGTCTCCCCCGCCTGCTTCCACATCCTCCACTTGCTCCGAAAGATCTGCAGATGGCTCCCTGCCAGCACCAGGAAAACTGTCACTCAAGCCCTAGTCACCAGCAGGCTGGACTACGTCAACGAGCTCTATGCAGAAATCACCACTCAACTCCTGAAGAGAGTCCAGACGATTCAGAACAAAGCTGCCAGACTCATCCTCGATCTCCCCAAATGGACCCACATCACCCCCGCCTCAGGAACCTCCAATGGCTCCCCATCCAAAAAAGATGCCATTTCAAGATGCTGACACATGCCTATAAGACCCTCCATGACCAAGGACCAGCATACGTCAACCACCGCCTGAACTTCCACCAACCTTCCAGACAGCTGCGCTCCGCCTCCCTTGCTCTAGCACACACTGCCCACATCCGCCAAAGCCACAGTGGAAGGCTATCCTTCTAACTCGCCCCTAAGTATTGGAATGACATTCCCCTTCATCTCTGAACACCATCCTCCCTTCCGGAATTCAGAAAGAGACTCAAGACCTGGCTTTTCGACTGAGCCCAGCAAGAACCTAGCACCTGCATACCCTCTTGGGTGATTAGCCGTGCTCTATAAGTCTGAGTTGATTGATTGTTGATTGATTGATATGTTGTTGTGTTTTCCAGATGGAAGTGGATTTGTGTAAGAGGAGTGCAAAGTTGGATAGTCTTTCAACATACAACTGTGCCAATTTTGTTTAAACTTTGCAAAGTATGAAGTACATAAAGTTTATTTTAAAGAAAACTACCAAAACCTTACCTCAAGTGAAGTCAGAAAAGTTCTTCGACCTTTGCCAAGGGCAAGGTTAGTGATTCTGGTGACAAATTAAAATGTCTTCATACCAATAATATGTGTGCAATCTTAAAATACGTTTGCCATGCAGATGAAACCTCTGGGTGGGTTATGTAATAGTGATTTTTTTTATACGTTTCATCCGCAATGATACGAATTGGTGAACGTCCATTTCATAATTATATATTGTTACTCAGGGGCCTATTTGCAAACTTGTCATGCAGCACAGCAAGTCACCTTGCTGCGCTGCCTGACAGGGAAAGGGCAGGAATGAAAGTCATATTTGAGTCAATGCGTTGCATCCCTTCCTTTTCCCCTGTGCTGGCATCCTTTTGGCAGCCTGGCGCCAATGCAGGCACCCTTGCACCATGGTCCCTCTGTTGCATGCAGGATTCTTTTTGTGCAGGAAGGGGCACAGCCTGACAGATACTCTTCGTGTTCAGGTCAGGCAGCCAGGTCCTGTGCATGTGATAAATGGCCTGTGGGCATGACCTCCTCAGCCCGCAAAGCACTTGGTGGTCCTCCCCCTCATGACGAGGGGGAGCGTCACTGATAGCCTCAGACATAGCAGCTTCAGTTTTAAGCCTTGAAGTGCCCTGGGCCAACTGTCCATCAGTGATGCTCGTCACAGAGTGGGGTAGGGTCAGCAGTATCACTGACCCCATCCTACTCTGTGACGAGTAAGGGACTGCTGCCTCCTCTCATTTGGCTGATCCATAACAAGGTCAGCCAATGATAAGAGGTGGCAGTCCCAATCATCAGGAACCACAGAAGCTTTCCTCCTGCTACCCAAATCATGATTGTGGACCAGTAAGTTTTATTTTTGTAATGTTTGGTGTGTGCATGCGTGTAAATGTAGGTGTATTTGTGAGTGTGTGCTGTGAACAGGTGTGTGTGTGCATGTTTATGTGCATGTGAATAGTGGGTGAATGTGTGCACACATGTGAATGCATGGGTGTGAGTGAGTGTGCATGTGTGGACCTATCACCCCTCCCCTCTCGAATTACTGGGCGTCACTGGATATAAGTGAAGCAGACTTGAAAGTTATTTTCCACAACCTGTAGATACAGAATATATTTGTTGTATCAAATAACAAGTTTGATTTGAAACACAGTATATATTGAACACCTTTTTTGAATCATCAATTGAAGTAAGATAAAAAATAATGTCTCATGAACGAGTACATGGTGACATTTGGGTAAGGCACCACAATATTAACTTTCTTCCTGCATATGTCACCATGAATTTTAACAAATCTGAAGGCCCAATCCAGAGTTATTGGCTGCAGTTGGAACATAAGGACCAACTCCATAGCAGGCCTGATCTAGACACTCAAGCCTGTCCCTCATACCTTCTCAGCAGTATATCAGGCTGCACCATACTGCAGGCAGCTGAAAGCTCAAGAAGTATGAGAGACTTCGTGCTCATGGAAAGTAGACGTTCATCCCTGATATTAGCTTGACAAACACATTAGTTATTAATTGATTTTTTTATTTATTCACTTCCACATCCCTGGTTTCAAAGATTGTATTGTTATCCAGTGTATACTTTGCTTCAGCACATATGTGGATCATCAACATTGGTTTATCGCTAGTGTCATCCTCTTAACCTTCTGGTTGTCACTGGTGAGGCTCAACTGAATGCTTAACTGTCTGATGGTGTTCAAAGGAGATTCCATCTAGTACCGCCACAGTCTACATGTCAGAAAAACCATGGCCAGACATACTACTTGCTCCTCAAACATTAAATGTAATGTTAAAATATATATAGTTTCATGGGGTTGTGACTTCTCAGCACCTTAAATGACCATACAGTACATTACACATTTTGAGTTCCCTCTTCGGGGACAACTACACCTTTTCATCAAATGCTCCTTTTGGTTCCATGTGGATACCTTCCACAGGTGGATATTTGATAGAATATTGACTGCAAAAATATTATGTGGACAGAATATTGTGTCAAAAATATCAAGGACCAAAATATCATGAAGGTAAGTGCAAATAGGTAAGTATAGATTTACCATTCTTAACTCCACATCTATGTACCTTGAAGATATATACATCCTCAAGGTACGCATATGTGGAGTTAAGTATAGTAAAACTTTGCTTTCCCAAAGAAACTTAACTTCATGATATTTTTGTCCTCAATATTCTTGCCACAATAATTTGTCCTCACAATATTGTTTCCTCTATGTTTTGTCCAAACATCCCAAGGGTACCACAACTTCACTGAAATTCGAACTAAATAAAATAACACTATTTATGTCATATTTCATGAACATGACAGGAGTCCCTAGATTGACAAAGTTATGTGGATTCCACTCTTGTTCAGAATGAGAATAAAAGTCCTCACAAATGTCATCTTAGTGTGTCTGAGTTCAGTACTGCTTTCAATATCCATCTTGAATTGGGCCACCATGTGGCTGTGTCATCACCTTCCGGTCATGTGAAAGAAGATGGGACACATTTTGGCCGCAACATAAAAAGTCAATGGCTGCAGTGGGGAAGTTGCTGCTGCCTACTCTTATTCGTCCAGCATCTTTGAATCAATAATTATACTTGAATATACAATAATCATACCAATTATACTTGTTGTGATAATACTCCCCAAATCCCTTAATATCCTGTTTCTACAATGATAACAAGCTTTGGTAAAGCCAATATATCCACTATGGCAATCCAGCGATGTTTTTTGTTTGTTGAAAACACAAGCAATTAAAGTGTAAGTATTAATAAATAGGAAAAATACTGCAGTCAAAACGTTGTGTCTATGTCTGTAAATATGTAAAAATGTCCCATCGCAAAAATTAAAAAAAAAGTAAATGAAAGCAGAAATAAAAGCAGTGTTGTCCTAGCCCTCCTTGCACTGAAGTGGACTACTATTTAGGGAGATGTGCATATTTTTACAAGCAAACTTCAGTCATTGACAAAGCCCCATGCTGTATGCTGTGGTGGGTGGAAACAAAGGACAGATTTACTAAGATTTTGCATTGTGGTTCCGCTACTTTTCTGGTGCAGCCTGACACAAAATCATATTTTTCATTTACTAAGCCATGCAAAGCCACTTTGCATAGCACTGCCATGTGTTACTTTGCATTCGGAAGGAGGTCCATGGGTGGAGCATGGATGTTCCCATGCACCCACCCATGGATTTTCATGTATTCCTAGATCTACAAAGACTTGTAAACCTGGGAATGTGTCAAAATGCTACACCTTCCCTAGTGAGGTGTAACAGGGATAAATATCTTTATTTCTCCTCGCTATTTCCATTTGGAAGGTGTCCATTGTTGTAAAAAAACAGTCCTGCCTGTAACACAGGCACCCTTGCACCAGGCAGCACACTGTGAGCTAGCGCTAGGAGGCAGCAAAAATGTGCCATATCATAGTTGATGTAGTGCATTTCTGCTGTCTCCCTTTCATGCAATGCAACACAGCAACTTTGCATGCTGCCCTAGGTTGCATGAAAAATTCATAAATCTGTCCTAAAATGTATAAGAAAGTGGTTTGTTAATTAGAGTGGATGTGAATCCCCTGCAAGGTTTAAGACCACAAACTTGTCAGGGTAATAGACAGTTTCAATAATTTAAACCTGGGAATCTGGATTTAACATCCTTTTAGCTATGATCCAGAGCAGACAGATGTAGGAAAATGCGTGAAATATTTAGCAGTAACAAAGCTGTTAAAAAGTCAAAATACAACACAATAAAAATCCCACAATGTATAAAATAGAGACATTTTTTATAACCAAAATGACAACAAAATTACAATTTTTTTTTTTTAAAGATATAGGGTAAAAGCACCAAGAAAAAGTAAAGTGCCACAGTTGACCGCGATCTAGGGGTGATTTCAGGCTGACTGCGATGGGCCATAGGCTGGACACACCAAGCGGATTGTCCCGGTCAAAGATTTTACCATCTGACTTAGTCTCTGAAATGGAAGTCAAAATCGTCCAATGGGGAAAGGTTGCAAGGTTGCAAGCTGTACCCGCCGAAGTTCTCTCGTACTTAGATAGCCCTTGAAAGAGGTTCCACTGAAGCCATTGGTTTGGGTGGTAAATGCGCTGAGTAGTAGAAATTAAAATTTTGCAGTCCTCTTTCTGTGTGCATAATTTTCATGCCATCGCCCGGTCAAGATTTCTACATTTGGACTTAGCCTTTAAATTGACCTCAAAATCCTCCAGCGGGGCAAGTCCGGAACTTTAGCCAACAAAGTTCACTCAAAATTCATCATTGTTGCTGTGAATCATTCCGAAGCTCCAGAGGTATTGTTCCAAAAATTTTAAGTCACAACTTTTCAGAGTTTCAGGAACAACTCATCTTGGTCTTTTTTAAGGCTTTCAGGACCGAAGGGACCAAGACAGGTCTATTTGCTACTGGCCAGGTGGGCACTTCAGAGAAAAATCCTCTTGAAGCTTGTTGTGTCCCTGTAGCTACATGGTAGATCAGCCAGTTGACCCTTGGAGTCCACGTCTTAGTCCTGGGTACAAGTGGGAACAGGTTCAGGCCTTCAGGTCTTCAAATAGGTCTCAAATGGCAAGTCCAGTCTTCTTCTGTTCTTCCACAGATCCAGAGAGTGTTCTGATGAGCTGTGGGTAAGGTGCCAGCTTTGTAGGATTTATGAGTCTGTGGGTGGAGTTGAATCCTTATCACTCACTAACCAATGAGGAAAATGCTCCCAAGAGCACACCTTCCCACTTTTGCGGAACATTATGTTTGCCTCAGTGCAAACTATCCAACAGTGCACTATTTTAAGTAAAAACCAAGATGGCCCAGGTTTTCTGCCCTAGCAGGTTGGTTGGGTGCCAGCCATGAGTGTGTTTAGTGAAATGAGTTGTCCCCTCCTCCTCTGCTACACCAAACTGGTTCTGGTACTAACTCCTGCTCCCATGGGCTGGTTCCAAGCTGGCTACATAGAGGCCAGAGCACAAAAGGCTTCTCTTTCCCGGGTCTCCCTGTACACTTTTATGAATGGACAGATGTCTCCATTGTCCCTTTCAAGTGAATTAAGTTCCTGAACTTTCCCTAGCTGCCCTTCCTGAGTTAAAATGTGTAACATACCTCACATCCAGGTATTCCTGTGAAAATACCTAAGACATTGCTCTGGGAGCAGTTATCACTTCTCATTGTTGGGAAGCACTGACGGGCCAGCTACTGGCAGGCAAATGCTAATTAGCACACTTGAGGTTCATGCAGACAAAGGCTACCTCTTTAAAGGTCACACCTCCAAAATATTTATTATAAAATCCAACTGTAATAACCTTTAAAAAATAGTGCTTGAAATATTCCGGTAGCTTGTCCCAAACCAAACATAGCAGAGCTGTGATTTTTATTCTGAGCTTTAGTTTCTCTCATAGGACAATTATGCCACACAGTGTTTTGGAGGCTAGTCACTATAGGTACAAACCAACATTAAATTCTTGCATGCTCCACTTTTAAATACTAGGCAACGTACTTTGTGAGCTACAAGGCCTACCTCAGAATTACTTCTTTAATATTTAAAGGTAGGGTTTTTGTCTGTCAAAAAGGTTTTTTGTCACAGATTCATCTGCATGTTTAGAAGCTTTAGGTGTCAGGCTGAAATTTCGATACCTATGTGGGCAAAATGAGGCCTGGAACAGAATTGGGCTTTCGAGTTGAATGAAGCTCTTAGATGTTAGTAGTGCTGGTGAGAGAGCCAGACCAAGAGGGCTGTACAAAATGAGAGAGTGAGGCCTATGTAAAAGAGTGAGCCCATGGAAACAAAGGGATGTTCATGATGGTAGAGCGACGACCTAACATGACAAAGCGAGGATCCAAACAAGGTAGTTGTGGGATATGAGAGAGAGTGAGAGAGAGTGAGGGTCAGGAGGGGATGCAATACCAGGGAGGAAAATGAAACTAAGAAGGAAATTTGGGCTAGAGGCATATCTTCAGTGGGATCCTTACACACCCACTAAGGGATATATTTTCAGGTTGGCAGTGTGATGGGACTCAGAGTCAAGTGTGATAGAGCTTATAGCAGCTTTTCCTTGGAATCAACAGCCATGCCAAATAGCATGCAAAGGGGGTTATTATAACACATTTTAGTGTATGTCCACGCATTCTGCAACAAAATACATTATCACACATTTACAGCTCTTCTAAGCATTGCTCAAGGTGCTTTGTATTCAGCCTGGCGTATTTGCTTTAATGTTTCAGCAGTGCCCCCAGGCAGTGAGCAGGGCCCAGAGAAGTGGTGACTCTGGTTTCCACAGGAACCTGCTCTGGGTCCGGCTTCTTACAATGTATCAACACATCCAGAATCACTGCAGCTTCTTTCTTGAGGCACACAGACTGAGCAGCAGCTCTTTAGAGCACGTACAAGCAGCTGCGCTCCGGGACCAGTCCTCAGCCAAGAATAGGAAGCTACGAGGCCTGGCAGGTATGAGGCACTCAGTGCCCTGCTCAGACCCTCAGTCTGAGACCCTGAGTCTGACAGATCAGTCACATTGCAACATCCCGGTCACTGTATGCTGGCTGCAGCTGGGACTGTTAGCCAGCTCACCTTCTCAACACTTAAACCAGGTAATTTATGTGAATGATGCTGTCTTGTTTACATTTCACCAGAAACAAGCAGATTATCCCTATGTTATTGTTTCTAAGATGACTACCACTCCCTTATGTCATACCCATTCATCCATACAGTACATACACACTATAGGCCTTACTTTTAGTAAAAAAATATCTCCTCCTTCATTGACAAAATGATTATGTATACACTTTAAAAACCAAATCAATGCATAAAAACTGTTTTTATTAAATCCTTTTTAAATCTGTATATTGTGTATGTATATCTCTATGTATGAGACTCAATGATATATGCTTTATTTGCACACGACTGGTTATCATTATACATGTAGTAGGAAATAATATAGATTTGTGTGATTTGTAGCATAGAGAAATGTGCCAATCTAAGATAGCTGTATAGGGAAAGGGTTACGTTACACAAGAGTGAGAATTTATGAGAAAAGAACTGAGGTCTCTCTTGTAAAGGGTTTTTATGCATTGATTTGGTTTTTAAAGTGTATACATAATCATTTTGTCAATAAAGGAGGAGATATTTTTTTACTAAAAGTAAGGCCTACAGTGTGTATGTACTGTATGGATGAATGGGTATGACATAAGGGAGTGGCAGTCAACTTAGAAACTATAACATAGGGAACATCTTCTTGTTTCTGGTTACTCTAACCCAGTTCCCTTTGTGCTTAAAGGGTTTCTCTCTAATTTGTTCTTTTTGTTTACATTTCACACCTTACTTCGGACCTGATTACGAGACTTGCGGTGGCGCAGGAGCGGCGGTCCACAGTTTGCCGATTACGACTTTTTAAATCGTATCAGCAGTGTACCGCCGGGTGTGCCAGGGAACAGTCATTCCCTGGCTGTGACGCCGGAGCGCCACAACGCATTATGCTGAGCAGGGACTGGTGCAGTCCTGCTCAGCATATTTTGAGTTCCTGGTCCGCCAGCATTTTCATAGCAGAGCCCCGCCATGAAAAGGCTGGCGATGCAGGAACAAAGCTCCCCCGCCATGGGGATACATACATAGGGGCACAAAATGTGCCCTCCTGTCTGTATTCCCTCCCAATTCTAGCACGGCATGGACGTCACCGTCCATGCTGTGCTGGAACTCTTTGGCCATTCCCATTGCGATGCCTGTTTTCAAGGCACCGCCATGGGAAAGGCCAAAGGACCGCGACCGTATTATAAGATATACTTTTACAACTCTTAATACGGCCGGCGGTCCATGCGTGGGTTTGGCGCAGCAGAGCCGGTGTTAAGCAGGCGCCGTTGTGCCAAACTCGGAATCAGGCCCTAAGTCTTGCATTCCCAAAGGAGTCCTGTCAAGTTTCCCATGTCTATGCATGATACGCCTGCTCCAATCCAGTTTTTTTTTTAATACATTCTGGGACTTGTTGTCTGGTTTATTCCAGAAGCTTGGTATCTATGCCTAAGTGTATAAGCTTTTACAGGATTTGTGGTTTTAGTTTATGTTAAGGCAACTTGTGATTCTTGTATAGTGCAGAAACTGTGAACTGAGTCTCCTCTAGGTGTCTGGATAAGTTCAGGTTATGGGTGGTTATGAATGACGAAGCACAATTGAGAGCTTTGAAATTGAGGCTGAAGTCCGTTAAAGTTTCTCACAGTGTCTGTTAGTGGACCAAAGTTGTATGGCCTATCGATATAGATATAGTTGATATAGGCTTTCCAACCGAGATCGTAATCGGCCCCATTGATTTTGCTATACCATAGGTAATTGTAGTTTTGAAAACCTGATCCCTACAATATGAAGAGCTCCCTTAAGCAGGTCGAGCCCACCTAGAGGCACCATCATTCTGGGTGAGGTACTCAATGATAAAGCATGTCGCAAACAGTCCCTGGGTGAGAGTCCCTTTATAGCCTTAGAAGGTTTCTTATAAGCAGGGTTTTCAGGACTGTGTAGGGGCACCTCCCAGCATCCCGGTAGATGAGGTTGCTTAATCCTTTTTGATTAACAAATGTTGAAAGGCACCTTTTTCTTTTGTCAGAGTGTGAGGTGGTGGAACAAGTGGCAGCTTACCCATGGGTTGCATAGTCCTACCACCAGTTCTAGGTACAGATTGTATTCTTACCAAAGAAATTCATACCGACTTTGTAACATGAAGACCTATGCTCTGATCCCAGTTTTAACAGGTAAACTTGCAGACCTAAGGCACTATTCACTAAGCTAAAATTAGTGAAACTTAAGTTTACAACCAAACTTATCTCTTCTACGCCTGCCAGGTTTTCACAAAAGGATTCGTGGGAGATGTAGGCACATTTCTAGTGGTGAAGATCTCTGCCAGGAGTGAGATCTCCTCAGCCATAAATCCTCTAAAGGCAGTGGCGGCTCGCCCAGGGAGTGGTGCGGGGCGGGGCTGGGGAGGGGCAGGGTGGGGGGTAGTGGACTCAGACTTACGACGGACAGAACTCCTGCTGAGTTCTGTCCGCCGTATGTCCTCCCTGCCCCTCCCCCGCCCCGCCCCGCACCACTCCCTCGGCGAGCCGCCACTGTCTAAAGGGATGGGAAAATGAGTGTTTCAAGGCGTGGCTTGCTTTGAAATTTTGGGAATGCCCACACACATGGGAGCTTGCTGCCATTCCCAATTTACCATCTAACCGCTTCCCAACCTAGATGACTTATTTCAACATAGGTCTGGCTTAACTCTCCTTGCAGAATGGGAAGGATACACCCCCACATTTGGTTGGGGTGTAGGGAAGGTCTTTAACAGGGCCAAAAAAAGTGCAACTGTAAAAGGGAATCAATTCTCCTGTATGAAGTTCTCCAACATGGAGAACTCCGTACAGACGGAATGGGAACACAAATTAGGAATTACGTGATTTCCAATGGAAACTGCATTTAAATCTGCACTAGCTGCATCTGTCCATGTTGATTCCAATCAGATCTGGTGAATGCCAAAACGATGGATTTAGGCCCAGATCTCTGTACTGGGGTGAATGTATGACATTGTTCTGCATTCTGTCCATCAATTGTTGTTTTTGCAAAACGTAGCATATCTGCACCGGCACATAGAAGTAAATCTGCAAATGAAGATTTAATAATTATTTTTCACGACTAGGCCCCCTATATTCTAACCCCACTTTTGATATGCGGTGTGTCATTTTCACGCAGAGTACAGCATGCTCTCTTCTTCCAATTGAAAAAAGCTGTCATGCAAAAAAATGTAGGTAATGTACAAATTAATTGAAAAGTGTGCTAATTAGTAATATCTAAATTATACGTTACTGTTCCCCACCCACTCATCACACCACATTTTGTTTTCGTAATCCGGTTTCAACCAAACCCATCAGGTATAATTTTCAGTACCTTACATTTGAGATGCACCGCCCACATGAAAAATGTTCTCCATGAATATGTAACAAAAAAACAAGCTTTGCCAAAGCCAATAAATGTCACCATTGAGATTTATTGGCTTTGTCAGAGGTCTTTAATCATGCTACACAGAATACCCAGTGCTGTTGAGCATGGCTAAACAAGAAAAGAAAGGCCTGGTACTTGAGCGTTCATGTCATTTTTTAAGCGGTCGCACCACGCATCCGTGCTCCTACATTATGACACAGCACCTTTAATCTTCATTTATATTTGTCGATTGGAGTTGGATAGGCAAATAAAGGGGGAAGGGAAGCAACAGGAAGAGATAAGGAGGATGAAGGCATGGGGGAGCAACACAGAGGGCGGTGGCAGAAGTAACACAGAGGGTGAGAAGATGCAACAACGGGCAAGATGGCAATGTGGAATGGACAGGGGAAAGCAAAGGGGGAGGACAGGAGAGTGAGTGCAACATGGTGTGGGCAGGGGGAAGCACAGGGGACGCAGTGAGCAACACGGAGTGCAGGGGAAGAGAAGTACATAAGGGAAAGAGCTAGAAACCACATGCCCTCTTGCTGAGTGCTTAACTTAAATGCAAGCAGTGGAATCAGTGGAAGCATAGTACCCAGCTAATCAAAAGAGATGTTAAAGAGGTTATGCTCCATGGCGGGGGCACATACAAGCCTGGCAAGCTGGTACACGAATAAGAAGCATGCAAATGAGAGTGACAGAAAAGCCAACCAATGGTAAGCAATGGGTGGGCTCCAAGCCCCTGTATGTTCTTGTTAAGCATTCAAGATGTCTTTCAACAACCAGACAACTGTGCTATCACCTAGGCTTGACCTAAATAGTGCTCAAGTTAAAGACAAACAATCAGCCGCGGCCCGTGCAGGTAAGAGTGATGGGGTGGTGGGGCCGGGTGGGGGGGGGGATTTCGACGGACGATGATGAGGGAAAATTAAATAAATAATTAATTTTTGCTTGTCATCGTCCATCGAAATTCCCCCCACCCGGCCCCACCGCCCCGCCGCTCTTACCTGCATGGGCCACGGCTGCATACAATGCTCCCTCACCCTTTGTACAAAAGGTTGATTAGTCTGCCAATCTATCTTACCAGTGTTGTATCCTATCCCTGCATTAGGCACTAAACCTCTTAAATTATCTCCTTGGGACTGGAGCCTGTGCCCAGCAGGGGAGCAATGAAGACAGGAAGAAAAGGAGTTAATGGAGACAGGCCAAAGTGGTGATACGCACCACCAGTCTCCACTCAGTGATGAGCTGTTTTGCCTGGTTTGAGATGCTGTCAGTTGCCCACCTGGCATTCTTCCTCGATTCACTCAATTATCCTTATTCGGCTTCCTACCTTTGATTGAGAGACGTGTCTGTAAAACACGTTCTATCTTTGGTAACACTAACTTTTTAAGCATAAAAACCAACACATGCTACATTGAAGGAACAGTTTTATGTAGTAAATAGATCTGTGTCATCCTTCATTAAACATATACATAGTAGCAGTTGTTTGGGAAAGTTGTGTATAATTTAAAGACAGAGATTTTCTTGTGAAATGCAATATATTCAATTTGTGGACCCATTAGAAAAGTAAAAAAAAACAAAAAAAAAACATAGGGCACCCTTGCAAGACTATTTCCATAAATATGGAGCAGTGATATACATGTCTGTGTTAAACAGAGTCCGAGTTTGGAACCTTTTGTGGATTATCAGGGATATTTTATGATGCTTTCTTTTGGTTCAGGGTCTGAGTGCCCCATTAATTTATTTAAAGCATTTGTAGAGTGCAACTGTCACCATACTGGTATCCTGGCGCTAAGAACACATATAGGTGCTATACTGCCAGTAATATGCACATGCAGAAGCTCCAGAGCCTGGTATGGTTACTTCAGAAATAGCCAGGTCTTCAAGGCCTTCCTGAATTACATCAGGTCTGTCGAGGCCCTCAGTAAAGGTGGTAGCTCATTCCATAGCTGGGCCGCTTTGACTGTGAAGGCCCTACCTCCTTGTCTTCGGGAATTTGTTGATACAGACCATATTTGCGGAACTCTAACGGAGATGTCTACCAGGCGTGTAGCCTCTCTATCTGCGTTGTAATGGCACAGTGTCTTTTCTCTGTAGTGAACACAATGCACATGGCTTTTAAGACAACCCTCTGCTTCAATGGTCCTCTTGTTTGGAATGGTCTAGTCAGTGTGTTTTGGCCCTCTAAACTGCTGCTTGGGCCTTCATCAGGACTGGGCACTGGTTAAATCTTCTCTGCTTGGCCAAATTTCAACTCTCTTATGAAAAAGAAATTTCTCAGTCACACAGTAGTATATCTAAGGTTATTCTATATTTTGTTTTCTAGCTCCCTTTGGAATCACTTCAGCTTTTCTTTCTTTGAATGGGCTGTTTAGAAGCCTTGTGTGGAAGGTTTACCCTGCCGGCATTTTGGGGACACTGTTAATCGCAGTATCATCTGTACTGGAATAGAGGTTGGGCATACGGCAGGGGAATTTCCAAGCACTATGCCATGGCGCACTTTTACTCTGCATTGCTTCTTCAATATATACATCCTAAAAGGTGGTGTGTCTCCTGCGCCTATACTGCATAGTTCACTTTCTTCAAACTGAGTGACATAACTCAGATGATAGACACATTTTCCCTTAAAATGGAGGTGCTCCCCCCTCAGCTTACAGATACATCCTTTTGTGACATAGTCTGCATGGAGCCCCACAGAACTGCAAGCGATGACTGTAGGATCATTTTACCCCGATCCTGCTTTCCCCAGTTTGGTGCTGCCCATGCCTGCCCCATTCATCTGTGCCTTGAATGACATATGTCAATGGTGTTGTAGCCGCACATATCTGCCATCAACTGTGCTCATTTCATAGCAAGCCATGGATGCAATGCCACAGTATTTGCTGTCTGCCTCAATGACCCAGACATACATCTTAGTCCCTGAGCATCAACATTCCCCACTTGTAATGTGTATCTCAGATCAAGTTCCTATATAAACATGATTGTCCCTCGCCCTTGTTGCTGCTTCCTTCCTTTGTCCCATTTCCATGTTGCAACCTTCTTCTCTCTGCCTGCCTACAGTGTTTGGACGTGGCCCCTCAATGCCACAGTGGACCTGTCCGGTGGCCTGCTTGCCAAGTTAGTGTGTTTCTCTAGCTTTTACTCTCATTCCGTAACCCTCCCCCTTTACTAGTCTCTATCACCCCTTGTACCTAATATTCTCTCCTACCACTCCTCTGCAGTGATTTGAAACAACTTAACAATCTACCCATTGCCTGCATATGAAAGCAAAAAAATGCCTGCAACTCACCTCTCCTTGTTTATGTACAACCTTCCGGGTGCCAAAGCCCAACAAATGGGCACTGTGTCTTTTGCAAACAATCAGTCTCATTTCCTTCTCGCTGCATGCTGCAGCCCCTGCAAGCATTACCCTCAATCACCACAGCAGCACCAAAGGCCAACCCACTGGCAACTTGTCACTCTCAACCCTATACATACATTCTGTCCAGTCAAGGCCTACATCCTTCCCCTGCAGCTCATACTTGTATAGGGAGGGATATCCTTGTATAATCTCACCTATGCCCCTTGATCTTTGTAACACCATCTCACATAACCACTGAAACTACTGAATATTCAAGAAGAAGCACACTGTAAATCAGTCACATTCAACAAATATTTATATATCTCAAAAATGCTTAGGGATATCTACTAAATCTAAGGAGAACTACACTAACAGGACGAGCCCTAAAGGCATCCATTTCACACCTGCAGTCTCTACACACAAACATCATTTGCAATACATGGAATACCACTATAAGACTCATGTTCTATGCTCAACAAAAGCACAAGACATAAGCACAAAAGCACAAAAACACAAACTCATTTTCCATAGGGAGAGGAATATACACATTAGATCTTGGTGACTCTATTCCATATTTCCACACATACCTAGAGGGGCATGTAAACTGCAGAGAACTGGCAGTTGCACATAGGGCATTAACTAGAAAATGAACCAGATGTTAGAATGGTAGCTCTTTTGGGTGGTATGTGTCGCTTTCATGTGGACTCTTGGCTGGTTCCCTCATCTTCAAAACAGCTTGACCATGGCTGGACTGGTAAGCCAAAGCAGCCCTGGCAATTTTGATAGGACAAGCCCCTGGGGATGGTGTGGAGTGCAAGTGTAAAGCACTGTTGCGTTTGCTACTACTCGGGGGCGATATTGCAGCACCACTGCAAAACCGGCCCCCAGTAACAAAAAAACAGACCCCACTGCTGCAAAACCGGCCCCCACCCTTCCAGCCTCCAGGGAAAATGCCCGATGCCTGCTATGGCCTGTCCAGCCCTGAGCTTGACAACAATCAGTTTACTATTCCACACCAATCTCATAACAACCCTCACTTCTTCGGACTTGGGTATACATGATTCCCAGATCCATGTGACAACACACATTCCTGACAGTCCAGAGCCAGGTAGCAATGTGCATTTGGGACAGCCACAGTGCTAAGAGGCCACAGCAGCGAGGAACAGACACTATACTGCACCCCAACACAAGATATGAGGATCCCTGTGGTCACTCACGCGTGACACTAAAAATCTTCCCACTAGGATCAAAATACAGCACTCTGCCAACCTAGCACTTCCCCACAGTGTAGCATGCCACCAGTCCTAATATGCGTTTTGGCCCCCACATAGGGTTATGAAACCCTCTAAAAATGCTACAATACAATACAATGCCTGCAAGTCCTGTGTGATGTACGCAATACTTCTGTTGTCTTTACATTTCTTTCGTGACTGGAGCTCTAGCTCTCCTGTCTGCATGCTTTACCTGCAGTACCTGTCGGACCTGAGCAATAATTCTACCGCCTTAACACCTTACTTGAAAAATCGGATAACCTGAGAGACAGCGCTGCTGTTTTTACACCCTTTCTGCAAGAACTGTGGGGCATATTAGCAAGGGCACTATCGCCGCTTTAGCGGCACTTTTTGCCGCTAAAGCGGCGATATTTATATCGCCCTATCAGCAAACTGTCTCTAACAGCAGTTAGCGACAGTTAGCGCCCGTTTTTTACCGCTTTGCATGTCAGCGATATTTATCGCTAATGACATGCAAAGTGAGGCGTTCCGACGAACAAACCTGGGAAACACTCGCTAACAGGCCTATCGCCTATTAGCAAGGTGGCCATGGCCCCAGTTAGCGACGTGAAAAGTCACGCTAACCGGGGTCATCGCCATTTATTTAACACCTGCAATTAGCAGGTGTTAGCCATACCTAACATGGGGGGTGGATTATGCTGATACGACCACAGGGTCGTATCAGCAAGGTGTTCTCCCTTCTCCATGCAACATCGCTGGTTTTTCAGCGATGTTGGCCTATTTCCCCGCTATCGCTGGAATATTCATCGCCATAGCGCTAATCGTTGCTAATACAGCGTTAGCGTGGCGATATATTCCAGCGATAGCCGACGATAAAAAAAATCATGCTAAGCAGGGTTAGCGATGATTATCGCCTCTTCTTGCTAATATGCCCCTTTGTGACCAGAACCATAGCTCTGCTCTCTTAACACCCTACTTACAAAATTGGTGTGACCTGAGTGATAACTCAACTTTCTTTTTTACACCCTGTGTGACTCCAAAAATTGCGTTACTCTTTTTACACTGTACTTGCATGATCTGTGTGAGCTGAGCAATGGCTCTGATGTCTTTACACTCCACCTGCAGGACCTCTATTATGTGAGCAATAGCTTTGCTACCTTAACACCCTACTTGCAGAATCGGTGTGGCCTGAGTTATAGCTATGCTGTCTTTACACTCTGCCTGCAAGACCTGTATGATCTGAGCTACAATTCTGCTGCTTTTCCACAATCCCTGCAAGAGGTTTGTGACCTGAGAGATGGCCCTGTTGTCTTTAAAGTCTACATGTCGGACCTTTGTCACCTAAGCTTTAGCTCTGCTGTGTTTATATTCTAGCTGCAGACCAATGCGACCACAGCATTAGCTCTGTTGTGTACAATATTCCTGCATAACCAGTATGACTGGAGTCACAGTTCTACTGTCTTTAAACTCTAGCCACAAGATTGGTATGAACTAAGCAGAAGGTCTGCTGTCTTTACTTACCCCATCCTTTAAGACCGGTGTGATCTCAGCAATAGCTTTGCTCTATTTATATCCTTCCTGTACTGGGCCAATAGAGCAATCAGGTAGTGCATGATGGGCTAGACTGGGCTGTTTTTTTGACTGCTTTTGAGTCTGTTTTATGTTCTACTGGGCGGGTTTCCACTGTTGATTTCCCTGACATTAAGACAAACGTTGCCTGCAGCAAGCACAAATCCATGCAGCCTTCCATACCTTGCAGAACACTTACACAGCATGTCTTTAAAAGTTCAAAACTGCTCCAATTTGCAAACATGGTCCACTTTTTTAGCTATATAATTAACTAATGAGGGCCACTTTAATTTGGGTGCCCGAGCCTATTTTCCAGGGCCAGACTGGCCATAGCAGGCATCGGGCGTTTCCCCGGGAGGCTGGAAGGGTGGGGTCGGGTTTTGGAGCGGTGGGGGGCCTGTTTTGTTACTGGAGCCCGTTTTTGCAGCAGTGCTGCAATATCGGCCCCCAAGTAACAAAAGCAGCAGTACTGGGGCCGGTTTAGATAAGCAGCAGTGCTTCACACTTGCACCAATGCCCAATCTCCCCACCCCCTGGGGGGGCTGGTACGATAAAATTGCCAGGGCTGTTCTGTGTTCTCTGTCCGGCCCTGCTATTTTCTGCACCAGTCCGACCCTGTGTAAGGCTTCGATGACCCAACTGTGTGTGTGCCGTCCTCTCGTTACACTTTAATGCAAGACATCTGGGACGTGAGTGACACCCCAACCGCCTAAGACTGTACCTGCAAGGCCTGCATAATCTGAATAATTGCTCTGCCGTTTTTACTCCAAACATGCAAAACTTGTGCAAAGTAAGCAATAACTCTGCTGTTACACCATATATAGGATCACAAAATACATTTGCCCACCTCACACTCCCCACAGTGTAAACATGTTACCCATTCAATAATGCACTTTGTTGCCCACAACAGGGTATGAAGCACTCTACAAATGCTACAGTACAATGCAGTTCTACAAGTGAGCAAAAAGCAGCCTGGAGCTTGCATTCACAGAGGTTACATTAGGAGTTGTCTAGACCAGAAAATAAGACCTGCTGGCTATTATTGTTTTTGATCAAAGGTCTCTTTTTAGAAGTGAGAGCAGACATAATCGGGGGTAAGGTGTGAGAGAGCAGTGTTAATAGGTGGGTGAAGGGTGAGAGAGAGAGAAGGGATCAGGCAGAGGTGACTAGGATGAAAGTTAACCTGTGGAATCATATGTGAAAGCTGTTTTTGCTAGCAGCGTTTCCATAGGCAAGGCTAACAGGTGAGGGAACGGCTGGGATAATGTTGAGCACAATGAGAACTACCAAATCTGTACCATGCTGTAGTCTTAGCTAAAACAGTGGAGCCAGGCAGGGCAAGTCTCTTTTCACCACATTTTCTTATTTACACTGAAATGCCATTCCCTACTAATAATGAAAGTGGTAGATTTCTGGGAAGAAGTTCTAAAAGAACAGAAGGATACCTTCTCATGTAAATTAGAGAGAACAAGGGTCTTTGAGATCTTTAGAAAGTATTGGGCTAGCATGAAGGGTGAGGATAGAAGGGTAACAACAGGTGGGTCGATTCACTCTTCTGCTGACAGGGCAGCAACCTACCCAGCACTTCCTCTCTCACCCTCACATGTGCAGGGCACTATTCTGTCTAGATTCTGAGTCAGAAAATGACTGTGGTGCACCCAGGTGGTGCTCTTCCACCTTTGAGAACTTTTGGAAGTATGTGAAGGGCTCAGGGAAGTGAACCATTGCTCAAAGTTATTGCTCCGTTTGGCCTAGCAGGGTTAGGTGGAATCTGGACTTTTTGAAGATTGGGGGGTTTCTGTTCAGTGGCCAACCTTGATTGCTCTTCCACTTCTTTCACCTGACCTTTAGAAGGCTGGTTAAGACCTGGCTCTTCCCCCAATGTTAATTTTCCTGCCTGCTACCTTACTCAGGGCTCTGCTCTAGCACTGGGACGCCTCGATGCTGGGGCAGCCATGCGCTATAATATTCTTAACTTAACTTAACTTCACTTTCTTTGTTCATGTATCCCCACCAGGGCCAGACTGGGAACCCAAAGCAGCCCTGGCAATTTTGATGGACCACCCCCGCTGCTTTTGTTACTGCGGGCCGATATAGCAGCACTGCTGCAAAACCGGCCCCCAGTAACAAAATTGGCCCCCACTGCTGCAAAATCGCCTTCCAACCTTCCAGCCTGGCAGGGAAATGCCCGATGCCCACTACGGCTAGTCCAGCCCTGATCTCCGCCTTTAAAAAAGGTGTGCAGCTATTGCTTGCATCATGAACTCTCATTCTTTTTTTGACTTCATTTTATTCATTTGACAGGTCTCTGCTTTGCGCATGTTGCCATATGGATTACTGGATATTTTCCGATTACACCTCATTTTTGTTATACATGCTCAAACCACTGCTGTTCTTCTGGCTAGGCCAATACTACCTATAATTTGTGTATCTATCCTTCACACCTCCTCCTCCTCCATTATGCCACTTGGTGATGTGCCCCAAGACAAGGTAAGAGGCCCCCTCTGGTCACTTATGCACCACACCAAAACACTTCCCACATTGTATCAGAACAGAATACAACACTATGCCAGCTGCGTTACTCCCATGGTGGAGTATGATATCTGTCCGAAAATGTGCGTTAGCTCCCCACATAGGGGCATGAACCTCTCTATATATATGCAACAATACAAAGTAAGTATCAATAACTTGTAACTGTCACAAATAATACTGTTTCCTTTCCATGAACAAACCATGGTTAATCGTGGTTCATACATGATGAACTAAGGATGATCATTTTTTAATCTTATCTTTGAATGAGCGTTTGAACAGGGTAATATCTCTATCTTGAGGCATTAGGTCTGCACCAGGGCCCCATATGCAGAGCTGTTTCTTGCACACATACTTTGGGGCAGATTTATCATTATTTCACGCAGCACAGTGCAGCAAGCCACCTTGCTGCACTGCGCTGTGTAAAAGGGAAAGGGCAGGAATGAGCCTTATTTAACAATATACGGAGCATTGCTGTCTTTTTTTTGCACTGGTGCACAATGTGCTGCGTAGCGCCAACACATGCACCCTTGCACCATGGTGCATGGGTGCCTGCGTTGTAAGCAGGGTTGTTTTGTGCCGGAAGGGACACCTTCCTGCACATTAACAATCCTCTGAGGCATTTTTACTCTTTCCATGTGTGCTGCACAATGCAGCACACATGGAAAGAGGAAAAAACAAGGAGAAATAAAGATATTTCTCCTCATTACCCCTCACCTGGGGAGGCGTAGCATTGTGATGCATGCCCAGGTCTATCAGTAATGGTAAATCTGGGAATGCCCAAAATCCATGGGTGGATGCGTGGGAACACCCACACTTCACCTATGGTACCCCTTTCTGGGGCAGGGTAACGCAACGCAGTGATTTGGGATGCGTTGCATTGGTCTAGATCTATCAAGCCACTCAGGGCCATACAATGCGGCCTTGTGTGGCTTGTAAATCTGACTTGGTAGTTGTGTCGCCCTTGCCCCCCCTTGCGTGGGGCAAGGGCGACGCAACTTGTTGATAAATCTGCCCCTTTGTCTCTAACTGATGTAGGAATACTTTTGATAGTTTAACCACTTTACTCTCAAATTCAGCTTTACTCCTCCAGTTTGGATCTTGCAGAGAATTGAGCCTTATTTTCAGCAGTTGATTCTCGTAGTTTAAAAAATGAATATCTTGCAAGATGCAGAAAAATCTTTGCACTGGGGAAGACGGAATTTAAACAGGAAACTTGGTGAAATTTGTGAATGGTGAAAATCAGAATATTGGTAACGGATTGGAGTAAAAGAACCTTTGCACACCTCTACAATGTGTGCTGTGATCCTCAAGGCAGAGTTTGGTCCACAGCAGTTAGATTTTCGCTTTAGCGAATACTACATCTTCACTTCTTCATCACATAAACAGTGGTGTAACAAGGGTACCATAGTCTGAAGTACAAGCAAGAACAAGCAAATAATAATGCAACACCAATAGCTCAAACTTTCAGTAAAGCGAGACCTATTGCATTGCAAATGCTTATTTTAAATGAGCTGCAGCCGTGTCCTTACCAGGCTGCTCAAGGCACTCTAGCGCACTTCCAACCATCCACAACAAGCAATGGCAAAGCCAGCAGGTTTCGTTTTTACATAATTTATTGGCTCTGGCAATTGTTTTACATATTACACAGCACTTGAGTTGCTGTGCAACATGGCTTATAGTAAAAAAAAAAAGCACTATGAAGCAGTCAATGGCGCGCGCATCATAGCACTTTTTTTTTTACATAAAGTCATGTTTCACAGAAACTTAACAGCTATGAAATATGTAAAAAAAACATTGCCAAAGCCAATAGATTTCACATAGGCGAAACCTATTGGCTTTGCCAGTGCTTGTTGTTCAGGTTGGCAGGTATGATGGCCTGAGTGAACTTGTTCTCCCTCTACAGCAGGAAGACACTATACTGGAAGCAGGGTTTTAAGTGGAATGAACAAATGTTTCTCCTTAGCTGGCTGCAATTACCCTCAATCATTTTGGGAACAACAGGATAAGTGGCATTGTTTCTTTATCATCGCTGTAGCAAATGCTCATTTGGATTGTTGTGGGAAGAGCCCTGGAATGTTGCTGCTGTTTGCTCTTGGGAGATGGTGAAGCACACAGAGAAACTTGCAAGAGGAGAAAGAGTACAGATACAAATCTGCACTCCCAACCACCACAAGTACTCTTTGCGAAGTTGGGCTGCGGCACTAAAGTTAAAAAAAAGCATTGGCAAAGCCAATAGGTCTCCCCTATGCAAGAGTAATTGGTTTTGCCAATATGTTTTAGCAATGTTGTACACCAGAGTGGCTGCTGTTCAGCATGGCTAAAAGTAAGTGGGGTAAAGGAGAGTGGCGTGGAGTGGAGTGTCGTAAAGTGGAGTAGAGTGGAGTGTTATGGAGTGGTGTAGAATGGCGTGGAGTGACATACAGTAGAACTGAGTGGCGTGAAGTGAAGTGGAGTATCATGGAGGAGCGTACAGTGTTGTAGAGTGTCATAGAGTGGAAGGACGTAGAGTGGAATACAGGGGCATATTTACAAGCCCCTATCGCCACAGGAACTTCACTTTTTTCAACGTTCCTGTTGCGATATGGGCTTTTCCTTATTTACAAGGCAGTGTTAAGCCACTTCCGCCGCAACACCCATTGATTTTGATGCTGCCCCATATTTACAAGGGTGGCAAAAATATGGGGCAGCGCCAAAATTAAGAAAAAAAAAAACCTAATCTTAACAAGGAGCAACAAGGATAAAAAGCTTTATTTCTACTCATTTTTGCTGTTGCTATGTATGCTGCATTGTGCAAAATGTGCTGCATTGTGCAAAAAACAGCAAAATGCCATGTGTGATTGTTTATGTGCAGGAATGTGTACCTTCCTGCACATAAACAATAATTTTAAAAAACACGAGTTGCAACTTCTATGTATGCTGCACAAAGCAGCACACATTGAAGTTACAAATCTCCATTTATGATTGTTTATGTACAGGAAGGAACACCTTCCTGCACATAAACAATCATTCCCACAACGAAGGCACCCTTGTACTATGGTGCAAGGGTGCCTGCATTGGCACTAGGCAGCTGTAATTAGCGCCAGCGCAGTGGGAAATGCAGAGCTGCTCCGTATTGTTGTAAATACGGTGCAGCACTGAGTTTCAAAATTGGCAGAGCGCAGCGTTAAGCCAAGAAGGCTAACGCCGCGCTCCTTCAATTTTCTTGTAAATATGCCCCTACAGGGCATATTTACAAGAAAGTGTCAGAGTTGAGTAGAATGTCGTAGAGTGGAGTGGCATTGACTATTGTGGAGTGGTGTAGAGCAGAGTGGAGTGGCATTGAGGGTTTTGCGTAGAGGGGAGTAGAATGTTTTAGAGCAGAGTGGCGTAGAGCGGAGTAGATTGTCATGGAGTGGAGTGGTATAGAGTGGAGTAGAGTGTTGTAAAGTTGAGTGGTGTTGAGTGGAGTGGCATAGAGTGTCAAAGAGGTTAGTGTCAGAAAGGAGTGGCATAGAATGGAGTGGAATAGGATGTCATAGACTAGGGTGGAGTAAAGTGGCATGGAGTGGCATAGAGGGAATTGCGTAGAGCATCATAGAGTGGAGTAGTGTTGTAGAATGACATAGAGTGGAGTAGACTGCTGTACCGTGGAGTGGCATAGGGTGAAGTAGAGTGTCATTGGAGCATAGTTTAATGGAGTAGAACATCATAGAGTGGAGTATTGTGGAGTGGAATGTTGTATAGTGGAGTACAGTAGAGTGGAGTAGACTGGCCTAGAGTGAAATGGCGTAAAATACAATGGTGCAGAGTAGACTGGCATAGAGTGCAGTGGCATAGAGGACATTGGTTTTAAGTAAAATGGTGTGTAGAGTGCATTGGCATAGAGTGCAGTGACAGAGTGCAGTGGCATAGATAGTGCAGAGTGGATTGCAGTGGCTTAGTGTGCAATGGTGCAGTACAGTGGTGCAGAGTGGAGTAGAGTGGCATAGAGTGAAGTGGCATATAGTGGAGTGGTGCAGGGTAGAGTGCAGAGGTGGAGAGTAGAGTGGCATAGAGTAGAGTGGTGTAGAGTGCAGTGGTGTAAAGTGGAGGGATGCAGAGTGCAGTGGCATTAAGTGTAGTTGCGTAGAGTGCAGTGGTGTAGAGTGCAGTAGAATGGCATAGAGTAGAGTGGTGCAGAGTAGAGTGCAGGGGCGCACAATGCAGGGGCACAGAGTGCAAGGGGCTTAGAGTGCAGGGGCATAGAGTATAGGGGTATAGAGTGATTCAGAGTAGAGTGGTGGAGAGAGCAGTGATGTAAAGAACAGTGGTGCAGAGTAGAATAGAGTGGCATAGAGTGAAATTATGTAGAGTCCAAAAGTGTAGCATGATGTAGTGTGCAGTGGTGTAGAGTGCAGTGACATAGAGTAGAATGTTGTAAAGTATAGTGGTGTAAAGTGCAGTGGTGCAAAGTAGTTGACGTAGGTGCAGTGGCATAGGGTGCATTGGCTTTGAGTAAAGTGGTGTAGCCTACATTGGCATAGAGTGCAGTGGTTTACGGCACAGTGGCATAGCATAGACTGCAGAGGCATAGAGTTGCACAGCATAGAATGCAGAGTAGAGTAAAGTGGCATAGAGTGTAGTCATGAAAAGTAAAGTGTCAGAGTGTAGTCTCGTAGAGTGCACTGGCATCGAGTGCAGTCATGACGAGTAGAGTGTCAGGGTTTAGTGTCATAGCATGCAGTCATAGAGTGCAGTGGCATAGAGTGTAGTGGTGTAGAGTGCCCTGGCATAGAGAGCAGTGGCATAGAGTGCAGTGGCGTAGAGAGCAGTGGCATAGAGTGCACTGTCATAGAGTGCAGTGGCATAGAGTGCAGTGGCATAGAGTGCACTGGTGTATAGTGGTGCAGATTAGAGTGGTGCAGAGAGCATTGATGTAGAGTACAGTGGTGTGGAGTAGAATAGAGTGGCATAGAGTGCAGTGACATTGAGCGCAATGGTGTGGAGTGCCACAACGTGCAGTGCTATAGAGCGCAGTGGCATACAGTAGAATAGTGTAGAGTATAGTGGCGTAACGTGCAGTGGTGCAAAGTAGTTGGCATAGGTGCGGAGATTTAGGGTGCATTGGTTTTGAATAAAGTGGTGTAGAGTAAATTGGCGTAGAGTGCAGTGGTTTAAAGTAGAGTGGCGCAGCATAGAGGGCAGTGGCATAAAGTGGTGCAGCGTAGAATGTAGTGGGGTAGAGCAGAGTGGCACAGACTGGAGTAGAGTGGCGTAGAGTGCAATGCTGTAAAGTAGATCATTTCAGAATAGAGTGAAATTGTGTAGATTGGAGTGGTGCAGGGTAGAGTGGGGTGGTATTGAGTAGTGGCGTAGCGTACAGTGTTGCAGAGTGGAGTGGCATAGAATGAAGTGGTGCGGAGTGGAGTGGCCAAGAATTGAGTGGTGTAGAGTGCAGTGGTGAAGTGTGCAGTGGCGATCAGTGCAGTGATGCATAGTAGAGTGGGGTAGAGTGCACTGCCATAGAGTAGAGTGGTGCAGAGTAGAGTAGGGAGGCGTAGAGTAAAGTGGCCAAGATTAGAGTGGCATAGAGTTCAGTGGCATAGAGTTCAATGGCATAGAGTTCACTGGCGTAGAGTTCAGTGGCAGATAGTTCAGTGGAAAGGAGTTCAGTGGCATAGAGTTCAATGACAGAAAGTGGCATGGATTGTAGTAGAGTAGAGTGGCGTAAAGTAGAGTATAGTGGCATACAGTGCAGTGGTGAAGAGTAAATTGGCATAGAGTGCAGTGGCATAGAGAGTACTGGTTTTCAGTAAAGTGGTGTAGTGTGCATTGGTGTAAAGTTCAGTGGGTATAGTGCAGTGGTGTAGAATAGAGTGGCATAGTGTGGAGTGGCATAGAGTGGAGTGGCGCAGAGTGGCATAGACTGCAGTGATATAGAGTAGATTATTTCAGAGTAGAGTGAAGTGCCGTAGAGTGCAGTGGCATACGGTAGAGTGTCGTTGAGTGTCGTGGTGCAGACTAGATTAGAGTGATTTCGGGTGGATTAGCATAGAGTGTAGTGGCGTACAGTGAAGCAATGCAGAGTAGAGAGGAGTAGAGGTCAGTGGCGTAGAGTGCAGTGGCATAAAGTAGAGTGGAAGAGAGTACAGTGTTGCAAAGTATACTGTCGTAGAGTGCAGTGGTGTATAGTAGAGTGGCTTGAAGTGCATTGGCGTAGAGTGCAGTAGCATAGAGTACAGTGGTGTACAAAGCAGTGGCATTGAGTACAGTGATTCAGAGTAGAATAGGGTGGCTTAGAGTGCAGTGGCATAGAGTATAGTGGCGTAGAGTGAAGAGGTGCAGAGTAGATTGGTGTAGAGTGTATTGGTTTTGAGTAAAGTGGTGTAGAGTGCATTGGCATAGAGTTCAGTGGTGTAGAGTGGTGCAGAGTAGAGTGGAGTGGCACTGAGTAACGTGGTGTAGAGTATATTGTTTCTGAGTAGAGTGCAGTGGTGCAGAGTGGATTTGAGTAGCGTAGAGGGATTAGCATAGAGTGCACTGGCATGCAGTGGAGTGGTATGGAGTAGAGTGCATTGGTGTAAAGCCAGTCATACAGAGTGCAGTGTTGCAGAGTAGGGTGAGATAGAGTGGAGTGGCATGGAGTGGTGCAGAGTGCATTGGCAAAGAGTGCAGTGGTGCATAGTAGAGTAGTGTGGAGTAGAGTGGAGTGGAGTACAGAGGCATAGATTGGAGTGGTGCAGATAAGAGTGCACTGATACAGTGTGGAGTGGAGTGGCGTAGTGTGGAGTGGTGCAGAGTAGAGTGCAGTAGCGTGTAGTGATGTAGAGTAGAGTGGAGTGGGGTAGCGTGGAGTATGCAGGGTATGTTAGTGCACTGCCATTACAAACAACACATCTACAATTGAACTGACCATTACATTTCCACCCACATGCATTTTTACTGACGAAAGTATACAGTGCACAAACAATAATGTGTGGACATGTCACCATCCAATGTATTGATTTGATCGTCAGCACAGTTCATTTAAAGACATTTAAATTTTACTGTGAGCAGAAAAAAACCAGCATCATAGAGCTTTCCTCAAGCAGGCCCCTAGTAGCCAGCATGATTGTCACATAAATCCTCTCACTTTGAAGTCAGAGAAAGAAAAATAAACTCCAAACTCCCTGGAAGAGACAGCCTGACATTTGACCTCCGTCTTTGAATGCAGAGCAAATGTGACAAGATAAGAACAAGATTTAAAGGCCTTTTTACAGAAAGCGAGTTTGCCAAAGAAAACAGTAAACAAAGTTTTGGCAACGGGAGGGACGAATTCGAGTTGGACAGCCTACAGCAAATAAAGCCAGCAAATAGAAAGGCAGAAAATGTGAGTTACAAAGCCAATGGTAAGCAACGGGTGAAATGCATTGCTAGGTCAACTTTCTGAATATCCCCAGGATGTTTTTAGCAAACCAGACAGCTGCACTGTCTGGTAGGCTGCGACCCAAAAAAAGGTACAGGAGAACAGAATGGAGAGATGACAGGTGAGTAGGGGAGTGGAGACATGGAAGGAGAGAGAAACAGAAAGGAGACAATGGAGTGGAAAGTAGGGGGAGAGTTAAGGTATTTATAAAGAAAGTCAAGAGAGATGCGGATGAGAGAAGTACAGAGTAAGTACACAGGAAGGAGAAAGAGAGATGAGAGAAATGAGGAGGGAGTAAGGGGGCAAAGAAAAAGGGTGAAGAGGCAACGCAAAGAAAAGGACAAGAAAACGACAATCTGAAAAAGGGGAAGAGAGAAATGAAACTAAGAGGGAGATGGCTTGGCGAGTGAGGAAAGTAAAGACGAGAATACCAAATGGTATGGTATCAATGAAAAAGAAATAACAAGAACTCACTGCTCGAGATGCAGAGGAGAACAAAGATGGTAGGAGGGGAGCCGGGCCCTGCTGTGGCAGACACTTTCTGAACTTGGGATTCATAAATGAGGGCACCCCCTCTACTAACAGATCAACATCACATAGAGGAAAGGTGGTAGTAATGGACAAAGGACCACATAGATGGTAGTTCCCTAGCTCACTTATAACCCCACTGATGTACCTGGCAGACACGAGCTCCAGCCCCCTTCCAACCGCTGCACCTCTCAAAGATGGGTCTTCCTGGGCCTGGCTCGGGGAAATATTAAAGCAGGCCAGATAACATGATGGCGACCCAAGGCTGTTCAGCACCGGTGCTTCCCCTCACTGTTTTAATATTTACCTGAGCGTACCACGTGGTACCTGGGCTGAATGAACAAATGAATGAATGGAACCATTTATAGGCTGCAACAGCTACTTCTCAAATAAGTGTCCTGGGCAAAAGCCACAGCTTCTCTTTGGGGCGCAGCACTGCCACTCTGGGGCCTGGGGGGTTGGGACGGGTGGGTGGTTTCTTCGCTTTTGGAGTTGCGACCTTGAAGTAAGAACTTTGACAGTGTCTGCCAACTGCACAAAGTAAACCTCAATCTCAAATGAGGAAAGGGTTAAGTTTCTGCAGTGCCTAGAAGTGAATATGGCAGCTGCATGAAGCAGAGTGTGGAGCACCTAACGAAACAGCAAACGCCTCAAAGCACTAGAATTGCAAAGAAAGTGTAATTACAATAGTAGGTTAAAGTAGAAGCAAACGGCGAAGGGCCCTTAAATACATTAGCTGAGCAGAGCATACTCCTGATTCTGTGCAATGTGCCTAGACTTCGAAGCGCTTAAATATTAGAAAGAAAAACTGCACAAGTAACATAATGGGTTAAATGTGAAAGTGACAATGGGAACTTCCACAAGCCAATAGGTAATGATGGCAGGAACAGCGCAGTGCAACAGCTGCAATCTATCAAAGGATGGAGTTTAGCTCTCAGAAGGCTGAGGCTAGACATGCAAGCACACAGTCATGTGAGCCACCTTACCGGTAAGAGCAATGGCAAAGTTATACAGAAACTTTAATCTAATAACGTCACATAAATCACCTCAATGCGTTGTACAAAACAGCACTGGAATTTACATAACTACCGCGAATGATGGAGAGTAAACCATTTATGCACCACAAACAAGCGCCAAATACTAGTATAGTTCATAAGCCGCTATTAATTCTAACTGCAGTCAGCAGTATTTTACAAGTGCTGTGCCCCGTGTCCCTTGAGGAGACCCTGATACACTGCAAAACAGTGGCAAACCTGGGGGCTGTCTGGAGCCCGGGGGAACAAGGCTGCAAACACAAAAAGGTGCCTGGACAGAAAGAAATATGTTATGTATGAAACATGCATTGCAAAGGGTTCTTGCAACAACACCGGGACATTAACAAAAAAATCCTCTCACTTTGAAGTCAGAGAAAGAAAAGTAAAAGTGCCCTCGGAAAACAGTGTCTGACATTTGGCCTCAGTCTTTGAATGCACAGCAAATGTGACGAGATAAGACCAAGATTTATAGGCCTGTTTACAGAAACGGAGCCTGGAGCGAGTGAAAACATGAGCGCTCCTGAGAAGTGCTCAAAACATAGAAAAAAAGTTCCTAAAACAGTTCGTTAAATGGGAGCAGTGGATGGATAGTAGTAATTGGTCCATGCTCTTGGAGATGGCTAAACACAGGAAGAGGCATGACGCATGCATGCCATGGACAAATTGGGAGAAAGAATATGAGCGCGATGATGGAGCCAGCAAATGAGAAGTCTATGGGTGGGCTGAAGCCCCCATAATGAATACAACAGTCTCTTCAAGACACATATGCGCTGTTTAGCCAAGACCTGAAAAGACTTTAAAACTGCCACCTCCTTCATTTTGTAGGAATGTGCACCAAGCACGCAAACACCTACAAAATGACGCGAGAGCTTTTTTTTCTTACAGTTACTAATCTTAGTTGGAGTAAACATGTTAATGTGATATGACTAAATCAAAATCTGTTTGCTCCATTCGCTGTTGCATGTGAGAGCACATGCTTCATTTTTGCACCAGTGCAATATTTACACAATCTTGCCACGTGCCCATCATAGTTTTGCACCAGTGCTGCGTTGAGATTGGCACTAGCTGTTCAGTGCAGATGTTAGTTTTGTGCTGGTTATTTTATGTGCATATTATTATTATTTTTTTTTAATCTGTTTTTATTAGTTTAAAAATCAAAGAACATTCATGACACATGAATTGCACAGGCAAGTAAGTGCTTATACATTTTAGGCATTAACAGTGGAGAAAAAAGTACTATGGATGACATTCATTGTATCCAGGTGCAGTAGATCTATAATACAACAGTTGAACACATTGGCATTTGTAACAATACAGAGAATACATTCGAGGGTACTCAAACAATATCGTTTTTGTCTCTGTCTCGTAGTTCATATATAGGCGATATCCCAATAATGTATATCAGCGTAGCTACATAGTATTGGTAGTATCAATCGGGTGTGCGAGGAGGTACGATTTGAGGGGGTCCCATATGTCTCTGGGCCTCGAGACTAGTGGTAGCAGTTCCGAATACGTGAGTGTTTGATCTTGCCAGAATAGCATATCTTTGAGCCATCCCTTAAATTTAGGGGCCCTGCCCCGACCCCACCGACAGGCCACCTTTCGTTTGGCCAGTAACAGCCCTAAGGAAATGAAGCGTCTATATCCCACCTCTACAGTCTCTGTGTAGTTTAGAAGTGCAGTCAATGGTGTGGCTTGGATCAGGGGAGATGTCATTTGTTGTAATGCTGCAAACACCTGTTGCCAATATTCTAGGATGCTGGGGCAACTCAAAGCAAGATGCAAAAACTCAGCTTTTTCCGCCCCGCATCTGTCACAGCGGTCATTGTTTCTCAGCTTGTACCTACACATTTTAACAGGGGTGAGTTAAATACGATGTAAGAATTTATAGTGTATAATACGTAGGGGACAACTAGCTGAGACCTGTTCTGTTTGTTTGCAACAGTAGAGCCATTGTTTTTCAGTAATTGCGTGGCCCAGTTCTGCGCCCCATTTCTCCTGTGCCTCACTGCATTGCGGGCTTTGGTTGGTATAAATGTTATGGTAGAGTGTAGATACCACATGCGAAGCCTGCTCATTCATCACAAGCGTGTGTAACGGAATGAGCGTGGGCGGTTCTTGTGGGTATGACGGTGTGTATTCTCTAATGCCTTGGCGTAGCCTAACATATAGGAAAATATCCATAGGGGAGGGAGTAAACGTAGTGAACATCTGCTGCATGGTGCGGAATGTCCCTTTCAAGTATAGGTCACCCCATTTATGTATGTCAAATTTAGTCTGGGTTTGTTTAAAAAAACCCTCTTGTAACAGCGGCATTTGAGGATGGTACACCAATGGAAGTTTAGGAGAATATAACATGGGGACGTGCATGCGCTGGGCTAAGCATTGCCACACTTTAACTGTGCATGTGACTGCCGTAGGGTCGGATTCACGAGGATGGGGCGTGCTTAGGATGGCCCACTCTAGAGGTATAGGAGCAGCCAACCACTGTTCCACCGCCACTTGCGGCATGTACTTAGGTGGATGGATCCAGTAGTGGGCATAATGGGCTTGTGCATACAAATAATAAAGTTCCAAATCTGGCACATCAAATCCCCCCTGAGAATAGGGCTGAATAATAACATCCCACCGTAATATAGGTTGTTTCCCGCCCCATAGCAGTTTAATCAGTTCTGTGCGCAAGGTTTTAAAATAGTATCTACCGGGGTCAAATGGAATATTCATGAATAAGTACAAAAGTTTGGGGAGAATGACCATTTTAATAAGGGAAGCTCGGCCTGCCATAGAAAGGGGAAGGGCGTTCCATCTTGTGACACTACTAGCGATTTGTTTTAGAGTTCTACCATAATTTAATCCCATTAACTCCTCCCGATCCAAGGTGATGTAGATTCCAAGGTATTTCACCTCCGTATCACACCATTCTATTGGGAAGTCAGGTTCGAATGATATTGTTGAGGTAGTAAGGGGAAAATTTGAGATTTATGCAAATTGATATGTATCCCCGACAGCTCACCAAAACGGACAAATTCTCGCAGTATGGGGTTTAAGTTCTGCTGAGGTTCTCTGATGTACAGGGTGATATCATTGTCATAGAGGGAGATGAGGATGAGGCGCAACTGACAACGTAGAGCTTTATCGTGATGGTGTTGTCTCACTTTGGCAGCAAGTGGTTCAATTGCAAGAGCAAACAGGAGCGGGGAGAGCGGGCAGCCTTCCCTAGTGCCCCGTGTGATGGAAAAGGGTGAGGAGACTAGCCCATTGATCAGAACCCTGGCTACAGGAGAGCAATACAGCAATCGTATCCAGCCTAGAAAGCCTTTGGGGATACCCATACATTGCAATATGTTGAATAAATAATCCCATTCGACTGAATCAAATGCCTTTGTGGCATCTAAAAAAACAGCCACCAGTCGAAGGGAGGAGTCGACATTATGCATAATGGAGAATAATGTACGGAGATTGTGGGATGTCGCTCTTCCCGGGATGAAGCCAGCCTGATCCGGCAGTACTAGTTTCTCCATCAGGAGGCTCAGCCTATTGGCAAGTATCTTGGCAAGTATTTTTTTTTCGTCATTATTGATTGAAGAGAGCGGCCTATAGGAATCACACGCATTTGCAGGTTTATTCGGTTTTAGAAGGGAAGTAATGAGGGATTCCCTCATAGAGCACGGGAGAATGCCCATTTCATATGCTTCTTCGTATACCTCTTTAAGGTTAGGTAACAGTTGGTCTATGTATGTTTTGTAGAAGTCTATTGGAAGGCCGTCTAACCCTGGGGGTTTTCCCGACTGCATTTGCATGATGGCCGTACGTATTTCATCCGCCTCAAAAGGTGCAGCAAGAAATTCCCTCTGGGTATCTCCTAACCATCAAATAGCGACATCGTGTAGGTAGTCAGAGAGGTCCAGCGGATGTTGTCTGCGGGTACTGTATAGATGTGTGTAAAATGAAGTGAAGGTGGCTAATATGCCCCCACTTTATCTGTACCTCAACCCATCCTCATCCGTTAGTTCCGCAATGTAATTGGAGAACCGAGGTTTGCGAATCCCTTCCGCGAGGGCCCTACCTGGACGTTCCCCTTTACCGTATCTGCGCGCTGTAAAATATTTCCCTCTGAAACGTGTCTCCCTGTCTGCAGTATCTTTATAGTCCGGAAGCATATCTCTGAAGGTTGCCTGAATCTTCCCGTTGACATCCCTCCCCATCTCCCCCTCCAGACGCTAAGCTCTCCCTCCAAGCGATGTAAATATCGCCGAATATCACGCAAAACACCAGAGCTTTTGGCAATGCAAAAGCCATGTATTGTGACCTTAAAGGCCTCCCAAACTACACCGATATGGGTGACCGAGCCTATATTTCTGGAAAAGAAGTCTGTGATTTCCTGTCCTAATTCAGATTTAAAGGCCTCGTCTAGTAGTGTTGCCGGAATAAGCCTCCAACTTCTGGGGGCTGACTGTAGCGTAGGTGGGGATAATGTCAAGCAGACCGGTGCGTGGGAAGAGTACGTCCTGGCTAGATGTGTAGCGTCAACTATCCATGGGCCAACACCCCGAGTGACCAGCCAAAAATCCAATCTAGCCCAGGAAGAGTGCAGTGTTGTGTAGAGTGTTCCTTCCGCGCTCTCTGGGTGCACGTGTCTCCAGGCATTTATGAGGCCATTATCAGCCATTATATCTAACAGTATGCTATGGGACTTAGTGTAGTGGTGTGGGAGAGGATGAGATCGGTCTTTAACGGGGATTAATACCGTATTAAAATCTCACCTCCATATCACATGTGTAGAGCCTATTTCAAGTATCTTCCCCCCATAGTGTGGAAAAAAAATCTGGGTCATCTGTATTCGGACCGTAACAGCATACCAGCGTCACAGAGTGTGACTCCAGCCTGCCCCAAATCATACAGTACCTTCCGTTTTTATCTGAGGACATGTCATCCAAGATAAACGGGAAGTTCTTTCTTATAAGGATCGCAGTACCCTTAGAGTTTGAGGAGTAAGACGAAAAAACTCTATGCATGGCCCATTTGCTGGCAAACGCCGGGGAGACCATAGGGTTGAAGTGGGTTTCCTGGAGCATAGCAATGTGTATACTGTGTCTGTCTAGGTAAGACAGGATCTGCCTGCGTTTACGAGGGTCCCCTAGACCCCTGACATTCCACGTCAAAAGGCGTATCTTCAGAATTTCAGCAGTTTGAGTCATAGGGGAAGCCTTAAATGAATGTCATTAGAGTGTATGTAGCGTCCACTGTCTAAGTGGCACTGTGCATCGTACAACAAATCGCTTCGTATAAACCTGTGTCTGACAAAATCGTTAGCAAACTTTCCCAGTCCCCATCCCCCCCGCCCACAACAGCAACCCCAACATGCTGGTATCTATCCGCCCTCCCACCTCCCGTAGAACATAGCAAAACATAAAACTCTTAAAGTCCCAAGTTGCAAGGGGTATGCCCTTAGGGGGTGCAATAGGGGGCACACGAGGTTCCCTCCTCCCATCAGTTGGTAGCTGGACCAGATTCAGTCCGGAGTGGGGGGGAGAGTGTAGCCCAGCTTAGTCCATATGTGGTCCCATTAACTACAATATGTTGTCATTTCTTTCAGCCTCCCAACCATACCGCCCACTTATCTGAGAGCAGGATACCAGCAACGTTGTTTCAAGTCAATGGAAGTTGGGTTTGCAGGCCGGCAAGCAGGCCTGAAGCATATGAAAAATCCTTTGGCCCACATATCGAGTAAGGGGTGTAGACATCTGCGCCATCTTGTGATGAATCCAAGGGAGTTAAGTCTCTCTGTTCATTCCCGTACTGGCGAAGTCGATCCGGACTGAGCATCTTGTGACATTCGTGGAGAAGACTGTCGTTTTGTACGCTTAAGGAAATCCTCCACCTGCTGTGCTGTAGTAAAGAAGTGTTGCTTGCCGTGATGCGCAAACGTGCAGGGTATAGAAGGGCATTGTCAATTTGTGCGTTGGGTAATTTCAATTTGACTGGGACAAATTTCCTTCGCGCCTCTTGCACTGCTGGGGTGAAGTCAAGGTATATCGTGAAGTCATTTCCCTCAAAATTCAAGCGTCGTTTCTCCCGGGAGAGCTTCAAGGCCACGTCGCGGTCCCGATAATTTAGGAACCGAGCGATGATCGGGCGCGGTTGAGTTCCCGGGGGGGGGGGTCTGGGGCCCAAGGAGCGATGTGCTCGTTCTATGGTCAAATGCTGCGAGAAGGCCTCAGCTCCAAAGGTGTCACGCAGTAGGCGTTCGACGAAGTCCTCCATCCTTCCAGTGTTGGTGCTTTCTGGCAAACCTATAATGCGTACATGATTACGCCTACTGTGGGCCTCCAAATCTTCATTTTTGGCAGCGATGACCTTCAGGACTTTATCCATTTGAGCGACGTGCTTTTGCAGTTGGGTCGCGTTGTCTTCGCCGTCCGAAATGCGCTTCTCGGCCTCCACTATTCTCTCTTCATGCTTGGCCGGCCGCCGCAGCAGCGCACGCCAGGGCCGTGGGAGCTGGGACGGATGCAGGCCAACACAGCGGGGGCCCCCGCAGCACCCAACACTTGGCAGCCTCCAAACATCACCAACACATGAAAGTCGTAATGTGCAGCAATATAAGGAATGAGGGGCCCGGACTTACTCGTGCGCTGGAGCGGTGCCTAGCAGTGCGGCCTTACTGACGCAGCCCAGTCTCCACGTGGGCGCCGGGGTCTCAATTGGGAGCATAAGCCGGTATGGCGTTCCAGGGCGCACAGCAGCAATCTCGCGGCGCTCGCACCGCGGGTGCCAGCACAGTCCCGGGACTCCGTGGGTCCGCAATTGTGGACGTGATGAAGTGCGGCAGGACTCGCAGTTACGCGGCTCGAGTCTATGGTGTAGCAGGTAGTTCTGGGCAGGATATTTGTGAGGATGTTGCTGCTGGGCTGCCAGAGCCTCACGGCAGTGCGGCCATGTTGGTCGTGCGCCACCTAGCACCCCCGTGCATATTATTTTTCTCTGGTGCAAATATCCATGCAGAATTTCCCAGCACCCAGTGCAAAATGCCCAAACAAGCACATACAAAATGCCCAGAACCAGAACCAGATTTATGTAATGTTTCCCTGGTCCCATGCAACACTCTTGATCTGTGATTGAGCTGACTTTCCTTACGTTTCTGCCAGTATACGCACTGGTTTTTGAACCACAGCAGGATCACTTGCGTTGTACTGTAATTCCATTTATGTTGTGCTCCATACCTTTGATGAGGAGTCGATGTACACTAAAATTAGCATACTATTCCATAGGAGTGCTTGGATGGAAGAGTGCTTGTCTGTCATCTAGGCAAGTCAGTATTATTCTAATACTGTGCTTGATCACCAAAGTTATACTTTCGTAATTTTTTGGAGCAAAAGCTGTGAAACAGAAAGAAGATTCTTAGGCATGTGGATGCTGATGTATGAGGGAAGAGAGAGACAGAGGATTCCTTAGGCATGTGGATGCCAAAGTATGGGGAAAGAAACTGCATGAATGTAGTGTGACCACTTTGGGAAGTGTGTTGATGTCGAGGTGTATGTATTTTGAGTTTTCTAATAATGGCAAGTGGTACTGCCTCCTTGTTGTAGGATCATCTCGGGAAGAGCCAAGTCTTCACTGCCTTCCTGAATTCCAAGTCGTCTTGGATTTGTCTGGTTCTTGGTGGTGGGAGAATTCCAAAGGTTTGTCACTTGCGGGGAGAATGAGTCCACTTGTGCATTTTATCTTGTATGAAGAGATGATCAGCTTATGTACCCCTCTAGGACATTTTTCTATTTACTGTGAATATCTTTTCAATTTCACTTGGATACAACATGGACTCTTGCTATGGAGGGCCAAGGGAGTTCTAAAGAGAGTCTTGAAGGCCAGATGTTTGGCAGTGAGAAGCCAGTGGAGCCCTTGGAGGGCAGATGAGGTGAGCACAAGCAGATGGGCATGAATAAATTGCCTTGCTTCCACAGTCTGCATTCTTTGCAATATCTGGAGCAGACAGACCGGGGCTCGCAGGTAGAGTCAGTTTGCTAATCAACACATGAAAGGAGGCAGGGCATGTATGAATGTATGTATGTATGTATGTATGTATGTATGTATGTATGTATGTGGCATTTGTATAGCATGAAACTAGCCAAAAAGGCAGTGGAGCACTGTACAAGGTCAAATGGTGAGCATACAGTTAATACTTGATAAGAAAGATAGCTGATTGTTGTGTTATTACTGCATTGTGATGTAGTATTCTTTAGGGAGGTGTGTCTTTAACACTTTCCTAACCTGGAGCAGCGCTGGGGCGGTTCTATCGGCTACCGCTGTTGTTTCAGATCCTGGGTGCATAGATGGAAAATGGCTGCTGCCTTTTTTTTTCTTTTTTATACTTCTTAGTCTCCTGTCTAATGGTGGTCTGACTTTGGGCGTGCCAGAGCCACCAGAATGTGTTCAATTGTAAGATAAGTAGAAGTGTTGGTTATCATGGCCTTGTAAATGGTTTTGGTTTGGAAGAAGGTGCAGGCAGACAAGGGAGGCCAAAGCAGTTCCATCAGGATTGCGGTGATGTAATCATATTTCTTTGGGCTTTAGATGAGACGTGCTGAGATGTGGATGATGCCCTTATAGGGTGCCAATGTAGAGTCTGGGAGGCACATGGAGTAGGGTGATAACACCATCCAAATGAATAAAGTATGAGGGCTTAAACAACAGTTTTGAAGTCACTCTGGAAGAAATGCTTTCATAATCTTTAGAAGAGAGAGCTGGTACCAGGTCAACTTTGTTTTTTTGGCACTGTGTTCCTTGAATGTGAGATTGATGTCTAGGGTGTATCCAAGTGGCTTGGCATTAATTGAAAGTTGGGGTTCAAAGTCATCTAGGTTCATGTCATTAAGTCAGGCTTGTACTATTTCTTGCTCGTTGAACTTGTTTATTTACAAATTCTGTCTTGGTTTGGTTGAGCTTGAGATAGGCTCTGTACATCCAGATCTGGATGATGTGCAAGCAGTGTTTGAGGCATTGGATCTCTGGGGCAGAGGAGGCTTTCAAGTGGAGTTGTGTATCCTCAATAAATTGGTGTATCTTGATGCTGTTATTTGTAAGTAAAGTCCCCAAGGGGCACCAGGAAGAGGTTGAGGATGACAGGAACCAGTAGAGAACCGAGGGGGACTCTGCAGGTGATAGGAAACTTTTGGGACCTGGTCATGCTGACTTGGGCATGATAGCCTGGGTCTTCGGCAAGAATCCCTGAACAAGGGAGATTGCCTTAGGGTTCACACATCATGTAAAAATGCTTTGTATGAGATAGTTTGCATGCGAGATGGGAATAGTCTGTAGTCCATGGTGATTCCCAGGTTTCTCCATTATATTCACATTGCAGGAGGGTCTCTTAGTTACTGATGTCTGGTGGTTGTAGGCTGGTGTATGGTACAATTTCTAGGTTTTACGATCTGTTTCAGATGATATGAGTTTAAGCTTATTTCTCAGCATCCATTGGTCAACAAGCCAGAGGCAGCGGCCTTGGCCTGAGTGGTTTTGTTCACTTAGGTGTTCAAGCTTTAAAAAGGTCTAAGTGTCATTGGTCTAGATCTAGCATGCTAGGTTGATGGGCTTTATGAGATCTAGTATTAGCTTGAGATAGAGTCGGATAATTTGTGGCAAGATGATTTTTAAGGGCATTATTAAACCATCATTGTATACCTTATTCCAGTGCTTAATTTGTAGAAATATAAGTGCCAGGGTCAAGTTATTTTCAGGTCATCTCATGCTGTAGGGGTGGCTGGTTCTGCAGTTTTATTAATTTTGTAAAGTATATTGAGTACTTTTTTTTATTTATGAGCTTAGCTCAAAAAATAGACAGCACCATTGTGTGGTGAACTGTCATAAATAAATGCCGGCATTAGAAATAAGTGCTAGTGCCAACCACCCCGACAAACACTGGCACAGATGAACAGCCACCCATGAGGCAAAAATCTGACCAGCATCTTGTGACATTGATGATCTGTATCTGGTTACAGACAGCACTCTCTTGTTCTTCCATTACCACCTGAGTGGAACATTCAGCTCCCTTTATCAGTACATGTTTATTAGTGAGAGGTTGTGCACATAAGGTTTTATTGGACAGACTTTATGAGTGACAGAGCTTCTTAGGGCTGGTAGCTCAGCAGGATCCGGTGATTTATTGGACTAATGCTTACACTCCAAGACCTCATGGTCACAGGCTTGAATTATGGCAGGTCTTCTCAGTCTTTTATCCTTCCAATATCGATAAAATGAGTACTCTTGAGTTGGGCAACAATAACATTTTGTTATTTTGCACCACGATGACTAAAGAGGAGCATATGCTACTTACATATGCACGTTTTTTCTGTGGGTATAATTGTGTACACACAAGACAGTATGAAACTCTGTTGACTATCGGTTTGTGTGTAACTTATTATATTTGGAAGTGAAGATTTGTGTGCCTGCATTTTATATCAGTCTGAGTGCACCTGAATATATGCCACACAATGAAACAGCACACATCTATTTGCATTTATATATAGGAGTTGTGAAGTACTAACATCTCAGTACATCATATGAGAGCCCTTTCTAGAGAAAGGATCCCTAGATAGGATCCCTAGGAGATAGGATCCCTGGATAGGATCGGTAAGAGATAGGATCCCTGGATCAATTTTCAAGAGAGCTGGAATTTCCTGATCTGGTTTGACCTGATATTAGGGAGAGAGATGAAGTGGAATGATTTGGGGGCATATGTACAAGCCCCTATCGCCACCACAACGTCACTATTACCGACGTTGTGGTGGCGATAGGGGCTGCGCCATATTTACAAGGCAGCGTTAAGCCACTTAACGTGGCTTAATGATGCCTTGTAAATAAGGCCCCCTTTCACGCTATGTTAGCGTGAAAGGGGTGGACAGTGGGTGTTGCGGTGGGCGTTCCACCGCAACACCCATTCATTTTGACGCTGCCCCCTATGTACAAGGGTGGCGCACATAGGAGGCAGCGCCAAAATTAAGATCAGGTAAATCCTGGTCTTAAGTTGGCGAAACAAGGAGAAATGCATTATTTCTCCTCGTTTTTGTTTTTTCCATGTGTGCTGCCTTGTGCAGCACACATGGAAAAAGCAAATTGCCATGGTTTGTTTATGTACAGGAAGGCGTCCCTTCCTGTACATAAAAAATCTTTTTAAAAAATGCCATTTTGTCACTTTCATGTGTCCTGCATGAAGCAGCACACATGAAAGTGACAGAATGGCATTTTAGGATTGTTTATGTGCAGGAAGGGGCACCTTCCTACACATAAACAATCCTCCTGTGAGAAGTTGGCCTGGTATATGCTGTCCACTAGTTAAAGTGGGCACCTTGCACCAGTCCAAACAACCCTTATGGTAATTTAAGAGGTCAAAGATAACCTTAGAAAGCTATCCAAGTAGTAGCTGTGGAGAGCAGCCTTCAGGCTTAGTCTTGAAGGAATGTTAAGCAGCTTGTTTTACCAGAATGCAACCTTATAGTATTGGTTAAATGAAATGAGAACCACACAGTAGTTATAAAAATATGTATTTATTAATATAACACTCTCTAGTACGACAAAATATCTCTTACATGGAGATAATCACAAAGCACAGAATACTATAGCACAGAAACAATAGTAAATAGCACTAATACACAGTGGGCTCCAGGGGGAGACCAAACCATATGCTAAAATAGTGGTATAAGAACCATAACTCGAGTCAAGACAGTGTCTAGAGGACGTAGAATCACTGGGACCCCAAGGAACCACCCAAGGTGAGTTAGTCGGGACCCCACGGAGGACGGGCGCAGTGTGGGAACACGACCGCGTGCTCCGTACAATTCTATGGGGAAGTCGTGGTTGAAGTTTTAGAGTTTTTGGACCCTTCACAGTGGACTTCAAAGAAACCCCATGGAAGTTAGGAGGTTGGAGAGCCACCCCACCCGTGGCTACCGAAGTACCAGAGTTACCTATCCCAGGAAAGCTGGGGGCAAAGGTCTGAAGTGGCGTCGGAAACCGCAGTCAAACCCAAGGGAGGACTTAGAAGAAGAGCCGCTGCTGGAAGGAAGAAAAGTGCTCGTGGGAATCCAAAGGTGGATTCTTGTCGAAGAGTACCTGAAAGCAGAGGGGAGAGAGTCTGGGTCCCTCAGGAGTGACCAGGGGCTCGGTAGACGAATGCCCACCGATGTCGGGTGCTTCAGGTGCATTGAAAGAGTTCTTGACTCTGCAGCCACGGGCACCAGGAGACGTCAAATGTGACCAGGAGCCGGATACGAGCTGTCCCATAAAGGATGTCGAGTGCTGAGGGGTCGGTGTCTGGCGGGAGCACCAACAACAAAACCAACAAATAGGGACCCCGAGAAGAGCAAATGTAGGTAGGGACTCTCGGGCACAGCAATAAAGAGTAATCAACCCCCGAGGGCAAGGGAAGAGAATGTCACCAACCAAAGGATAATCAAAGAGCGTACTAATGTCTCAAGTGGATAAGGACAAACAATAAATGAAATCAGGGAAGAACCACAAATACAACACAATAGTAAAACAAATAGGGTACAGTGTTCAAATAATATTTTAATTTTTTTATTTTTTCATATTGAAAAAATGATAACAAAAGATTTATTTAAACGTCAATTGATACATCAATGGCTGAGCAAACAAAAAAACACAATATGGACACTAAACAGATCAATTTCTTACATACAGGGTCAAAATTGTCTAAGCTAATGAAGATATATTACTAACACAAATAAATTCTCTCTATCCCCACAAAAAGACTCTAAGAAACACAAACAGCAACAAACATTTCCATCAGTCTCACCATTCATACGGTCCACACTCTCATAAATACCACATGAAACAATTAATATACATATAATATATACAGAAGGCAGAGACCCAAACAGGATGATGGGCAGTTGTGCACCAGAGTGGTACTATCGATGGTTGGTCGCCCAAGGGTTTCTGACTAGCACGGTGCCGACGCGCGTTTCGGTGGTAGGCTAACAAGTAGCCATCACCTTCCTCAGGGCACTTAGAGACTTAAAAACATCAGGAAAAACGTACTTGGTTGAAAACGGGGAGAGGGGGGGAGAGAGAGAGAGAGGGAGGGGAGGTGCCAGTCGGCTAGCAATTATGTAACAGAATTAATCTGGGTGCAACAGGGTACACTCCTCGTAAATCACAGCTCCGTAAAAGCTAAAAAGCAAATAAACAACAATTAGGCGTATTCTCCCCTGATGTCAGCTAGATAAAATAGACTAATACGGTTTCCAAAAGACTTCACGTGAAAAAGATTTTTTGTGCTGAAAAGGAAATATGTGTGGATAGATCCCAAGCGTCAGAGCATCAGAGCGTTCACAAACAAAAACCAAAGAGTGTACCAAGTAGACTAGAGATAATCAGTACAGGCCATAGAGTCTAGACCCAGGAAAAGATAGCTATATCTCAGTGTAGACAAAACCAAAAGACATATAAACGCTAAACAGTGTGTGTACAATATTGAATAGCAGACATACAAACCAGGTGTATAAATAGAGAGAGCAGTTCTTTAAACAGTGTATAGTGTAAGCACTGATAAACTTACTACAAATCCAAAAGAAAAGTAGATCCTAAAGAATTCTCAGAAGAGAAAAGAGGCAAAACCATTTGCCAGTCAAACACGGGTCAATACTGGATCCAAACGAGGATAAATTAGAGTGGAGATCGATCTGAAAATGTAAGTGCCAGACAAAAGAGGTCGAATGATATGGAAAAGAAAATGCAAGAGAGAAAACAAAAATAAAATTGAGATAACTACTCCTTTATCAAAAAGACGCCTGCTTCCTATTGAAATGGGCAAGTGATAATTACCTGAAGCGAATTCCGTCCAACACATACAACCGGTCCAGCTAAATCAAAGGTTAGCTGCATCCACATCTGTCTTGGGAAGGCGTATTAAAATCCAGGGATGGAAAGAGAATTTCTACAGTAGGAAAGAGAAAGAAAGATAGACTGAAGGTTAAAGGAACGCAGGATGTGGCCAATTCTGGTGTCACCCTTCATAAAGAAATATTAGGTAGTTAAACTGGGCGTGCCAGCTGGAAGCCATTACTATCTGGTGTGTACCGGAAAAGCAGGGCCATAGCCAAATAAGAAAAAAATCCCTACGTTAGAGAAAGTCCAAAATATAAACTATATATGAAGCCTCTACTTGCAAAGAAATATTCAAATAAATAAACACAGTCAATAGGGCAAAGCCTCCGGAGAAAGAGGCACGAGGCAAAAAATCTTACCTCAAATGACATATAATCCCGTGCTACCGTCCCGGAGTAGATTACTAGCGGACTCAACTAGCGCTAAAAGTGGTCATCAAAAGCTGGAGGGAGACAGCGTTCTCCTCCAGAGGCGGCGTCAGTGTTCCGGCGTCCAAACGCTTCCGGGTAGCTATCGAGGCTCGTCGGCGAAATATCTCGAGAGCGAAGGTAAGGGGCAGGTCCAAGATCAAGCTATTTATATATGCACAGTGAACCATAATGAGTCCGCCAAAGGGGGCGGTGTTCTAAATGAGAAAATAAGGAAAGCGTTAGAAATAACAGAAAGGAAAAGTGGACTACCAAATCGTGCCGCCATTGGTCAAATGCAGCTTAATGTTGATGGTCCTGAACAGAGAAACAGGAGCATCTCATTGTCGCGCCATATTAGAGGAGGATCAAACCAATAGATAGCCCGTAAAGAAACAACGGGGTAGCGCTGAAAATAGGAAAGTGATCTAGCCTAATGTAGAGACAAGGAAAAATCCATAAACAAGAAAAGAACAACTAAGTCAAAATACATAATAAAGAAGAAAAGAAAATATCACGAAGAGTATGCAAATCTGCCTTACTTTTCCCGTCATAATGGAGATAAATCCGACCATAAAACTTCTGGTTCAAAGCCCATTAAAGAAAAAGAATTAGAGGTAAGGAAGTGATCTTACCCGTGAGAATACCAATAAAAAATAGTAAAATACAGCCTAACTAAAAAACGTGCAAAAGATAAAAAAGATAAACAAGATAAAAAATAATATAGGGTCCTAGACTGATCCTAGGACACTATCAAGAGGCTTAGGCTACAGAACCAAACTAATATAACAACAATAATTAATTAAATGAGAATGTCCTGAAAAAGATCTTGAGGGATAATACAAAGAGACTAATGAAGTGAACAAAAGTCTCTGACCTGAAAAGAAGTAAAGAAAACAAGCCATAAAAATTATGGCAAGCCATTAAAACATTTGATCCCGGTGGCTAATAAAGGCCACTGAATATCAAAGATCTTTGGGGGTATGTACCAAAAAGATATGCAGCCCTCAATCAGGCCACTAAATAAGTCCAGCGGGGGGAGGGGCAACAAAAAAACTACAAAATAAGGAATAAAAGAATGAAAGGAGGCAAGGCTCAACAAGTCAGATGGCTTGTTCCCATGGGGTGTGTTCATTCAATCCTTGCTTTTCAGAATTCAGAAAAAAGATCCAGAACACTTCCCTGGTCTTACGGATCCTATTGTCTTCCCGGCCTTTAGTGGAGGCAATTTTCTCTAAAATAATCCACTTTAAGTCAATTTCGGTGTGTCCCATTTGTTTCCAGTGTTGAACCAGGGGGGCCGATGTTTTAGAGGTCCGAATGTTAGACTTATGCTCACCAATCCGCGTTCTGATCTCTCTGCCAGTTTCGCCCACATAGGGGAGATTACATGGGCAAACAATACAGTACACCACATTGGTGGTCCTGCAGTTAGTCATTTGTTTAAATTTGATATCTTTGCTCCTGATGTTTAAGTGATCAGCCACAATGGCATTGTCGCAAGCCTGGCAACTGCCTCACCTGTGGTTGCCTTTGATGGGAATATCTCCAGTAATGGACTTTTGCAGGAACGAGTCAGTTTTATCTGGTTTGGCCTTGACTAGAAAATTCCGAAGGTTCTTGTTTCGTCGGAAAGCAAAGGTGGGTTTGGGGAGCTTCGGAGTGTCATCTCTAAGATTAAGCAGATGCCACGCAGAATAGATAGCTTGTTGGATTTTCTGATTCAAGTTAGAATGGCAAGTCACACACACAAGAATCTTATCTTCAAGGTTGTGTTTGGGTACGAACATGGGGGCAGATTTACGTTGAACTAACGCAGCACGGCGCAGCAAGTCATTTTGCTGCGCCGCGCTGCGTTAGTTTTGAAGCACAGGGATGCGACATATTTACAAGAATATGTCGCATCCTTGTGCTTCCCCCTGCGCTGGCGCACACACTGCAGCCATGCGCTGGCGCAGGCACCCTTGCACCATTGTGCAAGGATGCCTGCGTCGTGGGGAGATTGTTTTGTGCAGGAAGGGGAACCTTCCTGCACAAAAACAATCACTACAACCATTTTCTCTTTCAATGCGTGCTGCAGAATGCAGCACGCATTGAAAGAGGAAAACGAGGAGAAATGAAAACATTTCTCCTCGGTGCGCCTCGCTACGCCACCTCTAGGGTGGCGTAGCTCAGACGCATCTCCAGAGTTACGATTTCTCGTAATTCTGGAGATGTGTCTTGTTCCATGAGTGTTGCGTGGGAACACCCACAGCAACACCCATGGAACGCCCCTTCACCGCAAAGTGCTGCGTGTGAAGGGGCCGTATTTACAAGGAGAGGAAAAGTCACGCAGGGTGGCTTTTCCTCTCCTTGTAAATATGGAGCAGCCCCCTGCGCCACCAGTACGTCACGAAAAGTGACGTACTGGTGGAGCAGGGGGCTCATAAATCTGCCCCATGGAGTCTCTGTCAAAATATTTGGCCCTCTTATATGAATTCCTAATAAGTCTTTTAGGATAACCTCGGGCTAAGAGTTTGGTTTTGAGAATATCAGCGTGAATATCAAAATCATGGATGTTAGTACAGTTCCTGCGGAGTCGCAGGACCTGGCTAAAAGGAATCCCATCTTTTTGACAGCGGGGATGGTAGCTGCTGTAATGAAGAAGTGTATTTTTGGCTGTAGGTTTGGTGTAAAGTGATACCACAATATGTTGGTCTGTGTTCTATCCAAACATCGAGAAATTCTACTTTCTCTTTACTTTTTTTGGGGGTAAATTTAAGATTCTGGTCGCACAGGTTGATCCATTCCAAGAATTGGTCCAGATCCACCTCATCACCTTTCAAAATAAAGAAGATGTCATCAATAAATCGATGCCATGATAATATATTCTCGTAGAAGGGAGCCACTTCGTTATAAATAAATTTATGTTCAAAGTTGCCCATGTATAGGTTGGCTACACTGGGGGCACAGGCCACCCCCATGCTAACTCCCTTCACTTGTTTGAATAGTTCTCCATCAAATTCAAAGAAGTTTTCACTAAGGACAATGTCCAAACAATGAATAATAAAATCAGAGTTGGGTTCCACTTCAGGTTGATCTAGATACTGGCGGACAACTGAAAGAGCCTGTGATTGAGGTACATTTGTATACGACGCCTCAATATCCATAGTGACCAGAAATTGAGTGTTGATATTAAATGACATATTTTCAATTTTAGAGATAAGATGGCCAGTATCTCGAATATAGGATGGTAGCCGCGTCACTATGGGTTTGAGGAAAACATCAATGTATTTCCATAGTGGTTCCGTAGCCGATCCAATAGTAGACACAATGGGTCGCAGAGGGGGATATAAGGGGTTCTTGTGAATTTTAGGTACCCCATAGATCACAGGGATCCGAGTAGTAATAGGTGTAAGGAAATCAAACTCTTTTTAGTGATTATGCCCGCTTGTTCAGCTCTCCTGCATATGTCAAAGATTTTAATTTTGACTTTGTTTTCAGGGTCGCCCCTCATTTTTAGATATTGTTCCTGAACTGCGAGCATGTCTTTCATTTTGGTTTTGTAAATAGAGGTGTCAAATAGAACTATTCCTCCGCCCTTGTCACACGGTTTAATGGTCAATTCAGATTTATTTTTAAGTTTACTCAAGGTCATGGCTTCTTGGTCCGTTAGATTGGATATCGGAGATGGAATGAATCTAGTAATATTGTCGATCTTAGAAAGCACAGATTTTTCAAAGGTCTCTACTTCTGGATCGAGTTGATCCAAACTAGGAATAAATGTAGATGGCAGTTTAAGTCCTGACTGACTAAGATCTTCAATGTTGTCTTTATCTGAAAAGAACTTCTTAAGTCTAATCCTCCAGAAGAAGGAGAACAGGTCTCTTCGAAGTTCAAATTTGGACAATCTAGAGGTTGGGACAAATGAGAGTCCTTTGGTAAGCAATCCCATGGTATTAAGATCAAGGTTTTCCTTGCTCAAGTTAAAAATGGGAATGTTGTTTAATTGCGCCAATACTGTTGGTGTCTCGTTTGTATATATTGCTGCGGTTGTTCCTGCCCTACAAATTGTCCCCTCTGCTGCTGGGTCCGATATCTCGGACGGTAGTTCCCTCCTCGACCGTTCCCTAAAAAACGGTTGCTGGGTCCTGGTCTATCGAAGTGTCCCCTTCTATTGTTGTAGGAGTCTGGATGAGGGGATTGAACGTCTCCTTCTGAATCTGTGGTGTCTGAAAAAGTAAGTACCTTACGATTCGTCCACGATTGTTGGTCAATATTAGAATTGGAGACTCCACTGGCAGTGTAGTCATTTTCTGTCAGAAAAGGATAAATTCTTTCCTGTGAAAAAAAGCGAATATCTTTACGAAGTTTCTCTGTTTTACGTTTGAGTAAGTACTCCGAAAAGGAGTCCAGTTCAATATTTATTTCTTCAATCTTTTTCTTTGCTTCTTCTACTGTATTGCCCTGCTTAAGCTTGTTTTCCAATTCCTCTATTTCTTTGAGTAAAACAGAGACAAGTTCCCTAGCCGTTTCAATGATTAAAATCATCCAATCGCGGGAACAGCGATTGGAGATAAGTGCCCACTTTTCTAGGAACTTTCGAACTTCAATGAATAGTCCAGGTATATTGCGGACTCTAAGGCCTATAGGAATGGTGCCTGCCTTCAGATATTGTAACATAAAATTGGCATGGGACTCTGTTCGTTTAGTATTTTTCTTCAAATTAAGAAGCTTAATCCAGTCATCATTAAGACCCTTTGAGAGGGTGAATGTCTTGTCACTGGCAGATGTTTGGCCTAATAGTCTAGCGAAATCTTCGTCAGTGAATCCGAACGTCTTAATGCTTTCCATGAGAGTCTCAGTAGAGACTCAACAAGAATAATAAAATAATAAATCAATTGTGCCACCACAAAAAAGATTAGAAAGAAGATAGACGCAATATAGGTGAAGAAAATAGGAAATCCGTAGTGTCGAGGATGAGGATATAACAAGAGAAAGCAATCCCTAACAGCAAAGGTGCTGGGGTAATAAACTACAAAACCAACAAATAGGGACCCCGAGAAGAGCAAATGTAGGTAGGGACTCTCGGGCACAGCAATAAAGAGTAATCAACCCTCGAGGGCAAGGGAAGAGAATGTCACCTACCAAAGGATAATCAAAGAGCGTACTAACGTCTCAAGTGGATAAGAACAAACAATAAATGAAATCAGGGAAGAACCACAAATACAACACAATAGAAAAACAAATAGGGTACAGTGTTCAAACAATATTTTTATTTTTTTATTTTTTCATATTGAAAAAATGATAACAAAAGATTTATTTAAATTTCAATTGATACATCAATGGCGGAGCAAACAAAAAAACACAATATGGACACTTAACAGATCAATTTCTTACATACAGGGACAAAATTGTCTAAGCTAATGAAGATATATTACTAACACAAATAAATTCTCTCTATCCCCACAAAAAGACTCTAAGAAACACAAACAGCAACAAACATTTCCATCAGTCTCACCATTCATACGGTCCACACTCTCATAAATACCACATGAAACAATTAATATACATATAATATATACAGAAGGCAGAGACCCAAACAGGATGAAGGGCAGTTGTGCACCAGAGTGGTGCTATCGATGGTTGGTCGCCCAAGGGTTTCTGACTAGCACGGTGCCGACGCGCGTTTCGGTGGTAGGCTAACAAGTAGCCATCACCTTCCTCAGGGCACTTAGAGACTTAAAAACATCAGGAAAAACGTACTTGGTTGAAAACGGGGAGAGGGGGGAGAGAGAGAGAGAGAGAGAGAGGGAGGGGAGGTGCCAGTCGGCTAGCAATTATGTAACAGAATTAATCTGGGTGCAACAGGGTACACTCCTCGTAAATCACAGCTCCGTAAAAGCTAAAAAGCAAATAAACAACAATTAGGCGTATTCTCCCCTGATGTCAGCTAGATAAAATAGACTAATACGGTTTCCAAAAGACTTCACCTGAAAAAGATTTTTTGTGCTGAAAAGGAAATATGCGTGGATAGATCCCAAGTGTCAGAGCATCAGAGCGTTCACAAACAAAAACCAAAGAGTGTCCCAAGTAGACTAGAGATAATCAGTACAGGCCATAGAGTCTAGACCCAGGAAAAGATAGCTATATCTCAGTGTAGACAAAACCAAAAGACATATAAACGCTAAACAGTGTGTGTACAATATTGAATAGCAGACATACAAACCAGGTGTATAAATAGAGAGAGCAGTTCTTTAAACAGTGTATAGTGTAAGCACTGATAAACTTACTACAAATCCAAAAGAAAAGTAGATCCTAAAGAATTCTCAGAAGAGAAAAGAGGCAAAACCATTTGCCAGTCAAACACGGGTCAATACTGGATCCAAACGAGGATAAATTAGAGTGGAGATCGATCTGAAAATGTAAGTGCCAGACAAAAGAGGTCGAATGATATGGAAAAGAAAATGCAAGAGAGAAAACAAAAATAAAATTGAGATAACTACTCCTTTATCAAAAAGACGCCTGCTTCCTATTGAAATGGGCAAGTGATAATTACCTGAAGCGAATTCCGTCCAACACATACAACCGGTCCAGCTAAATCAAAGGTTAGCTGCATCCACCTCTGTCTTGGGAAGGCGTATTAAAATCCAGGGATGGAAAGAGAATTTCTACAGTAGGAAAGAGAAAGAAAGATAGACTGAAGGTTAAAGGAACGCAGGATGTGGCCAATTCTGGTGTCACCCTTCATAAAGAAATATTAGGTAGTTAAACTGGGCGTGCCAGCTGGAAGCCATTACTATCTGGTGTGTACCGGAAAAGCAGGGCCATAGCCAAATAAGAAAAAAATCCCTACGTTAGAGAAAGTCCAAAATATAAACTATATATGAAGCCTCTACTTGCAAAGAAATATTCAAATAAATAAACACAGTCAATAGGGCAAAGCCTCCGGAGAAAGAGGCACGAGGCAAAAAATCTTACCTCAAATGACATATAATCCCGCGCTACCGTCCCGGAGTAGATTACTAGCGGACTCAACTAGCGCTAAAAGTGGTCATCAAAAGCTGGAGGGAGACAGCGTTCTCCTCCAGAGGCGGCGTCAGTGTTCCGGCGTCCAAACGCTTCCGGGTAGCTATCGAGGCTCGTCGGCGAAATATCTCGAGAGCGAAGGTAAGGGGCAGGTCCAAGATCAAGCTATTTATATATGCACAGTGAACCATAATGAGTCCGCCAAAGGGGGCGGTGTTCTAAATGAGAAAATAAGGAAAGCGTTAGAAATAACAGAAAGGAAAAGCGGACTACCAAATCGTGCCGCCATTGGTCAAATGCAGCTTAATGTTGATGGTCCTGAACAGAGAAACAGGAGCATCTCATTGTCGCGCCATATTAGAGGAGGATCAAACCAATAGATAGCCCGTAAAGAAACAACGGGGTAGCGCTGAAAATAGGAAAGTGATCTAGCCTAATGTAGAGACAAGGAAAAAATCCATAAACAAGAAAAGAACAACTAAGTCAAAATACATAATAAAGAAGAAAAGAAAATATCACGAAGAGTATGCAAATCTGCCTTACTTTTCCCGTCATAATGGAGATAAATCCGACCATAAAACTTCTGGTTCAAAGCCCATTAAAGAAAAAGAATTAGAGGTAAGGAAGTGATCTTACCCGTGAGAATACCAATAAAAAATAGTAAAATACAGCCTAACCAAAAAACGTGCAAAAGATAAAAAAGATAAAAAAGATAAAAAATAATATAGGGTCCTAGACTGATCCTAGGACACTATCAAGAGGCTTAGGCTACAGAACCAAACTTATATAACAACAATAATTAACTAAATGAGAATGTCCTGAAAAAGATCTTGAGGGATAATACAAAGAGACTAATGAAGTGAACAAAAGTCTCTGACCTGAAAAGAAGTAAAGAAAACAAGCCATAAAAATTATGGCAAGCCATTAAAACATTTGATCCCGGTGGCTAATAAAGGCCACTGAATATCAAAGATCTTTGGGGGGTATGTACCAAAAAAGATATGCAGCCCTCAATCAGGCCACTAAATAAGTCCAGCGGGGGGGGCAACAAAAAAACTACAAAATAAGGAATAAAAGAATGAAAGGAGGCAAGGCTCAACAAGTCAGATGGCTTGTTCCCATGGGGTGTGTTCATTCAATCCTTGCTTTTCAGAATTCAGAAAAAAGATCCAGAACACTTCCCTGGTCTTACGGATCCTATTGTCTTCTCGGCCTTTAGTGGAGGCAATTTTCTCTAAAATAATCCACTTTAAGTCAATTTCGGTGTGTCCCATTTGTTTCCAGTGTTGAACCAGGGGGGCCGATGTTTTAGAGGTCCGAATGTTAGACTTATGCTCACCAATCCGCGTTCTGATCTCTCTGCCAGTTTCGCCCACATAGGGGAGATTACATGGGCAAACAATGCAGTACACCACATTGGTGGTCCTGCAGTTAGTCATTTGTTTAAATTTGATATCTTTGCTCCTGATGTTTAAGTGATCAGCCACAATGGCTTTGTCGCAAGCCTGGCAACTGCCACACCTGTGGTTGCCCTTGATGGGAATATCTCCAGTAATGGACTTTTGCAGGAACGAGTCAGTTTTATCTGGTTTGGCCTTGACTAGAAAATTCCGAAGGTTCTTGTTTCGTCGGAAAGCAAAGGTGGGTTTGGGGAGCTTCGGAGTGTCATCTCTAAGATTAAGCAGATGCCACGCAGAATAGATAGCTTGTTGGATTTTCTGATTCAAGTTAGAATGGCGAGTCACACACACAAGAATCTTATCTTCAAGGTTGTGTTTGGGTACGAACATGGGGGCAGATTTACGTTGAACTAACGCAGCACGGCGCAGCAAGTCATTTTGCTGCGCCGCGCTGCGTTAGTTTTGAAGCACAGGGATGCGACATATTTACAAGAATATGTTGCATCCTTGTGCTTCCCCCTGCGCTGGCGAACACACTGCAGCCATGCGCCGGCGCAGGCACCCTTGCACCATGGTGCAAGGATGCCTGCGTCGTGGGGAGATTGTTTTTGTGCAGGAAGGGGAACCTTCCTGCACAAAAACAATCACTACAACCATTTTCTCTTTCAATGCGTGCTGCAGAATGCAGCACGCATTGAAAGAGGAAAACGAGGAGAAATGAAAACATTTCTCCTCGGTGCGCCTCGCTACGCCACCTCTAGGGTGGCGTAGCTCAGACGCATCTCCAGAGTTACGATTTCTCGTAATTCTGGAGATGTGTCATGTTCCATGAGTGTTGCGTGGGAACACCCACAGCAACACCCAAGGAACGCCCCTTCACCGCAAAGTGCTGCGTGTGAAGGGGCCGTATTTACAAGGAGAGGAAAAATCACGCAGGGTGGCTTTTCCTCTCCTTGTAAATATGGAGCAGCCTCTGCGCCACCAGTACGTCACGAAAAGTGACGTACTGGTGGCGCAGGGGGCTCATAAATCTGCCCCATGGAGTCTCTGTCAAAATATTTGGCCCTCTTATATGAATTCCTAATAAGTCTTTTAGGATAACCTCGGGCTAAGAGTTTGGTTTTGAGAATATCAGCGTGAATATCAAAATCATGGATGTTAGTACAGTTCCTGCGGAGTCGCAGGAACTGGCTAAAAGGAATCCCATCTTTTTGACAGCGGGGATGGTAGCTGCTGTAATGAAGAAGTGTATTTTTGGCTGTAGGTTTGGTGTAAAGTGATACCACAATATGTTGGTCTCTGTGTTCTATCCAAACATCGAGAAATTCTACTTTCTCTTTACTTTTTTGGGGGTAAATTTAAGATTCTGGTCGCACAGGTTGATCCATTCCAAGAATTGGTCCAGATCCACCTCATCACCTTTCCAAATAAAGAAGATGTCATCAATAAATCGATGCCATGATAATATATTCTCGTAGAAGGGAGCCACTTCGTTATAAATAAATTTATGTTCAAAGTTGCCCATGTATAGGTTGGCTACACTGGGGGTACAGGCCACCCCCATGCTAACTCCCTTCACTTGTTTGAATAGTTCTCCATCAAATTCAAAGAAGTTTTCACTAAGGACAATGTCCAAACAATGAATAATAAAATCAGAGTTGGGTTCCACTTCAGGTTGATCTAGATACTGGCGGACAACTGAAAGAGCCTGTGATTGAGGTACATTTGTATACAACGCCTCAATATCCATAGTGACCAGAAATTGAGTGTTGATATTAAATGACATATTTTCAATTTTAGAGATAAGATGGCCAGTATCTCGAATATAGGATGGTAGCCGCATCACTATGGGTTTGAGGAAAACATCAATGTATTTCGATAGTGGTTCCGTAGCCGATCCAATAGTAGACACAATGGGTCGCAGAGGGGGATCTAGGGGTTCTTGTGAATTTTAGGTACCCCATAGATCACAGGGATCCGAGTAGTAATAGGTGTAAGGAAATCAAACTCTTTTTTAGTGATTATGCCCGCTTGTTCAGCTCTCCTGCATATGTCAAAGATTTTAATTTTGACTTTGTTTTCAGGGTCGCCCCTCATTTTTAGATAGTGTTCCTGAACTGCGAGCATGTCTTTCATTTTGGTTTTGTAAATAGAGGTGTCAAATAGAACTATTCCTCCGCCCTTGTCACACGGTTTAATGGTCAATTCAGATTTATTTTTAAGTTTACTCAAGGTCATGGCTTCTTGGTCCGTTAGATTGGATATCGGAGATGGAATGAATCTAGTAATATTGTCGATCTTAGAAAGCACAGATTTTTCAAAGGTCTCTACTTCTGGATCGAGTTGATCCAAACTAGGAATAAATGTAGATGGCAGTTTAAGTCCTGACTGACTAAGATCTTCAATGTTGTCTTTATCTGAAAAGAACTTCTTAAGTCTAATCCTCCGGAAGAAGGAGAACAGGTCTCTTCGAAGTTCAAATTTGGACAATCTAGAGGTTGGGACAAATGAGAGTCCTTTGGTAAGCAATCCCATGGTATTAAGATCAAGGTTTTCCTTGCTCAAGTTAAAAATGGGAATGTTGTTTAATTGCGCCAATACTGTTGGCGTCTCGTTTGTATATATTGCTGCGGTTGTTCCTGCCCTACAAATTGTCCCCTCTGCTGCTGGGTCCGATATCTCGGACGGTAGTTCCCTCCTCGACCGTTCCCTAAAAAACGGTTGCTGGGTCCTGGTCTATCGAAGTGTCCCCTTCTATTGTTGTAGGAGTCCGGATGAGGGGATTGAACGTCTCCTTCTGAATCTGTGGTGTCTGAAAAAGTAAGTACCTTACGATTCGTCCACGATTGTTGGTCAATATTAGAATTGGAGACTCCACTGGCAGTGTAGTCATTTTCTGTCAGAAAAGGATAAATTCTTTCCTGTGAAAAAAGCGAATATCTTTACGAAGTTTCTCTGTTTTACGTTTGAGTAAGTACTCCGAAAAGGAGTCCAGTTCAATATTTATTTCTTCAATCTTTTTCTTTGCTTCTTCTACTGGATTGCCCTGCTTAAGCTTGTTTTCCAATTCCTCTATTTCTTTGAGTAAAACAGAGACAAGTTCCCTAGCCGTTTCAATGATTAAAATCATCCAATCGCGGGAACAGCGATTGGAGATAAGTGCCCACTTTTCTAGGAACTTTCGAACTTCAATGAATAGTCCAGGTATATTGTGGACTCTAAGGCCTATAGGAATGGTGCCTGCCTTCAGATATTGTAACATAAAATTGGCATGGGACTCTGTTCGTTTAGTATTTTTCTTCAAATTAAGAAGCTTAATCCAGTCATCATTAAGACCCTTTGAGAGGGTGAATGTCTTGTCACTGGCAGATGTTTGGCCTAATAGTCTAGCGAAATCTTCGTCAGTGAATCCGAACGTCTTAATGCTTTCCATGAGAGTCTCAGTAGAGACTCAACAAGAATAATAAAATAATAAATCAATTGTGCCACCACAAAAAAGATTAGAAAGAAGATAGACGCAATATAGGTGAAGAAAATAGGAAATCCGTAGTGTCGAGGATGAGGATATAACAAGAGAAAGCAATCCCTAACAGCAAAGGTGCTGGGGTAATAAACTACAAAACCAACAAATAGGGACCCCGAGAAGAGCAAATGTAGGTAGGGACTCTCGGGCACAGCAATAAAGAGTAATCAACCCCCGAGGGCAAGGGAAGAGAATGTCACCTACCAAAGGATAATCAAAGAGCGTACTAACGTCTCAAGTGGATAAGAACAAACAATAAATGAAATCAGGGAAGAACCACAAATACAACACAATAGAAAAACAAATAGGGTACAGTGTTCAAACAATATTTTTATTTTTTTATTTTTTCATATTGAAAAAATGATAACAAAAGATTTATTTAAATTTCAATTGATACATCAATGGCGGAGCAAACAAAAAAACACAATATGGACACTTAACAGATCAATTTCTTACATACAGGGACAAAATTGTCTAAGCTAATGAAGATATATTACTAACACAAATAAATTCTCTCTATCCCCACAAAAAGACTCTAAGAAACTCAAACAGCAACAAACATTTCCATCAGTCTCACCATTCATACGGTCCACACTCTCATAAATACAACATGAAACAATTAATATACATATAATATATACAGAAGGCAGAGACCCAAACAGGATGAAGGGCAGTTGTGCACCAGAGTTGTGCTATCGATGGTTGGTCGCCCAAGGGTTTCTGACTAGCACGGTGCCGACGCGCGTTTCGGTGGTAGGCTAACAAGTAGCCATCACCTTCCTCAGGGCACTTAGAGACTTAAAAACATCAGGAAAAACGTACTTGGTTGAAAACGGGGAGAGGGGGAGAGAGAGAGAGAGAGAGAGAGAGAGAGGGAGGGGAGGTGCCAGTCGGCTAGCAATTATGTAACAGAATTAATCTGGGTGCAACAGGGTACACTCCTCGTAAATCACAGCTCCGTAAAAGCTAAAAAGCAAATAAACAACAATTAGGCGTATTCTCCCCTGATGTCAGCTAGATAAAATAGACTAATACGGTTTCCAAAAGACTTCACCTGAAAAAGATTTTTTGTGCTGAAAAGGAAATATGTGTGGTTAGATCCCAAGCGTCAGAGCATCAGAGCGTTCACAAACAAAAACCAAAGAGTGTCCCAAGTAGACTAGAGATAATCAGTACAGGCCATAGAGTCTAGACCCAGGAAAAGATAGCTATATCTCAGTGTAGACAAAACCAAAAGACATATAAACGCTAAACAGTGTGTGTACAATATTGAATAGCAGACATACAAACCAGGTGTATAAATAGAGAGAGCAGTTCTTTAAACAGTGTATAGTGTAAGCACTGATAAACTTACTACAAATCCAAAAGAAAAGTAGATCCTAAAGAATTCTCAGAAGAGAAAAGAGGCAAAACCATTTGCCAGTCAAACACGGGTCAATACTGGATCCAAACGAGGATAAATTAGAGTGGAGATCGATCTGAAAATGTAAGTGCCAGACAAAAGAGGTCGAATGATATGGAAAAGAAAATGCAAGAGAGAAAACAAAAATAAAATTGAGATAACTACTCCTTTATCAAAAAGACGCCTGCTTCCTATTGAAATGGGCAAGTGATAATTACCTGAAGCGAATCCCGTCCAACACATACAACCGGTCCAGCTAAATCAAAGGTTAGCTGCATCCACCTCTGTCTTGGGAAGGCGTATTAAAATCCAGGGATGGAAAGAGAATTTCTACAGTAGGAAAGAGAAAGAAAGATAGACTGAAGGTTAAAGGAACGCAGGATGTGGCCAATTCTGGTGTCACCCTTCATAAAGAAATATTAGGTAGTTAAACTGGGCGTGCCAGCTGGAAGCCATTACTATCTGGTGTGTACCGGAAAAGCAGGGCCATAGCCAAATAAGAAAAAAATCCCTACGTTAGAGAAAGTCCAAAATATAAACTATATATGAAGCCTCTACTTGCAAAGAAATATTCAAATAAATAAACACAGTCAATAGGGCAAAGCCACCGGAGAAAGAGGCACGAGGCAAAAAATCTTACCTCAAATGACATATAATCCCGCGCTACCGTCCCGGAGTAGATTACTAGCGGACTCAACTAGCGCTAAAAGTGGTCATCAAAAGCTGGAGGGAGACAGCGTTCTCCTCCAGAGGCGGCGTCAGTGTTCCGGCGTCCAAACGCTTCCGGGTAGCTATCGAGGCTCGTCGGCGAAATATCTCGAGAGCGAAGGTAAGGGGCAGGTCCAAGATCAAGCTATTTATATATGCACAGTGAACCATAATGAGTCCGCCAAAGGGGGCGGTGTTCTAAATGAGAAAATAAGGAAAGCGTTAGAAATAACAGAAAGGAAAAGCGGACTACCAAATCGTGCCGCCATTGGTCAAATGCAGCTTAATGTTGATGGTCCTGAACAGAGAAACAGGAGCATCTCATTGTCGCGCCATATTAGAGGAGGATCAAACCAATAGATAGCCCGTAAAGAAACAACGGGGTAGCGCTGAAAATAGGAAAGTGATCTAGCCTAATGTAGAGACAAGGAAAAAATCCATAAACAAGAAAAGAACAACTAAGTCAAAATACATAATAAAGAAGAAAAGAAAATATCACGAAGAGTATGCAAATCTGCCTTACTTTTCCCGTCATAATGGAGATAAATCCGACCATAAAACTTCTGGTTCAAAGCCCATTAAAGAAAAAGAATTAGAGGTAAGGAAGTGATCTTACCCGTGAGAATACCAATAAAAAATTGTAAAATACAGCCTAACCAAAAAACGTGCAAAAGATAAAAAAGATAAAAAAGATAAAAAATAATATAGGGTCCTAGACTGATCCTAGGACACTATCAAGAGGCTTAGGCTACAGAACCAAACTTATATAACAACAATAATTAACTAAATGAGAATGTCCTGAAAAAGATCTTGAGGGATAATACAAAGAGACTAATGAAGTGAACAAAAGTCTCTGACCTGAAAAGAAGTAAAGAAAACAAGCCATAAAAATTATGGCAAGCCATTAAAACATTTGATCCCGGTGGCTAATAAAGGCCACTGAATATCAAAGATCTTTGGGGGGTATGTACCAAAAAAGATATGCAGCCCTCAATCAGGCCACTAAATAAGTCCAGCGGGGGGGGCAACAAAAAAACTACAAAATAAGGAATAAAAGAATGAAAGGAGGCAAGGCTCAACAAGTCAGATGGCTTGTTCCCATGGGGTGTGTTCATTCAATCCTTGCTTTTCAGAATTCAGAAAAAAGATCCAGAACACTTCCCTGGTCTTACGGATCCTATTGTCTTCTCGGCCTTTAGTGGAGGCAATTTTCTCTAAAATAATCCACTTTAAGTCAATTTCGGTGTGTCCCATTTGTTTCCAGTGTTGAACCAGGGGGCCGATGTTTTAGAGGTCCGAATGTTAGACTTATGCTCACCAATCCGCGTTCTGATCTCTCTGCCAGTTTCGCCCACATAGGGGAGATTACATGGGCAAACAATGCAGTACACCACATTGGTGGTCCTGCAGTTAGTCATTTGTTTAAATTTGATATCTTTGCTCCTGATGTTTAAGTGATCAGCCACAATGGCATTGTCGCAAGCCTGGCAACTGCCACACCTGTGGTTGCCCTTGATGGGAATATCTCCAGTAATGGACTTTTGCAGGAACGAGTCAGTTTTATCTGGTTTGGCCTTGACTAGAAAATTCCGAAGGTTCTTGTTTCGTCGGAAAGCAAAGGTGGGTTTGGGGAGCTTCGGAGTGTCATCTCTAAGATTAAGCAGATGCCACGCAGAATAGATAGCTTGTTGGATTTTCTGATTCAAGTTAGAATGGCGAGTCACACACACAAGAATCTTATCTTCAAGGTTGTGTTTGGGTACGAACATGGGGGCAGATTTACGTTGAACTAACGCAGCACGGCGCAGCAAGTCATTTTGCTGCGCCGCGCTGCGTTAGTTTTGAAGCACAGGGATGCGACATATTTACAAGAATATGTTGCATCCTTGTGCTTCCCCTGCGCTGGCGAACACACTGCAGCCATGCGCCGGCGCAGGCACCCTTGCACCATGGTGCAAGGATGCCTGCGTCGTGGGGAGATTAGTTTTGTGCAGGAAGGGGAACCTTCCTGCACAAAAACAATCACTACAACCATTTTCTCTTTCAATGCGTGCTGCAGAATGCAGCACGCATTGAAAGAGGAAAACGAGGAGAAATGAAAACATTTCTCCTCGGTGCGTCTCGCTACGCCACCTCTAGGGTGGCGTAGCTTAGACGCATCTCCAGAGTTACGATTTCTGTAATTCTGGAGATGTGTCATGTTCCATGAGTGTTGCGTGGGAACACCCACAGCAACACCCATGGAACGCCCTTCACCGCAAAGTGCTGCGTGTGAAGGGGCCGTATTTACAAGGAGAGGAAAAATCACGCAGGGTGGCTTTTCCTCTCCTTGTAAATATGGAGCAGCCTCTGCGCCACCAGTACGTCACGAAAAGTGACGTACTGGTGGCGCAGGGGGCTCATAAATCTGCCCCATGGAGTCTCTGTCAAAATATTTGGCCCTCTTATATGAATTCCTAATAAGTCTTTTAGGATAACCTCGGGCTAAGAGTTTGGTTTTGAGAATATCAGCGTGAATATCAAAATCATGGATGTTAGTACAGTTCCTGCGGAGTCGCAGGAACTGGCTAAAAGGAATCCCATCTTTTTGACAGCGGGGATGGTAGCTGCTGTAATGAAGAAGTGTATTTTTGGCTGTAGGTTTGGTGTAAAGTGATACCACAATATGTTGGTCTCTGTGTTCTATCCAAACATCGAGAAATTCTACTTTCTCTTTACTTTTTTGGGGGTAAATTTAAGATTCTGGTCGCACAGGTTGATCCATTCCAAGAATTGGTCCAGATCCACCTCATCACCTTTCCAAATAAAGAAGATGTCATCAATAAATCGATGCCATGATAATATATTCTCGTAGAAGGGAGCCACTTCGTTATAAATAAATTTATGTTCAAAGTTGCCCATGTATAGGTTGGCTACACTGGGGGTACAGGCCACCCCCATGCTAACTCCCTTCACTTGTTTGAATAGTTCTCCATCAAATTCAAAGAAGTTTTCACTAAGGACAATGTCCAAACAATGAATAATAAAATCAGAGTTGGGTTCCACTTCAGGTTGATCTAGATACTGGCGGACAACTGAAAGAGCCTGTGATTGAGGTACATTTGTATACAACGCCTCAATATCCATAGTGACCAGAAATTGAGTGTTGATATTAAATGACATATTTTCAATTTTAGAGATAAGATGGCCAGTATCTCGAATATAGGATGGTAGCCGCATCACTATGGGTTTGAGGAAAACATCAATGTATTTCGATAGTGGTTCCGTAGCCGATCCAATAGTAGACACAATGGGTCGCAGAGGGGGATCTAGGGGTTCTTGTGAATTTTAGGTACCCCATAGATCACAGGGATCCGAGTAGTAATAGGTGTAAGGAAATCAAACTCTTTTTTAGTGATTATGCCCGCTTGTTCAGCTCTCCTGCATATGTCAAAGATTTTAATTTTGACTTTGTTTTCAGGGTCGCCCCTCATTTTTAGATAGTGTTCCTGAACTGCGAGCATGTCTTTCATTTTGGTTTTGTAAATAGAGGTGTCAAATAGAACTATTCCTCCGCCCTTGTCACACGGTTTAATGGTCAATTCAGATTTATTTTTAAGTTTACTCAAGGTCATGGCTTCTTGGTCCGTTAGATTGGATATCGGAGATGGAATGAATCTAGTAATATTGTCGATCTTAGAAAGCACAGATTTTTCAAAGGTCTCTACTTCTGGATCGAGTTGATCCAAACTAGGAATAAATGTAGATGGCAGTTTAAGTCCTGACTGACTAAGATCTTCAATGTTGTCTTTATCTGAAAAGAACTTCTTAAGTCTAATCCTCCGGAAGAAGGAGAACAGGTCTCTTCGAAGTTCAAATTTGGACAATCTAGAGGTTGGGACAAATGAGAGTCCTTTAGTAAGCAATCCCATGGTATTAAGATCAAGGTTTTCCTTGCTCAAGTTAAAAATGGGAATGTTGTTTAATTGCGCCAATACTGTTGGCGTCTCGTTTGTATATATTGCTGCGGTTGTTCCTGCCCTACAAATTGTCCCCTCTGCTGCTGGGTCCGATATCTCGGACGGTAGTTCCCTCCTCGACCGTTCCCTAAAAAACGGTTGCTGGGTCCTGGTCTATCGAAGTGTCCCCTTCTATTGTTGTAGGAGTCCGGATGAGGGGATTGAACGTCTCCTTCTGAATCTGTGGTGTCTGAAAAAGTAAGTACCTTACGATTCGTCCACGATTGTTGGTCAATATTAGAATTGGAGACTCCACTGGCAGTGTAGTCATTTTCTGTCAGAAAAGGATAAATTCTTTCCTGTGAAAAAAGCGAATATCTTTACGAAGTTTCTCTGTTTTACGTTTGAGTAAGTACTCCGAAAAGGAGTCCAGTTCAATATTTATTTCTTCAATCTTTTTCTTTGCTTCTTCTACTGGATTGCCCTGCTTAAGCTTGTTTTCCAATTCCTCTATTTCTTTGAGTAAAACAGAGACAAGTTCCCTAGCCGTTTCAATGATTAAAATCATCCAATCGCGGGAACAGCGATTGGAGATAAGTGCCCACTTTTCTAGGAACTTTCGAACTTCAATGAATAGTCCAGGTATATTGCGGACTCTAAGGCCTATAGGAATGGTGCCTGCCTTCAGATATTGTAACATAAAATTGGCATGGGACTCTGTTCGTTTAGTATTTTTCTTCAAATTAAGAAGCTTAATCCAGTCATCATTAAGACCCTTTGAGAGGGTGAATGTCTTGTCACTGGCAGATGTTTGGCCTAATAGTCTAGCGAAATCTTCGTCAGTGAATCCGAACGTCTTAATGCTTTCCATGAGAGTCTCAGTAGAGACTCAACAAGAATAATAAAATAATAAATCAATTGTGCCACCACAAAAAAGATTAGAAAGAAGATAGACGCAATATAGGTGAAGAAAATAGGAAATCCGTAGTGTCGAGGATGAGGATATAACAAGAGAAAGCAATCCCTAACAGCAAAGGTGCTGGGGTAATAAACTACAAAACCAACAAATAGGGACCCCGAGAAGAGCAAATGTAGGTAGGGACTCTCGGGCACAGCAATAAAGAGTAATCAACCCCCGAGGGCAAGGGAAGAGAATGTCACCTACCAAAGGATAATCAAAGAGCGTACTAACGTCTCAAGTGGATAAGAACAAACAATAAATGAAATCAGGGAAGAACCACAAATACAACACAATAGAAAAACAAATAGGGTACAGTGTTCAAACAATATTTTTATTTTTTTATTTTTTCATATTGAAAAAATGATAACAAAAGATTTATTTAAATTTCAATTGATACATCAATGGCGGAGCAAACAAAAAAACACAATATGGACACTTAACAGATCAATTTCTTACATACAGGGACAAAATTGTCTAAGCTAATGAAGATATATTACTAACACAAATAAATTCTCTCTATCCCCACAAAAAGACTCTAAGAAACTCAAACAGCAACAAACATTTCCATCAGTCTCACCATTCATACGGTCCACACTCTCATAAATACAACATGAAACAATTAATATACATATAATATATACAGAAGGCAGAGACCCAAACAGGATGAAGGGCAGTTGTGCACCAGAGTTGTGCTATCGATGGTTGGTCGCCCAAGGGTTTCTGACTAGCACGGTGCCGACGCGCGTTTCGGTGGTAGGCTAACAAGTAGCCATCACCTTCCTCAGGGCACTTAGAGACTTAAAAACATCAGGAAAAACGTACTTGGTTGAAAACGGGGAGAGGGGGAGAGAGAGAGAGAGAGAGAGAGAGGGAGGGGAGGGAGGTGCCAGTCGGCTAGCAATTATGTAACAGAATTAATCTGGGTGCAACAGGGTACACTCTCGTAAATCACAGCTCCGTAAAAGCTAAAAAGCAAATAAACAACAATTAGGCGTATTCTCCCCTGATGTCAGCTAGATAAAATAGACTAATACGGTTTCCAAAAGACTTCACCTGAAAAAGATTTTTTGTGCTGAAAAGGAAATATGTGTGGTTAGATCCCAAGCGTCAGAGCATCAGAGCGTTCACAAACAAAAACCAAAGAGTGTCCCAAGTAGACTAGAGATAATCAGTACAGGCCATAGAGTCTAGACCCAGGAAAAGATAGCTATATCTCAGTGTAGACAAAACCAAAAGACATATAAACGCTAAACAGTGTGTGTACAATATTGAATAGCAGACATACAAACCAGGTGTATAAATAGAGAGAGCAGTTCTTTAAACAGTGTATAGTGTAAGCACTGATAAACTTACTACAAATCCAAAAGAAAAGTAGATCCTAAAGAATTCTCAGAAGAGAAAAGAGGCAAAACCATTTGCCAGTCAAACACGGGTCAATACTGGATCCAAACGAGGATAAATTAGAGTGGAGATCGATCTGAAAATGTAAGTGCCAGACAAAAGAGGTCGAATGATATGGAAAAGAAAATGCAAGAGAGAAAACAAAAATAAAATTGAGATAACTACTCCTTTATCAAAAAGACGCCTGCTTCCTATTGAAATGGGCAAGTGATAATTACCTGAAGCGAATCCCGTCCAACACATACAACCGGTCCAGCTAAATCAAAGGTTAGCTGCATCCACCTCTGTCTTGGGAAGGCGTATTAAAATCCAGGGATGGAAAGAGAATTTCTACAGTAGGAAAGAGAAAGAAAGATAGACTGAAGGTTAAAGGAACGCAGGATGTGGCCAATTCTGGTGTCACCCTTCATAAAGAAATATTAGGTAGTTAAACTGGGCGTGCCAGCTGGAAGCCATTACTATCTGGTGTGTACCGGAAAAGCAGGGCCATAGCCAAATAAGAAAAAAATCCCTACGTTAGAGAAAGTCCAAAATATAAACTATATATGAAGCCTCTACTTGCAAAGAAATATTCAAATAAATAAACACAGTCAATAGGGCAAAGCCACCGGAGAAAGAGGCACGAGGCAAAAAATCTTACCTCAAATGACATATAATCCCGCGCTACCGTCCCGGAGTAGATTACTAGCGGACTCAACTAGCGCTAAAAGTGGTCATCAAAAGCTGGAGGGAGACAGCGTTCTCCTCCAGAGGCGGCGTCAGTGTTCCGGCGTCCAAACGCTTCCGGGTAGCTATCGAGGCTCGTCGGCGAAATATCTCGAGAGCGAAGGTAAGGGGCAGGTCCAAGATCAAGCTATTTATATATGCACAGTGAACCATAATGAGTCCGCCAAAGGGGGCGGTGTTCTAAATGAGAAAATAAGGAAAGCGTTAGAAATAACAGAAAGGAAAAGCGGACTACCAAATCGTGCCGCCATTGGTCAAATGCAGCTTAATGTTGATGGTCCTGAACAGAGAAACAGGAGCATCTCATTGTCGCGCCATATTAGAGGAGGATCAAACCAATAGATAGCCCGTAAAGAAACAACGGGGTAGCGCTGAAAATAGGAAAGTGATCTAGCCTAATGTAGAGACAAGGAAAAATCCATAAACAAGAAAAGAACAACTAAGTCAAAATACATAATAAAGAAGAAAAGAAAATATCACGAAGAGTATGCAAATCTGCCTTACTTTTCCCGTCATAATGGAGATAAATCCGACCATAAAACTTCTGGTTCAAAGCCCATTAAAGAAAAAGAATTAGAGGTAAGGAAGTGATCTTACCCGTGAGAATACCAATAAAAAATTGTAAAATACAGCCTAACCAAAAAACGTGCAAAAGATAAAAAAGATAAAAAAGATAAAAAATAATATAGGGTCCTAGACTGATCCTAGGACACTATCAAGAGGCTTAGGCTACAGAACCAAACTTATATAACAACAATAATTAACTAAATGAGAATGTCCTGAAAAAGATCTTGAGGGATAATACAAAGAGACTAATGAAGTGAACAAAAGTCTCTGACCTGAAAAGAAGTAAAGAAAACAAGCCATAAAAATTATGGCAAGCCATTAAAACATTTGATCCCGGTGGCTAATAAAGGCCACTGAATATCAAAGATCTTTGGGGGGTATGTACCAAAAAAGATATGCAGCCCTCAATCAGGCCACTAAATAAGTCCAGCGGGGGGGGCAACAAAAAAACTACAAAATAAGGAATAAAAGAATGAAAGGAGGCAAGGCTCAACAAGTCAGATGGCTTGTTCCCATGGGGTGTGTTCATTCAATCCTTGCTTTTCAGAATTCAGAAAAAAGATCCAGAACACTTCCCTGGTCTTACGGATCCTATTGTCTTCTCGGCCTTTAGTGGAGGCAATTTTCTCTAAAATAATCCACTTTAAGTCAATTTCGGTGTGTCCCATTTGTTTCCAGTGTTGAACCAGGGGGCCGATGTTTTAGAGGTCCGAATGTTAGACTTATGCTCACCAATCCGCGTTCTGATCTCTCTGCCAGTTTCGCCCACATAGGGGAGATTACATGGGCAAACAATGCAGTACACCACATTGGTGGTCCTGCAGTTAGTCATTTGTTTAAATTTGATATCTTTGCTCCTGATGTTTAAGTGATCAGCCACAATGGCATTGTCGCAAGCCTGGCAACTGCCACACCTGTGGTTGCCCTTGATGGGAATATCTCCAGTAATGGACTTTTGCAGGAACGAGTCAGTTTTATCTGGTTTGGCCTTGACTAGAAAATTCCGAAGGTTCTTGTTTCGTCGGAAAGCAAAGGTGGGTTTGGGGAGCTTCGGAGTGTCATCTCTAAGATTAAGCAGATGCCACGCAGAATAGATAGCTTGTTGGATTTTCTGATTCAAGTTAGAATGGCGAGTCACACACACAAGAATCTTATCTTCAAGGTTGTGTTTGGGTACGAACATGGGGGCAGATTTACGTTGAACTAACGCAGCACGGCGCAGCAAGTCATTTTGCTGCGCCGCGCTGCGTTAGTTTTGAAGCACAGGGATGCGACATATTTACAAGAATATGTTGCATCCTTGTGCTTCCCCCTGCGCTGGCGCACACACTGCAGCCATGCGCCGGCGCAGGCACCCTTGCACCATGGTGCAAGGATGCCTGCGTCGTGGGGAGATTGTTTTTGTGCAGGAAGGGGAACCTTCCTGCACAAAAACAATCACTACAACCATTTTTCTCTTTCAATGCGTGCTGCAGAATGCAGCACGCATTGAAAGAGGAAAAAACGAGGAGAAATGAAAACATTTCTCCTCGGTGCGCCTCGCTACGCCACCTCTAGGGTGGCGTAGCTTTCAGACGCATCTCCAGAGTTACGATTTCTCGTAATTCTGGAGATGTGTCATGTTCCATGAGTGTTGCGTGGGAACACCCACAGCAACACCCATGGAACGCCCCTTCACCGCAAAGTGCTGCGTGTGAAGGGGCCGTATTTACAAGGAGAGGAAAAATCACGCAGGGTGGCTTTTCCTCTCCTTGTAAATATGGAGCAGCCCCTGCGCCACCAGTACGTCACGAAAAGTGACGTACTGGTGGCGCAGAGGGCTCATAAATCTGCCCCATGGAGTCTCTGTCAACATATTTGGCCCTCTTATATGAATTCCTAATAAGTCTTTTAGGATAACCTCGGGCTAAGAGTTTGGTTTTGAGAATATCAGCGTGAATATCAAAATCATGGATGTTAGTACAGTTCCTGCGGAGTCGCAGGAACTGGCTAAAAGGAATCCCATCTTTTTGACAGCGGGGATGGTAGCTGCTGTAATGAAGAAGTGTATTTTTGGCTGTAGGTTTGGTGTAAAGTGATACCACAATATGTTGGTCTCTGTGTTCTATCCAAACATCGAGAAATTCTACTTTCTCTTTACTTTTTTGGGGGTAAATTTAAGATTCTGGTCGCACAGGTTGATCCATTCCAAGAATTGGTCCAGATCCACCTCATCACCTTTCCAAATAAAGAAGATGTCATCAATAAATCGATGCCATGATAATATATTCTCGTAGAAGGGAGCCACTTCGTTATAAATAAATTTATGTTCAAAGTTGCCCATGTATAGGTTGGCTACACTGGGGGCACAGGCCACCCCCATGCTAACTCCCTTCACTTGTTTGAATAGTTCTCCATCAAATTCAAAGAAGTTTTCACTAAGGACAATGTCCAAACAATGAATAATAAAATCAGAGTTGGGTTCCACTTCAGGTTGATCTAGATACTGGCGGACAACTGAAAGAGCCTGTGATTGAGGTACATTTGTATACAACGCCTCAATATCCATAGTGACCAGAAATTGAGTGTTGATATTAAATGACATATTTTCAATTTTAGAGATAAGATGGCCAGTATCTCGAATATAGGATGGTAGCCGCGTCACTATGGGTTTGAGGAAAACATCAATGTATTTCGATAGTGGTTCCGTAGCCGATCCAATAGTAGACACAATGGGTCGCAGAGGGGGATCTAGGGGTTCTTGTGAATTTTAGGTACCCCATAGATCACAGGGATCCGAGTAGTAATAGGTGTAAGGAAATCAAACTCTTTTTTAGTGATTATGCCCGCTTGTTCAGCTCTCCTGCATATGTCAAAGATTTTAATTTTGACTTTGTTTTCAGGGTCGCCCCTCATTTTTAGATAGTGTTCCTGAACTGCGAGCATGTCTTTCATTTTGGTTTTGTAAATAGAGGTGTCAAATAGAACTATTCCTCCGCCCTTGTCACACGGTTTAATGGTCAATTCAGATTTATTTTTAAGTTTACTCAAGGTCATGGCTTCTTGGTCCGTTAGATTGGATATCGGAGATGGAATGAATCTAGTAATATTGTCGATCTTAGAAAGCACAGATTTTTCAAAGGTCTCTACTTCTGGATCGAGTTGATCCAAACTAGGAATAAATGTAGATGGCAGTTTAAGTCCTGACTGACTAAGATCTTCAATGTTGTCTTTATCTGAAAAGAACTTCTTAAGTCTAATCCTCCGGAAGAAGGAGAACAGGTCTCTTCGAAGTTCAAATTTGGACAATCTAGAGGTTGGGACAAATGAGAGTCCTTTGGTAAGCAATCCCATGTTATTAAGATCAAGGTTTTCCTTGCTCAAGTTAAAAATGGGAATGTTGTTTAATTGCGCCAATACTGTTGGCGTCTCGTTTGTATATATTGCTGCGGTTGTTCCTGCCCTACAAATTGTCCCCTCTGCTGCTGGGTCCGATATCTCGGACGGTAGTTCCCTCCTCGACCGTTCCCTAAAAAACGGTTGCTGGGTCCTGGTCTATCGAAGTGTCCCCTTCTATTGTTGTAGGAGTCCGGATGAGGGGATTGAACGTCTCCTTCTGAATCTGTGGTGTCTGAAAAAGTAAGTACCTTACGATTCGTCCACGATTGTTGGTCAATATTAGAATTGGAGACTCCACTGGCAGTGTAGTCATTTTCTGTCAGAAAAGGATAAATTCTTTCCTGTGAAAAAAGCGAATATCTTTACGAAGTTTCTCTGTTTTACGTTTGAGTAAGTACTCCGAAAAGGAGTCCAGTTCAATATTTATTTCTTCAATCTTTTTCTTTGCTTCTTCTACTGGATTGCCCTGCTTAAGCTTGTTTTCCAATTCCTCTATTTCTTTGAGTAAAACAGAGACAAGTTCCCTAGCCGTTTCAATGATTAAAATCATCCAATCGCGGGAACAGCGATTGGAGATAAGTGCCCACTTTTCTAGGAACTTTCGAACTTCAATGAATAGTCCAGGTATATTGCGGACTCTAAGGCCTATAGGAATGGTGCCTGCCTTCAGATATTGTAACATAAAATTGGCATGGGACTCTGTTCGTTTAGTATTTTTCTTCAAATTAAGAAGCTTAATCCAGTCATCATTAAGACCCTTTGAGAGGGTGAATGTCTTGTCACTGGCAGATGTTTGGCCTAATAGTCTAGCGAAATCTTCGTCAGTGAATCCGAACGTCTTAATGCTTTCCATGAGAGTCTCAGTAGAGACTCAACAAGAATAATAAAATAATAAATCAATTGTGCCACCACAAAAAAGATTAGAAAGAAGATAGACGCAATATAGGTGAAGAAAATAGGAAATCCGTAGTGTCGAGGATGAGGATATAACAAGAGAAAGCAATCCCTAACAGCAAAGGTGCTGGGGTAATAAACTACAAAACCAACAAATAGGGACCCCGAGAAGAGCAAATGTAGGTAGGGACTCTCGGGCACAGCAATAAAGAGTAATCAACCCCCGAGGGCAAGGGAAGAGAATGTCACCTACCAAAGGATAATCAAAGAGCGTACTAACGTCTCAAGTGGATAAGAACAAACAATAAATGAAATCAGGGAAGAACCACAAATACAACACAATAGAAAAACAAATAGGGTACAGTGTTCAAACAATATTTTTATTTTTTTATTTTTTCATATTGAAAAAATGATAACAAAAGATTTATTTAAATTTCAATTGATACATCAATGGCGGAGCAAACAAAAAAACACAATATGGACACTTAACAGATCAATTTCTTACATACAGGGACAAAATTGTCTAAGCTAATGAAGATATATTACTAACACAAATAAATTCTCTCTATCCCCACAAAAAGACTCTAAGAAACTCAAACAGCAACAAACATTTCCATCAGTCTCACCATTCATACGGTCCACACTCTCATAAATACCACATGAAACAATTAATATACATATAATATATACAGAAGGCAGAGACCCAAACAGGATGAAGGGCAGTTGTGCACCAGAGTGGTGCTATCGATGGTTGGTCGCCCAAGGGTTTCTGACTAGCACGGTGCCGACGCGCGTTTCGGTGGTAGGCTAACAAGTAGCCATCACCTTCCTCAGGGCACTTAGAGACTTAAAAACATCAGGAAAAACGTACTTGGTTGAAAACGGGGAGAGGGGGGAGAGAGAGAGAGAGAGAGAGAGAGGGAGGGGAGGTGCCAGTCGGCTAGCAATTATGTAACAGAATTAATCTGGGTGCAACAGGGTACACTCTCGTAAATCACAGCTCCGTAAAAGCTAAAAAGCAAATAAACAACAATTAGGCGTATTCTCCCCTGATGTCAGCTAGATAAAATAGACTAATACGGTTTCCAAAAGACTTCACCTGAAAAAGATTTTTTGTGCTGAAAAGGAAATATGTGTGGTTAGATCCCAAGCGTCAGAGCATCAGAGCGTTCACAAACAAAAACCAAAGAGTGTCCCAAGTAGACTAGAGATAATCAGTACAGGCCATAGAGTCTAGACCCAGGAAAAGATAGCTATATCTCAGTGTAGACAAAACCAAAAGACATATAAACGCTAAACAGTGTGTGTACAATATTGAATAGCAGACATACAAACCAGGTGTATAAATAGAGAGAGCAGTTCTTTAAACAGTGTATAGTGTAAGCACTGATAAACTTACTACAAATCCAAAAGAAAAGTAGATCCTAAAGAATTCTCAGAAGAGAAAAGAGGCAAAACCATTTGCCAGTCAAACACGGGTCAATACTGGATCCAAACGAGGATAAATTAGAGTGGAGATCGATTTGAAAATGTAAGTGCCAGACAAAAGAGGTCGAATGATATGGAAAAGAAAATGCAAGAGAGAAAACAAAAATAAAATTGAGATAACTACTCCTTTATCAAAAAGACGCCTGCTTCCTATTGAAATGGGCAAGTGATAATTACCTGAAGCGAATCCCGTCCAACACATACAACCGGTCCAGCTAAATCAAAGGTTAGCTGCATCCACCTCTGTCTTGGGAAGGCGTATTAAAATCCAGGGATGGAAAGAGAATTTCTACAGTAGGAAAGAGAAAGAAAGATAGACTGAAGGTTAAAGGAACGCAGGATGTGGCCAATTCTGGTGTCACCCTTCATAAAGAAATATTAGGTAGTTAAACTGGGCGTGCCAGCTGGAAGCCATTACTATCTGGTGTGTACCGGAAAAGCAGGGCCATAGCCAAATAAGAAAAAAATCCCTACGTTAGAGAAAGTCCAAAATATAAACTATATATGAAGCCTCTACTTGCAAAGAAATATTCAAATAAATAAACACAGTCAATAGGGCAAAGCCACCGGAGAAAGAGGCACGAGGCAAAAAATCTTACCTCAAATGACATATAATCCCGCGCTACCGTCCCGGAGTAGATTACTAGCGGACTCAACTAGCGCTAAAAGTGGTCATCAAAAGCTGGAGGGAGACAGCGTTCTCCTCCAGAGGCGGCGTCAGTGTTCCGGCGTCCAAACGCTTCCGGGTAGCTATCGAGGCTCGTCGGCGAAATATCTCGAGAGCGAAGGTAAGGGGCAGGTCCAAGATCAAGCTATTTATATATGCACAGTGAACCATAATGAGTCCGCCAAAGGGGGCGGTGTTCTAAATGAGAAAATAAGGAAAGCGTTAGAAATAACAGAAAGGAAAAGCGGACTACCAAATCGTGCCGCCATTGGTCAAATGCAGCTTAATGTTGATGGTCCTGAACAGAGAAACAGGAGCATCTCATTGTCGCGCCATATTAGAGGAGGATCAAACCAATAGATAGCCCGTAAAGAAACAACGGGGTAGCGCTGAAAATAGGAAAGTGATCTAGCCTAATGTAGAGACAAGGAAAAAATCCATAAACAAGAAAAGAACAACTAAGTCAAAATACATAATAAAGAAGAAAAGAAAATATCACGAAGAGTATGCAAATCTGCCTTACTTTTCCCGTCATAATGGAGATAAATCCGACCATAAAACTTCTGGTTCAAAGCCCATTGAAGAAAAAGAATTAGAGGTAAGGAAGTGATCTTACCCGTGAGAATACCAATAAAAAATAGTAAAATACAGCCTAACCAAAAAACGTGCAAAAGATAAAAAAGATAAAAAAGATAAAAAATAATATAGGGTCCTAGACTGATCCTAGGACACTATCAAGAGGCTTAGGCTACAGAACCAAACTAAAATAACAACAATAATTAACTAAATGAGAATGTCCTGAAAAAGATCTTGAGGGATAATACAAAGAGACTAATGAAGTGAACAAAAGTCTCTGACCTGAAAAGAAGTAAAGAAAACAAGCCATAAAAATTATGGCAAGCCATTAAAACATTTGATCCCGGTGGCTAATAAAGGCCACTGAATATCAAAGATCTTTGGGGGGTATGTACCAAAAAAGATATGCAGCCCTCAATCAGGCCACTAAATAAGTCCAACGGGGGGGGGAGGGGGCAACAAAAAAAACTACAAAATAATGAATAAAGAATGAAAGGACGCAAGGCTCAACAAGTCAGATGGCTTGTTCCCATGGGGTGTGTTCATTCAATCCTTGCTTTTCAGAATTCAGAAAAAAGATCCAGAACACTTCCCTGGTCTTACGGATCCTATTGTCTTCCTGGCCTTTAGTGGAGGCAATTTTCTCTATAATAATCCACTTTAAGTCAATTTCGGTGTGTCCCATTTGTTTCCAGTGTTGAACCAGGGGGGCCGATGTTTTAGAGGTCCGAATGTTAGACTTATGCTCACCAATCCGCGTTCTGATCTCTCTGCCAGTTTCGCCCACATAGGGGAGATTACATGGGCAAACAATGCAGTACACCACATTGGTGGTCCTGCAGTTAGTCATTTGTTTAAATTTGATATCTTTGCTCCTGATGTTTAAGTGATCAGCCACAATGGCATTGTCGCAAGACTGGCAACTGCCACACCTGTGGTTGCCTTTGATGGGAATATCTCCAGTAATGGACTTTTGCAGGAACGAGTCAGTTTTATCTGGTTTGGCCTTGACTAGAAAATTCCGAAGGTTCTTGTTTCGTCGGAAAGCAAAGGTGGGTTTGGGGAGCTTCGGAGTGTCATCTCTAAGATTAAGCAGATGCCACGCAGAATAGATAGCTTGTTGGATTTTCTGATTCAAGTTAGAATGGCGAGTCACACACACAAGAATCTTATCTTCAAGGTTGTGTTTGGGTACGAACATGGGGGCAGATTTACGTTGAACTAACGCAGCACGGCGCAGCAAGTCATTTTGCTGCGCCGCGCTGCGTTAGTTTTGAAGCACAGGGATGCGACATATTTACAAGAATATGTCGCATCCTTGTGCTTCCCCCTGCGCTGGCGCACACACTGCAGCCATGCGCCGGCGCAGGCACCCTTGCACCATGGTGCAAGGATGCCTGCGTCGTGGGGAGATTGTTTTGTGCAGGAAGGGGAACCTTCCTGCACAAAAACAATCACTACAACCATTTTCTCTTTCAATGCGTGCTGCAGAATGCAGCACGCATTGAAAGAGGAAAACGAGGAGAAATGAAAACATTTCTCCTCGGTGCGCCTCGCTACGCCACCTCTAGGGTGGCGTAGCTTTCAGACGCATCTCCAGAGTTCCGATTTCTCGTAATTGTGGAGATGTGTCTTGTTCCATGAGTGTTGCGTGGGAACACCCACAGCAACACCCATGGACCGCCCCTTTACCGCAAAGTGCTGCTTGTGAAGGGGCCGTATTTACAAGGAGAGGAAAAGTCACGCAGGGTGGCTTTTCCTCTCCTTGTAAATATGGAGCAGCCCCCTGCGCCACCAGTACGTCACGAAAAGTGACGTACTGGTGGCGCAGGGGGCTCATAAATCTGCCCCATGGAGTCTCTGTCAAAATATTTGGCCCTCTTATATGAATTCCTAATAAGTCTTTTAGGATAACCTCGGGCTAAGAGTTTGGTTTTGAGAATATCAGCGTGAATATCAAAATCATGGATGTTAGTACAGTTCCTGCGGAGTCGCAGGAACTGGCTAAAAGGAATCCCATCTTTTTGACAGCGGGGATGGTAGCTGCTGTAATGAAGAAGTGTATTTTTGGCTGTAGGTTTGGTGTAAAGTGATACCACAATATGTTGGTCTCTGTGTTCTATCCAAACATCGAGAAATTCTACTTTCTCTTTACTTTTTTTGGGGGTAAATGTAAGATTCTGGTCGCACAGGTTGATCCATTCCAAGAATTGGTCCAGATCCACCTCATCACCTTTCCAAATAAAGAAGATGTCATCAATAAATCGATGCCATGATAATATATTCTCGTAGAAGGGAGCCACTTCGTTATAAATAAATTTATGTTCAAAGTTGCCCATGTATAGGTTGGCTACACTGGGGGCACAGGCCACCCCCATGCTAACTCCCTTCACTTGTTTGAATAGTTCTCCATCAAATTCAAAGAAGTTTTCACTAAGGACAATGTCCAAACAATGAATAATAAAATCAGAATTGGGTTCCACTTCAGGTTGATCTAGATACTGGCGGACAACTGAAAGAGCCTGTGATTGAGGTACATTTGTATACAACGCCTCAATATCCATAGTGACCAGAAATTGAGTGTTGATATTAAATGACATATTTTCAATTTTAGAGATAAGATGGCCAGTATCTCGAATATAGGATGGTAGCCGCGTCACTATGGGTTTGAGGAAAACATCAATGTATTTCGATAGTGGTTCCGTAGCCGATCCAATAGTAGACACAATGGGTCGCAGAGGGGGATCTAGGGGGTTCTTGTGAATTTTAGGTACCCCATAGATCACAGGGATCCGAGTAGTAATAGGTGTAAGGAAATCAAACTCTTTTTTAGTGATTATGCCCGCTTGTTCAGCTCTCCTGCATATGTCAAAGATTTTAATTTTGACTTTGTTTTCAGGGTCGCCCCTCATTTTTAGATAGTGTTCCTGAACTGCGAGCATGTCTTTCATTTTGGTTTTGTAAATAGAGGTGTCAAATAGAACTATTCCTCCGCCCTTGTCACACGGTTTAATGGTCAATTCAGATTTATTTTTAAGTTTACTCAAGGTCATGGCTTCTTGGTCCGTTAGATTGGATATCGGAGATGGAATGAATCTAGTAATATTGTCGATTTTAGAAAGCACAGCTTTTTCAAAGGTCTCTACTTCTGGATCGAGTTGATCCAAACTAGGAATAAATGTAGATGGCAGTTTAAGTCCTGACTGACTAAGATCTTCAATGTTGTCTTTATCTGAAAAGAACTTCTTAAGTCTAATCCTCCGGAAGAAGGAGAACAGGTCTCTTCGAAGTTCAAATTTGGACAATCTAGAGGTTGGGACAAATGAGAGTCCTTTGGTAAGCAATCCCATGGTATTAAGATCAAGGTTTTCCTTGCTCAAGTTAAAAATGGGAATGTTGTTTAATTGCGCCAATACTGTTGGCGTCTCGTTTGTATATATTGCTGCGGTTGTTCCTGCCCTACAAATTGTCCCCTCTGCTGCTGGGTCCGATATCTCGGACGGTAGTTCCCTCCTCGACCGTTCCCTAAAAACGGTTGCTGGGTCCTGGTCTATCGAAGTGTCCCCTTCTATTGTTGTAGGAGTCCGGATGAGGGGATTGAACGTCTCCTTCTGAATCTGTGGTGTCTGAAAAAGTAAGTACCTTACGATTCGTCCACGATTGTTGGTCAATATTAGAATTGGAGACTCCACTGGCAGTGTAGTCATTTTCTGTCAGAAAAGGATAAATTCTTTCCTGTGAAAAAAAGCGAATATCTTTACGAAGTTTCTCTGTTTTACGTTTGAGTAAGTACTCCGAAAAGGAGTCCAGTTCAATATTTATTTCTTCAATCTTTTTCATTGCTTCTTCTACTGGATTGCCCTGCTTAAGCTTGTTTTCCAATTCCTCTATTTCTTTGAGTAAAACAGAGACAAGTTCCCTAGCCGTTTCAATGATTAAAATCATCCAATCGCGGGAACAGCGATTGGAGATAAGTGCCCACTTTTCTAGGAACTTTCGAACTTCAATGAATAGTCCAGGTATATTGCGGACTCTAAGGCCTATAGGAATGGTGCCTGCCTTCAGATATTGTAACATAAAATTGGCATGGGACTCTGTTCGTTTAGTATTTTTCTTCAAATTAAGAAGCTTAATCCAGTCATCATTAAGACCCTTTGAGAGGGTGAATGTCTTGTCACTGGCAGATGTTTGGCCTAATAGTCTAGCGAAATCTTCGTCAGTGAATCCGAACGTCTTAATGCTTTCCATGAGAGTCTCAGTAGAGACTCAACAAGAATAATAAAATAATAAATCAATTGTGCCACCACAAAAAAGATTAGAAAGAAGATAGATGCAATATAGGTGAAGAAAATAGGAAATCCGTAGTGTCAAGGATGAGGATATAACAAGAGAAAGCAATCCCTAACAGCAAAGGTGCTGGGGTAATAAACTACAAAACCAACAAATAGGGACCCCGAGAAGAGCAAATGTAGGTAGGGACTCTCGGGCACAGCAATAAAGAGTAATCAACCCCGAGGGCAAGGGAAGAGAATGTCACCTACCAAAGGATAATCAAAGAGCGTACTAACGTCTCAAGTGGATAAGAACAAACAATAAATGAAATCAGGGAAGAACCACAAATACAACACAATAGAAAAACAAATAGGGTTCAGTGTTCAAACAATATTTTTATTTTTTTATTTTTTCATATTGAAAAAATGATAACAAAAGATTTATTTAAATTTCAATTGATACATCAATGGCGGAGCAAACAAAAAAACACAATATGGACACTAAACAGATCAATTTCTTACATACAGGGACAAAATTGTCTAAGCTAATGAAGATATATTACTAACACAAATAAATTCTCTCTATCCCCACAAAAAGACTCTAAGAAACACAAACAGCAACAAACATTTCCATCAGTCTCACCATTCATACGGTCCACACTCTCATAAATACCACTTGAAACAATTAATATACATATAATATATACAGAAGGCAGAGACCCAAACAGGATGAAGGGCAGTTGTGCACCAGAGTGGTGCTATCGATGGTTGGTCGCCCAAGGGTTTCTGACTAGCACGGTGCCGACGCGCGTTTCGGTGGTAGGCTAACAAGTAGCCATCACCTTACTCAGGGCACTTAGAGACTTAAAAACATCAGGAAAAACGTACTTGGTTGAAAACGGGGAGAGGGGGGGGAAAGAGGGAGGGGAGGTTCCAGTCGGCTAGCAATTATGTAACAGAATTAATCTGGGTGCAACAGGGTACACTCCTCGTAAATCACAGCTCCGTAAAAGCTAAAAAGCAAATAAACAACAATTAGGCGTATTCTCCCCTGATGTCAGCTAGATAAAATAGACTAATGCGGTTTCCGAAAGACTTCACCTGAAAAAGATTTTTTGTGCTGAAAAGGAAATATGCTCGCTTCGGCAGCACATATACTAAAATTGGAACGATACAGAGAAGATTAGCATGGCCCCTGCGCAAGGATGACACGCAAATTCAAAAAAAAAAAATATGTGTGGATAGATCCCAAGCGTCAGAGCATCAGAGCGTTCACAAACAAAAACCAAAGAGTGTCCCAAGTAGACTAGAGATAATCAGTACAGGCCATAAAGTCTAGACCCAGGAAAAGATAGCTATATCTCAGTGTAGATAAAACCAAAAGACATATAAACGTTAAACAGTGTGTGTACAATATTGAATAGCAGACATACAAACAAATCAGGTGTATAAATAGAGAGAGCAGTTCTTTAAACAGTGTATAGTGTAAGCACTGATAAACTTACTACAAATCCAAAAGAAAAGTAGATCCTAAAGAATTCTCAGAAGAGAAAAGAGGCAAAACCATTTGCCAGTCAAACACGGGTCAATACTGGATCCAAACGAGGATAAATTAGAGTGGAGATCGATCTGAAAATGTAAGTGCCAGACAAAAGAGGTCGAATGATATGGAAAAGAAAATGCAAGAGAGAAAACAAAAATAAAATTGAGATAACTACTCCTTTATCAAAAAGACGCCTGCTTCCTATTGAAATGGGCAAGTGATAATTACCTGAATCGAATTCCGTCCAACACATACAACCGGTCCAGCTAAATCAAAGGTTAGCTGCATCCACCGCTGTCTTGGGAAGGCGTATTAAAATCCAGGGATGGAAAGAGAATTTCTACAGTAGGAAAGAGAAAGAAAGATAGACTGAAGGTTAAAGGAACGCAGAATGTGGCCAATTCTGGTGTCACCCTTCATAAAGAAATATTAGGTAGTTAAACTGGGCGTGCCAGCTAGAAGCCATTACTATCTGGTGTGTACCGGAAAAGCAGGGCCATAGCCAAATAAGAAAAAATCCCTACGTTACAGAAAGTCCAAAATATAAACTATATATGAAGCCTCTACTTGCAAAGAAATATTCAAATAAATAAACAAGCACCAACAAGCCTTGGCAACGGCAACCCACGCAGAAGGTCAAGGAAGTGTACGGTTCGGACCAGCAAGGTCCAGGAGACTCACCAAACACAGGGGAGTCAGCGCAAGCCTGGAGCAACCAGGGTAGCCCAAAAAAAGCAAAGTTGACCCTCAATTGGCCCCACAGGCCGGAGGCACAGGAGTCGCGAGAGGACCTCAAGCATTTCACCAAACAGCAGCCCACGGAGCACTCCGTGCAAAGAGGCCAGAGTTCTTGGTAGGAATTGGCGCCAGAGGTTGGGGCTACTCAGAGCCCAATGCACTTGCTCGGGAAATGCCAACAAGCATATGCACTTGCAAATGAACGCAGTGCACAGAGGTACGGGTATTGCAGCCCCCACAAGGGATTCTGGCCTCAAACTTAGTAAGAGGGCAGCTCAGACCTCAAGGAATGTAGGAACCCACCTCCTGTGTTGCTGGTGCCTTCAGAGTTTGTAGGAGCTCAGGAGCAGCAGACCGGTCAGTCAAGATGTGGTGCCTGTGGATGCAGGAGAGTGACTCCTTCACTCCGAGGGAGATACCTTCAGTTTTCCTTGATGCTACACAGGTCCTGCACGGATCCTGTATGGTGCACGGGCACAGACAATGCTTCAGACTGAGAGGGAGACGAAGTCAGGCCCAAACGAAGTCCAGAGTGTCCAGACGGTCGCAGTTCAGTGGTTTCTGGTTCAGAATCTTGTCCACGTCGAATCTAGGGTCCTACAGCCAGGTAGGCCCTTTTGTACCCATGGGAGAGGGTTGGACAGATTCAGGGGACCCTCCCAGGGGAGGGTCTGGACAGTGGGGAGGTTACTCCCATGTCCTTTGTCCAGTTTCGTGCCAGAGCAGGAGCAAACGGCTCCCAGGACTGGTTTTAAATGGACTATGCACAGGGACACCAAATGTGCCCCTCATGCAGACTTTCGGTCACTGGCAAGCGCACCCACCCAGCCCTAATACACTAAATCCTGTCTGGGAGGTGGTCACACCTCCCTGTGACAGGATGCCTATTGTTCTGCCTTCCCCTGCTTGAGCTTGGCTCAGCAGCAGGAGGGCAGAAATGTGTCTCTGGTCTGCAGCAACCATTTTGTGCTGCCCGCGACTAGAAGGCTGGTACCGGGAACACCAGGGACCTCACGAAGCTCGCTTCTGAGGGGTGGAATCATACCTCCCACACCGGTTACCAGTGTGGGGGCATGATTCCACAATGTTTGACACCAAACACGATAGGGTTGCTTTCAGCCGTTTTAGAGTTGGTCATCACGCGGTCGCATAATGCCACTCTATATGTCGTAAATGGCTGCTGCACTAACAACCCGGGAGAAAAGACTCCGTAGGCTGCAGGAGTGTCCTGCTCATGCAGTGGCACCCTCTCACTTAGAACCAAGCACCCTGCTTTCAGGATTGTTAAGGCCTGTCGTAGGGGTGACTGATTGGTTTTAAGTGTAGTGACCTTTAGATATAGTAAACCTATATCTTAAGTAAATGGTGCAGGCACCAACTTACACAGGCTGCAATGGCAGACCTGTAGTTTCATTTTGCATGGTCTCTCATGGGTGGCATAATACATGCTTCAGCCCATGGGAGGCCTCTGGGGTATCTATGCCCTGGGTACATGGGTACCATATACTAGGGACTGACAAGGGTACCCCAGTATCCAATCTGGAGTGTACCTAAGTACATGACATAACAGTTTAGGGTGAAAGCAGATAGGCTTGGGTCCTGATTAGCAGGATCCCAGTCAGACTAGTCAAAAACAGTATCACGTTTAGCAAAAAGTGGGGGTAACCATAAGAAGCAGATCCTACTTTCCTACACCTCCTCTACACGCAGACACCCTTGCACTATGGTTCAAGGGTGCCTGCGTTGGCGCTAAGTTGCTAAACTTAGCGCCATTGCAGGGGAAATGCAAGGCTGCACCACATTCTTGTATATATGGTGCAGCCTTGCGTTTCAGAAGTGGCGGAGAGAGGCGTTAAGCCAGGAAGGCTAACGCCTTTCTCCAGCAGTTCATTGTACATATGGCCCTTGGATCCACTGGGCTAAATAACGTGAGTGAGCATTTATTGCCAAGGCAGTAATTACCATACAAAGTTGCTCTGTCAGATGTCCTGTTCATGTATACTACTATGGGACAAGGTGCTCTTATTTTGGGACATCTTGACCTGGACACTACCAGTAATTTATAAGTGGGGCATGTTGTATCCTTCTTATCACCTGTTCTGTGTGTCCCTTCTCCACTGTTGCATGATTCTACATGGAATGATGCTGTGCCATTTGGGGTGTTGGGCAGTCGGGACCTGAGACTGAGCAAGGAATGCGTCCTTTAGGTGGGGTATTCTGTAAAGATACGCACATAACCTACATCTGAACCTGATGTGTTAATAAAGATACTGGGTCCGATTCACAAAGAGCCTCTGCACTTGTGGTGGAGGCTCCGCAGTAGTGGCAGGATCTCCGCACTACAGTTTCTCATTGCGGAGATCCTGTCAAGGCTGCGGACCCTCTGCCATGAGTGCAGGGGCTCTTTGTAAATTCAGCTGCTAACTGTCTGCAAAGCAAAGTGAAGATTGCTTACTGTGAACAGGGACTGCATTATAAGGCACAACGTGGCAATGTGCTCTCTTGCCACCTAGAGCTTCAAAAAACCAAAACATTGAAGAAAATGGTCAAGCAATCTCTATCAGCTTCATATAATGCACAAAGCTTCATAATTTGTCTTCTAAACAAGCATGCAGCCGGTTTTGAATCATGAGTGATATCTAAAGAATCTTTCTGGCAAGTCTTCCTAGGGGTCCAGAGACGCATGGGCCACTTCCAGGTTTTGATGACCAAAGTGTCAAACCTCAGTCTGGAAACAAAGGTGAGTTTCTTCAAATGTTGACTTTATTTGCAGTCATGTCGAAAAGCAAGCCGCCGAAGACAACAGCCAGGCTGCAACTCTCAACTGTCAACTTCACAATCCACTAGGGAACATGGAATTGCCACACAGCAAGGTTCTAAGTCCCCAACTACGTCACAAAGTACTACATGGGTTTCCCCTTTCAATAAACAGAGAAATAAAACTAGTATACAAAAGAAAAAAAAGAAAGTACAACTTACAGAGGTATCCTAACAGAAGCAAAAGATTATACATACATATTATATAAGATTAAAGTTCCAATGTGACAGTCAATGACATGTCCCAAGTGAAAAATCAAATGACATGTCAACACCAATCTTTCACTCTCTAAAATGAATAGGTACTTTCCTTGCTCTCTACTGCGTCTCACACCTCCCTCATCCTTTAATGCTTCAACTTCTCCGCCACACTCATCACCACTTCCACACCTACCATCTACAGCCCTTACTTTAACCAACCAGCAGCTATTCCCCCATTGACCACCTTCAACTCTCACACTCTTGCATTTCACTTCTGAAACTCTAACCGGCGGACCAAACTTGTATGGGTTTCTTCACCCGTACAACATCTCTCACTTCAACTACAAAGTCCTTGACGTTATTTCTCTCATCATAGTATTTTTTTTGTTTCTCTTGTACATCTTCTACATGTTTCCTAATGCTTTCATCTGACCACTTACCATGCTTGACCCATTTGTTCATGCAACTTGGGCAAAAACTTGTGGTGGCTCTATGACCACGTAACAACTCAAATAGCGATACACCAGTGGATGCATGTGGAGTTGGGTGAATAACCACAACATGGCTTTAACTGCATTGGCTCCACTACAGTTGTTAGCAACAGCCCACTGTATACACTCTCCCAACACCCTGTTCATCCTCTCAACTAGGCCACTGGTTTGAGGATGATACAGTGAGCTCTTCAAGTACTGCACAAAGCCATTATGTTAGCTTCATCAAATGATAAAATAACTAATATAAATCTGAGGACTGCATTGACCAAAGCTTCCTTGTGGCCCACACTTAATGGCCCCAGAAAATGTGTGCTTTTCAGAGTAGCTATCATCCTGGTATTTATTATTCACCCCTTCTTAACTACTTACATTGAATCATTTTAATTTTGTGACTAAAGCTAGTTTTAGATTTTACTGAACTGAGTAACATATTTTTAGTTTTGCTTGGTATGAAATATTAGCCTCACATGTGTCACGTTCTCTGGAATGGTCATAAGAAACACTTAGAACTGGTGGCAGGATTTATATTTTGTCCATACTGACCTTTTGCCTGATCACTGAGGGAACTTGTATAACTCTGGGTTAGACTAACTATATGTTGGATTTGAATGTGCGTCAGACAGAACTTGGGTTGAGCTGCAGAAAAGGTTGGTGCATAGATAAGGCAAAGCAGCAAGATGCTTCACGCTGATTTACAACTCTTGGTTAAATAATGGATGCTTTTTAGGTTTGTTCTTTAGAATTTCTTCTAGCAGCATTCGCATATATCAAAGCACAATGTAAATAATATGGACTGGTGGGAAATGTGTTGAATTACTGGCTTTGGGTTTGCTTGAGTTGTCAGTCATGCGGTACGAATTGAGTTTTTCTTGCTAGCTAAATTTGTGTTCATTTGTTTGGCATATGTAGTAAAGATTTCACAGAAAATCATTCAAGTCAGTCAGTACATTGCCTCATAACAACTAAGTTCAGGGAGCTAGTGTTATTGCTTGCATATTCCATTAAGATGATTTATTGCTTGTGACCCGTTGTATCTGGAAAAATGTAAACACTCGCTCTACCGAAGCACAAGAGCAAAGTCAGTGAAAATGCAAGAAAATGTTATGTAGAACACTTTCTTTGTTGCGAATGCAGAAAAGTAGCCAAAACTTGAACAACAAAATATAAATGCATAAAAATTGACACTTGTTATATTTTCCATCCATTCATGCACCTAGCTGCCATGATGCCTATGATATTTATGAGTTCGTCAGCCAGTTTGGGTTTTTTATCTTTGCCTTCTGGGACCTGTAGTTTTTCTTTTACCACTTTCAGCGTATGCTTAAAAATCCCAGAAAACTGCTGGCTAATACATTTAGGCCTATAATTTCCACGATAATCCACCCGATCAATCTGGGTTTATGCCTCTGAGGAATACAAGGCTGAACCTCTGACATTTATATGGAATAATGCATGAGGTACAGGCACGCCTGACTAAAGATGCAGCAGTGGTATCATTGGATGCCCGTATGGCCTTTGATAGTTTTGAGTGGAACTATCTGTTTATGGTTTTGTCCAAGATGGGCTTCGGACCGGGGTTTCACGCCTGGGTCCGACTGCTATACTCAGACCCTATGGGTAGAGTTCGAGTAAATGGGGTGATATCTAGGCCATTTGCGCTCCACTGGGGCACGTGTCTGGGATACGCACTATCCCTGATGCTATTCGCGATGGCCTTGGAGCCGCTGGAGGCCTGGGTACGCAGGGATCCTCTGGCACAGGGAATTGATGTGGGGGGGGGGCTGAGAGGAACGTATCTTCTTGTATGCGGATGCTGTCTTGCTGCATTTTATATAGACCACAGTGATACCAAAGGGGATGATGGACGGAGCATTAGAGCAAATCAAACACTCACCCCCAGTCAACTGATCTGGGTTTAATCCACCACCCCAGTTCAGTTCACTTTGCCACTGGATTCAAGCTAGCCTGGCTGATGACGGCTGAATAGCCAGAAACCGGTCCCAGGATGCTTGTTTCCGGTCCAGGGAAGACATGGCTTGGCAGTTCGGGCTGGACTGTTCCCATGAGGCACAGGGTCAGACTGATTTGCATATGGCCATGTCTGAACTGGGGTGGTGGAGTGAGCTAAAGAATGATGATGGATTAAACCCAGATCAGTTGACTAGGGGTGAGTGTTTGATTAGCTCAAACGCTCCGTCCATCATCCCCTTTGGTATCGCTTTGTTCGTCCTAAGTTGGCAGGGTATGCCGAGACGTGGGTCCCTTGCTCACTTTGCCACTGGATTCAAGCTAGCCTGGCTGATGATGGCTGAATAGCCAGAAACCGGTCCCAGGATGCTTGTTTCCGGTCCAGGGAAGACATGGCTTGGCAGTTCGGGCTGGACTGTTCCCATGAGGCACAGGGTCAGACTGATTTGCATATGGCCATGTCTGAACTGGGGTGGTGGAGTGAGCTAAAGAATGATGATGGATTAAACCCAGATCAGTTGACTGGGGGTGAGTGTTTGATTAGCTCAAACGCTCCGTCCATCATCCCCTTTGGTATCGCTGTATATAGACCACATCACACAATTCTTAGACTGCTCCATACTTTTAGAACATTTGGTAAATACTCTGGGTACCAAATAAATTGGGATAAATCATTAGTCTTTTCCTTAACAGAGCAGAAACTGCAGCTTACGTCTGCGTGTTCAGCCTTGCAGCAACAGGAGGAATTTAAATACCTGGGAATCTGGGTCACTAAGTCGGCAGAGAGGTTTTTAGATCTGAATTTAAAGCCGCAGATAGAGAGATTGCGTAGAGATGTGATGCACTGGTGGAGGCTACGGGTCTCTCTTATGGGACAGGCGGTCTTGTTTAAAATGATGGCCCTCCCGCGGTTACTGTACATACTTCAGAATACTTCATATCAGATCCCAACTGCAGTGTTTCGTACAAATGATGCAGAACTACGGGCCCTGCTGTGGGCGGGGTGGAGCCCCCGCATAGCACCACGAAAATTGCAAAGGGGAGTATATGAAGGGGGACTGGCGGTGCCGAATATCAGATGTTACTACCTGGCGGCTCACGTAGTGAGTGTGCATGATTGGGTCTTTGCACCAAGTGGTGAGCCTGCTTACAGGGTGGACCGACACGCATTCGGATCTCGGGATATCTGGCAGCATTGTATAGAGGGGGGCATCAATCACATCTGCCGGCACATACAAAGACGGTTGTCCAGGCATGGCGGACGGCCACAAAGCTATTGGGGTGGGAGTCTAGGCTGACCAGACAGTCCCCATTGTGGGATTGTGATCAATTGACAGAGGTGGGACATCTGGAAGTCTTTCGTAGGTGGAACCTCATAGCTATTGAAAAACTCAGGGATGTTTGGCGAAACGGTGAAATGTGTACATTTGAAAATCTTCAGTCAGAATATAAATTAGTGGAGGGGGAGGGGCTCCGCTACCTACAGCTGAGACATGCCCTGAAATGCCATGTGAGGGTGGGAGTACAGGTGCCTGAGTACTCTCCGATGGAGGATAGATTGCTGATGGACCCGATGGTGGGTAAGGCCATATCGCTTATATACCGTAAGCTTATGAACAATCTAGCGGACCCGCTGGGCCCCCTAAGAGAAGCGTGGGAGACAGATGTGGGATTGCTGGAAGATGATGATTGGGCGGAGGCTATACAAAACCCTAGGTGTAGGAAGCTGGCTCTGTATATACTATACCAAAGTGAGGTAAAGTGTGCACAGAGTCCAGTGGAACTCCAAAGGTAGGCAGAGGTAAAGTTAGATAGCCCCTCACTCTCTATTTGTGGTAGTGTGGTCGAGCAGTAAGGCAGTATCAGAGGACAGTGTTAAGCATTTGTTGTACACACTCAGTCAGCAAATGAATTCACACACTCAAAACTGAACTTCAGGCCAATTGTTTTTGTATAAAAAATATTCTTTTAGTTATTTTATTTTCTAGAAACAAGCAAGCCTGGCAGAGGTAAGCATTAAATACTTTACAGCAGGAATGCAGTTTGTAAACAGTTTGAATTGTAATTGTATATGCACTTTGTTTTGACTTACAGTAAGGTTGCAGAGAAATGCAATGCTTTGTAAATACAGTACATAGACTTGAATGGGCTTTTCAATAAAATACCAGGTAAGAAACTTTTTAGATTACTTTTCTTACACAGAGTAGTATGCCTGGGTACTACTCTGGGACATTTCCTGTAAACAGGTAAGTAAAAGCGTTTTAGTTAAACAGTACAATTTTAAAGAATTTCTTTAGGATTTCAAACTCCACACTTAGAAATTTTTCCAAGAAAAACAGTCAATGTTATCCTATGGAGGAAAATAGTGTTATCGGTTTTGAGGTAAGTATTCGGTAGTGGGAGTTGAGGTTCTGGGGGTAGACTCAGGGGTCCCCCAGGGTCAGGGATGCACTCTTGTTACACCCTCAGCGGCACTAGGGCGGCCGGGTGCAGAGTGATGAGGCCCAATGTTATCCAATGAGGGATAGGGGGCCTCCGGTTGGTGGCTGCTGACGGGCAGGCCACTTAGTTGTGGGAGCAAAGCTCCTGGACTTTAGCTCAGGGCAAATGGGGAAACAAAGTAGCACCAATGGTGCACCCTCAGTGGCGCTAGGGAGGCTGGGTGCAGGGTGCTGTTTCGACGTCGGGCGCCCTGTTGTTTGCAATGGGGAACCTCCGGTTTGCAAAGGCACTGCAGGCTTGGGGATGAAGGTCTTCTGGGTGCGACCACCTCTTCGAGAGGTAAGTTGGGGGTTGGTTAGGCACCGTCGGTTTGGCCACCCAAGGCCGTGGGGCGTGGGGTGCAGGGGTGCCTTTTAGGGTCGGATCTTCTTACCAGCTCCTGGTCGCGATTGAGGAGACCTTCTGGATTTAGGCTGCAGGCGTCGGCTGGAGGTTTGAGGCAGGTATGGGGTCACCGGATCTCGGGTCAGGATCGCTGGGGGGACCTCCTCGTGGTGTTTGCCCACTCAAACTCAGGCCGTGGATGGCGGGTGCAGAGTGGGGCGGATCTGGGGTGTCCGGCCGGAACCAGAGGTTGCAGATGGACAAATCCGGTGTTCACGGGAGACACAGTCTTTGAGGTTGAAGGCAGGCAGGTCCTCCGGGGTTTTCGAGGTTTCTGGCTGCAGGACACACCGGGATTTCGCAGGAGCAGGTTCGAGGTGGAGACATGCCGGTAGGGCTGGGGCCAAGTCAGTGGGCGTCTTCCTCTTGTTAGCTTCTACACAGCTTTTCGGTCCTTCTTCTTCTTCTCTTGTAGTTTCTTTTTGTCTGCAGAAGCAAGGTTCAGGGTTGCCCCTAAATACTAGATTTAGGGGCGTTACAGGTAGGTAAAAAGGTTGGGACCAATGGGTCCCTTCCCTGGGGTGGGTACACCCCCTCTTATGCCACCCTCCAGTGGGAGGGGAGCATAAGCCTTTCCCTAGTTGGCTGAGTCCCCCCATCTGCAAGATGGCGGGGACTGAGAGTTGTGCTTCACTTCGTCTCCCCCACCTGAGGGGTGGAGTTGGCAGAGGTGGGCACACCTCTCTTCCTCACTTGTTTTTCCTCCCAGTTCTCCCGCCTAAAGTGGGGGTCAGAACCAGTGGGGACCAGTTGCTGAAAGCAGCAAGTGGCCTGGGGAGGCTCACAAAGGCGGCAAGCCTTTGAAGCTTCCCCTTCGTGAACCCTGCCCATCCTGGGGGAGTAGGCTTGGCACCTCGTCCCAGGATGTGCATTGTTTCAGGCCCCAGAGAGCAGCAGGCTCTCGACCCAGGGGTCCAGAAACATGCTTGTTGGTGGCAGCTGAAAGCAGCCACTCAGCCTGGACACTAGTGGTAGGTTAGTTTTCAGGGGGCATCTCTAAGATGCCCTCTGTGTGCATTTTTCATTAAATCCCACATTGGCATCAGTGTGGGTTTAATGTGCTGAGAAGTTTGATACCAAACTTCTCAGTTTTCAGTGTAGCCATTATGGTGCTGTGGAGTTCGTAATGACAAGCTCCCAGCACCATATACTCTTAATGGCTGCACTGCACTTACAATGTCTAAGAATGGACTGACACACTGTAGGGGTACAGGGCTCATGCACCTGTACCCTCACCACTGGTATAATGCACCCAGCTAGAGGGGTGACTGATCTATTCCAGGGCAGTGGGTTGTGGGCATGGCACACAGGAATGTGTGCCATGTCGACTCTTTACTTTGTTCTGCACCAAAACACACAGCCTGCAAAGGCAGTGTGTGAGTGCAATGGTACAGGACCTCTAAGGGTGGCACAATATGTGCTGCAGCCCTTAGAGGCCTTCTCTGGTCACAGTGCCCTGGGTACCTGTGGTACCATTTACCAGGGGCTGACCTGTGGCCAGAGATGCCAATTAGGTTAAGGCTTCAATGCAGATTTAGGGAAAGAACATAGGCCCTGGGTACCTGATTAGCAGGAGCCCAGAGCACACTCAGTCAAAGCACATCAGCAATTCAGCAAAAAGTGGGGGCAACAATGCAGAAAGAGGGCACTTTCTCACACAACCCCCCCCCCCCAAACGAAAGAGGATGAGACTAACCTTTCCGTAGAGAGTCTTCATTTTCTAAGTAGAAGAACATGGAAAGTCCATGTGCATTGGCATGGGCAGTCCCAGGTCTGTGTTCCACTACAAAGTCCATTCCCTGTAGGGAGATGGACCACCTCAACAGTTTAGGATTTACACCTTTCATTTGCATTAGCCATCTGAGAGGTCTGTGATCAGTTTGAACTAGGAAGTGAGTACCAAACAAGTATGGTCTCAGCTTCTTCAGGAACCAAACCACAGCAAAGGCCTCCCTCTCAATGGCACTCCAACGCTGCTCCCTGGGGAGAAGCCTTTTGCTTATAAAAGCAACAGGTTGGTCTTGGCCTTCATCATTGGTCTGGGATAGGACCGCTCCTATCCCTAGCTCAGAGGCATGAGTCTGCACAATGAACTGTTTGGCATAGTCTGGAGCTTTGAGAATTGGTGCTGAGCACATAGCCTCTTTCAGGGTGTCAAAAGCCTTTTGACAACTAACTGTACAGTTGACCTTTTTGGGCATCTTCTTGGAGGTGAGTTCTGTGAGGGGAGCCACAATGGACCCATATCCCTTCACAAACCTTCTGTAGAACACAGTCAAGCCAAGGAATGCCCTGACTTGGGTCTGGGTTGTTGGAGCTGCCCAGTCCAGGATGGCCTGGATCTTGGGCTGTAAGGGTTGTACCTGGCCTCCACCAACAAGGTGGCCCAAGTACACCACAGTTCCCTGCCCTATCTGGCAATTGGATGCCTTGATAGTTAGGCCTGCAGTTTGCAGGGCATTTAAAACCTTCCCAATGTGGATCAGGTGATTCTGCCAGGTGGAGCTAAAGACATCAATATCATCTAGATAAGCTGCACTAAAGGACTCCAATCCAGCAAGGACTTGATTCACCAACCTCTGGAAGGTGGCAGGGGCATTCTTTAAACCAAAGGGCATAACAGTAAACTGATAATGCCCATCAGGTGTGGAGAATGCGGTCTTTTCTTTTGCTCCTGGGGCCATGCCAATTTGCCAGTACCCTGCAGTTAATTCAAAGGTACTTAGAAATTTGGCTGCACCCAATTTGTCTATCAACTCATCTGCTCTCGGGATAGGGTGAGCATCTGTCTTGGTGACAGAGTTCAGCCCTCTATAGTACACTCAGAACCTCATTTCTCTCTTTCCACCCTGTGGATGAGGTTTGGAGACTAGAACCACTGGGCTGGCCCAGGGGCTCTCAGAGGGTTCAATAACCCCTAACTCCAGCATCTTGCTGACTTCAGCTCTGATGCTTTCCTTGACTTGATCAGACTGTCGATAGATTTTGTTTTTGACAGGTGAACTGTCACCAGTGTCCACATCATGGGTACACCAGTTTGTCTGACCAGGGGTCAAGGAAAAGATCCTGGCATACTGCTGCAAGACTTACTTGCAATCAGTCTGCTGTTGAGCAAAGAGGGTGTCTGAAAAGACAACTCCATCCACTGACCCATCTTTTAGGCTGTATGAGAGGTGGTCAGGGAGAGGTTCACTCTCTGTCTCCTGATCCTTATCAGTCACCATCAGCATGGTGATGTCAGCCCTGTCATTGAAGAGCTTCAGGAGGTTCACATGGATAACCCTTTGGGGTGTCCTGCTTGTGCCCAGGTCGACCAAGTAGATGACCTCACTCTTCTGTTCTAGGATAGGGTAAGGGCCACTCCATCTGTCCTGGAGAGCCCTTGGTGACACTGGCTCCAAAACCCACACCTTTTGCCCAGGTTGAAATTCAACCAGTGCAGCTTTTTGGTCATACCAGTGCTTTTGAAGCTACTGGCTGGCCTCAAGATTTTTGGATGCCTTTTCCATGTATTCAGCCATTCTGGACCTTAGGCCAGGCACATAGTCCACAATATCTTGTTTGGGTTCTTGGAGAGGCTTCTCCCAACCCTCTTTTACAAGACAGAGTGGTCCCCTCACAGGATGGCCAAACAGAAGTTCAAAGGGGGAAAACCCTACTCCCTTCTGTGGCACCTCGCTGTAAGGGAAAAGCAGGCATGGTAGGAGAACATCCCATCTCCTTTTGAGTTTTTCAGGGAGCCCCATAATAATGCCTTTCAATGTCTTGTTGAATCTCTCAACAAGGCCATTGGTTTGTGGGTGATTGGGTGTAGTAAACTTGTACTGCACTCCACACTCTTTCCACATGTGTTTTAGGTAAGCAGACATGAAGTTGGAACCTCTGTCTGAAACCACCTCCTTAGGAAAACCTACTCTGGTGAAGACACCAATGAGGGCCTTGGCTACTGCAGGAGCTGTAGTAGTCCTAAGGGGAATTGCCTCAGGATACCTAGTGGCATGATCCACTACCACTAGAATGAATTTGTTTCCTGATGCTGTGGGAGGTTCAAGTGGACCCACTATGTCCACACCTACCCTTTCAAAGGGAACCCCAACCACTGGTAGTGGAATTAAGGGGGCCTTTGAGTGGCCACCTGTCTTGCCACTGGCTTGACAGGTGACACAGGAACTGACAAACTCCTTCTTCACCTTCTGAGACTTCTGGGGCCAGTAAAAGTGGCTAACTAACCTTTCCAGGTTTTGGTTTGGCCCAGAGCCCAGCTAGAGGGATGTCATGAGCTAACGTTAGGAGGAACTCCCTGTAGTTCTGAGGCATTGCCACTCTCCTAGTGGCTCCAGGGTTGGGGTCTCTGGCCTCAGTGTACAGTAGTCCCTCTTCCCAATAAACTCTGTGGGTACCACTGACATCTCCCTTTTCCTGTGCAGCAGCTTGCTGCCTCAGGCTTTCAAGAGTTGGACAGTCCTGCTGTCCAAGGCACAGCTCTTCCCTAGAGTGTCCCCCTGGGCCCAAAAGTTCAACCTGGTAAGGGTCAAGCTCCATGGGCTCAGTTCCCTCTGGGGTCCCTGAGGAGAGGGGTCCTCATCCTTTTGCTGTACAGAAGCTGGTTCCCCAGTCTTCTTACCTTTCCTCTTGGAAGGTTGTGCCATACTTTCAGGCTCCAACACTTCTTTTTCACCCTGTTTATTGCTCTGTGCTCTTGTTTTCACACACACCAATTCAGGGATATCCAGCATTGCTGCATGGGGTTTTAGTTCAACCTCAGCCCATGCTGAGGTTTCCAGGTCATTGCCAAGCAGACATGCAGCTGGTAGCTTTGGAGAGACCACTACCTGTTTCAGGCCAGTCCCCCCCCCCCCAGTCTAATGTCACCATAGCCATTGCATGGTTAGTGGTAACACTGTCAGCATTGGTGACTGGGTGAGTTCTCCCAATCAGGTATTGCTCAGGAGAAACCAGTGTGTCTCTCACCATAGTGACACTGGCACCTGCATCCCTCAGAGCTTCTATCCTAGTTCCATTAATCCAAGGGTATAGTAAATACTACTTTAAGTTGGGTGGCCACACAGCTACAGTGGCAAACTCAACTTCCCCTTCTGAAACTAGGACTGCTTCAGTGTGCAACCCGATTTGCTGTTGGCACACTGTTGATCCCATCTGGAGACTTGCTACACCAGGAGTAGCGGTAGTAGGACTAGGGGCCTTCTTGTTTGGGCAAGCAGCATCTCTAGTTAAGTGTCCCAACTTCTTACAGTTGTTACACCAGGCCTTTAAAGGATCAAAGTTCTTTCCCCTGTACCTATTATTGGACTGGGAAGTGTTTTGGGACCCACCCCCTTGTGCAGGTTTTTGGGGCCTTTAGAAGACTCAGGCTTTCTATCTTGGGGATTCTCATCATCTTTTCCCTGGGGAGGTTTTGTAACCCCTTTCTTTTGGTCACCCCCAGTGGTTGTTTTTGTCACCCTTGTCTTGACCCAGCGGTCTGCCTTCTTTCCCAATTCTTGGGGAGAAATTAGACCTAGGTCTACCAAATGCTCATGTAACTTTTCATTAGTGCAATTACTTAAAATATGTTCTTTCATAAACAGATTGTAAAGTCCATTGAAATCATGCACATTGTGTCCAGTTAACCAACCATCCAGTGTTTTAACTGAGTAGTCTACGAAGTCAAACCAGGATTGATTTTGGGCTTTGTGAGCCCCCCTGAATCTAATTCTATATTCCTCAGTTGTGAGTCCAAATCCCTCAATCAGAGTTCTCTTCATGAGGTCATAAGACCCAGCATCTGCCCCAGAAAGGGTCAGGAGTCTGTCTCTGCAGTTACCAGAGATCAGTTCCCAAAGGAGTGCCCCCACGTGTGACTTCTTCACTTTTCTCACTTCACAAGTCCTCTCAAAGACTGTGAACCATTTTGGGATATCATCGCTCTTTTCATATTTAGGGACAATCCCTTTGGGGATATTAGGATCATAAGATTGCTCTTTATCCTTATTAAGTAAATTGCTGCCACCATTGATGGGTGCTAGGCCCATCTCTGCTCTCTCTCTGTAGAGCCAGCAACCTGGTCTCTAGATCCAGTCTTTTGGTCAACCTTGCTAAAAGGCTGTCCTCCTCATTGAGGCTGTCCTCAATGCCCTCAGTAGTGCCTGACCCACCTGTGTGGCATCTAGGTACTGAGAGGCTGATTCTTGGATTCAGGGCCATTGGGGCCCTTTTCTCCCTAAGTAGTGGGGGGAGTTGATCTACCTGGTCATCCCCACCCTCTTCTTCCTCATCTGACTGGTCTTCACCAGTTTCAGATGGGTGGTCCTTAGCATACCCAGCCAACAGCTCCTGGAGCTTTTGTTTGGTGGGATGGGACCCCATGGCTATGTTTTTAATTTTGCATAGGGACCTTACCTCTTTGAAAGACAAGTGAAGGTAAGGGGTGAGGTCAAACTCCTCACCCATGTCCTCTATGACATTGTGGTTATTTTCACTAACAGCTGGGTTCTTGTTTTGAGACATTGTTAAAAAAAACTTCTAACCCCTCTAACCCTAGCTACAGTGACTTTTTATTTTTCTAAAATTCTGCAGGGATTTAACCAAGGCCCAAGCAAGACATTTCGTAATTTTGCAAAAATGCCAATTTGAAAAATCAGAATTCTAAAGACAATTTAAGAGTTCTATCGTGTGATCAGGTGGTAACCAAGTAGTCCAACAAATGCAAAGTTGTATATCCCACCGTTGATCCACCAATGTAGGAAGCTGGCTCTGTATATATTATACCAAAGTGAGGTATAGTGTGCAAAGAGTCCAGTGGAACCCCAAAGGTAGGCAGAGGTAAAGTTACATAGCACCTCACTCTCTATTTGTGGTAGTGTGGTCGAGCAGTAAGGCAGTATCAGAGGACAGTGTTAAGCATTTGTTGTACACACTCAGTCAGCAAATGAATTCACACACTCAAAGATTGAACTTCAGACCAATTGTTTTTGTATAAAATATATTCTTTTAGTTATTTTATTTTCTAGAAACAAGCAAGCCTGGCACAGGTAAGCAACAAATACTTTACAGCAGTAATGCAGTTTGTAAACAGTTTGAATTGCAATTGCATATGCACTTTGTTTTGACGTACAGTAAGGTTGCAGAGAAATGCAATGCTTTGTAAATACAGTACATAGACTTGAATGGGCTTTTCAATAAAATACCAGGTAAGAAACTTTTTAGATTACTTTTCTTACACAGAGTAGTATGCCTGGGTACTACTCTGGGACATTTCCTGTAAACAGGTAAGTAAAAGCGTTTTAGTTAAACAGTACAATTTTAAAGAATTTCTTTAGGTTTTCAAACTCCACACTTAGAAATTTTTCCAAGAAAAACAGTCAATGTTATCCTATGGAGGAAAATAGTGTTATCGGTTTTGAGGTAAGTATTCGGTAGTGGGAGTTGAGGTTCTGGGGGTAGACTCAGGGGTCCCCCAGGGTCAGGGATGCACTCTTGTTACACCCTCAGCGGCACTAGGGCGGCCGGGGGCAGAGTGATGAGGCCCAATGTTATCCAATAGGGGGCCTCCGGTTGGTGGCTGCTGACGGGCAGGCCACTTGGTTGTGGGAGCAAAGCTCCTGGACTTTAGCTCAGGGCAAATGGGGAAACAAAGTAGCACCAAAGGTGCACCCTCAGTGGCACTAGGGAGGCCGGGTGCAGAGTGCTGTTTCGACGTCGGGCGCCCCGTTGTTTGCAATGGGGAACCTCCGGTTTGCAAAGGCACTGCAGGCTTGGGGATGAAGGTCTTCTGGGTGCGACCACCTCTTCGAGAGGTAAGTTGGGAAGTTGGGGGTTGGTTAGGCACCGTCGGTTTGGCCACCCAAGGCCGTGGGGCATGGGGTGCAGGGGTGCCTTTTAGGGTCGGATCTTCTTACCAGCTCCTGGTCACGGTTGAGGAGACCTTCCGGATTCAGGCTGCAGGCGTCGGCTGGAGGTTTGAGGCAGGTATGGGGTCACCGGATCTCAGGTCAGGATCGCCGGGGGGACCTCCTCGTGGTGTTTGCCCACTCAAACTCAGGCCGTGGATGGCGGGTGCAGAGTGGGGCGGATCTGGGGTGTCCGGCCGGAACCAGAGGTTGCAGATGAACAAATCCGGTCTTCACGGGAGACACAGTCTTTGAGGTTGAAGGCAGGCAGGTCCTCCGGGGTTTTCGAGGTTTCTGGCTGCAGGACACACCGGGATTTCGCAGGAGTAGGTTCGAGGTGGAGACAGGCCGGTAGGGCTGGGGCCAAGTCAGTGGGCGTCTTCCTCTTGTTAGCTTCTACACAGCTTTTCGGTCCTTCTTCTTCTTCTCTTGTAGTTTCTTTTTGTCTGCAGAAGCAAGGTTCAGGGTTGCCCCTAAATACTAGATTTAGGGGCGTTACAGGTAGGTAAAAAGGTTGGGACCAATGGGTCCCTTCCCTGGGGTGGGTACACCCCCTCTTATGCCACCCTCCAGTGGGAGGGGAGCATAAGCCTTTCCCTAGTTGGCTGAGTCCCCCCATCTGCAAGATGGCGGGGACTGAGAGTTGGGCTTCACTTCGCCTCCCCCACCTGAGGGGTGGAGTTGGCAGAGGTGGGCACACCTCTCTTCCTCACTTGTTTTTCCCGCCAGTTCTCCCGCCTAAAGTGGGGGTCAGAACCAGTGGGGACCAGTTGCTGAAAGCAGTAAGTGGCCTGGGGAGGCTCACAAAGGCGGCAAGCCTTTGAAGCTTCCCCTTCGTGAACCCTGCCCATCCTGGGGGAGTAGGCTTGGCACCTCGTCCCAGGATGTGCATTGTTTAGGCCCCAGAGAGCAGCAGGCTCTCGACCCAGGGGTCCAGAAACATGCCTGTTGGTGGCAGCTGAAAGCAGCCACTCAGCCTGGACACTCTTGGTAGGTTAATTTTCAGGGGGCATCTCTAAGATGCCCTCTGTGTGCATTTTACATTAAATCCCACATTGGCATCAGTGTGGGTTTATTTAGGCCTGGGCGGAAAACTACGCTACGCTCGCGTAGTTTGCGCAACTACGCGCTACGCAAATTGCACGTAGCAGAGTGCAAAAACACGTAGCATAACGTAGCGGGCATTTTTTGCTTGCTCGCGGTCCTCAACATCAAGTTGGCGACCGCGAGTGAGCAAAATGACATCCCGGCGAGACTTTTTCCTCGTTCGCGATCAGCAACATCAAGTTGCCGATCGCGAGCGTGGAAAATAAACCTCCCGGTGAGATTCCCAACGCGGGGAGGTCAGGTTTCTCATTGCGAGTGGTCGCGTATGCTCGCGACCGCTCGCGATGAGAAACTACCAGTCCGCGTTGAGAAAACTGCAGCTCGAGTACAAATCTACTCGAGCGGCAGAAAACGACTGCTTGCACTGTGCAAGATGCTGTTTGCAATGATTGCACAGTGCGGACAAGCATCCGGCACTGTGCAATCATTGCGAACAGCATTTCCTACCGCACTACGCAGTTCGCGTAGTGCTACGCGTAGCTCGCGAAGTGCACTTCGCGTAGCTACGAGTAGCGCTACTACGCGAACCACACCCAGGGTTAGGTTTATTGTGCTGAGAAGTTTGATACTGGAAGGAGGTTTCCCAGGTGATGGCAGCGGTGGTGGGTTTACAGGTCCCTGTCGAGGCGAGATGGCACCTGTTGAGTGTAACAGGGGAGATTGTTTTGCCTAAATACATAAAAATATGGCTGACACTGGCATCTGGGGTGGCCAAATGAAACATAGCGAGAGTATGGGGGGGCGGTAGAGCCGCCAAAAGTGGGGGTTTGGAAACGAGACCTGGACTGGGGTCAGCAGGCCGAAAATGTGGTCTACGAGCGTAGAGGATGTCCCAAAAAATGGGAGAAAATCTGGAACATGTGGGATAAGTATAGGAATTACTGAACACGGGTGGTTGGAACTTGTCAATCCAGGAGGGGGTACTGCGTGGGCACTGTGGATAGGAAGAGGGAAAGCTCAGCACTGTTATAATGTGTACTTTTATAGAAGTCATCATAACACCCTATTGTAATCTGTATTGTCAAACTATTGCAATGTGTCATACGTAACTGATTAATAAAAAGAATTAAAAAAAAAAAAATCCCTGCAAACAAAATGCTGTTGGTAAGAATGTGACTGGCTAAACAAGCTGTTGATGAAATGGAGCATATAGATTTATGTCTTCTATAATTTATCCCCCTGTGCTTTCACTGCATATCACTGTTTTATGTAGAATATCGTTGACAAAAATATTGAATTACGTAAATATTGTGTCTTAAATACCGTTTATAAAGATATCTTCCCATTTGGGTGTAGAATTTTTACTAAGACCGACAATGGGGCAATAATTTACTAAGCAGTATTTAGGACACAATACTTTAAAGCACATTAAAAAAAAATCTAATGAAACATGTCAGACAGAATTCCCCTGGGGCACAACACTTTGAGATACTGCGGCAATGCATCCAATGCTACTAGTGCACATTATACCATGGCTCCTGCTGCACAAGTTTGTGTTTGACTGTTGGTCGGTGTGTACTAATGCTTGTATGTTTGTTGGCCTTAAATCATGTGTGCATGTATATTGTTTGGAATTTAAGAAAATGAGTGTCCTTGAATGTGTAAGTTTGTCTATTGGTGGTAATATACAGAAAGCCGGCTTCCATTCATCGGCGATGAGAAAGCATTTGACAGCATGTACAGAGAGACCCTTTGGAAACTCCTCAGCCACTAAGGTGTGTCAGATAAACTTGTAAGGGTCATCAGGAACTCTTACGAGGGAATGACATGCAAGATATTACAAGGAGGACAAATCATGGAAACCTTCAAAGTGAGAACCGGATTCTGCCAGGGTTGTTTCCTCTCACCTTTTCTCTTCCTGTTGGCCATAGACTACCATCCAAAGCAAGGAGAAGAAATGGGCTCCAGTGGATACCATGGACACAGCTCTACGACCTGAACTTTAAAGATGACATGGCCCTACTTTCCCATACCTATCTGCAGATGCAAGAGAAGGCCCACAATGTGGCAGCCACAAGAGCACAACTTGGCCTCAAAAACAACAGGGGAAAAATCAAAATTCTGAAGGTTAGCATGGCCAGCACAACTGCAGTCACTCGTGCAGGTGATCCACTGGAAGAGGGTAAGGTCTCCACCTACCTGGGCTGTGTCATAGACAAGGAGGGCAGCACAGACACTGATGTCAAGGTAAGAATCGGCAAAGCAAGGTCTGCCTTCATTCAGCTAAAGAAGATCTGGAGCTCCAAGGACCTAACACTGCAAATCAAAAACAGTCTTTTTAACACCAACGTATAATCAGTCCTTCTGTACGGAGAAGAAACTTGGAGGACAACAGTGACCACCACCAACAAAGTCCAGACCTTCATGAACACCTGTCTGAGGAAAATTATCCAAATCTGCTGGCCAAACACCATCAGCAACAACGACCTATGGCAGCAGACGTTCCAAGTCCCTGCTTATTAAAGAAATCCTGAAAAGATTCTGCTGCTCGATAGGTCACACCCTCCGCAAGCCCACATCAGACACCACCAGGCAAGCCCTGACCTGGAACCCTCAAGGGAAAAGGATAAGAAGAAGGCCAAGAAACACCTGCACCGAGGCCTTGAGGCTCACTGCAAGGACTGGAGATGCGTTACACCAGGAGTCAGATTGAAAGAAAAACCCAGGACAGAGATGGCTGAGGAGTCCTGGTTGATGGCCTATTCCCAGGAGGGATAGCAGACATAAGTAAGTAAGTAAGGTAATTTGAGGTGTGCACTTGCACTCATTTTTGTGCACATCGACTTGTTGGCACAGAAAAAAGTGTACCCCTGCTCTGAGTGCACCAACTGTTATGATGTCTAAATCCCTGATGCTGATTTTTACTGTCATAGGCGAACATGGATCATGCATGTGCGCCATGACATAGACCTGTCTCACAGATTACAGTCTTTTTGACCAGGAGGGATGCCCAAAGCCCTACCCTTATGTGGTGAAATGCTACTGCCTTTACCAGGAGGTAAACAGCACAAGCATGTTGGTGGCAGCATACCGTGAAGTGATCAGCAGAAGTGAGCAGGTCCTTTTACCTGTGCCACTGGAGTGAGGCCTACAGGTTCACTCATTTACACTGACCGGGTCATTGACCATTTGCAGAGAAAAGTAGGCAACCCCTGTATGCCAGAGGAGGGCCACTGTGAAGAGAGCTCTGACCGTTGGTTCACCAATCAGGCCATTGCCCATGTGCAGACTGCAAGTCCGCAATCTCATATGTCAGGTGGGGTCACCATGAAGAATGCTGCCAGCCCGATCAGGCCATGGCCCATGTGCGGAGCTAAATCTGCAACCCCTGTCTGCCAAAGCATACTGGGCCTCCTTGAAGATTGCTGCTGTTCCAATCAGGCTGTAGCCCGTGTACAAAGTGGAGTGAGTAACCAAGTATGCCAAAGGGTGTTACTGGGGCAAGGCAAGGAGCGTGGTCTGGCGGAGACCATCATCATGTGGAGGAGACTGCCGTTGTAACCTGAGCGGGTCCAAGCCCTGTCTGAGGACTAGTAGTGTTGCAACCCCCCCAATCCCCTTCCAGTGGGGAGATATTTAGCAAGCATCAAAGGAGCATAGAGGACCCTCAGGCTGCTGCCTTAGCAGGACCAAGTGTGAGGAACTCAAGGACAACTGACTGCTGCACCTCCAGGACTGCATGTGAGGAACTTACTGGAAACAGCCACTGCACCTTTGGCACCCGGGAAGGGGACCCGCTCGGATGAACTCTGGTTGCTCCAATCCTGCTAGTGTGGGTAAGACTGTTTTACAGAATAGATGGCCCCATGAGGAACTTGCCTGCCATTTAGCATTTCAGTGCAGGTACACATTTGACTTTAATAAAGAGTTCAAGTGGAATTCCTAAGACTTGGTCTACTAGTGGTCCTTAGTCTGAATGGGGAATAACTACCACCGCTAGCGAGAGGGGAGTGGGACTCAGGGATCCACCTATAACACACTAGATTCCTGACCTCAGGGGACTGTATCTATTGTTTGTTAATGTTGTATTATATTCTGTGCTTGTATATGAATACTCCTTTCTCATAAAAGCAAGTATTTGACTGGACAATCACATATTGCTGTTGCTGAACATATTTTGAGTTATGAGCCTGTGTTCACCCCCCTGTGTCTTCCTCCACCCAAGAAGCCTTAAACTGCTCAACTCGTGCTACCACTGAGAGTCAAGTGCTGAAGAGGTACCTGACCCAGTTGCTCAGGATCCATACTAGGTTGGCATAGTAGGACAAGAGGAGTAAAAGGCCTCAACCCCCACAGTTGGGCCCAGTAGCGCTTGCTTGCCCCATGGCCCTCTGAATGGGGTTCTGACTAGGGGTGGAAGGAACTTGTGGAGTTTCACTCTGCAGAATTCTGTGGAGTTACCTAAAAACTCATGAGATTCCGCGGAGTTCCAAACTGGCAGAGTCCGGTATGTAGTGCCGCTCGCGCTGATATTTAGCACCAGGCGCTTGTCCCGGGATGTAAAATCAGAGCGAACAGCACCACTCAGTGCGACAGGGAGCGCTGCTTCTTTCTGCAGCTTGAGTAGATTGTCTACTCAAGCGGAATCTTTCTCAACGTGAGCGCCAGCTTTCTTAGCATGAGTGGTAGTGACCTGCTGTGACCGCCCGCATTGAGAAATCTCACCGGATAACTAACGCTCAGTTTACTCACTCGCTCTCGGCAACTTAACATTGGCGAGCCACACGTGAGAAAAAACCGGGGCAGTTAGCGAAGTTTTTCTGAAAATCCGCGGTTGACCAAACTCCGCCAGCGGAGCAGAGTTTAAAGCCCACCTGTAGTTCTGACACACTTATTTTTTATCATGAAGACCTTGGCCCAAAGCAAGAGAGAGAAAGGCAGAAAAGAGAGAAAGAATGAAGAAGAGAAAAGTTCAAAAACAGTGGCAAAGAAAGAAAGCAGGAATGAAAAACCCTGAAAGAGGCAGGCTGTGTGGGGTAGTGGAAGAAACAGGTATGAAGTATAATTAGGTCTAAGCAACTCTGGTATTTGGTGACCCTCGCACTTGACAGCATGGATAGAGGACTTCTAAGAAACACTTTTGGACTCTGCACTTTTTTCTTCAAATTGACCACTGGCTTTCTGGCAGGGTATTCGAGAGGTGAGGGCTTCAGTAAAGCAGAACAATGCATGGTAGGTAGGATACTTCAGCACAAAGATGATACAAGGGAAGTGAATTGGTATTTCCACATATCGAGAAGGAATGTTCACAAAGGAACCATGCTTCGGTAAGTGGTAGAAACACCAACATTACAGGAAAATGAATAGCAGCATTTGAGCTTGTGGTAGATTTAGGGGAGTCAATTAAGGGATAAATGAAAATATTTTCTTTTTTCTGTGTCCCCAAGGCTTAATCAATGTGGAATAAGGGAACAACAATATGTCCAGTTCACAATCGCCTCAAGCGGTACATAAAAAAAGAGGCATGTGTGGACGCAGAGACAAATGCCAAAACAGAATGTAGCAGAACAGATGCTCTAAAGATACACATCACTCTCTCAGGACTGGATTTTTGTAGAAATGAGCAGTGTCATAAATAAATAAAAACACCTTGCTTGAAGGAGAGTTTAACTTGGAGAAGGAACATGGACATAATGAAAGTTACCTTGAAGCAAAAATTGAATGAGATGCACTGGCAAACATCCAAGCTGTATCAGAACTAATGGAGAAAGAAAAGAAGATTAGCACATTGATTGAGATAACAGTGATATGTACTCGGACTGATCGAAGGTGTCCCCACCAGAGGTGAAGGAGATGACATAAAATATTCAGCTTCCACCTGGATGCCAGAATTACTAGAGGTGTGCATAAAGAGGATCTCCTATACATGTATTTTTATTTACTTATTTATAAGCATTTATAGAGCTCAGTCTTTGCCCCAAAGGAGTTTAGAGTGCTGAACAACATGAAGGAGAATACATTGGATAATATAGAGTGCAGGTAATCTTAGAAGAAAGAGAAATACATTTTCTTTAAACATAGGCCTGGTTGGAGTTTAAATTATGCCGGAGTCATTTCGGTAATTCCGCTTTATTCCTTGACTTGGAATTACCGATAACGCGATTACGACTGCTCATGTAGAGTAATTTGGGGGTACAAATCTGACCATGAGAGGACATCTAGCGAGTGTGAGTGGCTGCTAGCGCTGCTTTTTTTGTTCTGTTGCATTTAGCGCTATATTCTTAGTGCAAAATGCATCCTACCATCCATTTTGGATACAGCGGTACATTTTGCGCTAAGAAATTAGCACAACATGCTGGGAGTAAGTTGAAGAAAATCCTACTCCAAGTGCACATTTAGCATACCCAAGCATCTGCTTGCACTCGCTATTCGTGTTTTGTTGCATTGAGTGTTATTTCTTAAAGCAAAATGCATCCTTGCGTCCATTTGGAACACGAGGGGGCGTTTTTACGCTAAGAAAATAGTGCTAAATGCAACAAAACACGAATAGCGAGTGCAAGCAGAGGCTTGGGCATGCTAAATGTGCACTTCGAGTAGGATTTTCTTCAACTTACTCCCAGCATGTTGTGGTAATTCTGCCTAATTTTGTAGAATTTTTTAATAATTCTGAGTAATTACGCTACACGGAATTATGCAAATTACACCCACCCCTAGTTTTAACATTGCTTGTAAGGCCAACAAATATAGAGAGCTACTCATTGGTCCTGCAACGAAGACAATGAACAGTGTAAACAAAAAAGACAAGGTTATATTAGGAGAAATGTTTGGGGAGGGATAATTTCTCCTAAAGGACACTTTCTTTTATGTTTAAACATTTTCTGAAAAGCCTAATTTCAGTCGGGGAAAAAATATATCAATAGATGTGGGAGGTACAAGGTAACTATTTGATGAATACACATTTGGGTATTGTAGATTGTGTTATTAGCTGTGAAGGATGTGAGTCCTTCCCAAGTAATAGGTCAGCAATTGTCTTATTACTGGAAACCAAGTATCCCAGTGTAGCACTTGATTCTCTGAGGGTAGCGAAGCAGAGCAGTCCAAGGCCTACCAGGGGAGGTGTTATGGCTAGCAATCCCAATTTGCAGGCATGCAACAACACTCAATAAATGAATGCCCAGTCAGTGTATTTTCTTTTAAAAACGAAAAAGCATCTTTATTAAACACACACTGCTAAATACTACACATTAACCCCATCCATGCTGAGCCGTCCTCGCACCCACCCACGGGGGAAGCGCTAGTGCTTTCTGCGAGGGCCGCCCTTGAACGTGCCCCCATCAGTGATGGCAGCGGAAGCAATTCCGCTGCCACCACCAACCCCCCCTCTCGATGATCGGATGACATTTGCACACACAAGGCACCCCAACATCATCAAATGCAGCCGGGAATGCGCTGGAAGCTATTTACTTCCAGCGCATCAGGAGAACGGAACTCCCTAAGATGAGTTCTTCTACTGGGAGTGGGGGGTTCAAAAAACAGATATGGGGGAAAGAAAAGAGTTTTTCATTTTCCTTTGTGCCCGTTTGGAGTGGATTCCTGTTCCACGATTCTAGGGTGGGGTCGCGATCGTGAAGCAGGAATCTCATCCACTGGACCACAGGGATTGGTTTCTGCTTTTTTGGGACCGACCCTTTGGGCAAGGGTCACTCTCCTGGGGAGGCAATATTTTGTATCTGTGTTTCGCCCCTCCCCCCTGGGCTAGTTTGGCCCAGGGGGGAGGGGCGCCCCCAGCGCCTTGAGACCCGTAAGGGTGAGTAGTTCGCGCTTTACAAATACGGATTTTGTCGGCCGATCTGTGCTCCTGGGGAGGTTGAAACCCACTAAACACCAGGGATTTTATGTAATGAAATTGTAGGTAGGGATGCCTTGGGCAAGGGTCGCATTCCTTGGGGGATAATGTATTTTTATATTTCGCCCCCCTGGAGGGCAGATTGACTGTCTTTAGGCCGATCTGCCCTCTTGGGGGTTGTAGAAGCCCACCAGACATTGGGAATACATTTTTGAAGGGAAGCGAAACCTTTGGGGGGGTCATATATTTTTTGTATTCCCCTCCCCCTCCCCCCCCCGAAGCCCACTAGACTCCAGGGAGGTGTTTGGAGGGGGAGCGACCCCTTGGGTAAGGGTCACTCATCTTGGGGGCTTTATGTTTGGTTTTTTGAGTGGTTGGGCCTCAGGGTGGGTGGTAAAAATTGAGCCACCTGGGAATAAGGTTAGGTGGTGGGGGATCTGCTTCTGGGGTAAGGTTTACTTCCATCTGGTGGTGTCTTTTTTCACCTTTGTCACGCCTCCTTTTGGGCTAATATCAGTGTCTTGATTGATATTTTGTTATCATTTTTATTTGTGTTGTAATTTTATTTTATTTTTTATTGTAGAGCCAATCATTTCCTTTGTCTTGTGGGTGAATCCTGTTTGCAGGTGCAGATTTGGAAGTTCTGTAGTTTGTGGAGTTATGGTTAGTAAGCAACTCATTTTGTAATCGTTTCTCACAACAAAATTTTATTGTCAACAACCAAGATATGCCTGTCAAGGCCAGGTGCCAAGACAGTACAATATACATAAAAGCCATAGTGATGTCGACATTTTGCCGCCAATTAGACAAAGAAGGATAATATGCAAATAAACATATCATATTAACAATCAACTGAAGTGTCATAAATCCAATATATAATACAGTACATGTCAAGTCATCCCCAGATTGAAAAGTAAAGCCACTAATCCCGTATTCATCCCACACCGTGTCAGTTGTGTCCATTGCTAATCTATCGAGCGAGCTGGGATAGGTTCCAAATAAATCCCCGATAATCTGCCCACCTCTTCCAGATCTTAGGATGTGTCTGGAGGCATCCCCTCGCAGCAAATATTAGTATCTCCAAATCTATACAGAAATCAAGGCCCTTCTTCCAAGCCCCAAGGGAGGGAGGGGAGGTGTCTCTCCAGGCCTTCGCAATGTCTCGCTTCGCAAGTGTAAGTCCCAATAATAGTAGGTGACGTTTATATACATTGCCCCGATGTCATCAGTTATATGAAGGAGAGTTAATCTAGGTGAATAAGGGATGTCCCACCCCAGAACCTGCGACATACATACAATGACCCAGCGCCAGAACTCTGAGAGTGAGGTGCATTGCCATACAGTATGTATGAGTGTTCCCTTGGCTGCACAGCATCGTAAGTAGAGTGGAGATGTAATGAGCCCTGCCCGCCAGAGCTTATATCTAGTATAATAGACCCTATGGAGGTACTTGAATTGTATGTACTGTAATCGAGTTGCTATGGCGGCACCTTGTGGGGATTCTAGCGCCTCAGTCCAGTCCTCGTCATCCAAGGGGCCCAGGTCTGCCTGCCAGGCCTCCTGTGTTTTGTACAGTGTAGTAGGGCTATTCGTGATTAGTGTGCGATATATTTTGGTAATCTTATGTTCCCCAAGTTCGTCCATAAACACTTTGGCCTCAATAGGGCTAAAGTCTGGTATGGTCTCCTGGAGTGTGAGATATGGAGAGAAAGCGGGGCGGAATTGAAGATATTTGTAAAATTGCGATCAAGGCATCGCGTATTCTTGTTGTAGTTCCTGAAAGGACTTCAGGGTCTGGCCATGAAGAACTTCGCCTACAGTAGAAATTCCTATAGCCTCCCACCCAGAGAAGCCTGGCAATCCGGCAAGCTGTGGTAAGAGGCCATTGTACCAGAGGGGAGCCTCTTTTGTTATTCTGCCCCACCGTCCCAGCTGGCGAAGTGTGCATCTCCATAGTTGAAAAATTGTGGCGGTCACCGGTGGTAACGCTTTTAGGGTCAGGCCTGCATAAAGGATTGTATGTAGGGGCATGTTGCTCATCAGCCAACGTTCAACTGCATATGCAGGGTCAGACCTATCCCCGTACCACCAATCGTTTAGTATGAGGAGGTGCAAGGCCGCGTAGTATGCCTGAACGTCTGGCGTTGCTAATCCACCACAATAGGTTGATTGAAAACATGTCCTCAATGCCACTCGGGCTGAGCCCCCCCCCCCCGAGAAAATGTCGAAGAGTGGCATTTAGTTGCGTTAACCAACTAGGTGGTATCAAATATGGGTGATTCTGGAGTTGATACAATAAGCGGGGCAGGGAGACCATCTTAAAGATGGCGGATCTGCCGAATAAAGAAAGCGGTAGGTGTGACCAAGAATCAGTCTGTTCTTTAATTTGCATCCATAGTGGGGCCAAGTTTCTTTCCCAGGACAGGGACTGCTAGGTGGCCCAAAAAAAAAACAAGTATTTAAAGCCATCGCGCACCACCATCACCTCGTTCGACCACGGGCCCAGAGGACCTGCACCGCACATGGGCCACAGGTAAGACTTACGGGGGTTCATATAAATCCCAGATGTTTCGCCAAAAACCTGCATGATCCTACGCAGCCTGGTTCCCGACCGGTCTGGCCGCGCAAGGAAAAATAATATGTCGTCTGCATAGAGAGCTGTGCGGTCGGAAGTCTCCCCAGACCACTCAAACCCACGAATTTCTGTGTCCACCCGCACCCAGGCTGCGAGAGGTTCCATAGCGAGCGCAAAGAGGTATGGAGAGAGGGGACAGCCCTGACGGGTACCCCGCCCTATAGGAAAGGTTTGTGAGAAAGTGTCCGCTACACGAACGGAGGCAGTAACATCCATATAGAGAAGTTGAATATATTTGAGGAGACGGGGCCAAAGTTGAGGCGACTCAGAAGCGCAAAGAGGTATGTCCAGCTGAGAGAATCAAACGCCCTGTCTATATCAGCGAGCAAAAGTGCAGCCGGGTCACCCAGATGGTCCACCTATGCAATGGCGTTGTGCGCACGTCGGATGTTGTGTCGTGTGGCGCGGCCAGGCATGAAACCCGCCTGATCTGAATGAACTAGGTCTGAGATATATGGTACTATGCGATTGGCTATAATCTTGGCGAGGAGCTTAGCCTCAATGTTGAGGAGTGATATCGGGCGGTACGAGGAATGATGTTAGGGGGTCGACCCGGTTTAAGAACACCACTATCTCAGCATGTCGCCAATCTGTTGGGAGACACTGTTCGTCTAACGCGGCATGGAGTGCAGCTAGGTAAGGGGTGGTGAGTATGGATTGATATTTCTCATGGAATTCACACGGAGAGCCGTTTGGACCGGGCACCCTACCCGGACGCATCCCTGATAATGCCAGCTGTTATTGGGGCATCTAATTCTTCCCTTGCAGAATCTGTGAGGGCACGCGGAGGCATGTCGTCTATAAACTTGTAGACTAGATGTGATGGAATAGTCTCCTGGGGGGCATATAGCTCTTTATAGTAATCTGCAAAGCTTGCTGCAATTTGTAGGGGATCTGTGAGAACCTTCCCAGCAGGGTCACAAAGACTCAGGATGATCAGGGGGCAGAGAGCCCTTTGACAAAGACGATGCAGTAAAGCACTGGATTTGTCGCCCCACTGGTATATCCTGCTGCAGGGAGCTAGCCAGGCCACCCGAGCCTCGTCCATAAGCTCACTGGCATAGATCTGCTGAGTGTGGAGCAATTGTCTATGCGCACCGTGTCCATTAACCTCCCTACCCCTGTGCTCTGCGACCAGCATCTGGGCTTCCAGCTGTATTAGTTTTTCCCGGCGCTGTCTACTCTGCGTCGTGCAATATGCGATTCCACCACCCGAAGTGTGGGCTTCATGGCTTCCCACAAAACTGCAGGCGATTCAACCGACCCGGTGTTGTGGGAGAAGTATTCTGTGATGGCATTATGTATATGTGACCTATATTTTTCGTCCTGTAGAAGCCAAGGAGATAGGCGCCAGCAGAATGGGGGGCGTTTAGGGTCCAGTCTCAGGCCCAGCTGCAGTGGGGAGTGATCTGAGAGGCCCCGGGATAGTATCTCGGCTGAGTCAAGTCTATGTATATGTGCAGCTGACATGAAAATGTAATGTATGTGGGAGAAGGACCCGTAGGCGCTAGAAAAATAGGTGTAGCCTAGATCAGTGGGGGTGCAGTCGTCGCCAAGTATCTACCCAATCCAGCCCTTGCACCATGGACCCCAGCCTGGACTCACGCGGCTCCACAGTTCTGCACAAGCTGCGCCATCTATCTATAAAGGGACATATAGTGTCGTTCCAATCCCCCCAACTAAGATCAGTCCCGGGGGAATTTCTACCCAGAGCCTCATCAGGCATTCCATTAGGTTCCATGTAAGAGGCGGAGGGGCATACACACAACCCAGAACGAGCGACTGGCCATACATTGTGCCAGTAGCAATGACATATCTGCCTTAGGGATCAGTTTTATCGTGTAGGAAGATGATTCTGCGGTGAATCAGTATCGCTACCCCCCGCGAACCTCTAGCGAATCCGGAGTGAAAGGCTTGTACATATCCAAATCATGTTAGGCATGGAGTCCTATTCCCCAGTAAGTGTGTTTCTTGCAACAGTAGGATATCCGCTCCATAGCGTTTGGCATGGCGTAGGACAACCCCTCTTTTAACCTTATCCAGCAAACCTCGGACATTCCACCTAACAACACGGAGGCGTCTTTCCTCTAATCTAGGCATGACGGGACTGACAGTGATGCGTGTAAGCGGGGGACCATATGTGATACTCACAGACTGTGACATGGCATCAAGATTTGTATATGTATGACACTTAAAAACAAGGAACAATAACTTTCCCCAACACCCCCTCCCTCCCACCCCAATACCTCATAAGTGTTGAAGCATCTGTTGCGGCATGAGGGCAGTCCCAATCCCAACGGGGGTCCGGAGCAGCCCTCAGCCAATCGATCCCTATGTGGCTTCCCTTAGACAGAAAGATGTCTCCAAAGTCCAAGGGAAAGCATTAAGAAATGTAGCCCATAACATTGTGCCATCGACAGTGTGTAGAAAAATGTTAATTACGAGAATTGACTAGGTGAAATGTCCTTCATACGGTATCTTCTGTGGATCGGACATGAGATTTGCTGCGAGATTTAGAGCATTTCTTGGATGTCGATCTTCGGCGCTGCTCCCCCGAGACCCGAGGCGACCCACGGCCCGGGCCCCCAGATGAAGAGTCAGAATCGATTCTAGGCGGAGTATGCGGTCTGAGCCTGACATTCTCGTCAGGGTAGTCAAAGAAGTTGTCTGCGCTTTGTAGGAGACTCGTAGCCTGGCCGGGAACAGTAGAGAATATTGAATTTTGAGATGTCGCAATTTTGCTTTAGCCCCAGCAAAGGATTGTGGGCGTTGTTGGACCAGCCTAGTATAATCCGGGAATATCATGATCTTATGTGAGGAAAAGTGGAGGGAATCCTTAAGTCTAGCCTGTTGAAGGATGACATCTCTGTCCTTAAAATTTAAGAATCGAGCAATCAGAGGCCTAGGATGGGCGCCGGGCGGCGGCTTCTGCAGCAGGGCTCGATGCGCGCGCTCAACGACAAAGCAAGGGGACAAGAGATCAGAGGGAAGCCAGTCTGCCAGCCATTTAATGAGAAAGTCAGCCGAGTCACCGCCCTCGCAACCCTCGGGAAACCCCACAAAGCGAAAGTTATTCCTGTGGGCGCACCCCTCTGCATCCTCAGCTCACGTTGCCAGGCCCTTTGCAATGGATTCCAGGGCGGAAACCTTCTTCTGAAGCGTCGTGACAGAGTCTTCCACCGTCGATACCCTGGATTCGGCCTCAGTTATGCACCGTACTGCATTGCGAAGATCCTGCCTGAGGAGCATGACATCGGATCCGACCGCACCGATTTTGGCCTCCAGCGTGTCTCTGGATTGTGTTATGGCGGCTAATATGGTGGCATTGTCTGGCATGGGTAGCGGCGGGCTGTTTGTAGTTGGAGCTGGAGCAGCAGCACCAACATATTTGTCCATCGTGCTCTGCCGTGGCGTCGCACCGGCGTTTTTGTCTTTGGTCATGATGCAGGAATATGGCATTCGAGGTGGGCTCACCAGGTATTAAGATCAATGAGTGTGGTAGAACCAGTTGAAAATGGTAAGAGAGTCACTGAGGACCCAGGAGGGCCCACCCGGGGTCCACCGCAGTGAGAGGTGGTGGGAGGTCTAAGCAGACCGCTGGCAGCGACCTCACTGACTAGTCACTGACTTCAGGCACTAGGCATAGAGTCCACATATGATATATGAGAGTCGCGAAGGCAGCAACCACAACACCAGGCCAAGTGCTCAAGTTCCGCCAGCCTCCGCTCAGAAAGTTCTACCACCAACCTCCGATACAGGGCATGAGTCATACACATCCAGGCAAGGAGTGAGGAGAGGTGCCGCCCTCCCGTGACAACTGAATCACCAGAGCTGCCCAGTTAATGGAGCACATATGTCAGTAGCACAGCCCTTCCTCACGGCCGGATCCACACAGTCTTTGCCACCCAGGGGCCAGTAGGCACATCAATGAAGGCCCAGGAGCGGGGAACACAGTCAAAAGGCCACCATAAAATGTAGTTCCCCAGGGTTCAGGGCATCAGCGGGGGCTACCGCAAGGATCGATGCCAACCACGGCCGCGACCGTGTCTCCACGGCGGCTGCCGGTAGTCAGATGGTGCTGTATGAGCCGTCAGGCAGCGGAGCAGCCCGCTCCCACGCCGCACCAGGCCGCACAGAACAGGTACAGGCACGCCGCAGCCTGATACGACCGCCGAGTCTCACTGGGCCACTCGCAGCAAGCGCTGTCCCACAGCTACTGACGCCCCACCTCTGACGGGTAGCAATATGGCGCAGCAGCCTCCTCAGCGCTCCGGGGACATGCCGCAGCTCCTCGGCCCCGCCCCTAACGCAAGGGCGAGGATCACCAGGCCGCATCAGCACCAGGTCGCTTCAACGGCTGGGTGGACGAGTCCGACATGGCTCATATGCGGCTGACAGGTACAGAAACCATCCACCTAGGATGTGTACCATATGAAGGGCCAAAACGGCAGGATTTTCAGGCAGATTAATGAGGGGCTTCGGGAGCTCCCTTACAGCTCGTTCGCCATGCTGGACCGCTAGCATTTGGTAATCTTTTCAACTAATGTGTATCCTTGGCCTGTTTTGTATACATTTTTTTGACTGCTGTACTAATGTTTGAATCTTTAGCTTTTTGTGTGATTGTCTTTCAAAGTAACGTAGTGATCTGTGCTCGTTCTTTACTGCCTTGTCATATATGTAATGTTTTTTTTCCCCTTTCTGGACTGGCGCTTGGCTGGAAGTGTGCATTGACTTGCATTTGTCTGAGTGTGTGTGTGGCTGGTGCTGTGTGTGGACTGGCGATTGGCTGGCAGTTTGTGTAGACTGGCGCTTGGCTGGCGGTATGCATGGACTGGTGCTTGCCTGGTGGTGTGCATGGACTGGAGGTGTGTTGGTGGCTGTTAGCCAGTATGTGTATTGAGTTGCTTGAGGTGTGTTTGTCAGTTGTCTGATGTTTGGATGCTTGGTGGCGTTATTGTTGTGTTAGCCCTCTTGGTGTATGAGAGTGATGAGCCCTTAAATGGCGCTGTTTGTAAATGCAAGCATTGTATTGTGTTGAGCCCACAGTGTGAATGCTTTTCTGTGTTTAACGCATGAAAGGTATGTGAATGAACTGTAAAGTGGTTGGTGCCTTGCTGTGGCTTTACCGCTCACAAGCTGTAAGTCAGTGGTTTTTTGATCTAATGTTGAAATTCTTAACAATGTCTTTTGTGGATTTTATTTTGCAAAGTCATTGGCAAATAGCACTTTTTTATGAACCAATATTTACTTAACCTTGTGCCAAATCCAACCAGTATGCCTGTTATTGACTAGTGGGTGGGTGTGCAATAATATTTTGGTGTTTTTTTTATCTTTTGACCATCAGTGCATACTCTCTCTGTAGTGAACACCTTCTGCCCTCACATCTTTTTAGAAACTGGTTACAAAGGGAATAATATGTGGTATGTTTGTGGGAATCCCACAAGGTTTACTTATCCAGAAGCCCTTATAAATTTGATTCATTGACAAAACATAATTTTTTCCTCACATTTCTGTGTGGGAATCATCAGGCCAGCACAAATTTCCTACCACCCAGTGCTCCTCCAAGTCTCTCGATAAAAATGCTTCTTGACTTGTGTGGGTGCTCAAAGCAGAGTCAGCCTAAAAACGTCTAAAATGAAAAACTGAGGGGGAACCAAAGTGGGTCCAAAAGGGAAATCACTGTACGTTTCGGGCCCTTCTCTGTCGCAGGCACTTGGCCCACCCACACAAGTGAGGTAGCATTTTTATCGGGAGACCTGGGGAACGATGGGTGGTAGGACATTTATTGCTAGCCCAGTGATCCCACAACTTTCCCACACAGAAATGTGAGGAAAATGTGTCTTTTTTGCACAATTTGAGGTTTGCAGGGGATTCTGGGTAAGAAATCTTTAGGGGATCCATGTAAGCCTCACCTCCTTGGACTCCCCTGGGCTTCTAGTTTACAGAAATGTTTGAGTTTGGTAGGTTTCCCAAGATGGCCGCTGAGTCCAGGGCCGAAAACACAGGTGCCCCCTCGCAAAAACAGGTCGCTTTCTGATAGATAATTTTGATGTCTCCACAATATGTTTTGGGCCCTTCCATGTCGTGGGCATTTGGCCTACCCACAGAGGTGAGGTAGAATTTGTATCAGGAGACCTAGGGGACCAGGTCGTTTTGTAATATATAATTTTGATGTCTCCACAATATGTTTTAGGCCCTTCTATGTTGCGGGCACTTGGCCCACCCAGGGAGGTGAAGTAGAATTTGTATTGGGAGACCTGGGGGAATGCTGGGTGATGGGAAATTTGTGGCTGCCTGCAGATTCCAGGACTTTCCTCACAGAAATGCAAGCGAATGTGTTTTTTAGGCAAAGTTTGAGCTTTGCAGGGGAATCTGGGTAAAAAAACATGATGAGAGCCATGCAAGCTACCCCACCCTGGACTCCCCCGGGAGTCTAGTTTTCAAAAATGTGCTGGTTTGGTAGGTTTTTCTAGGTGCCGGCTGAGCTGAGGCCAAAAATCTACAGCTACCCACATTGCAAAAACACATTGTTTTTCAGTGGAGAAAAAAGATGTGTCTATGTTGCGTTTGGCATCCGATCGTGTCGTGGGCACACCAGTGAGGCACTGTTTTTCTCAGAAGACTTTGGGGAATGCTGGGTGGTAGGAAGTTTGTGGTTGCCTGCAAATTCTAGGACTTTTCCTCACAGAAATGCAAGGAAAATTTGTTTTTTTAGGCAAAGATCGAGATTTGCAGCGGATTCTGTGTAAAAAAACCTGGTGAGAGCCATGCAAGTTACCCCACCCTGGACTTCCCGGGTTTCTACATTTCAAAAATGTGCTGGTTTGGTAGGGTTTTTCTAGGTGCCAGCTGAACTGGGGCCCAAAATCCACAGCTACCCACCTTGCAAAAAACATCAGTTTTCAGTGGAAAAACACGGTGTCTGCGTTGCATTTGACGCTATTTCGTGTCACAGGCACTTTGCCTACCTACACAAGAGAGGCACTGTTTTTCTTGGAAGCCTTCGGGGAACACTGGGTGGTAGGAAATTTGTGGCTGCCTGAAGATTTCAGGACTTTTCCTCACAGAAATGCAAGGAAAATGTTTTTTAGGCAAAGTTTGAGATTTGCAACAGATTCTCAGTAAAAAACCCTGGTGAGAGCCACAAAGTCACCCCACCCTGGACTCCCAAGGGTGTCTAGTTTTTAAAAATGTTACAGTCTGGTAGGTTTCCCTACGTGCCGGCTGAGCTCGGGCCCAAAATCCACAGCTATCCACCTTGTAAAAAACATGCATTCTGCTGGGTGTAATAAGATGTCTCCTAGGTCACGCTTTGGGGTGTTTTGTGTTGCAGGCGCAAGTCCCAGCCATACAACTGGGGTACTATTTTCATCTGGAGACATGTGGAAATACATAATAGTAGAACATTTGTTATTGCCATTGAATATCCCTAAGTTTGAGCCTTTCAAATGTAAGCAAGTGTGTAACACTCAAGACATTTTACAAAATGCCCTCTGAAACACATGCCTGTAAGGGTGCCCATAAATTCAGAGATGTACAAACAACCATTACTCAGTATCTGGTGTACATTTCAGAAATACAGAGTTTCCCTCATATCCTTTTTCCACTCTTTATAATTTACCATATGAATTACTGTATACTCTGTACACAATGAAAAACCATTGTAAGGTGGAGCTCGGTTATTGCCTCTGGGTACCTAGGGTTCTTTGAGAACCTAAAAGCCCTATATATCCCCGCAACCAGAAGGGTCCAGCGGACATAATGATATATTGCTTTCGAAAATCTGCCATAGTATGAAGAAGTTACAGATGAACTCGTAGACACAAATGGCTGCTTTCTTTTTCAACTCAATTTCAATATTTATTTAATTCAACAGTTTTATAGGGAAACCTTGAAGGACCTACACAAATGACCCCTTGTTGAATTCAGAATTTTGTCTACTTTTCAGGGATAACTTTCAGGGATCCACCATTGGTTTTACAACCGGTTCCACCACTAACTGGAAGGAGAAGATGGTGACTTTAGCACTGCAGACCCTTCCATGATGCCATTTGCAGGGAAAAAACAGACGCTTCTTCTGCATCAATTTTTCCAGTTTTTACCCAACAACTCAAGATTTAGCTGTATTTTGGCTAATTTCTCTGTCCCCTCCAGGGGAATCCAGGAACCCTGGGTACCTTTAGAATCCTCAGGATGCTGGAGAAAAAGGACACAAATTTGGTATGATACCTTATGTGGACAAAAAGTTATGGAGGCCCTACACCAAATAGTAAAAAAATGGCCGAGCACTGGGGGTGGGGGGGGGGGGGGGAGGCCTAGCAGCGAAGTGGTTAAATTACAGATAATCACATAAGATAGATAACACTACCCTTGGTGACACCCTCATATCACATTACACCCCTTGTGTGTCTTGATCCCCATAATCACATCTCCAAACTTCACCAGGTGAAATGTTACCATATAAGGAGGCGTTACTTTAAAGGCTAACCTAGTAGCTTTGTCAGGGTGTCACCATAATAATAAAGTCAAACACATGCCATGTTTAACCCTCATAACACCAGTGAAAACAGTTCTACTATCTATAAGCGTGTATTGTAATAGCAACATATCTTTGTTTAATCACCATGTTTTCAATAAATCATTTGAATTGAAAACATGTTTGCCAGAGTCTTTCTTTCCTGTTTCCATGCCATACAAAACTGCCCTAAGGCCACCCACAAGGAGGACCACATTCCACATCTGAAAACAAAAGCTCCAGCTCTGGGAAGCCTTTAAATAAAACATACCTCTCCTCAGGTAAAGCTCGTAAGGCCCCTCAAAATTTAGGTTTAATTGTTAAAACACATTAGTGGGCTGCTGCACATTATGCAGCACCCCCCCACAACACCTGAACACAATAGTGATGATGCTCCTACCCCTCCTTGAGACACCACAAGCAAAGCAAATATGTCCACATGGAGCATTATCGGGTATTCCTCTGCCCACTTTATTTCGCTTTTTTAGGGATTTTCCAGTCTCACCCCAGACACATACACCTGCAGGGGTGGTTGGGGGACGGAGAGCTCCTGCAGCCCCGAGGGCCGGAGCACAGGAGCCGGAGTCCTCTGTGCTCGGCCCGTGCAATCTCTAGTGGATGGGAGCATTACATATTGTTCCTCCCGCCACAAAGCAGAAGGTTCAGAGATCACCCCGCAGGTCATCAGTCTCCTTCTGTGTCCCAGGGGTGGGGTCTCAGGAACCTGTTCCCTTTGCACACTGGCCCTCTTCTTTTCTTTCCGTGGGACCCTGGGAGCGTAAAGTTGTACAGGGAGGTGGTCCCACACACGCATCCTCCCCAAGAGGGCTAATTTTAATATAGAAAATCCACATTGTACTGGCCCACCAAAGCAGTTTTTAAAATGGGCACGGCAGAGCCACACACATTTGCATTTATTGTTATAAGATCAAATCTTTGAGACGGTATAAATCTGGCCATGTGGGCCAATTTTCCTCATCTTTGGCTCACTCTGCTTCTGTTGGCTAGGCCTAGCCACCAGGATCATATTCATCAGGCCTCTTGGCCCCTAAATGGGATATTCCAGCTCCCTGTGCCAGTCTTTTCCTCTGTCTGGCTCCTGGATTTCCTCTCCTGCTAGTGGGGGTATCCTATGCTGCCCCTCCATGACCAGCCAGCAGAACACCCGCCTGGCCTCCTGAATCCAGATCCTTTCACCCAACAGTTCTTCAGGGTGCACATGGGGGCAGTGCCAAGTCCTGGGGATCGTCTGGAGTCAAAATCTTTAGTTCACCTTTAGAGAGCATCAGGCTGATTCTCTTTCCATCCGAACATCCTTTCCACCATCATCAGATCGCATGTGCAGGGTCTTCTCAACTGTTTCTCCTTTGTGTAGTGATTTTTAAGTGGGGGTGGAAAGTTTTAGGGGCCAGGCACCCCTGGATAATCATAGAATGCCACATAATACCCACCCTTGCCCCAACCCTCCTGACACCATTCTGGGATAATCCAGTATAGCGATTTCAAGTTTTCTCTGGAAACAGCTCCTCTCTAGGCCTCACCCGACAAAACTACCACCTAAACTTCCAAGGTGAGCCTGTCAGTGGCGGCTCCTCGAGGAAGTGCTGCGGGGCGGCGGGGCGGGGAGGGGCTGGGTGGGGCGTAGTAAACTCCAGCATACGGCCGAAGGGAGTTAAGTACATAAATAAATAGATAAAACGAATTACATTGCGCGCTGCAACGTCAAATCGGCGATGCAGCGCGCGCAATGTAATTCGTTTTTATTTATTTATGTACTTAACTCCCTTCGGCCATATGCTGGAGTTTACTACCCCCCCACCCAGTCCCTCCCTCGCACCGCCCTACCGCCCCGCAGCACTCCCTCGAGGAGCCGCCACTGGAGCCTGTACTATGTCGACTCTAGAAGCCTGGCCCTCACCCTTTGTTTTAGTGGGCATGGACTATCCCAGATCAGGTGCAGAGTGACAAGCTAATTATCAAAAGCAGATTTCCTCCCCACCCCTTCCTTTCCCAGGAACTGAGTCAATCACCGATAATTGCTACATTTTTTGGGGGGAAGCTTTGTTTTCCTTCGCTGGGGAGTAGAGTAACTAACTTGACTCAACATGGGAGACAAAGACCTGGAATCTGATTATGAGCTGAGCCAGAGAAATATGACAGTTTCTGAAATTCCACAATATGTGGATGTTTGTTATTGGGTTCTGCAATTTGAAACTTGGCATGCATGGTTTATCGCAGTTTGATACCATGGTAGGTTCTGTAGGCCTAGGTGGAGAAAGACTGTACTTTAGGGCGGATTTCGCTTACATGTATAATACAATGATTCACAGATTTTACAATATGCACTACAGATGCAGATTCATACTCTATCAGCACCCACTCGTATTATAAAGCCTACCCCGGTAAGTACCTGTCCGTGCAGATTCCTTTCAGTGACAGGCTACCTGTGCATAGATACCAGACTGCACATAAGAGTTTCCTCACATGTGTACCCTGCACATGTGCTCAGCCTAGCTGCACTGCTGCTGCCTGGTCTTAAAAGGCAGACACTGGCACACTCAGTCTAATTACCATGAATTTATGTTGACTGAGCCTCAGGTACTGAAACTCAATCACATTGAAAAAATGGGTAGTCAACTGCAAAAAATGCTTGTGGACTAAATTAACGGAACTGCTTTGCTACAGGTATATAGTGCTTTCCATTCCTTTTTAGATTCCCTATAAAGTTATGCAGAAATATTGGACATCATCATATATTTCAAATTTGTGTTTGAGGTATGTAGGTACCTTCAAAGCTTTCCATTAACAAATGTTAACAAATAATTTCATGTAAAGGTATATAAAGTCTACAGTTAGCAGAAGCCTACAGTTGATCACTCTCACCTTCCGAATGACCAACACTGGAGATTTAGAAATTATCACTAAAGCTATCAAAGCAGATAAACGTCTGGAATGCCAACTGCAACAATTCCAGCGTTTGGAATAAAAAGGTGCCTAGCAAAATGAAGAAGAAGCACTAGGACCCAAAGGCCATTGCAAAGTGTCCTCTGGCTTCTGTTGTGGAAGCCAGCAGTCCGTAGCCAGCTGAGGTAGTGGAACAATAAAGAACCTGTCTCTGCTGGCGCGCGAACAGCACTGAAGCACTGCTGAAATCAATTCCGCAGTAATCTTCCACTGATAAGGTCAAGAAGCGATGAGATGGATGGAACATTGCTACACTCCTACGCCGTATCGCATAAAGCAAGCACTGGCAGCGCTAAATTAAGAAACAGTATCAGACACAGTTGGGCTGGCTTGTGTCTTAAGGAGTTGACGAGTTGGGGCAGTGGTATTTTACCACATTACACAGGGGTAAAAAGTTGTTGTAAACTTTAAAGTCAAGTGGTATTTTTGGATGAAACTATAGCAGTATGTGTTGACATATCTAAAGTAAACAACTGGGCATAACGCAATAACACATAAAACAACATGACAACACAATTAAGATGTAACAGGGCAAAGCACATTAAAATAGTCAAAGCACAACACAAAAACAACAGTATAACACAGCAAAATCATATTGAGATAATGCAGCACAAAACCACAAGAGCAACAAAATACTGCACAACAAATGTGCACAAAAGATCTTATCACACATTACAGCCTTCAGAATTCTGTTTTCACAATAAGGTGGAAAAAGGTGTATGGAGCAAGCACTGCATCATCTTACCACCAAGGACGCAAAATAATGTGAAACAAAAAGGTTTTATGATCCAGCTCCCCATGTGGAGAATGAAGCTTTTGGTAAGAATTCGAACTGGATGGTGGTTTTGACATGGCATTTTCCTGTGCATTTTCTCTTGGGAAACATTTTTGATTAATTGTGCCTTTTAAGGCTACACATTTTTGGAAATGCTAATCTCCACTGCTGTCAGGGGGTAGGTACCACTTTTGCAGCATGCCCAGTGGTACCGGGGCTCAGGGACCAATGAACCTTGATAATTGCAGTATTGTACTGCCCGACATCAGTCAAAGGGGGCATTTCCTTGCTTGCAGTATGGCACATGGCTACTGCTGTGCAACTTATTTATCACCCAGCCTAAAGAGGATATCCACAAGAAGTCCGTATCTCTGTAATAATGGTAGGGAAAAATGGTAAAATGTTTATAAACGATGTTTTTTTTTTAGTAGGGGTACATGAGAAGTCTGATTGAATAAATTAATTTTAACCTTGAATTGAATGCAAACACATAAAAAAGAAAGCGTACCTATTAACTATTTATATTATTAGAGGTCTACCTTACACAAAAAGGCCTGGCTGCAAGTAATTTCATTTTTTCTATTTTTTATGACAAAATTCAGATTTTTACGAAATAATCATTGTTCTGCCACTGCAGTCTGTCCATCTCAGTGTGCATATCATGATGTTGCCATTATCCTCTTCACCCATAGTGGTATGTAGGTTAGCGGCAATTGTGTTACATAGATTCAGAAGGCACCACTGTGAGGGGGATAGTGAGAAGATAGCTGTATCATACCTCAGCACGTGCTAGTGTTGATGCAGGTCTCATAATTATGATCACCCTTCCCCATGTTGGAAACTTTAAAGTTTCATGTGCAGGGGTGAACTCGCCATAAGTGACAGACAGAAAACCCCTGTGGGCTGAGGTACGTGTCTGTGTATGTTCGAGTACAGGCTGAATACCCAACCATTGCGCGTGATGACAACGCTTTAAACAGTCACATACCATGTGGAACATTTGTTCTGCTTCTTTTGACTAAACCTTTTCATACTTCTCTTTTAGTGGCAGAGTGACTTTACAAACGGTCCTGAAGAATGCCTGCCACCTCACTGTAGGTTCTTTTAAGAGGTAGAAACATGTTGACTCCTTTAGCACATTGGGTTGAAGTTTATTCTTCCCTCTTAGGGGTCGATTCCGATCTCGGCCGGTAGGGCTCCGAATCGGATTCGGCTTTACCGGATCCGATTCGGAGCCCTGTTTCCCGACCGAATCGTACGCGGGTCCGGCCGAGCGAGTACGATGCAAGCGCCCACGAATTCGCCGACCGACTCGTACGCGGCTTCAACACGCTCCGACCGACTCACACGGACCCGACTCATACCGCGCAATGGAGACGTTCCCCGGCCGGGTAAGTACGATGCGCACCGCGAGCAGTCCGACCGACTCGCGCCATCCGGCTCGAAAGAGCTGTCGGAGCCGGACTTTGGGGGTCCGCGTCGGACCCCCTGTACGCGTGGCCGCGCGAGTCGCACATAGGGGGGACCCATGGGTCCCCCCTACCTGTGCATGTACGGCACGATGCGCTTCACCGCGTACACGCTGTAGGGGGCGCCCTTGTTCGCCTCGCACCCATTGAGTCAATCGGAGCCCGCGTACGCGTTGTACGACCGGCTCCCATTGACTTCAATGGGAGTCCGACCGAATCGAGTCCGATAGCCTACGAACGCATCGTACTCGTCCGGTCGGACTGCCAGAGTCCGATTCGGTCAGAATTCTCTCCGGGTCCTTAGTTTTACCGTGTCCCTTAGGGACACTTAATAAAGTATCTAGTTAGTCCACCAAAAGTAGTTTTATTCCATATGCCTTTACCCTTGCACTCTGCACTACTCATCCACACCTACAGCTCAAATAGGGTTCACACTAAAAACTGCTCTATAAAGTGCTCCTTCCCCATCTGGGGAACTTGTAGCCCTCACAAGGAACCTCGTTGAGTGATGTGAAGAGTTTTCATCCTTAACACAAAGAAAGTTGTCACAATCAAGTGAGACAGACACAAAGAGATCCATCAAATGCAAATGGGTTAAGACTATGTGCTTCTTTTGAGTTGCTATTCATTAAATGCACATTTAGCCTCTAAATAGTTCCCTATGGTCCCTCTGTATGTTTAGTTACCTGCTGTCACACTCTTATTTGCCAAGAAAAATACCCTCTCTTTTATCTTCCTTTATCTCCTTCTTCGTGCCTTTGGTTTACTCTCCTTCTTGTGCTCTCGTTCACTCTCTTTCTTTCTCCTATAGAAGACTGCAGAGGCATTATCTGCAATCAGCTCATGTAATCACATTACCAAATTGGTTATTAACCATCAAAAATGTTAAAAAACAATTGCAAGGTATAAAGACAAAATTAAAACGTTAAAACGTTTTTAAATGGATTATGTTGAAAATCTATTGAAAGACCAATCACCTATCACTACTTGGGACTAATTCTGGATGAGAAAACCATAAATGCTATCAAGCATCAAGAATACTTAAAATCAAAGATAAGTTCATTGATGTTTCCATTAAAAAGAATTTATGAAAAATTAGAGGCTCCAATGATAAACCAATCCTTGCAAATAGTGTGCTAAATTTATGGCAGCTAATAATTTATGGCAACGTTGCTTTTCTGGTTAAATTCTAAAATGGTATGATATGACCCATTCTACATTGTTTCAGGCTCTTTTTTACCATCCCCAATCGTCTACTGAGTCTGAGGTATGCTTAGAGATTGGCAGGTTCAGACAATCGTTGATGCTTAAGGCACAATTTGTAAATATTTTTACAGGCTGAGGCCAGCAAATCTTGGTAACATTAAAGTGCTGATCCGGGAGAACTTCTAGGGGCAAACATGGTTCATCCCAAACCTTGGTCTAACTACTGACGTCACTGAATAACTGGAAATATTGTGAAGGTAAGGAAATGTGAAGTTTAAGAATAGCAAGCCTGCACTTACCTGCATATACTTACCTGGACGATATAGTGTTAGGCGATGTTGTACAGTCAATATTGTTGTACGTTGACATTAAAAACTCAACATTTTGGTAGAACACCATCTGCAGACAATGTGCCTGTTATAGGGGAACCTTGATCTATTTACTTTATATCTGCTGAGACTTAAAACCTGAGCATGAGAGGTGTTTAAAACAGATTTTATTCATTACAAAATAAGAAGCAGTAATAATGCAGTCCACTTCTGCCTGCTTCTTCAAATGTATGTGCATGCAATCAGTAGCTTGAAAGCAATCACCCAAAATCCAAAATGAAAATATTTTATTAGCGTGAAAGTTAAGAATATCTGTTTAAACTTGTAATTTTAACCAATTTTAGTTATTGCCAGCGGCAGCTCCTCCGCAATCGCGGAGGTGCATCGCCCCACTGCTTGGCTCAGAGCCAGCAAAGGAAAATAGAGCGATTTGTAGCATTGTTTTATTTTTCATTGCCGGCTGTGAGCCAGCGCTGTAGGGAGGGGCGGGGCGGGCCGAGGCATGAGAGAGGGAAGAGGAGTGCTATGTGCACTCCCTAAGTGCTCATGTATGTTTGGCCGGTCGTCTCAGGCCGACCAAAACACACACGCGCAATTAGGTTTCTCCAGCCCAGCTGCATGGAGCAGCCGGGCTGGAAAAACCCCACAGACTCCCTGACCTGACCGTAGCAGTTGTTCAGCCCGCACAGGCTAATCCCTGCACTGCTCTGCAGCACGGTAATTGGATGGGAGTCTGTCTCAGGGGCTGCTGGGACCAGGAAGTGGAGAGCAAGCGCGATGCGTCGGAAGAGGCGGCTTTAGGTAAGTCAATTGTTTAGGGCGAGCATCCGAGACCTCTTGTATATTCTTTAGTATATACTTATTATATACTTATATGTGTATGTACTTTGTGGGCTCTGGAGATCAGCCCTAGGACTTGTCTGCTTCTGCTTCTGGACTTTTTTTCTGTTCAACTGCCTCTATTTAACTGTCTTTATAGAAAACGACCAGCAGAGGTCAGTTAAATACCAGAATTGCTTTCTGCTGAGGGACTTTCTTTTTTTCTCTTTCTGGCAACTGCCTCTATTTAACTTTCTTGATAGAAAACGACCAGCAGAGGTCAGTAAAATACCAAAAACACTTAAGCATTCTCTAGATTCCAGTCCATAGAAATTGTCTACCATGAGCACCCGTAGACAATAATATTTTTTTCAAATCTTGTATTCTCAGTGATATGACCACTGAAGGCCCGGATTTTATAATAAAAACAGAGCTTTGGACTATACCATTTCCAGCTGGAAGGCAATATTTCTCTCCATGTGTTCCCATACCTGGCGTGTCACGTAGTTTGGTCCTTACTTTCCCTCCATGTTAAAGAACAGTAGATGTTTCAGCACCCAGGCTAATGTGCTGCATAGCTAAATACATATAAGGTCCCAAAGGCGAGACCGATTGCATTGCAAATGCTTGTTTTAATTAATATATCATTACTAACCCCCCACCCCCCTGCGTGTGACACGACCCCTCCCGCGTTCCTTCCACCTGGCTCACCACCTTTTGTTTGTAGCGGCCGCCACTGGTTATTGCTGGAGTATTTGTATTGATAATTTTTGAAAATGCATTATGTGTCATTTAATGACTCTGGAGCTTTTATAGCGGTTTGGTTTGATTTTGTTTTCTTTTGCACCCACTGATTTAGTGATATTCTCCCTAAATAGTATGACATCGCTCTTTCTCCTCCCATTCTCTCTCTACATGTTATTTTCTCTCTAGTTCTCGTTCTTCCATTCCTTTCCCACACATGTTCTCTCTCTATTGCTCTTTTTCTGCCTCCCTCTAACTTACTCTCTGATTGTTTCATTCTCTGTCTCCCGTTGCCTCATTCTTATTCTCTTTTTCTATTATGCCTTTTAAAGGGATCTTTAATTTAGCATTTTTTAGGAACTTTTTCATTTCAGTTAGCCTCATTTCAGTCACCATTTGCATTAGGTTTTTGTTGAAAAAGTAATGGAAACCCGAAACCCGAAGCAAAACCTTAGTAAATAGGTGTATTCAATACTTAATAAAGAGGACTTTTATAAAATGCTTACATGCCATTGATGACTGGATGCTTGCCCATTGCCTGATGCTCAATCCACAGAAAACTGAGCGGCTGCCAACAAGCTCTGCTCTTCAAGTCCATTTGTGGCTATCATAATTAGCAGTAAACACATACTCCCATCTTCGCCTTCTGTGCCAAATTGCTTGGCTTTTTACTAGACGACAAACTGTGTTTGAGCCACCATGTTGAACTCGCTGTAAAGGATGCACAATTTCAGTTACATGGATTAGGGAACCTTGAGCAATTAATTGTTGAAAAATATTTTCACAGAGAGTTTGGATTACTACTTTTAGCAAAGCTAAATGCTGGTTTTGAATCATTGGCAGGGATTTACATGTTCCGCTTGTGTTGCGCATATCTGAACAAGGGTACCAAGCCACTTGACCACAAAATCAAGGGATGTCTGTCTACATTTAGGCCACAAGGACTCGATGCATGTCAATTTTTCAGGATAGCCACATGAGAGTAATATACATAAAATGTATCTAACTGGGGTACTTTAAAATAATCAGCGGTTACTATGAAAATAGGCATGGATCAGTAATTCTGGCTTATGTTGAAGCGATTGCATGTCAAAATATCGACGAAAAAATATTGGTGGGCCAAACTATTGAGGTGTAAATATTGAGAAAAAGCATTGTCAAGGGAAGTGCGTATAAGTAACTATAGTGTTATATTCCCAAATTAAGCCCATGTAGCGAAGCAGCTTATTTCTTACATTGTCCTCACAATAACATTTTCAGCGGTGACATTTTGCACATATTTGCGTACACGACAACGTTAGATTAGTTTCCTTGAAACTAAACTTGTTTACACATCTAGCTTCGCACAACATTATCAGAATGCCCTGAACATCATGTACAAGGTCTCGTTTCGCACTATGTACAAATGTAATCCCTATCTTCATCCACAGGGCGACAGGGCTATCTACTTATCCATAACATCGCTTATCTATACGCACATCGCAAGGCTGCTTTCTATTATAAAAGATGAGCATCCCGATAGATTAGCAGAGGAGGCACTTCCGCTGACGCCGAGAGTTCCTGCATGCTGAGAAATCACCACCCAGCGGTCTGACATCTTGTGAGGATTGTCCAGTTCGTGACCAAGACGGGTCTTTCATTCTATCCTATCAGGTAATGGGGTTGGATCATCCCTTGGTGGGAATCTTGACTTTACACCTACATATAATCTAGGTGCACTTAGAGTAGGGTTCGCATCGTAGGAGTACGCTCGATTACTGCCTTGTTTTATATGCCTGCATATATACATTGTTTTAGCACCATGGTAGAACTATATCTACTATTTACGCTTTTGGTGCTTTTAATCACGTTTATCTGCTTCTTTCTATTAATCATTGCAGCAAACGTATTTTATGCAAGAATAACGTTGGTTCAATAAATTTATTGAAAACGTCCCACTGTGTATTCTCTGAATATTTCTCTGAGAATAAGTGAGCATGAGTGACTGAGCAAAAGGTTTGGTACTGTCTCCACGATCACTGAGCAATCAGGGTTGTCATGTTCAGTGGTTGCCAGAAACCATTTGCTCCCTGGTAGGTTAGGGGGGCTTAAGGTGGCACTCTGAACTAGCTGGTCTATAGGCCAACATATCCTACTGGGTGTCCGGAATCAGGCTTGGCACCGAGCCCTTAGTTTATGTTGTCCAAACAATGCGCAGATCTTACGTATTCGTAGGAACTACACGACAATAGATGTACTATTCTTACTCTACATATCTTGATGATAAGTAGGTATGTAGATGTGGAATTCAGCATAGTAAACCTACACTTACCTACATGTACCTACCTTGCCGATATTTTTGCCTTTGACATTTAGGCCATGATATGTTGGCCCTATTATATGTTTTCATCGAAATTCAGGTGGAAAACAATTAAAGTTGCCCTTAAGAGTTAAATGTGGTCTCCTTTGTAGGCCAGGGTAACCATAAAGAACTAGGGGGTCATTACGATGGCGGTGAACCCGCCACCGACAGGCTGTCATGGCGGGTTCACCGCCATCGTGAGGCCATTTTCCGCCTGCCATATCCTGATGGTGGGCGGTACCGTGGTGGTCGGAAACACCGACCGCCACATATCCGACGGGCTCCTTGAGCCTGCCGGAGCTGCTGAGGCCTTCAACATGTAATGCTGCCAGTGGTGCCTAGCAGGCACCGCTGGTCAGAATACGATGCTGGCTCCCCACCAGCCTTTCCATGGCGGTTTACCCGCCAGGGAAAGGCTGGCGGGGATGGCCTTTGGGGGCCCGTTGTGGGCCCCCCTTGTGCACGGGCAGTTGGTTTAAGCACTTGGGGGGCACCTATGGTGCCCCCCTACATTTCCCTGCACCATGTGGCAGGCACCTCATTGCAGGGAAAAGCAAAACCTGCCTTCTTTCCATTGCAGCGGGTGCTGCAGCCAGCAGCACCCACCACAATGGGAAAAATGCCTTTTGCGGATGCCGTGGTGGCGGCCACATTGTAATATAATCACACCTTGTACACCTGGCTATAGATGAAACAGAAAAAACGATATAGTAGTAATGATCTATATGTCAAGAAAATAGTCAGAGCGAAAGAAAGGGGGGGGAGAAATCCTTTCAGGATGAGAACCCTCACTCACCGTGAGGTGACATGCTTAATCATATTAGTTCCCTCCTCACACCTGGATGGAGAGGTCCAAGGTGTGGGCTGCGACTCCCCTAACTGGGAGGAGCTGAGGTATTTTCTCAGAGATAAGCGGTAAAGATTGGTGGTGAGGGGCAGAGTGCAAAAAAAGATAAATGTAGTGGTGAGTAAAATATCTCCAAAGGTCCACTTAAACTTTATTTGGTGACCTTCAGGATAGGGTTAAAAAGAGGACTGGGAATTAACCAAATATATCCCTCACAAGGGTCAACATGATTCTGACTTAGTTAGGTCCCATGCAGGGATCCAGGGGAATTCGTCAGGACCTCAGTGTTAGTTAGTAATTCTGCAATTATCCGTTTTTAGTGAGAAATCAATTTGAAAACATATATACTAACCACCACTGGATCTGAGCGGACAGTATTGGCGATGACCCATATTGTTCTGTTGGGTTCGTCTTCCTGAAATTCAAAGGCAAAGAAAATTCAAAAATTAATTCCCCTTCTCAGTCTGACATTATATTGGCAGTGTATACCTTATAGCATCTCAGAGCTGTCTGTGTCTATGAAAGCGTAGTAAAACATGCTTGCCTATTATCTGGTTTGGGAAAATCCACTCTCCAGCCTTAAGGGTACGTCTCGTAGTGCCCAGCTAAAAAGTAAAGTGTAGTGTACGGCAATAACAGATAACCTGTACATGTGTCGTCTCAGTGGACACATTATGGCAGAAAGAAAACATAAATATACTCATGCGTGTAGCGGAGGAATTATAGCTCTAATACGAGTGATTTGTATTCACTCGGTGGCTCCTAGAGTATGTACACCTGTCTATCAGCAGTAATGTATGTGATTTACTATGTACATGTGGAAAATCTTATTTGCTATATCATTAGTAAGTTTACTTCAAGAGAGAACACAGTTCTAGCGAAGTGTAAGACTTAAAAATGAAGAGATCATCTATTATCTAGTGCGGGGGTCGGTTATCGGTCACATATGCAGCTTGTAAAAATAGGGGGTCAAATGCGAGCAGCAAAAGCGTATGCGCTTACCTGAATGATTCGATGCACCTCAGTAACGGACGTCCTGGCGCGAGTGAAACTTGTTTGTCCCAGGCGTGCAATATAGAATGAAGTGGTTCTTACGCATAGGACGTGAGTGGCTCGTGAGGCGCATATCATGTGTGTAGTTAAAAAACGGAGTGTCTGGGACCTGTAGTCCTCGTTATAATCACAAGATGATATCTACAGTGTTGAAACCTGTAATGTGGTTGTATCTTTGTAAAAAGACACATCCGCTTACCGTTAGAAGTTCGGTGCACCTCAGAAACAAATGTCCTGGCGAGAGTAAAACTCGATTGTTCCAAGCATGTAGTATGCGCATCAGAAACACAGGTAGCGCGTCATGCGCATATCGCGTATGTTGTTCCTTGAACGGGGTGTTTGGGATATGTAGTCCTCGTTCTAATCCTAAGGTAGTGCTAAAAGGTATAAGAAATCCTCGCAAGCGGTCGTATCTTTTAAAGACCGCGGTGACTGGGCAACATACAAATGTTGTGTCTATATGTTAGGCATTGAGAAGGTTGAAGAGAAAGATGAACAAGCTGCATTGTAATAGCATATGTGGGACCGCTGCCTTATAGGCGGGCGGTCCCCATTCCCGGGACGATGGCGGACAGACAGAACTCTGTCCGCCATCGTAATCAGGCCTATAGTTCCCAAAAAACATATCTTTCTCTCAAAGAAATTCAATATGTTTGGCAGAAACAACTGAGGATCTCAAGAGGAATTCTAAAGGAATAGCTTATCTGTTTTTACCTCCAAATTAAAAAACACAGTCTTGGAACACATGATCCTAAGGAGCCAGTGTGAAGATTTGGGGCAGGCTCAGCTGATGCCAGTCAGTCTTAATTTTGTGTGAAGTAAGTCCATATGAGGTAACGGTGGAACTAATACAGAGATTAAATATCATGAGGATTTTTTGAAGCTTTGGAGGATGAGAAATCTGTAGAACTGGGAAGGGAACAAAGGCAGAAGAGAGCTGGCTCTTAAATTAGGAAAAAGTAGGGGATAATGGTAAGATGAGGTGAATGTTGTATGCTGAGGCAGCGGGAAAGGGCAAATTTATGTTTCTCTTTCAATGCTTTCACCGCTTGCCTTTGAGGTACTGGTGTGGTATACATATACAGGACTGGGGATGGGGGAGAAATGGCACGTGCACATCAATGTCATTCAACATGGAAGGGACAAGAGGAATTAATATCACAATATCTGAAAATGTACAATCAATGATGCAAAACTTTCGTGAAATTTAGAGGAAGCTGTGTTTTAGGAACAAGAGTGTTGCAAAGTATGGGATAGACAAAAGTGCCACAATATGGAAAAGTGCACTCAATGTAGCACAATTATGTTGACTTGATATAGGCGTAGAATCAATGCAACTTCATAAAAACAAGTAAAATTAAAGTAGCCCAAACAATGGTGGTGGGTAGAGTAAATCATAGTCTAAGTGGAGTACCTTTGCGAAACTGAGATGCTAACTCCTTAATTTATTTTGGTGTCACAAATCTCCACCACCCATGGATGGGTTGTGCCCCGAAAGCATAGGCTAGGTGCAAACACATAAGCTAGAGGTGTTGTCAATGCCTCAAATTGGGTAGTTATGCTAATGAAACAAAATGGTCATACGCAGAGCAAGTAGTAGTCAAATACTAAACATGAATCATCAGGGAAAAAGTACCAAAGGAAGCCAGAGTTTTTGTTTTGAGTTATGATGCTCATCCAAGGTTGGTTTTTCATAATCTGCTCAGAAAAATTGAAATAACAAATTACTGTACAAAGAGGATTGTGTCCTATGTCAGAGGCTGTAGAATGTCCAGTCTGCTCATGCTACTCTGGCTCGGTCAGACTTGGTCCTGGTGAGGGCTGGTAGTCTCCCTGCCCTTCAAAGGCAAAGATATAAACTACTTCTCCTTGCCCTGGAATCAGAAACCACAAAAATTCAGTCTCCCTATAGCCTGGTATGCTGGGCAATACCCATCCTCAGTTATTGAGAAGGTATATTCTGGATGCACTCCTGAGCAGCAGAGCATTATGTTCTGCTGATGAGCGCCATCAAAATGTGCTGTACCTCCACTGGACTCGTAGAGTGCTGAGACCACTGGAGACTAAATTACATATTAGGTCAAAAAAGTAAATTTGAGCAAGGCAGGAATTAGGGGACAGGATGGAGACCAACACTCCTGACATTTTTGGACTTGTGGTGGTTTATTTGGGGCATTGATTGAGTCTTGAAAATGAGGATTTGTAGTAGGTGAAGCAGAGGTAGGGGTGTACATTAAGGCAATAATGGAAGACTGATGAAGCTTAAGGAAACTGCCAGATTCTATCTCTGTCACATTAACCCCACTCTGCCATTCTCTCTATTTCTCTACTTTTCCATTGCCTTCCAAATCCTCACTTTCCTATATCTCTATAATTTCCTTCTTCTCCCTAGATCATTCACTGCTGTTTCTTCTTCTATACTTTGCCTTTCCAACCCCTTCTCTTCCTCCTGTCTTTTCCTCTTTTCACAGAAATTTCAAGGAGATTTCAAATTCCCCTATGCCAGGTTTAAGTAACTTATCCATTCCATTATGTCTTTGTGAAGCTTTAATGGCATAAGTTTGACTACTGAGAAACGGCTGTTTTGGTTGCATTGAGGGTTACTCAAACAAGAACGGCCTGATGCAAAAAGCCCTATAACTTGACAATGGGCTTAGCAGTTCGGTTTGCACGGTTTCTGTTGCAGAAGGGACACGTCTAACTTGCATATGCCTGGTCTCAGTCAAGTGTGGCATAGGGACCAAAAATACAATGGACTGTATATGACCCTGAAAGTAATTACCAGTGTCTGAAATTTAATTGAGCATTCCACTCATCACGTTTTTGTTTTTCTAAGTGAGGCACCCTAAGTGTGACGGGCAGGTCAGGCATAGGTCCATATGCCATTAGACTGAAGCTGTACTTCACTGATGAGGCCCAAATAGACTGACACAGGTCTGTGCTTGATTGTGTTCCATTCTGGAGGTGACTTGGTTTGGCAGTTTTGGCTAGACTGTTCCTACTGGAACAAGACCAAGTCTAATTTAAATATGGCATACCTCTGTCTGGAGTGGCATAGTGGGCAAATAATTATGAACGGAGACATTTCCCTGCGTGATTACCAATGGCTGAGATTAACTCTGACATTTTACCTGCCATCTTTTTTTGCCTTTCTATAGCTCTAAACCTGACTCCAAGCATCCTACAATGCTGTGCAAAAGTGCACAAAAGCATAGCAGGGCAAACTACCAGAGAACAGTCTGCAAGAGTTGAGCACCAAGAGGCCAACATGAGCCAATGAACATGCCGCCAAAACATTATTTCCAAGTTTTGCTTAAGTGGCAGCATGACAAATACTATGCAAGGTAACCTCAGAGCCCAGGACATTATCTCTGGATGAAGACAGAAAAAACAGTGGAGCCTTCGTGATGGTGGGGCGTTATTATAGGAAAAGGCGGTGGGTCAAACTTATACAATGAGAAGAAGTGCTACATTGCTTGGGTGGGAAAGATAAAACAGTCTTCTTCCCAGTTATGAAATAAAAGGTAATCTGACTTGGGGCGAGGAATCAATTGACACACACATTTTGGGTTGAGAAACATAGACAAGGTAATAATGTCTATCTACCTTACACAAAAACTAACATAACAGTTAGCAAAAACAAATGTGTAGGGTTAACATATGATTTCATTTCCCAACATTTTTTTTTAATTCCAGAACTTTCAAACGTGATAACCCAATGGGTTTAATTAAACTAAACCAAGATCACAAGCCCCCAAATGCAAAGATGTGATAATAAAAAATGTTGGATTAGAATGTAGGTTTTCTCATGATATAAAGTCATGTAATTACCCCTTGTTCTCTGCGTAGCAGATATCAAGTGGTGGACGAGCATGGATTCTGATCTGGCCAATACCTTGCCTTAGCAATATTGAAGCACATAGCAGGTAGCATGGAAATGTTTGAGCTGTTCTTCGGGACATCTTTCACAAATAGTGAAATGTGCATCATCGAAAGTGCACTATTTAACAAACTTCACAATCTCAACCAAAGGCGCCTTATACAAAAACAAACAAATACATTGATTAAAAGCAGTTCTCTTTACCTAGCTCTGAATCACTACTAACCACCAAAGATAAGGATTCAAGATTTTGATTTTGAAATATATTGCAAAATTTATCACTGAATGACCCCTTTGAGCCCCCTTTGCCCTTCAGACTGGAGGTTTCAGCACCACCTGTATTTTCACATTAGGTAATTAGTATTTGTATGTGCTTAGAGAGATTCAGTATACTAACCAAAAATGCAGTTAAAATCTACAGAAAAAAAATGTCACCTGATATGAGGCAGATCGGGTGGATAACATGAAGAAGGTGGCGTACATGGTGTTTGGTGGGAGTGGCACTGATATCGCAAATTATTTTGCATTCATTGTGTACAAGGAGCATGCTTGGCGTTTCTTGTTATGTAGGTGGGATTTGAGGCTGTGTTTGTATTCAAGGGGTGGAAGTCGCTGGAGTGTGGTAGGCAGTGCTTAATTTGTAAAAAAAAAAGAAGTGTCAGGGCCCTTGCGAGGAGGCCACTGCAACTTGCACCACCCATTGCTCCCACTTGCGCTGCCAACGACAGCACTATCACTAATAGCCATCACACTCATACAAGAGTGACAATTCACACTTTAAATCTACATCAAAATGAAAAATGACTGATACATGCCGCCCAAACTATTCGTATAGCTTTGGGTGGCAGGTATTAGTGATTTTAATGTACATTTAATTATTAAACAACAGCTGTTGTGCTCCTCAAAAAAAATAAGACAAACAGCACCACCATGTGGCAGGCTGCATTAACAACTGGTGTTGAAAATAAAGTGCCGAGGTGGAACACCGGAAATCACCAGCTCAAAATAAGCACTGGTGGTAGGAGATCCTCTCCGAGAAATATGCAGTGGCAGTGCTGGACTTTACAGAGAAAATCAGGATGAGACTCTTCTATCATACACTGTTTTTGGCAACCTGCTTTCAGGCTCATTACTCAACGTCTCTCATTCCAGTCATTACTTGAGAAGTGAATGATCATTCTGAGTACTATGTTAAATATAGAGTTCAGTGAAAATTTTACTCAGACCCTGGGTTTTTCCTCACATAGATTTCTTCGGATATTAGCTAGGGCAGTTTGTGCAGCAAAGAAAAGGTTGGATGGTGGAAAACATTCTTTCTGAACTCAGAATTGGGATTAAAAACTCCCAGGGAATAAAACATAAGAGTCCAGATGTACTTCTGCGGTCACAAATCCTGTGATTCGCACAATTAGAGGGTTTGCAACCATAAATTGGTTTATTGGTATTCACTTAAGCCATTTTGTGATTCAGTAAAGGCTGATCAAATCGCAAAATTGGTTTAGAAAAGGATACCAAATTGCTATTTTGGACGGGGTGCGTTTAGGGCATCCCTTCCAAATTGCAATTCAGTATCAGATGTATCAAAAGTTTGCAACTACAATTGTGATCGCACTTCATTGAAACATTATCAACACCTCAAAGGAGGTGGTAACTAATTCGCAAAATGGTAGGGGACCCTCTGGTAAACCTTTACTTTTAAATGCAACTATGTTTCCTCTAAGGAAAACAGACTGCATTTTAAAAAAAAAAACTGTACGTAATTTCAAGGCAATCAAAGACATGCTGGCCAGCTGAACCTAACAGGCCAACATCCCTGTGATGGCCTCCAATTGGAGTCAGTTACAATTTGTGACCAACAACATTGATATTCATGAGTTTGGTCAGATTGGGACCCACTCCAAAAGTGAATTTAAGAAACCGCCCCATTAGCCAATAGGTCAGTTTGGGAAATCAGAATTGATTCGCAAAAAGTCAGTGAGCAATTTGCAACCACTTTTTTGCAAATCGATTTCTTAGTGCCTCTGGCCCAAGATGTAATCATGTTATTTCCTCCTGTGATTTTGCCTTCACATAATTCTGACCTGGTCAAAGGAAGGTGCTTTGTGTTGGCAAATTGAAATAGGTGATTGCCTATGCATGTTGAATAGTTGTGGGTGAAGAAACTCTTGGTCTTGTAACAGGGGTTAAGCTTTTAAGGGGCAAGGCTGATAATAAAATCCAGCACCATTTTAATAAATGGCTTTTGCATGGAGGTCAAATAAGATTAACTAGGGGTAGTAACCACTATCCCTGGCTTTCTCTTTGGTATCCTTAGTGCGGCTCTTGCTACCTCTGGAATTTGGTCACGAAGGCCCAATGATGTTCAAAGTGCCCCATTCATTTGTGTAGTTTCCAGAGCTACTCAGCAACAAACAGGAAGCTGCTGAGGGGCCAATGGTTTAATCAGCTTAATTTATACTAAGTGGTTGAAAGTGATGTGTACTGCCACTCATTTTTGAAAGGTGGGACTATTTTTCAGCATCAAACTTTGAGCCAAAGCAAGAAAGAGAAAAACAGAAAAGGCATAAAGAAGGAAGAAGAGACAGATAGGAAAAACAGTGATAAAGGAAAAATGGACAGACGAAAAAGATCCTGAAAGAGTGAGATAAAGAGACTGGGGGCCATATCAAAAAACATTGTTGAGTGCCGCTACTTCATGCCCTTGGTGGTAAATTAAGGCAGGGTTTGCTCCATCCACAATTTACTACTGTATTATGAAAACAGGATTCTGGAGGTGATAATGTGTGACAAAAATGTTTTTGCATATTTGTTTTTTGGTATTATGTTTTACTGGTGGTGATATGCTCTGTTGTCTTTTTTGCCCTACTTTTTTGTGCTGCATAATTGCACCGTGATTTTGTTGGGTTGCACTGCAGTTGCTGTGTTGTTTTTTTTTACTGTTTTATTGTGATGTGCCCTGTTGTGGTTTAACTGTGATGTTATGTAGTTTGTGTATGTTATTGTGTTATATTTTGTTGTTTATTTTCCATATTTCAACAAATGCTGCTAGACTTCCAGCCAAAAGCACTACATGCCTTGGACGTTACTATGACAAGCAACCCTGTACATCTGCCTAAGGTGGTAACATTAAATTGGTCCAGCTATTCAACTACTTAAAGCACCAGTCAGTCAGAAATTGTGGTAGAAACGGAGCCTTAACTTAGTGGCTCACTTTTTGTGACATGGCCCAGGAAGTGTAGGGTAGTGGAAAAAAAGAGACATGAGGTGGAATGAAGATTAGGCACCCTGGGTAGTAGGCAACCCCTACATTTGGTAGCATTGCCTGCAGGCTCCTAAGAAATGCTTTTGAACCCTGCTATCATTATTATTATTATAATAATTATTATTACTGTTGTTGTTGTTGTTATTATTACTTAGTAGTATTACTTATTATATTATACATGCATTATTATTATTTTTAATTGATATTATTATTCAGAAATGAAGCCATTCTTCATATCTAATATTGCCAGAGATGAAAGTGTGCATCATTTCATTGTTGCTACATGAGACATTTTATTGAATTGACGTCCATATTTGTTCATTAATCGGCCCCTGCTCTCGCCTCCTCGAATATGCGTTGTTGAACTTGCTGTACACGATGTTCCTGGAGTCCTGGTTTGGGTCAGACAGGCTATGCATCATGTCAAAGTCTGAAAATCAATCTCTAGCTGCTTGTCATACCATCTCCCAGCCTTGTAACAGAAATGAGGCCTGACGTGATGGAACTCCGCAGCCGCGCTCTGCACGGCTTTGCGGTGGTAAGCACATTCTGCACGCGCTCCCGTCTGCCCTGCCGGGAACCCTCGCAGCGTTCCATTTAATTAGCCCAGCGTCTAAAAGGGGCACCTTTTGTCTGCACACGGGATGCTGTTGCACATAATGCAGAAATATGTGTCTTCCTCCCAGGTTTGTTGAATTACTATAGCCAGTTTTCTTACTAAATGCTCGCGAGACATCTTAGGTATTTACCATACTGAAAGGTGCGTTATTTGTTTGAGGGGGGGCTAGTTCAGGGCTTTAAAAAAGATTAAATGAATACTTTAGGGCTTTAAGTAGGCCGTGTCCTTCTGGGTCTCAGAAGGAGGGAGAGCACCCAAAAAAAGAATCAGGAATACCGAGCGCACATACTCTGGTATAGGAAACTGGGTAATTGTTGTGGGGCTTGTGACAGCTAGCACTCAAACCGAGGATTCAGGAACAGAGAAGTGAAAAAGCCAACCAGTGCAAAATGTTTATTTGGAATTTACTTCCCAGTGTAAAACTTGTTTTACTCTAAAAAGTAAATTCTGAAAAGTTGCCTGAAAGTATCACAAAGCAGCACTTTACAAAACAACGCTTTGTGCTGCTTTGAATTACTTTGTGCCAGGTAGGTGTTCCATGGGTGTTACCATGCAACCACCGATGGTTTTTAATGCAAAGCCCAATCTACCTTCAATAGTAGACAGATTTTTGCAGCAAAAACTAACACCTCTTTGAGATTGGCATTACCTTGGAGAAATGCTGTTATTTCTCAAAACTTTTAAGACTTTGCCTGTGTGCTGCACACATACAAAGTTGAAATTTTTTAAAGTTTGTCTAGACATAGAATTTTGCACTGGAAGGGTGGAGGAGATCCGTGAGCACACTCACCCAAGATGGAGGGCCCTCTGTGAGCTCCATCCTTACCTGCTCATATGCCAATTTTTGGATGACAAACGATGGTGTTTTGGCCATTTCAAAGGTGGAGTCTATAAAGGCAAAGTTTCCCTCTACAGCCTTTTGATGTTCCATCCCAGAGGCGGAGGAGCGTCGCCTCACCTCTCTGTGAGCAGTTCAAAAAGGAAAAATAAAATGATAATAATGCAATGTTATGATCATTTTATTTTTCCGTACTAGCTCAGTTCTATGTGCTGGGCGGGGTGGGGCTAGGCTGTCCAGAGCAGGGGGAAGATTGGTGGGCACCCTCTTGAGTGCTCATGGCAGTCTGGGCAGCCGTCTTGGACCCATCAAACTGTCATGCGCACTTAGCATGTTCTCCACCCGGCTGAATTGAACAGCATGGGTGGAGAACATGCACAGGCTCCCTGTCCCTGTCTTAGTGCCGAACCACGGCACTCAGACCAATTATGACGCTGCTGTCCTGCTAGTTACAGGAGCGTCATGATTGGCTAGGGTAGTTTGGAAGCCTGTGTGCTTTCTGCTTCTGGAGTCAGTCAACCGAAGAGGACCGAGAGGCTGCAGCTGGCCTGCAGGTAAGTGATTTTTTTATTTTTTATTTTTCATCCCCCCGCCTGCCACCCCTGTTAAGTAGCAGCCGCTACTGTTCCATCTGGTTTCCTTGGCTCAGAAGGGAGTTTCTTCTGGACTGAAAATCCTTCCAGGTGACTGTATTGGAGGAGGGATAACCTGAGGAGAGGAAGGGGGCTTTATAACTCCTTTTGGATTTCTTAGAAGTGCTGCCTTTTATACACTTTACAGTTCTTAAAGGCATGCTGCTTTTTTTTTACACTGCAAATAATTTCACACCTTTTTTCTCCATTAAAGCCTCAGTCAGTTACCTATTGTTCTTATAATAAGTACTACTGCTGCATTTCATGTCCAATTTAGCCAGTGGCTTTCCTGACACTGTTTAAATATGTCCAATTCAGACATGAAAGTCACATTGCATACTTGCCACAAAAAGAAGCCAGCTACTTCACCACCACCTGCTAAGTATAAACTAATTTAGTCACAGGAAGAGTCAATGGCAAAAATTCTGGAAGAAGCTGAGGCGATTCGTAGTAACTCTGGTGCTATTTGCTCTGATATTAAAAACATTCAAAGAGACTTAGCAGGTCTTTCAATGAAAGATTCTGAAAATGAGATTAAAAGACATGATAATAGTTAGAAATGGGGGTCTCTAGTTCGCAATGGTATGCACCCTGTTTAAGTAGGGAAGCTTCCTTTTAGTCAGGGTAAAGGAGTTAGACACCCAGATAACCCTTGCACCCTTGGTAGCTTGCACGAGCAATCAGGTTTATCTCAGAGGAAATGTGTAAAGTATTTGTACATAACACATACAGTAACACAGTAAAAACACTACAAATGGACACTACACCAGATTAGAATAATAAAGTATCTTTATCTAAACTAAACAAGACCAAAACGACAAAAATCCAACATACACCACTCAAAATATGACTTTTAAAAGGTTTTAGCAATTCCGTTCATAGGAAATGATGGATGTGGTGATTTTACACAAGGTGCCTTCAGATTCACAAGGCAAAAGCACGCAGAGGAGAGTAGCATTGGAAAACACAGCGATGCGCCGGTTCTTGAGTCCTTGGGGAGGTGATGCATCAGTTCCGCTGCATGCAGGAAAAGTGTTATGCCGAATCTGGCCTGGTGGGAGAAGCGAGGCATCGAAATCCAAAACGGTTCTGGTCTGTGGGTAATGCGTCAGTAAAACTTACCGCACCGGTGCGATGGGTGGAAATCAAGACGCGATGGCGGTCAATGCAGCGGCGGTCAACAGGCACTGTATTGAGTTCATCAGCCGCAGTACCACAACGTGTTGATCTTTTCAGCTGCCAAGCAGGGCCTGCATTGGAGTCACTGCAGTGGTCTCGGACTATGGAGACCAGTGTGCTACACTCGGGCTGTGGTGGATTCTTCATTCACTGGCAGGCCCTGCATCGATTTCTTCAGTTGCAAGGCGGCCGTGCATGGAAATTTCTCCCACACGGCGGTGCTGCATCAGAAAAACAGGTGCTGGAAGGGCGATGCGTCGATTTTCAGTTTTCTTGTAGCATTTTGCAGCAGGGACAACCTCCAAGGGCCCAGAACTGGAATTGGCACGACAAGGCGGGTCAGAACACCCCGCAGTGGAGTTCAAGGATGCTGCAGATGAAGTCTTTGTGTCCCTGAGACTTCTTAACAGGAGGCAAGCTCTACTTCAAGCCCTTGGAGAATCTTCTCAAGCATGATTCAGCAAAGAAAATGTCCAGTACTTTCCACTGCCCACAGACAGAAGCAGCAATTGCAGGCCAACCCAGCAAAGCCACACACAGCAAAGGGCAGTACTCCTCCTGACAGCTTTTCAGCTCTTTTTCTTGGCAGAGTCCTCTAGATCCAGAAGTGTTCTAAAAGTATGGGGTTTGAGGTCCAATACGTATACCCATTTTGGCCTTTGAAGTTGGCAAACTTCAAAGAGAGTCTTTGTGATTCTCAAGTTCTTGCCTTGCCCAGCCTTGGCTCCAGACACACTACAGGGGGGGGTGGAGACAACATTGCGAGAGGACAGGCACAGCCCTATTTAGGTGTCTGTGACAACTCCTCCCACCACTCTAGCCCATGACGACCCATCAGCCTGGTGATGGCTCATCAGGATATGCAGGACACTCCTCAGCTCCCTTTGTATGACTGTCTAGAGTGAATGCACAAATAGCCCCCGTCAGTCTAAACCAGACGTTGATTCCACAACCAGGCAGAAACACAGAAGGGTAAAGCAAGAAAAGGCCCACTTTCTAAAAGTGGCATTTTCAAACACACAATTTAAAAACCAACTTCACTAAAAGATGTATTGTAAAATTCTTAGCTCAGGGAGTCCAAACTCCAAATCTCTATCTCTTGCCACTTGAAAGTTACACTTGTAAAATTTTGCAAGGCATCTCCAATGATAACCTATAGAGGAGACAGGCCTTACAATGGTAAAAAACATGAAATTGGCAGTATTCCACCATCAGGACATGTAAATTACACCAACACTTGTCCTACCTTTCACATACACTGCACCCTGCCCACGCGGGTACCTTGGGTCTACCTTAGGGGTGCCTTACATGTATAAAAAGGGAAGGTTAGGGCCTGGCAAGTGGGTGCACTTGCCAGTTCGACATGGCAGTTTAAAACTGCACTTACAGACACTGCAATCGCAGGCTTTAAACAGGTTTACAGGGCTACATATGTGGGTGGCACAACGAATGCTGCAGGCCCACTAGTAGCATTTGATTTACAGGCCCTGGGCACACATAGTACACTTTACTAGGGACTTACCAGTAAATCAAATATGCAAATCATGGATAGCCAATCAGAATCACAATTTACCCAGGAAGTACTTGCGCTTTAGCACTGAACAGCAGTGATAAAGTGCCCAGAGTACCTAAACCAGCAAAACCGAAGTCCAGCACACAGTTAAAAATACAGGAGGTAGAGGCAAAAAGACAGGGGAAACCCCACCAAGGATGCCAGGTCTAACAATAGTCAATCTGCAATTGTTCATTTGACACCTCACATTATGCACATTACATCTATGAAAAAGATGTTGTTGGATTTGGAAAATAGAAATCGTCAATATAACTTGCGCATCTTTAGTTTACCTGAGAATATTGAGGATCAGGATTGCAGAGCCTTTTTGGAAAAGTTATTACCATCCCTATTGAAATTAAAACTATCAGAGAAGTATGAAATAGATAAAGCTCATTGCATACCTTCACAGCATAAAGCTAACCACTCTAAACCACAATATGTCATATTTAAAGAATTACATCATCATCACCTCATAATGATATGTAAAGCTGTCCAGGAAATTACACCCTTAATGGTGGAAGGCAATAAAATATATATACATCAAGACTTTGCTAAGGAAACTGCTGCATTATGTAAGCATTTTTCTGATCTACACTCTCGGCTTTGTGAAGCAGGTTATAAATACGGACTGTTTGCTCCATCAGTCATGAGAATATGGAAAAATAATACATCTAAGTCTTTTACTTCACCTGCAGATTTGATTGCCTATTTGGATCTTCATGCTCCAGCCGTGATGGATTCTCAGACTTCTACATTTGACACTTGATATTCAGCCATTTTCCTTTTGTAATAACCTTTTTTCTTTAGCAGTTACTAGGGCGCTCTCTTTCCAGGAAAGTACCTTTGCTGTCTCAGTGATTCAGTTAGTGTTTTCTTCCCTTATTGTGTTTTTACAAAGATAAAATCCAGTAGCCAGTAGGCTACTGGATTTTATCTTTGTAAAAACACAATAGGCTACTGGATTTTATCTTTGTAAAAACACAATAAAGAACTCTTCTTGGAAAAAGATACATCGTGGAATCTGAAATCCTTCTGTGTTGCACATTAAGACTGCCCTCTGTTCTTGTATTTAGCTCAACTATATTATTGTGTGCGGAAGCACTCTTATGTTTTATTGTTCAAAATCTATTTGAGACCTCTGGCACAGCTAATACATAGTCATGGAGTCAATTTCATGAACTACACTGACGATACACAAATTATCTTGTCAGTAGATCGTTCTACATCTTTGCTATTTAAGCCTACCATTTCTGCTCGTGTGATATCCCCTCATGGCTGGGCTGCAATTCTCTAAACTTCAGTGGTGAGAGAACAGAAATACCTGGGGGTATATTTACAAGAACTGCTGCTAACTAGCGTTAGCGTTAGTTACTGGATGATTTCTTAATGCGGCCTATCGCCGAAAACTATCGCCGTGTTAGCGATGTAATTACAAGACGTCGCTACATGGCGATAGTATCAGCTAGCCGTGGTGAAAACTGCCGCTAACACTACCGTCAAGGTGATAAAAATGTTGACGTTAGCGAGAAAAAAAGCCGAAAAGCCAATTATCGGCAAAAAAACACACGTTATTCAGCCCAACGTCGATTTTTTGCCTCTAGAGGCAAAAATAGCCTATAAGTCCACCTCCAATGAAAAAAATTAAAACAATGGAATGCAGAATGGAGCAGCCAGGGCCAAGTGCAGCACAGATCAACAACCCCCCCCCCCAACTCCCCAACAGCCAGGATGACCAGCCAGAGTCCCAGGGGAAGAGGAAATGCAGAATCAGGGCTACATTTATGAAAAGAGGCGCATCGCTGGGAAAAACCAGTGATGCATCACTTTTCATAGCGCCCTCCTTGCAACACCATGACAGCCAAAACCTTGAAAGCACGGACCTGCGTCTGTGACCCGGAGTGGGAGGCAGAGGTGCTGTGGAGTTGGTGGGCCATGGCAGTAGACATTGAGGCATTGGTGATCACCCTTACCTGGTGGTAAAGTCTGGCAGGTCGCATGGAGACACTTTGCTGACCTGTGTGAGAAGACCTGTGTGAGAAGACCGCCGAGCTGTGAACGGTAGAGGTGCTCCTGCGCACCAACGTAGGGAGGTCTGCATCGCATACCATGCTCCACCACTACACCGCGGTGCACGGAGGAGATTACCAATGGAGGGCCGCGCCTCTCTGCATCACAGGCCGGGCGATGTTGCGCTGGCCAGACAATGTGGAGGGTGAGTCCCCTGAGCTGCGCAGAACTTGTGTGACGGGAGCGCTGCAACTTCACGCTTAAGGGGCCCATGTTGCATCACCTGCATCTGGATGTTCCCCAGTGGACTTGGCGGTGACTGATGTACCCAGGCTCGTGAAATCCCGCCTGGCAGAGGCGACTGCTGGCTGAGTCACAGATTTGGAGAGAGTGCAGCCCATCGAGCCCTGGTGTCAATGTCCAGGGGAGGAGAAGGTGGGACGCGTAGCAGAGGAGGCCCGGGGGTCGAGTCTGGCCCAAGCCTAGTGCCTGTGGGTGACACACACTGTGCCCTGCGCAATCCCTGTGCTACAAGACTGGTGGGGGACTCCACTAACTGGCTCAAGTCGCTGAGATCGGCCATTGGTGGTAGTGGGTGCCAGGGGCACGGGGCCGGTTCGGGCCCAGGCCCTTGGGTTTGCAGCTTGATCTGCCATTACTCACTGGGGAACACGGCATCCAGTCGCCACTGTTAGTTTGGAAGAGGCAACTGGGTGGTGCTGCCTTTCCTTGCCCCCTGTTAGTTTGCTTTGGGTGTACGGGGGACTATCCCTTAGTGGACTTACTCTTCTTACAGCGCTGCACCGTCTGGTTGCTGCTGCTGCTGTCCCCATCTGCTGCTTCTGGTTCCTCTGGCCCGGAGGTCAGGTGTTTGAGTCCCTCCTCCACCCGCAAGCTCCTCACTGCACCTCATCGCTAGTTGTCCAGTGGTAGAGCCTCACTTCTCTGCAGCTTGATTGCCCTCCTATCCCTCTTTTCTGCTGTTCCTGTCCATCTTTCTTCTCTTCTCCATTGCTTTTCTACCTTTGTTTTTTTTATCTCTGCTTTGTTTGGCTTTGTTTTTCCTGTGCTTTTTTTCGGTTCCTTTTTCCCTCTCCTCTACCTCGTTGCCGCTGCGATCCCCCACGTCCCGGCCCCCTCCAGTGTCCTTTCCTGCATTTCCCGCCTCCCAGCGGTCCAGCCCCCCCACAGCTCTACTTAATGGCGGATGCTGTGCGGCCATGTGCAGCGGGCGTGCCACTCGTGCGCCGAAGGAAAGCCAAAGGCAAGCCCGTCTGCGTCCGTCCGCCCCTGTTCCGCGCCCAGCACCAGGAACCCAGCCTCTTGGACACTCCACCACTACGACGCCAGCACCCTCCTTGCCCTCAACCCTGGACGCCATGCCGCCTGCCATCTAGCATCACCGAAGAATACCCTTGCACCCTGCGCCTGCCGAAACTGCAAACACACCTTCTGCCACATCAGCACACCAGTGCCTCTTGCCGCCCAGCCGACCAACAGCGCACCCAACCGGCTCAACTGCATTCTCCTCAACGTGCCATCCCTCCACAAATACGCCACAAAAATCTGGGACCTCCTCAATGCCACCTCTTCAGACATCGCCTTCTTCACGGAAACCTGGACCAGCCTCTGCTCCGGACAGGACAACGCCATCGCCGATGGCTACAAAATCTAGTCTAGGAGGAGGCATTGCCATCATCTACAAAAGCACACTGTGACTGACCACGCACTTTAATGACCCAACGGCGACCATGGAACACCTCCACTTCCAGAACCGGACCAACCTCAACACCGCCCTCATCTACAGGCCCCCAGGCCCATGAACCCCCATTCACCGATGCCATCGTAGACCTCATTGCACCCAAGGCTCTCCCATCCACCGACTACATCCTACTCAGAGACCTCAAGTTCCACCTGGACAACCCCAGTGACCAGATCACCACCCTCCTACTGAGGAACCTTGCCAATATCAGACTAAAGCAGCTAGTCACCGCACCAACTCACATAGCCTGACACATGCTCGAGCCAGTCTTCTCCGCAAGCGGGAACTTCAACTATAGCCACACCACCAAACTCTCCTGGACCGACCATCATTGTATACATCATGCCTTCACCACGCCCACCATACACCACCGCCATAAACGCCTCCCCCCGTAGCAGCTGGATCAAGGCCACTGAAGAACTTCTCGTCAACTCCCTCAGTGCCACCACTCCGCCAACGTTTACAGATGCCAACAACGCAGCGCACACCCTCCACCAATGGATCTGAAACTGTGCCGACACTCTAGCACCCCTCAAGAAAAGACCAGGCAAACAACAATCCAAGAAGGCCAACTGGTTCACTCCCGACCTCCACTAGTCCAGATGCACCTGCAGACGTCTTGAGTAGAGATAGAGCCACAACAATACCCCTGAAACTCACACAACCTTAAAATCCACCGTCAACGCACACCACACAGAGGAAGAGAAAATACCCTGGATTGATAGGTTTTGTGCAGGTAGGTGTCCCTTTTTGCACAACATCAATCAACTCCGCAACACCATGTCGCGAGGGTGCCTGCGTTGGCGCATGGCAGCCATTGTGCATCAATGTAGGGGAAAAATAAAGGGGGGCTTATTCATGATCCCCTTCCGTCAGTTTAAAGCCGCCGATGCATCATTTTCTTGACGTACTTACAGCGTTAATTTTGCACCACGTTGCGTCGTATTTACAAAGTGACGCATCTAGGCATATGCGTGACCTTGTAAAGCCCCGCGACACATTTTGCCTGCGTCAGGTATGATGTATGTAGGGTGGGCGTTCCCACGCAACAAAGCCTCATAGGTGTGGCACAGTGAAATCTATCAGATTTCACTGTGAAAATTCTAGGATGCCACTGCGTCAAAACCTTACGCCTGCCTCATGGCGGGTGTAAGGGTGACGCAGTGCCATTGGGATAGGCCTGCCCCATGCATTGCTGGAGTTGCATCATACTTGCGACACAACTGCAGCAATGCATGACTTTAGCGCTGACAGATATGTCAGGATTCCAGACTTATCTGTCATTGATTGCGACATGGAGCACCGTACAGTAAATACCGCGCATCCATGGTGTCGCAAGGAATGTGCAGTGAAAAGTGTCGCAATGCTGTTTTGTCACAGTGATGCAACATTTTTTATGAATGAGGCCCAGGAATGCGCCCTATCTTATTAATAGGGCGCTTTCCTGACCATTTGTTCTGGCGCAGGGTAGTGCAGCAATATTCCTTGCAGCGCTGTCCAGCACCCAAACATCTTACATGTGGGCCCAAGTGTTTGCACCAATTTTAAGACCAGCTAATTTTTTGTGTTAAAAAACTGCCTCTAACTGGACTTAGAGGCAGTTTTTTCAGTTTTGCACCATACAAGGAATTCCTTGTAAATATCGCGAAGTGTGGTTAGTGGCTGTTTTTTCACAGGAACGCCTACCTTGCGTCTCATTTTCATTAAGTCCCGCCAACAGAAGTGGCGATCTTGAAAATTCACGTTTACGCTGGAAAAGTGCCACTAACTGCAGATAGCCGCAACTTGTACATAAGGCGATAAAAGAAAAGACGCCATAACGTCAAGCGTTAAGTCCTTGTAAATATGCCTTGTAAATATGCCCCCTGTTGCTCCATAGGTAGTCCATTTGGATCACTATGATCTAATTTCTGGCAACTACCCTGCAATTCTGCTCCCGTTTCCTCTCTTGCTGTTCAGAATCTTGGCATACTATTGAATGCAGATCTTTCGCTCATCAAACATCTAAGAAACATATCATCCAATTGTTTTGCCTTAATGCGGCTTCTTAGAAAAATTGTTTTACTTTTCCTACTCCATTTTCATCTTTTGATAGTCCAATCTTCCATTTTAAGTCATTTGGATTATTGCAACTCTCTCCTTTTTGGTGCACCAAATTATCGGATCAAATGGTTTTATCGCATTCAAATGGCTGCTGACAAGTTAGCGTGGTTGTAGTATTCTTGAATAAATCCACTTCAATTGTAAATGAGTAAATTGGATTCTTTATTCCAGCCCCCCGCATAAGGCACAGCACTTCCAACACGAACGGCTTCCTCAGCAGAAGTCACATAAAAAGGAATGTTACTGCATAACACATTCTACAATTCTAGATTGAAGGTGTAGTTCTAATACAATCAAATGGCTTACCTTTAAAGCAACATACTACACAATCCCCCCTCTAAAAGAAATAAAAATTAAAAATTAAAAAATAACAGAAAAAAAAATGCTAACTACAATCAAACATTTCTAGACATTTAGGTTTCTTAACAATCCTCCCGCTAGAAGTTTTAATCACATTTTTATCTAAAGAAGGACCTGGTGTAACAGACTCAGGAAATACATGTACATTTTCTTCCAAAACCGGATTGAAACTAGATGAAGCCTCTGGTAAGGGAGCACATTCAGGAGCAACAGTACATCTGTGTAAATTTTCATCCAGCACCGGATTGGAATTGGATGAGACATCTGGCAAGATTACACAATCAGGAGCGACAGTACACCTGTCATCAGTCAGATTAGAATCATCAGTATCTTGGATGACATCAAATGTGTCCAACCACCAGAAATTTTTGCTTTTACACACATTCTCTGTTTCAATATTATACGACACTGGTGCAAGACGACTGAAATGCCAAACCTCACCATTTTGTAGCAAAGCAGTGTTATTCATGACTTTAACAACCAGTTTCGGCTCACTAAATTTACTTTCAGCTTTGGAAACTCTCTTAGCATTTTTCACACGAACCCATTGACCTTTACATAAATTCACTTGTTTAGTGCCGTGTTTTAGGTCATAGTAGATTTTGTTTTTTATTTGAGATTCTTTAATGCACTCTCTCACTATAGGTATATTACACTGAATCATTCCATTCCTGTTTAACCAACCAGGATTAATTTTTGAATGAGGAATTCTGCCTCGCATTAAAGAAAAAGGACTTTTGCATGTGGTACCATGGATAGTACTTCTATAAGCCCAAAGCAACTTCTTTAACTCTTCCTCCCAAGATAAATTACTCTTATTGGCAAGTTGGAGAACCCCTTTAATACTGCGGTTGGCTCTCTCAACAATGCCATTTCCACTTGGATGATATAAGGCTGTGAATCTTTGTTGAATACCAGATGCAGCCAAATAGTTCCTCATTTCAAGAGATTTGAATTGTACACCATTATCAGATAAAATGAACTTAGGGAAACCTTCCCTCAAGAAAATATCATCTAAGAATGTAATTACAGTTTTGGTATTGATGACATTCACTACACATATTTCTAACAATCTAGAAAAAGTGTCAATAAGCACTAAAATGTACTTCTGTGATCCATCCTGCCAATTGACCGGTCCCTTGAAGTCAATAGCAACGACTTCCCAAGGAAACTTTGGACAATAGGGAGAAGCTAAAGGTGGATTAAACGTTTTAAGTGTTTTATCAGAAACTTCACATTTAACACATGATCTCACACACCTCTCAACATCTAAGTCCATTCTAGGCCACCAATATAGTTCTTTTAAACGAAGTTTGGTACGTGTAATTCCTGAATGTCCTTCATGACATAAGTCAAGTATTTTACTTCTTAAGTTTTTTGGTGGCACAATTCTGTCACCTCTTAAGACAAGTGTATCACATAGACTGAGTTCATCACGAACTTCCCAGAAACCTCTAAGTTCATCATTGACAAACTTTTTGTCCACACCATTCCAACCTTTCATAATCAACTGTTTAAGTACAAGTAGGATTTGGTCAGAATTTTCCGTTTCAAGCCACTCCTCTTTACTAAAACTACTCTGAGTTTTATCAAATGAAATGTGGGCAACAGAAAAATCATTCCAAGGATTTTTGTCAATTTCAGTTAATGGTAAAGACATGCGGCTTAAAAAATCAGCAGTAAAGTTTTTGACACCAGGCATATATTGTATGTCATACATGAAGTCTTGTAATCTCATAGAGAGTCTATCAATCCTAGCTGTAGCATTGGTCAAATCCTCAGTGGTTAGTAATTTAGTTAAGGGTTTATGATCACAACGTAAAACAAATTTCCTGCCCCAAAGGAATTTCCTGAAATGCTCTAGAGCCCAAACACATGCTAAAGTCTCACGTTCAACAACAGAATAACGTTCTTCAGTAGGAGTGAGGGAACGTGATGCAAAAGCGATGATGACTTCTCTATTATTATCATCCAGTTGGGTTAATACACTTCCTAAACCTTTGCTACTTGCATCAGTGGGGACAATAGTTTTTGCAAAAGGGTCAAAACCTTGAAGATTAGGTGCCTGAGCAATAGCTTTTTTAATCTCTTCAAAAGATCTTTGGCAAGAAACATACCAATTAAATTGTATTTTGTTTTTGAGTAAGGATCTCATGACATGAGTTTTTTCTGAAAACTTATCTACAAACTTTGAATAAAATTCTGCGAGTCCTAAGAAGGATCTAAGGTCTTCCTTGGACTTGGGTGCAGGAGCATCAATAATAGCACTTACCAGGCTGGTTTTGGGTCTAATACCTAAAGAACTAACTTCATGTCCCAGATAAGTAACTTTTTTCTCTGCGAATTTGCATTTTGAGAGTTCAGCAGTGACTCCCTTATCTTGTAAAATACAAATTACCTTTCTTAAACATTCATCATGGACTTTCTTATTAGGTCCCATTATCAAGATGTCGTCCTGGAAAAATACTACTCCTTGCATATCACCAAATAATTCGTACATGAGCCTTTGGAATACCGCAGCTGCGGATGCTAATCCGAATGGCATGCGGCGAAACTGAAAACAACCAAAAGGGGTACAAAAAGCTGTAAAATGTTTACTCATGGGATGCAAAGAAATCTGGTGATATGCACAGGACAAATCAATGGTTGAAAACCATTTGGCACCTTTAGTTAGTGAAAGCATCTTGTCAATCCTCGGGAGAGGAAATTGATCAATGATTATGTTGTCATTTAAATACCTTAAATCAATACACATGCAAATTTTCCCATTGGCACGTCTGGCAATCACAATCGGAGAAATCCAATCAGATGCCTCAATTGGTTCAATTATTTCAGCATCCTGTAATTTCTTGAGTTCTGTTTTTACCTCATCCCGTACAATTAGTGGAATATGACGTACTTTGTGAATTTTGGAAACAGCATTGGGTTTAACTATAATCTTGCGTGTAAAACCATCAAGATTCCCAATACCACTACCAAAAACTTTAGGAAATTCTTCCAAAACCCATTTTTTTGTACTCTCAGCTTCACACATTACCAAAACTTGTTCAGGACTGTTGGGATTTAAAATAATATCAAGTGAACGTTGATCTTTCCACCCTAAGACCGAAGGTCCATCCATGGCTACATATAATTTACATAATGCTCTTCTACCTTTAAATTCAAACATTAGGATCTAAAACCAAGCATTTCAATTTTCTGTCCAGTAAAACTTTCTGGATTTACATCAGTCGGTTGTAAATATGGACCAATTGTATTAGCAAATTTATCATCCCAAATTGATCTAGCAATGATGGTGAAAGGAGATCCAGAATCTGCTGCAACCTGTAGAGTTATCCCACCAAAGGAAACCATGCATAAAGGTTTGTTGCTGTCACCACTTGTAATATTAACAACAACATGTCTAGTGGTGTTATTGGAAATATCAGAGTTCTCAAAAGAATCTTCATCTTCATTATTATCTGACAAGTCTGAATTACTGCTTGTAATGCAGGTAACACGTGACTTTTTGAAGCGTTTTTTCCTGCACACCTTAGAGAAATGTCCAATAATTCCGCATTCAAGACATTTAGTTGATTTGGCAGGGCATTTATCAACTCTTGCTGTGTGAGATGTGCTTCCACATCTGTAGCACACAAAACCAGACTGAGAAGTGTTCTCTTCTTTTCTAAAATTAGTGTTTTGGTATGGTTTCCAATTGGTATTTTGGTAAGATCTTGGCTGTTTGTAAGGAGTTTTTTCTTTTCTATTGTCACTAATCTTGTTAACAGAAACTGCTTCTTTAGAAAGAGATACTGCTTTCGCGCATCTTTCAGAAAGTTCTGCTTTTTTGACCAAAGTGATAATATCTTTGAGACTTGCATCACCTTCAATCCATAGTTTATCTTGGATACTTTTGTTTTTAGTACACATGACGATTTGGTCTCTGATCATATCGTCATGTAAAGAACCAAATTTGCATTTGATAGCTAAATTTTTAAAGCAGACACGTAATCTTCAATAGATTCATTAGTATCTTGTTTACGTTTATAAAACGTGCGTCTAGATACTGCCGCACACGCAATTGGTGAATAATGGTCGTCAAGGTCAGCTATAGCACTTTTGAAAACATCAACATCACCGCTCCTTTCTATTTTCTGCATTTGATTATATACTCTGAGACCTTCAGGTCCTAAACAGTGCATTAGAATTCTTTTTTTCCTTTCCGGAGACATGACACTTCCATTGTCTTCAAGGGTGGCAATATAATTTATAAAATATTCTTTCCACTCTTACCATTTTACAGTAGGTTCTCCTGGATTGGTTAGAAATTCTTTAGGATTACTAAGAGTAATACTAACACTTGCATTTTGTGCAACATTACTTGCTTGTGGAAGCTGTGTTGGACTCTCCATCCATAGTAAATTAATAATAATTTCGATTGAAATAAAATGTAAAATATAAGTAACAGTAATAATAAAATCTTACTGCAATGTAGAGTACACACTGTTGGTATGAACTGTAGAATTCATACGGATGCAAGGGAAATTGTAGAAAAATGCTGTGGTAAACGATGTACTCGATCTGTAATGCAAGTACTTGGTAAAGTTGAAGAATTTGTAAATAAAGATGGCCGCCGGGGTCACGCTGCGTGACCTCGTAGTTTATGCGCTATGACATCAGCGCGTTGAGGCGTGTACTGAGCCTAAAGGATAATCGGTGGAATGCAGACAGGTAGAAGCGTCTTTCAAGAACAGTGTCCTCGCGTCTGGGAAACTGCTCGTGGAACGGCAGTTGGAGCCGATTTTGAAAGTAAGCAGCGCGCTGTAAGAATAGGTGCAGGAGAAGGAGTACAACCAAAATAAACTCACAAATTTGCAGAGTTGTTCGTTGTTGCTCCTCTTCTGGTAGTGGTGCGATAATTAAAGATGAACACACACCATGTAGAATTCGTTGAATCCTCGGTTGAAAAACGAAGTCCGAAGGATTTTCTTTTTTTTGTAGTTGGCAGGGGGCTGGACCATCAGTCGTCGCCAAATTAATGTAGTATTCTTGAATAAATCCACTTCAATTGTAAATGAGTAAATTGGATTCTTTATTCCAGCCCCCCGCATAAGGCACAGCACATCCAACACGAACGGCTTCCTCAGCAGAAGTCACATAAAAAGGAATGTTACTGCATAACACATTCTACAATTTTAGATTGAAGGTGTAGTTCTAATACAATCAAATGGCTTACCTTTAAAGCAACATACTACAGTGGTCCAGCCGTCGTTACTCATAATCTTTTGTTGCCCGTATCTCTCTGCACTGGTTATTACTGTGTAAAAGGTTAAAGTTTAAATCCTTATGTATAGGTCATAAAGCTATACATCAGGTGTGGCTGTGCTTTCTTCAGACAAGAATTCCACTCTAAGCACCTAATTGTTTACGGGGTCTGCTAGCGCCAACCTTCTTCTAATTCCTAAATTTAGAAGGGTGTGAATGGGCAGACGTGCCTTCTCAATCTAAGCAGCTCACTTGTGGAATTCTCTTCCCCGTATGCCATTGACAATTTACTGACCTCCAGGAAAGCACTCAAAAACTGGCTCTACACCCTTTAAGATTCAATCGATGGACCCAAATTAATTCCCAGCTACCAGGTTCGGCTCTTTTGAAGTGCTCACAGTGCCAGGACACCTGTGATAGTAGTAGGCCTCCACAAGTTTAAATTTTAATAATAATAAGATGCTTTTGGGACATTATAAGTTGATCAGGATTGCAGTGGCCACTGGTGACCTTTAAAAGTGGGGGGGTGGGGGTGTAATACCTGCCTGGAATTCACCTAATTTTTGGAAACAGTTTCCTTAATTGTACCAATGCCAGAATTTTATTATGTGTGCTCCCTTATGATAATAATTACATACAATATTCCAGTGCCACAATTTTACCCTTGATAGTGGCCATATAACATGGGTGGTGTGTATGTCAAAAATTACCTCCTGTATTTCAGAACTAGCATTTTATCATTATTTGCTTCACACCACCCACTCCCTCTGGGCCAACGTTCCATGGCTGTCCTCTCTGAGGCTAAGAATTGCCTCCAGTATGCCAGCACTAGCATTTTGCCATAGGTGTCAGCTTATGTCAAGTATTACTTCCAGTATTTCAGAGTTTGCATTTTGACTTGGGTGCCCTTACGCCAAGAATTGCCTGCAATGTCCCAGCACAGGCATTTTGCAGTGGATGCCCCCATGCAAAGAAATTCCCCCAGTATACAAGTTCCAGCATTTTCCCACAGGGGCCCCTATGCCAAGAATTACTTCTAATATGCCTCGTTATGCATTTTGCCAAGGCGCCCTTCCTTATGCCCAGAATTCTGTCCAATAAGCCAGTGGCAGCATTTTACCTTTGGTGCCACCATTAGCCCAAAATAATATTGAATATGCTATGGCCAGCGGCACACTAACCATCATAAATCATTACTCACTCACACTCTCTCACCCACACTCACTCCCTCTCACATTCAGTCTCTTCCTCCTCACTAACTTTAACTAACTTTAACTCACACTCTCTCACCTACTTATTTTCACTCCCACTCTCTGTTACTCACAAACAAATGTACTTTTACTCACTGGTCTTACTCTCACTTACAAACACACTAACACACACTCCCCGTTTCACACACACTGACTCTGGGCCCTGGTGCAACTGCACCTGCTGCACCACAGACACCACTGACTCACTTCCACTCCCTCTCATAATCTTCAATCCCTAACTCCTTTTAAAACACTCATACTTGTTCACTAACTCCCTCACACTCACTTTCACGTATTCATACACAATCTCAAACTGAGATTCCCAGCCAGGTTTGAACAGGGAAATACCCACCTAAATCCTTCTCCCAGCTTCTTGATAGAACTGGAATCACAGTCCTATAAATAGCTTAGCCAGCGCTGGGGATCCTGCCCCTGTTGCTCTGTGTGGCTTCTAATTGGCCTCGGGGATGCACTTATGTGCGCCCAAACAGTCACATTTTAGCAGCTATACTGTGCTGCCTGACGCATGTGCAGTATGCCTGCTACATAAATGGATTGTGTCTGTCTGAGGGGATCATAGTTGAATTATGCCCCTCACTTGCACAATCCAGACATCAACCTACAGAGCGCTGGGTTTTTAAGCAACACTATGTAGATGGAGCGTCGCTGAACCCCCTCAGCCCTCTCCTCCTGTGTTCAGAAGTCTGAAAACAAAGCCGAAAGGCTTGATCTGCACACTTCCAGTACTCATGAAAACACGAAAGGCGTCTTTTCATGAACACTGCTAAGTTACATTATGGGTAGTGTCGGGGGAGGCAAGGGGCAAAATGTTGGGCCTCAGAGGAGGCAGGGCTGGGACCTGGAGCCCATGGTAAGAAGCCACCACTGCGGGATTGGTGTAGAGCAATTGTCAGCGCAAATAGCACATGCATTTTTTAAATCCTTTTTGTGGATAAAGATTGGTGATCTTTCTATCCAAAATCAATTATGTTACCAGGCTCTTGGACTCAAACGAGAGGTGAGCTCTCATTTTACAGGTTAGTGTTCCTTTTGAGTTTACTATTCTGATGATCCTTTCCCTGCTGGGGACAGAGTACCCTTCTCTACTCCGCGGGGCATATTCTCAAGGACTTATCGCCGAGTTAGCGGCACTTTATCGCAGCCAAAGTGGCGATAAAATCATCGCACCATTCACAAGCTGGTGTTAACAGCCCAGAACACCATTTTACCCCCAATAGCATCCGCAAAAAACATCGCCACAGATGACCCCCGCAACTATCGCTAATGAGATGCAGAGTAGGCGTACCCATGCAAAAAGCCGCGAAAACACCACTCCGCAACATTCTCAACGACCAGCCAGATCGGCGATAAGACCACAAAACAGGCGATAAGGCCCGTTAGCAGCAGGAAACTAACACCTGCTCTGACCTGGTGCAAAGTCGGATCACAGTCTGCACCACAAAATGGAGCCCAGCCCAGAGCCATACCTGAAGGGCAACAGATGCCATGGAGCCACTGATCATGCAGCTCGGAGCCCCAACAGGGCCACAACACCCACAGCCACCACCCCCAGGACCCCCCCCCCCGGACCCCCCACCGGCCAAAGACATGCCACATCAACTATACAGAACATGTACCAAATAATCCGCCAGATGTTGCACAATCACATTTGGTGGCATGCATGTGTCGTCACAAAAATGAGCATCACACATCCACCTTCGATGTAACAAATGAAAATGTATTCAAAGAAACACAGAACAGAAATGAAGACACATGGCGGCTCCCTCGGGACAATCCGTAGGTCACAGCCTGCAAGACAAAAATCATGATGAGAAGGTGTGTCTTGCGCACATCAAAGGACAGAGAGAGAGCGCAAGGAGAGAGAGAGAGAATGAGAGGGAGCGAGAGAAAGACGGACAGAGAGGGGGAGCGAGAGAAAGACGGACAGAGAGAGGGAGCGAGAGAAAGACGGACAGAGAGGGGGAGTGAGAGAAAGACGGACAGAGAGGGGGAGTGAGAGAAAGACGGACAGAGAGGGGGAGTGAGACACAGATAACAGAAAAGATGGACAGGGAGAGAGAGTGCCCACAATGCGCACCCAGGCCACACTGCCCACCTGCTGCCACAGGTGTGTCACCAACCACGTGCCTGTATGTAGTGCAGTTCACCAGGTCACACATCTGAAACAGATCCGTCATCTGAAACAGAGTCCAGAGACATGAATGGCAAAGTACACACAATTGCACAAGACATCATCGCGTGTCCGCCCCTGCGCACCCAGGCAGATGTACCCCAGCCCCTCCCGCCGCCCAGTGGTGCATGCCCGCCCCTGCACACCCAGGCCTCACTGCTCACCTTCCGCCCTTGGCGTGTAGTAATGAGGGCCCACCACGTACCGCAGCAAGCCACATGCCCGGGGCCCGCGGGCATGGCACCCTCCACATCATGCAGCCCCGCTCCGCAGGCCACCAGGTCTCACATATGATTCTGGGTCTTGATTTCACCATGGCAGAGGACATACCAGTGCACCGGGCATCATCGCAGGCTGCACACCCGCTCAGCCCTTGAGGTGCCACTAACTCTGTGATCCGGGATGCGACGCCATGAGGAGGTAGGCCCGCGCTGCCCGCTGGCTCTGGCCTGCACTGCGGTCCAGCAGGGCACACAAATCCTGAGCAGTCCAGACCGCCGGGACGGGGCATCATCGCAGGCTGCACACCCACTCAGCACTTAAGGTGCCCCTACCTCAGTGCACCCAAAGTCACCATCCCGTGGCGGTGTGCCTGTGCCGGCCGCAATGTATCCGGTGCCACCAAGTCTGTGTCCCAAAGTCATGGTCCCTGTATGATTGGGTATCGCGTTGCGGACGCCATCATGTCACCTCCGGTCCTGGGGAATGTGATGTTGCAGGGCCCGAGGCCCTCATGCCTACATTAACACCACACGGACGCACCCAGACAGAGAGTGGAAATGGCGTCGAGCACGTGCGCCCGTCCCTTTTCATTGGCAGGGTCACATGTCCAGTGACGCGTGTGCTGGATGGGTGTAGTGTGGGTGTAAACCAGCCGTGAGGGAGTGGCTGTGGCATGCTGACAACTAGACCTGTGAGTGGCAGATCACCACAGGAAAGACAGGGGACATGTAGCATTGCCGTCCCCCCCTGTGAGCGTAAGCGGAGTGGGCTGGCCTGGCGTATGCCAGTCCAGCGTAAGGGTCTGTATATAACCCCGGGGCCCTGGGCGTGGTTCCGTACTGGGCTGGACAAGGAAGTAACTCATGCGTGTGCCCCTGTTGTTGTGTCAGCACCACCCGGACCGCATTGGGCAATGTGTCACCCTGTCACCCCTGTTCTACGACATGAGCCACATGGACGTAAGAGGAGTCCAGTGAGCCCACATTCATCCATACTTCCACACTTAAAAGACCATAGACATGACACATCTGTGTGTATATGAATGTTTAATGCACATTCAGTGGAGTGTTGTATCTGGAGCAGTACAGGGCCATGCAAAGCCCACATGACGATGTTGTCCCATGGAGGTCCAGCCAGGGTCCTCCAGGGAATGACAAGTCCAAAGGAAGAGGACGAGTACAGTCTGCAGTCTGATTGCTGTGTCAATGGCGATCAAACATCATATGGCAGTCCATGTCGAGGTCCAAGGTGAGTGTCGCAGAGTGCATTGGGGGGACAGTGGAAGGTGAGGATGCAGAGGGCAGTACCAAGCTGAAGCAGGACCTATGGATGAGATGAATGCTGCTGCGTCCTCCTTACCACGAGGGCAGTATCATCCACATCTTTGTTCTCTGCTGTTTCATGTGCCTCACGTGTAGGTGGTGGTGTTCTGTCTCCAGCACTGTGTGGCAGTGACACATCTGTGGACGGAGGTGGAAGGTCTGCCGCACTGTGTGGCACTGACACTTCAGGGGGCGGAGATGTGGATGGAGTGGTGGCAGCAACATGCATCCGCACCAGGCCTTGTGGCAGCAATGCCATGAGGAGGGTCATGAGGTCATTGAGGAACCCAGCTACCTCTCGCTGGTGTGCAGCCGTGGCAGCCGCTCGTTCCACATTCGCCTCCTCCATGGTCTCCATTAACCTCCGCATGTTTCCCACTCCCGTGTGACATCGCTAGAGCCACTCTGACTGGACAGTTGTACTATTCTCTGAGTCAGGGCTCCAGCGATGTCAGCCATGGTCCGTTGGAGAGCATGGAGCGGACTGTGGGTGTCCGTTAGGGACCGGGAGTGGTCCCTGATGGGACTTAGACACCCACGTATGGCATCTAGTTTGTCTGCCATGCGGTTGAAGCCCACCCGCACCTGTTCAGCCAGATTTTCCTGGCACCCCAAAACACGGCGTTGGAAGGCCATGTGTTCTCCGTGGGGGTCCTGGGAGGCAGCAGTGGTTGTGGGTGCTGCCTGCTGTGTGGTATGTGCAGGGGGTGGGGTCTCCTCGTAGCAGCTGGGCTGCCCAGCTCCTGGAAGTGGGCTGCGGAGGCTCTCCACGAGCAGTTGGAGGGCATCAGAGTCGAAGCTGTGGTCGTCCTCTTCGTCTCCAGAGAAGAGAGGGTCAGACTGCTCTGCAGGAGGTGTTGATTCTCCCTCTGCAATGTGAAGGGGAGATGCAGTTTAACAATGTGTCCACATGTATGTTGTCGCATTGTACATGTTTACATACAGACAGCACGACTGGTTACATTGTGGCTGTTTGGGAGGAGCTGCCTATTTGATGGGGGACAGTGGACATTTCGACAACATCACGGATGTGTGTTTGTACTTGTACATTATCAACGCACATATCCCTGCAATGCCAATTGTGATTGGCCAGTGTCTGCACCCAAGCGGCACCAGTAGTGTCCTGTGTTCTGTTGTAGGTGTTTTGCGGATTGTGTCACATCGTTGTCAATGTAGATGTGCTCTGTATGTGATGTGTGTGCTGCCTTTTTGGGGAGTCGCCCCTGCAGCTCAGATTTTGCTGCCCCTTATCACTTTCATGAGGTGTGCCTCTGACTTCTGTGCTTGTACAGTGTTGACATGTTGCATACTGGGGTACGTTGGTCTCTTGGTGGGAGTTGGTGGTCTGGGGCATGGTGTGTCCGCAGATGTGCTCAAATTAATTGTGCTTTGTGCCATTGTGCCCATCTCCCCCCGTCCCCCCAGGTCCTGGTGGTTACTCACCCTGTTGCTGTTGTGTCGGGTCCTGTTGAGAAGTGTCCGGGCCCCCAACTCCTGCCACCGTCTCCCCACTGATGACTGTGGAGACCATTTCCTCCACGTCGTCCAGCTCCTCCTGTGGCGCTGGGCTCCCACCTCCAGTCTGCATTGCTGCCTTCAGGTTGTTGGCGAGTTTCTGCTTGGTTTTGCGCTTGACATCATTCCAGCGCCTCTTGACCTCGCCCATTGTCCTCTTCAGCACTCCGACTGCATTCACCTTGTCCACGATGGACTGCCATAATGTATTTTTTGTTGCCAATGACACAGTGGAGGTGACGAACAGTTGTTGATGGTGTTCTGTCACCTCCGTTATCAGGATCCTGTTTTCCTGCGGACTGAACTTCGTCTTCCTCTTCTTCTTGTCCTTGCCCTTCCCTGACCCCGAAGTCCCAGGATGGTCCTCCGGGGGGCTTGTGGGGTTCTGGCTCTCCTCCGTACTTGCTCCGGCAACGTCCATTGTGCTTCGCTGTTGTTTGGCATTTGTTTGTCTGGTTTTTTTCTGCTTTTATGGTGATTGTTCCCGCCTGACGCGTGTGGATTGCAGGCCTGTAGCTGGGTTTCGCATATTTTCGTATCGCGATTGGCCTCATCGCAGCTTTTTTTGCGTTGGTGTTTCGCATTTTTGCGGCATGGCGTTGATTCTAACGCGGTCAGTTGGCGCGTTATCTGGGGAGTATCACATGGGGCCGCCGTGTTGTGAATACTTGGTTAACAAGGAGTTAATTTCCAGCGATGGACTGCGATATGCAAAGATGCGTTAAGCTAAATTTGCGGTGGTTATCACACGTTCGTGAGAATTTGCCCCCATATTTTTTAAGGGTAGCAGCTCATGCACACATCTGTGCTGTACCACAGTATTGTCCTCTATCTATATTGCTTCTTTAGGGGTCCTATTTAACTTGCTGAAAAGACCCCCCAATGTTGTAATACTGGAGTGACTCGATGCAAGACTTTCCAAATGTTGAACCAAACTGGTCAAAGGCCTTCAAACTTTGTTCAATTTCACAGGCGCAGTATTTTGCTTGGTCACCTTTGCACATGTTCCTGACTTTAGCTCCTTAACCTCACCACGTGGTACAGTGACTAAGCTTGTGGGCATTCTGGGTCATTGTCCGACATTTATTCTTTATCCTCAATGTTTTTTTTCGATCTTCAGGTTTCCTCCTGCTTTCTTGGTGACCGTGACATTTGATAACATCAACACAAATTGGTCATTGTGAGCGGCAAAAACCAAAGGCAATTGCACCCAAAACATGACGGTAAAATTCATGAATCTTTTTATTCTTCACAATGTGATTTGATGGCAGTTTTACGGACTTTTTTTGCAATGAGTTGGAGTACAGTAATATTGCCCTAAAGATGATAACCATACTCTTTGTTGATAAAGATAGATGTTTTTCTATCGAAGTGTAAATGCAGTTTGATACTTCTTGGCACATCCCTAAGGGGAGAAGAGACTTTAGTATGTAAGTAAGCAGTACGGTTTCCTCGAGCCTGACTGCGCTGGCCATTTGTGCATAGCACAAGGCGTTCGTAATGTATATGCTTAAGCTGCCCCCTTAACCCTGAACTCGATGTGCTGTGCAGGTGAGCCGCTATCTGTCCGCAAAAAATTGTACACCTCTGCTTACGCAATATGTACTGTATTTACACTTTTTGTGCTAAATTGAGAAATCGAACTGCTGATTGATTTTTGATGTTTTTAATTTTTCAGGAGCTTGGCTAGCATAGTATGCTGCTGTGTTCCTTGAAAGGTTGTCAGCACTATTTTCCCTACATAAGAATTTAGTACATAGGCAGTCTGACCTCCTTGCAAGTAATTTCAGAAATATTACTGCTTCTATTTTCAACCAATCTTCGTTACAAAAACTACAATGAGTCTCTTTTTCATTATCTCTTATCTTTTCTTCCAACCTTTCGTGTTTCACGCCTCAACTTCCCTTCCTTAACTACTCTGGTCTTCATAACGATGTAGGGCGGACAACACAGTTTCGGTGAGGGAACTGCCCAACCATAGGTCAGCGGTTCCGCATACCGAATTAGGATGTGACCGAACATGGTGTGGTCGCAAACTTCCATTTCACAATCGGAGCTTGTGTGGCGGTCCGAAACTGCCCGTAGCACAAGCTCCCATTCTAAAATGGACGTTTTTACACATCCCTGCGCCGTGTGGCAAGCACCATGAGGTGATGTGAAGGGGGGCACCATAGGTGCCCCCCCCGGGCCTCAACCGGAGGGCCAGGAAAGAAGGGGGCCCTGGTAGGGGCCCCCAAAGTCACTCTCCGACAGCCTTTGCATGTCAGAAAGGCCAACATGGGAAGGCTGTGGGAAACCGACATCAATAATCCCGACTACGGAAACGCCGTCCTTAAGGGATTATGTGCGGTTTCCGACTGGCCGACGGGCTCCTTGTGCCCGTCGGAAGCCAGTCGGTTACCCCGGCTGGTTTACAATGTAAACCTACCATGTTGGTCGGTAAGCCTCCGACGAGTGGTCGGAGGCTTACCAACCGACATCATAATTAGGCTCTTAGGGGCAGATTTACAAGCCCCTTGCGCCGCCGGTGCATCACGTTGCGTGACGCACCAGTGGCGCAGCCTGCCAAGTGATATTTACAAGAACAGGTAAAGTCACCCTGCGTGACTTAACCTGTACTTGTAAATGTCACCCCTGTTCACGCAACACTCTGCGTGTTAGGGGCATGACATGGGTGTTGCTGTGGGTGTTCCCACGCAACACCCATGTCCACTGATGCATTTCCAGATTTACGAGAAATCGTAAATCTGGAAATGCGTCAGAATGCTACGCCACCCTAGGGGTGGCATAGCAAGGTACAACGAGGAGAAATGTTTTCATTTATCCTCCTCGTTTTTTTCCTCTTTCAATGCGTGCTGCATTCTACAGCACACATTGGAAGAGGAAATCACCTCAATTGATTGTTTTTGTGCAGGAAGGTGCACCTTCCTGCACAAAAACAATCTCCCCACGACGCAGGCATCCATGCACCATGGTGCAAGGGGGCCTGTGCCGGCGCATGCCAGCAGTTTGTGCGCCAGCGCAGGGGGAAGCACAGAGATGCGACATATTGTTGTAAATATGTCGCATCCTTGTGCTTCGAAACTAACGCAGCATGGCGCAGCAAAATGACTTGCGGCACCGCGCTGCGTTAGTTTCTTGTAGATCTGCCCCTTAGTCTCTTCCCTGTACATCTAGCCCGGGCATCAAAGTAAAGGGAGGAAATGTTTAGAGCATGTACTGTGGTGTTTTTCTTTTTGATTCTTTTAGGGTAGTTAGAACCTAGGTCCAGAACCTCTGTCTTCCTTCACGTTCTACTGGGTATTTCCAATGAGTAGGCCCAACATCGCTGATGGAAGTACTCTATAAAGCACTCCCACAGTTGCTTCACAAGGCCTCCAATGACCTGGCCCTTCATCGTTTCTGGATGGACATCAAATATAGTACTGCCATAATGATCTAACAGTGCCTCAAAAGAACTGGACTTCTCTTGCTCCTGCGTGGACTCCAATAGTGCGCCATTGTTTGCTTAACAGTGGACCCACTGAACTGGCCCTCCTTCGCTTCTGGGTGGGCTTACTATAGAGCTCCCATGGAGGCTTACAATTTCCTCCAAATAACTAGCTTTTGGAAGCTCCAGGGTGCCTCCATTGCACTGTCCTCTTTCATTCCAGGGCCAACTTCACTTTGTACTCCTATAGTGGCTTAAGAGCGCCTCCAATAAACTGGACCACAGTCGCTCCTGTGTAGACTCTATATAGCAGTCACTTGGTGGTTTAATAGTGGTACCATTGGTGCTTTTTGTCTCTCCTTGGTGGAGTCTATGTACTGCTGCCATGGCTGCTTCACTTTGCCTCCAACGACCTAGCTCTCTCTAGTTCCTGGATGGACTCTGTAGCATATTGAAGCTACGTGCACTGGGATCCTGGTGGATGTAGGCAGACTCTGAACTGGAACTACGTAAGATGTGGGGGAGGTGTTAGGGTGTGTTCTAGGAAGTATGACACAGTGGGCAGAGTGTGAATGTATTTAGGAGAATAAAGATATGCTCAACTGCAGCTCCCGTGTGTGGCGTAATCTATATTGCATGCTTCAGGGCTGGGGTAGACACTACAGACTCTGGGCCATATGTACGAACACATTTTCCCATAGACACAGAATGTGTGAATCCCTTTGATACATCTGGCCCTCTATATGTTACTCCCTTGGTGGAATAACAATGTCTCCAATGACCAGCCTTCACTAGTTTCTGGGTGAACTCCACATATTACTGGTGGCTTAAGTATGCATCCTATGAACTGGTCCTCTACCGCTCCTGCGTGGACTCCATATAGCACTTTCTTGGTGGTGTAGCAGTTCAATCATTGGGTGCCCTCTGTCACTCCTTGTTGGACTCAATTTAGTGGTCCTTTGGTGGCTTAATAGAGCTTCTATTTAATTGATCCCATGTAACTCCTTGGTAGGCTCTATATAGTGCTCCCATGGTAACTTGACAGTATCATTGATAGGCTAGGGTTTTGATGCTTCTGAGTGGACTCAAAATAACACAAAGAACTTAACTGATAACCATAAACAACCGGCCCCACATTTGATATTGTCCAACCCTAATGAGGGTAGCTAGCTGCAGACTGCACCTGTTCTGCCACTTTGCTGCACTAAATGATTATGCACAGTTGCATTAGGCACACCGCGATTTCACCTCATCCAGCATTCCCCATATGGGCCAAACTACAAACAACACTCATTTTCAACACTCTTTCTTCAAAGGAACCCAATACAAATCAGAGTGCTTCACAACCTCACCATGGTTAAGAAGCGCTTTATAAGTAATTTATACAAAACAGAAAGCACTTAAGACCTCACAAAAGGTTTGGAAAGAGCTACATAAGCATGAATACAATGTGAAAACAATGCTGAAATTCTCTTTGGCATATATATCTGATCTGAAATCAACCACTGCTTCCAATTCATTGTGGTTAAAAATGTGACTTTTTGAATGAAATGTTTTGAGATGGGGACATCACAGAAGCACAGAAGTATACCTGAAGTGTTCTCTGGATATTTTCTTAATTTTCTCCAGCAATCCCAAACAGTAAAAATCACCACATAAACCATGACTAGTCTTCATACAACATAATAGCAAGCTATTGTTTCTTATTAATGATTAGATTACATGGTTTAACTCTGCTGAAGGTATTCACAATAAATTGAGCATACAGTATGACTGCTTAATGGACAGAGAAAGGGATGGAAAGCTAGTATCAGAAGGCCCACTGCACATGAGCAGCTACAAAAAGATTGAAAGCCAGAAAGTTATATGAAAGTCATGTTATAGTCTCAACTCAAGAAACTGTTAATTAATGCCCATTAGGCAGTGCTATGGTCTGGGAAGAAGTCTGCATGCCATTGATATGTCCTTGTAAAATTATTGTTGAGAGTGGTTACTGTAGTACAGCTGCCTTTTCTGCATCGTCACCCTGGATTTTAATCTTTTGCTGGGCTATATTTTTGCTGGCTTTAGAACTCTGTGCACTTTACCCCTGCTAACCGGTAGTAAAGTGTCTGTGCACCCTCTTTAAACAAGGTTAAATTGACATACTCCTAATTGGTATATTTAACTTGCCTTTGAAACTCTAGTATATGATACAAAATGTACCCAGGGCCTGGAAGTTCAATGCCACTAGTGTATTCTAGCACCTATTGAGCCATCCACTACAGTGTCAGTGCAAACACAGCTTCCGGCCTACCACTGCAGCCTGACTGTAACATTGCAAAACATGCATTGCAAGCTGTCAAAATAAACCCATTTTAAAGTTAAAAACCTTCCTGTTAAATATTAATATGTCGTCCGCAAAAGCTATTTTCACTGGAGGAAGGGTGACTGGCCCATAGAGAAACATGGAGGTGCAATATTAAATACTAACACAATATCTTGAAAAAGGAACCAGCTAGCAAAATAATTAAATTTCTATTTTAATAGGTATTAAAAATCAAATTCAATGGTGAAGTCAGACCATATTAAGAAAAAGCCACTTTTGGAAATCTACCTTTTTCCTGCCTGAAGTTCCTGGAGGCTAATCTGCATTAGGTCTCTAGCCTCTCACAGCTAGTAATTAGCCTTGAATAGATGTGAAATTCCTCTCAGGAACAAACAATCTGCTGACCTGAATGGGAAGAGATGACTTCTTTAAGTATACAAGGGTGGAGCCTCTGGCCATCTTTTTTGTCACTCCAGTGTCAAATCCAACATGAGTGTCAAATCCTGCCAAACATGTTTGCTGGATCCACATATAACACTGGTGGGATGCTTGAAAGGGGAGAGAACAGGATACAAAGACAATTTGTGTGGATCCACTGTCTCGTTGCTGAAGGACTCTGATTTTGTTCCACCAAACTTCTCTCTCTGGGTTTACACATTACTCTTCTCTTTTGAAAGTGGAGAGAACAGGACAACAATTTATGTTATGTTATATTAATTTATATAGCGCACTAATCACACGAGAGGGTATCCAGGCACTTGTATAGGTGTGTAGTTCCCAAGCTGTTAATGCACAGAGCCAGGTCTTCAGCTTCTTGCGGAACTCAAGAAGTGAGGAAGAGTCGCTGATGTGTTGAGGGAGGTCGGTCCATGTCTTTAGTGCAATTTAGGAGAATGAGTGACCTCCAGTTTCCTTTTGTGAATGCGGGGAATGTGTGCAAGTGTGAGGGAGGCAGAGTGTAGGTGTCTGGTGGGTTGGTTAAGGTGTATGTTCAGGTATTCTGGTCCTGTGTTGTGTAGGGCTTTGTATGTGTGTGTGAGAGGTTTAGATTGGCTGCTCATGTGAATAGGGAGCCAGTGCACCTTCCTGAGGTGCAGTGAGATGTGGGTATGGCATGGAAGGTCAACTATGAGTCTTGCAGCAGTGTTCTGGATGGTCTGGAGTCTGTGTAGGAGTGGTTTGGAGATTCCACCATAGAGAGTGTTGTCGTAGTCCAGGCTACTGATGATGAGTGCTTGTGTGACAGTCCACCTGGTGTTGATTCATGCTGAGGGCGCGTAGTTAGTCTGCTTCTGTGATTCTGCCCCTGCTGTGGCTTAGAATGCTGACCCTGGTTGGGGTGTTGAATTGAGGAGTACTGATATGGAAGTGGATGATGGAGTAGTCGGTCCATGTGAGCGGTGTGGTAGAGTTTTATTTGATGCTATCACTTGTTGTGAAGATGGGGTCCAGTGTGTGTCCTGTGGTGTGTGTTGGTTCTTCTGGGACTACCTGTGTGAGGCCGATGTTGCTCAAGTTTTGAAGAGTGCTGTGGAGCAGGGGTCGTTTCGGTCTTCCAGATGAAAGTTGAGGTCACTGAGAAGAATGTAGGCTCTGGAATCGATGATGAGCAGAGCGACGAAGTTGGTGATGAGGTTGGTAATGGTGGCTCATGGTCTGGGTGGTCTGTAGGTGAGGGTTAAGGGTAACAATTTCAGAGATTTGTAGCTGGAAGTGCAAGTGTTCCATGAATGGGGTGGCGTTCTCTGTGGATGCTGTGCTTTTGATGGATTCTTGTAGATGATAGCAAGTCCTCCTCCTGGCTTTTGAAGGCATTCCTGTGAGCGATCTTGTAGCCCGCTGGGATTGCCATTGCGATGTTAAGTGCTTGCTGAGGGATTGTGTGTTGAGAAGCATGCAGGCTAGTAGATGTTGACTTGCAGATTTGCTGTGGCGGGTGGTGTAGAGTGGGGGTGTAGGCGTTGCGGGTTCCTGTGTGACGTGTGTGCTGGGAGGTGGTGTTGAAGGTGTTGTCAGTATTTATGTGGGGGTTGTGGGTTGTTTAGCTGCTGGAGAACTGGCAATGGGTGCAGGTGAAAGCCCCTACCATGTTGTATGTGCGGAGTGGCAGCAGTTGGGGGAACGGTGTCTGGTGACCTAAGGAGTGCTACGCAGTATCACTGGGCATTGATCGGACCAGGGTTACTGGTGCTGAGCGCGGTCCAGGCACGGACGGGCGCAGAAAGGCTTTCGTTTCGCATGTCAGCAGCGCACCCACTGCACGCATCCGCTGCACGCTCATGTTGCAGCTGCCATTAAGAAAGTCAGGAGGGGAGTGCAGGGTGCTATGATGTCATTTCCTGTGCTGATGGGTGATGAGAAATAAAGTCCTCTTGCTTGGGTTCTTCTTTTATAGAAGGTTTTGGTGGGAAAACCAGTAATTTCACTTTTTGTCCAGATTGATGATGGGAAATTCAGTGATGTTACTTCCTGTGTAGGTGGCTGATGGGAGATCCTGTGAAATCAAGTCAAATATTTTTGATTCACTGTCTGATTGCTGAAGAACTGTGCTTTTGTCTACCAGACTTCTGTTTCTGGATTTATTCATTATGGGTACAGTGGCTGCCTCAAACTGGATTTTAGTGCTAGATGTGAGAAGACACAAGGATTACCACAGTACACTCCCCACTCTCTGCCTTCAGACCCCAAGATTAGTGTGGCCGAAGACCTTTACCATTTTGAAAACACTCAAAGTGGGTAGCCTGCAACTTTTACCCCATTCGTCAGAGGTAAGCCCGGGCATAAAACTCCGCTCTGCTCGCCGGAGTTTGTGGATTTTTGGCAACTCCGCATTCCACGTAGAAAGCGGCATTACCGAAAACTTCGCGCCCCGCACCGGAGTGGAGTTTTTTGTGTGTTTGCGCGCTCAAAATGCGTTTTCGTGCGCGCGGGAGCGACTTACTGGGATACCTGCGATCGCCAATGAGATTTCCCATCCATTCGCGAGCACCACGAGATTTGGTAGCCGGCCGCACGGTCCCGTGGGAGTGTGCGATCGCGAACACGTCATTCGGGCGCACCAACAGACTTCCGGCAGAAGTTTTGTGAAGATCGTGATCCCGAACACTCAAAATTTGCAATCTGGAGAAGAATATCTCTCGAGCAGCATCAAAACCTTCTCGAAATGATGATTTGGATTAATAAAACTCCTCAGATTGACATTTGGCTGTACTTTTTTGTGCAAGGAGTCCTTTTTCTTTTTTTACTTTTTTTTAAGAGGAAGGAAGTGCCCCAGTGTCTCCAACTTCCTGTTCCTGTCCAGCAGGCTCCTCCCAGTGCTTAGCCCATCTCCTGTTCACTTTTCATTTGGATTTGGAGCTGGAAGGATCCCTTTTTTTGTCTGCTGCATCATATATCATTGGATTTGAGGACTTTTGGATTTGAGATTTCACAAGTAAGTTGGAAAATTGGTGTTGTTTGTTTGATTGGGGCATTGCACCTACATTTTTTTGTACTTTTCATTGTTTTTTTTAAATGTATTGTGGTGGGTGGCCTGCAGTTTCAGTAGGGGCCTAGTTGTTTCTTTGTATGTAATTTTTCTTCTAGTTTTCCTTTATAAAGGAAACATGTTGCAAAGTTCACTACATTTTCTCAAACTTTTGAAATCAATTTGCAATATTTATTTAATTCACTAGCCCAGTAGTCTGCCAATAGGTCTTTCAGCCAGTAGGTCCAGAGCTACTCATGGGTGCATGAAACAACTGTTTCTGTGGTGTCTGTTGAATATAAACATCATTTAGGGCATGGATGGCATTGGATTGAAATGCAAAATGTGGTTTTTTTTGGCAGTTCACTTTTTTTCATGTGTGTTAAATAAATGCCTTTGTTGGATGTGTGTGGTTGTTGTGTAACTTGCATTGCAATTTGCAAACCTTTTTTAGCCCTGTGGATTTTCGTTTTTGGCATTGTTGTCAAGCTGTTTTGTTTAGCCTGCCTCCTTTGTCTGGCCAGTGTGTGAGTGTGTTTGTTTGTAATAGTGGGCCAGCATTTGCCTTGGCTGATCCTCTCCGTGTGGCCAGAGGCCGTTTTGTAAAGTCTGTGTCCATAATAGGCCTGCTTGAGTTCATTGTTTTCCAGGCCTCCTGCTTGTTGTTGTTGTTGTGAGTGACCATGTGGCTGGTGGCCATTTTGTGGTGGTGGTAGTAGTGCTTTGCCATAGACCTGCATGTCTTCTCTCCTTTGTTCCTCTTGGCTTATTGCTTCTTGTTGTGGCCTGCCTGGCCATGTGGCTGGCGGCCATTTTGTGAAGGCAACCAGTGTGCACTGCTTTTGCCATAGGCCTGCAATTTCTGTCTTCCCTTTCTTGTTGTTGTGACCTGCCTGACCATGTGGCTGGCGGCCATTTTGTTAAGGCAGCCAGTGTGTTTTTGCCATGGACCTGCATTGTCTGCCTTCCCTTTCTTGTTGTTGTGGCCTGGCCATGTGGTTAGTGGCCATTTTGTGAGGGGGCAGACAGTGTGCTTCTGCATTAGGCCTGCAAGCCTTCTTTGTGGTGGCCATGCCTTCTTGCTGGTTGTTGTTTTGCAAAATGTGCATGCAATTTTTTCTTCTTTTATGTTTCATCCAGCAAAAAATGTAGCACAGTTCACTACATTTTCTAATAAATTTGCAATATTATTGATTTGATTTGATTCACTATGTGGCCTAGTCTGCCAATGGGTTTTCCAACCAATAGGCCCAGGCCAGAGCTACTCATGGGTGCATGAAACAACTGTTTTTGTGGCGTCTGTTGAATTTAAACATCATTTAGGGCATGGATGGCATTGGATTGAAATGCAAAATGTGTTTTTTTTTGTTGTTCACTTTTTTTCATGTGTGTTAAATAAATGCCTTTGTTGGATGTGTGTGGTTGTTGTGTAACTTGCATTGCAATTTGCAAACCTTTTTTAGCCCTCTGGATTTTTGTTTTTGGCATTGTTGTCAAGCTGAGTTGTTTGGCATGCCTCATTTGTCTGGCCAGTGTGTGAGTGTGTTTGTTTGTAATAGTGGGCCAGTATTTGCCTTGGCTGAGCCTCTCCGTGTGACCAGAGGCCATTTTGTAAAGTCTGTGTCCATAATAGGCCTGCTTGAGTTCATTGTTTTCCAGGCCTCCTGCTTGTTGTTGTGAGTGACCATGTGGCTGGTGGCCATTTTGTGGTGGTGGTAGTAGTGCTTTTGCCATAGACCTGCATGTCTTCTTTCCTTTGTTCCTCTTGGCTTATTGATTGCTTCTTGTTGCGGCCTGCCTGGCCATGTGGCTGGCGGCCATTTTGTGAAGGCAGCCAGCATGCTTTTGCCATAGGACTGCATTGTCTGTCTTCCCTTTCTTGTTGTTGTAGCCTGGCTATGTGGCTGGCGGACATTTTGTGAAGGCAGCCAGTGTGCTTCTGCATTAGGCCTGCATGTCTTTCTCTTTCCTTTCTTCCTCTTGGCTTATTGCTTCTACCCATTGTCATCTGCAGCTCCCTGAATGCTGAATCCCACGTGATGCACAATGCCAAACAGGGTCCGTTACATTTGCATTTTTGTTGTTGTTCTTCTTCTTTCGTATCCTTTCTCAATGTACTGTACAGTACACTAGTAGTAGTACACCAACCATGAAAGCCCTTGTTTTTGTCAGTCTCACAAATGTCTACACTGTATTGTTATGTTTTTTTAATAACTGAGGTAATACATTTAATAATATTAATAAGTGTGACCACACACAAAGTTATATATTATATTTGTTTGTTTCTACTAGTTGTAATTGAACCACAACAATGAATACCACATTGACGTTTCACTGATGTTCTTCTTGCTTCTTTGCTTTTAGGTGCCATTGTACTGCCAGACAGAAGTCCTGCTGCGCACGACGTCACGTGACGTGTGACCAAAGACATCTCTTCAACTTGTGCCACTGCGTGCTGCTGACATCTGAAGAAGATGGCCCCAAAGAAAGGTACCAGGTCCTCCAGTACCAAGAAAGTTGCCAGTGAGAAGAAGGAACTGCCACTTACCAAGACTGGCGTGCCGCCCAAGATCTTTTTTGGGAAAACAAAAATTGCGCCTGCAGCAGCGGTCTCCGGGGAGCAAGCTGGGAGCAGCACCCCGCATCAGTGGACCCACCCCACCAACCTAGGCCAAAGCCCATGGCTGTCACAGAGGCAGCCAGTCTAATCACGACAACGCCGACGAGCAGTGATGTTGAAATTGACCTATCGTTATCGCAAAGTAGTACCCAATCAATGCAGGGAACTGAGATAAGTGGGCAACAACAGCCGCAACTGCCCCCAATAGTAGTTGTTCCTCCTGAAGTAGGTGCAGTTCAGGAGATATAGCTTACTACAGAGGAAGAAGAGCAAGCCACTCTTTCAGAAGATCCATTGTCTTCCAGATCCCCAGCAAGGAAAAGGAGGGTTAGTCCATCAACTTCTTCTTCAAGCCCCCCTTTTGATGATCTAGACGCCACTTGGATCCCACCACCTCAGTCTGAGAGTGAGACACCCCACGGGACAAGGCTAGGGAAAAGAAAGGTTCCAGAAAGCCTTAGCGTTATGGAGGTAGATATAGAAGAGGAGGATGATGACGAGCCAGTCATCATCATGGACATTAGCCGCGCCCCACTGGAGACCGACATTACCCCATCCCAGATTGTTGTGAGGGATTTGGCACGGATACCACCAACACAGATCATACCACCAACATCACCTCCAGCTTCCATATTTCGCCGACAGCCACGTACATCCACCACAATTACCACCTCAGTAGAAGTAGGTACTCCAGAGAGTCAAACTTCACGCCCACCTACCAGTTCATCCGGCATTGCAAGTGGCAGCAGCGCCAGAAAGTTGACCTTCCCAGTTTGGGACTTCTTTTCTGTTAGCACGAAGGAGGTGAACATTGCTATATGCTCCATTTGTGGACAAGGTGTTAGTCGGGGTAAGCTTGGTACAAACTGGTAACCAAACAACCCATCTGAAAAAACACCACTTGATCGAGTGGGAGGCGCACCTTAGCGGCCAAAAAACTGCACCAATTGCTTTTGGTGGGGATGAAGAAGTAGAAGATACAATAGCGGTGGAAGGTGAACAAGTGGGAGACATTTTCTCTGGTACACAAAGTAGCCCTGTCCCCAGCAGTGCAGTGGTACTGCCCATATCCTCATCAGCAACATCGCAGTGGCACAAGAGTAAGAGTCAGGCTGAGACACCAAGGGGTCCCAGGCAAGAGAGTACCGCAACGAAAAAACATGCGTTGAGCCTAACAACATCTGGCATCAAGAAGTCACCTGCATCAGTGGCACCAGAAAAGAAAAAAATCCAGCCTACCATTCTCAGCATGTTTAGGTCGGAGGGGCAGTACGAACGCAACCACCCAATGGCACATTCGTTCAATGCGAAGCTGGCTAAAATGTTAGCGCTGGACCTCCTCCCTTTTTTCTTTTGTGGAAGGGGTGGGTTTTCTTGAATTTGTGACAGCCATCTGCCCAAAATGGAAGGTTCCCAGCTGGTCCTATTTCGCCAGAGTTGCTGTTCCAGCACTACATCACGACGTGCTGGAATTGCTTGGACAAGCTTTGCAGCAGAGTGCTGTTCACTCTATCCACCTGACAACAGACATGTGGACCAGTTGCCAAGCCACTGATTACATGTGCATCACTGCACACTGGATCTCTTTTGTGGGGGTTAGAGAAAAGATATCTGCAGTAGATGTTGTTGACACTGCTGAGATTTTTAATGCCACTCGGAAACATGGAACTGTAGCCATGTTCGCCATGGAGAAATCTCATACTGCTGCAAACATTTTGGAAGACTTTGACAGCAAGGTCTTTAAATGGCTACGCCCAAGAGGACTTAACATTGGTTTTGTTGCCACGGACAATGGCAGTAATATAGTTAAGGCCATGTTCGATGGTGGCTATTTCCGGGTCCTGTGTTTGGCGCACTGCATTAACATCATTGTTCAAGACTTTCTGAAAAAAGAAGACCGAGTCAGCAACTTACTGACCACCTGCAGAAGAATATGCACACATTTCAGCCATTCATTTATAGCCCGGAAGCAGCTGAGGATCATTCAACATGAGCATAGAATGCCAGTTAAAGCACTCATCCAGGAGGTGCCAACATGTTGGAACTCAACTTATTACATGCTTGAACGTCTGTTTGAGCAGTACAGACCAATCAATGAATATGTCATGCAAAGAGGGGATGCTACTGTGAAAGGCATGATCATTGAGATGGACCAATGGGGCCTAGTTAAATGCCTGACAGAGATGCTACTTCCTTTCGAGCTCTTCACACGTGAAGTCAGCAAGGAGGACTGTACTATGGGCCAAGCTATCCCATTGTTGCACATGCTACAGGAAAAGCTGAAGGGGTTGTCTGCAATGTACGCAGGTGTGGAGGAAAAAAAGAAGTATATGAGTTGGTGGAGAGCTTAACCCTTCCCTTATCTGAAAATACAAGGGTGCAAAGAGGCATTGTGTCATCCAACCATTACATTTGTGCCACAATTCTGGATCCATGGTATAAACAAGTACTGAACACATTTTTTAGAAGGGGATGTTGCCAAGTACAAAACTTGGATAGCTGCAGAAGCCAATCACTTAGAAAAAGAACGGCTGGGAATAAGAGGCCTGCTACTCCAGGCCACAACAATTACTGCAGGGCAGCCGGCGTCAAGTTCAACTTCAGAACCTGAGGGCAGTGCGGTTGGCTCACAGCAGTCAAAACCAGCAAAAACACCAAGAACAACATCAACAACAACAAGAACAGGCGCATCAGCCCCACCAAAATCGGCAGAAGGAATGGTTTCTACAGCAAGGGCTTGTTAGGTCCAGTGCTGAGGCAAAGGCAAAAGAGGCCGAGCAAAGGGGAGCACCCCTGAGCATTGAGCGGATGGTCCAGTCCTATCTGGATGGCCCAACAGAGGTCTTCATTGATCAAAACCCATTGCTGTATTGGTATGGGAAAAGGCACCAATGGCCAGTGCTCAGCAGGCTGGTGACAAACTATCTGGCTTGACTGTCGAAAGTGTCTCTTATGAGCGTGTTTTCAGTGCTGCTGGTGCCGTTCTGACAGTGAGAAGGACCAGTCTCTCGCCCCAAAACGTAGAGAGGTTAATCATGATCAAAATGAATCAGCACTTTATACCACCGGATTACATACCTGAAGTAGCACAGCAAGAAGATGATGTGGACGGCGACTTAGGTCATGGAAGTAGTGTGTTAGATGACCTACTTCTGGGTGAACCACCAGAGTTTGAGGGCGAGCTCGACTTCCCTGACAACAACTAGGCTTTCGACTTGTTACTTTCTTTCTTGCTTATTTACTTTTATTATTTGTGTGTGTCTCTGTCTTTCTGGTTCGAATCACAACAAATTCATCACCACCGTCTTACTCTTTTATTGCCGGATTGGAGTTGCAACTGTGTGCAGTCAGTGAAGAAGTAAGTCCACTCCTCCGAGTACTGCTCCAGTCCACTCCTGAGTCGACTCGCCCTAAATCCATTTCCCTCAAGCCAGACATTGGATGGAGAATACTAGTACAAGAAATGTCATGTGTGCCTGCCTCGTTGAGTCCCTCCAAAGAACCTGACTATAGCTATCCTCCTTTCCGAGCCGACACGGACTGCCCCGTAAGAACAGGTAAATGATGGCATGCATTGGACGCTGACTCTGAGTGATTGGTGTTTGTGTTGTTGTTGTGCATGATGTCTACTAGTATTTAATCGACACACAAAAAAGTGACTCAAGTCAATGTGTCCCTTCTTGTTGTTCAATAACAAAATTGTACTACTGCAGGCCGAATCTGGACTCACTCGGTACACTACAGAGTTGGACACCATGATGACCATACCATACTCGTAGTCAGTCAGTAGGATCGGAGATGATTGATGGAATAACTCAGGGCGTTTCATGAAGTGGCCTAAAAGGTAAACAAGTCAACAACAACCACACCAGACCTACATGTCTGTGTAGTGGAGGCGAGTGTAGTGGTATGACTGACAGCGGTGCATTGATTTAGTTACTTAATTTGGAAAATGCTATGTTGCAGTGTGTGTGTGCTCAGTGCTGTCTGGCTCAAAATCTAAGCTCAGTGGAGGTTGGGTGGGCGCCGCGGGCCTGCTCTGTCCTGTTGTTGTTGTAGGTTAATGCTGCAAACAGAGTAGACATGATTTAGGCATGCCGCCTCTGAAAGTGTTCTTGTTGCACTCCTCCTTAATTTATGCATTTTTACTTTTCTCCTTGATTTTTCAATATCCCTTTTGTTTTTCCATGTACACTTACAGGCCGGCCTTTACCCTGTGCTATACTGGGAAAAACAACTCACACTTACCTTACCAATCCGCATCCGCCAGGCAGGCAGTGGCACCCAAGATTGACGGACGGAGCGTCCATGGAAGGAAGGACCAAGAGGAATGCTGAGATGCAACTCCCAATTTGACCATAACATATAGTACCATCTTTTATTTTTCATTTGATTCATTTTTTCTCTTCAATCATTACAACTGTGAGTTGTTGTTTATTATGTTTGCTTATAAATTTGAACCCTACAGCTATTTTTTTATTTTCTTTGCTAGCTTTAAAAGGAAGCCTGGTACAACAGAACATAAAATGTATGTAATTTGGGTCTCTCAACTCTCTCTGGGGGCAGACAGGCAAGGCAATTGCATAAGAAGAAGAATAATTAATAATATACTGCTGCCCTGTACTACTAGTCTAATACTACTCATCATCATCAAGTCATCATCATCATGCATGCATTTCCTTTTTCTCCCTTAACAGATTTATGATGGTCGTCTGCCAAGATTGTGTGTTGTCCATGTTGTAGTGTTTGTCTTTGTCAAACCTTTCCCTCAAATACCCCTTCCCAACCATTCATCAAACCCTAACCCTCTTCCCCCGAGCTGTGTGATTCATAATATTGAGGTGTAACTAAATTAAATTTACACCAATAATTGATCACACACTTGCAGGGGTGGATGTGGTCAAAGCAACACTAACTCAAGGCAGGGCGAGGATCTTCTTCTGCTCTAAGTTACATATATATATATATCGGCCACACTGGCAACATATAGATTAGATTGCCCACCCATGCTCATTATTCGCTATTCAATTTGTTTTCCTGAGGAACATAATTAACCCATCATAATTATTAATTGCCGGCATCGATTTATCATCCTTCCAGCACCAAAGGTTACGCTCCTTGTCCACTTCATAATTTGTAACTTGTACTAGGCTATCCCTGCCACCATTATGTTTTATTTTACTTTAGCATTGCTTGTCATTCATCATCATGGTTTCTTGTTTGGCAGTCTTCTTCTTGGGTACTGTACTTCTACTACTCATTCCCTAGTCTCCCTCAGGTGGCTGACTGTCTCATTTTCTTTTTTTGCAAATGCAACTGTCTACTACTGCTACCACCACCCACCATGGCACCTTAGGAAACCAAACCATCACCATGGAGCCATCGCTTCGCCTAAACATCAATCACAGGTAAGAGAAGAAGTGTGGGGGAGGCAATAATGTATATACTATGGAAATTAATTAATTCACACACCCACATTCTTCCCGGTGCATACTACAAAGGGGTTTTAGTTGCAGAATGCATAGACTAGGAGGAGAGACTGACATTAGTAGGACAAGTGAGGGTACTGCATCTATCTGTTGGTGTGTTACACTATTGGCAGATTTCAGAAACTGGCTGCGGCCCTGCAGCAAAAGGAGAAAACAAACAAGGCGGCGTAAAAGAGTAACCCCCCCCAGAAAAGATTTACATCATATGTATTGTAAAACTATAAATAATTTATTACCCTAACAAATATAAACTAGAAGAAGAAACCCACAACACCGACCTGACCCACCCCTCTCCCTAACCCCAACCAATGTCCAGTAAATTTGTCCAAGTCAAGAAGTTCAAGAAAACCCCAACTTTCCCCAACTCCCAACATCCCACCCACCAAAAACAAATTAAAAAAGGGGCAAGGGTCGAAGGCTGAGGTCTAGCAGCGGGGGTGCCGGCTAGTGCGTTCCAGGACCTCCTCCAGCCTGGCCTCTAGGTGCGCTATCCGGAGGAGCATGCGGCGCTGAATGTTCTCGCAGGAGCAACAGGGGTGGGCAGCAGTGGATGATGATAAATGTGATGGGCGGCGGGTGGCTGCCAGAGCACGGTGCCATACCACCAGAGGTATGTGGGGGGCCTGGCTGGGGCCTGTGGCATTGGAGGACGCTGCAGCTGCCGCCTCCTCCGCCAGGACAACCAGCCAATGATATTCTGTCCGGATGGCCTCCAGCTTCCGTTGCTGGACCCTGGCTGCTAACTCCTGCCTGTTGGGTTGGGAAGGAGTAGCTATATCAAGAAAGAAAAAAGACAATTGTAACCAATACTCTTAGCAAAACAGTAGCACAAAATTACACACATAAAAATTATAGTGGCACAGTGGCACTAGCAGTTGTGGTATCCTCTTCACTTCATCTGCCCCTAAGATTTGGATGTGATGATTAGACTTTCAGGCACTAGACAGTACATTATGGAGTAGACAAGTATTCTTCTTCTCTCTCTTGTTTAGCACAATTAATCTTGTAGGCATGCCAGCTCAGTCAGCTTGTGCCCTAGACAGACATACTCGTGTCGCAGACTCACGTTACTTTACTACTGTCTTCAGGTGGGGCAGCTGTTCTGCACAATTATCTATTTTTCCATTACGGCCATACTCTGTTAAATCAATGGCAAATGCTCAATTTCACTTTCACCCTGACTACTGCAAAAAGGCACAACATGACATGCTTATGAATGATGATGATATACGGCATGACATCACGTCATTCACGTGATGATGATGATGACATACTGATTGCTAAGTAGTTACCATGCAGCCAATTGGACACCCATTGCTGACACGGTCAAAATGACATGGGTAGGAACTGTAGCGGAAGTGTGCCTCGGAGTCGGAGGGAGGCGATTGATGATGGGTGGGTAGGGTACATAATTATAGCTATGCACAACAATATATATGTTGTGCTTGCAAACTACTGTGAGTCAAGGGAGTATTCCATTCTGAAATACAACCTCAAACCTTTGAATCAGATTCAGAAACCTTGCAAAAAAACAGTCCTTGTTCTTCCCAGGGATTTTTTTTCATTTATCATTGCATTGCTCTTCTACCATTATTTTATTCTTCACCCTTGGCTTTGGTACTCAGGCACAGTTTAATTCTCTTTTACATTCTCTTCATCCAGTCTGACTCTTCTTCTCACCTACTATGATACCATCCAGGCATCCATCCATCCAAACATGGCTATCATAAACCTTTCACCGACAGCGACAACATACATTTGTCATAAACTAACCAACCAGCACCCATGCGTCCTTGCTTGCCTTTGAGTTTGACCCCTCAAACCCCCCGGATGATTCCTTTCATCCATAGAGTTTCACCCACCCACCCAGGCAGGCATCCTTTCTGCTTTCTTTTCTTTCACCTTTCACCCATCCTTCAACTACCCATGCATCCTATCATCAGCCACCTATATGCATCCCGGGGCCCCTTCCTTCACCCACGCGTCCTTCTCTGCCAGTCATATATTACATGTTGTCTGACTCTTTGTCTTCGTCATAAAACTTTCTCTGCTGAGTTGAAGATAGAATTGAATAGGCCATTAGTTACTCAACCCCCGCCGCTAATGCTAATGTTAAGTAAAGGGTGTCTTCTTGAACTGTTCAGTGTTCACAACAATTTAGGGGCCGATTCCGATTCGGGCCGGAAATCTCTCCAACCGAGCCGGACCTGGAGAGATTTCCGACCGAATCGGACCCGTGCAGCCCGACCGAACGAGTACGATGCGTCCGTATGCTATCGTACTCGAGTCGGTCGGACTCCCATTGAAGTCAATGGGAGCCGGTCGTACAACGCGTACGCGGGCTCCCATTGCCTCAATGGGTGCGAGGCAAACAAGGGCGCCCTCTACAGCGGGTACACGGCGAAGCGACTCAGGCCGTACACGCACAGGTAGGGGGGACCCATGGGTCCCCCCTGTGTGCGACTCGCATGGCTACACGTACAGGGGGGTCCGACACGGACCCCCGAAGTACGGCTCCGACTGCTCTTTCGAGCCGGGCGGCGCGTGTCGGTCGGACTGCTCGCGGCGCGCATCGTACTTACCCGGCCGGGGAACGTCTCCATTGCGCGGTGCAAGTCGTGTCCCAGCGAGTCGGTCGGTGCGGTTAGACCCGGGAACGAGTCGGTTGGAGCGGTTGGGACGCCCGAACGAGTCGGTCGGCGAATTCGCATCGTACTCGCTCGTCCGGACGCGCGTACGAATCGGTCGGGAAATAGGGCTCCGAATCGGATCCGGTTATGCCGAATCCGATTCGGAGCCCTACCGGCCGAGATCGGAATCGGCCCCTCAGTCTCAGCAGAGGTACAGTGTACTACTGAGTGTGTACACCCTTGCAGCAAGTGTATTCATCATTCTCAATAAGTAAGGAATATGACTTACCACCGCCCGCCACTGCTGCTGGCTCACCCCCTGCAGCTGCCACATCCGCTCCCTCCGGAGTGACATGACCCTCACCGCTGGCCCCGGCACTGGTGGTCGGTACGCCTGGAAAAAACATTTCAAATTTTTTAGATGCCATACCCCTCCCCTATTTATTTTTTTTATTAGCAAGATTGAGAATACATAATTAATAATACATACACCACACACATCATCACTATCTACAATTCGGATACTAGAGTAGAGTAGACAGTATGTCCTATCAAAAATAACAAAATAATATCCGATTGGGCATTTTGTTGGTGGCAATTTTTGAAAAGCCTCTCAATAAGAGGACAACCCAAAGGACTGGACTCGGTTTGCTAGAGCTATTGGTGCATCACATTTTTTAAAAAGAAGAAAGAGTGGCCAACTGGGCGGACATGAGGTCTCTCTTAGTTGTAAAATAATGGTGCCGTCCTCCTCCTCATACTTACTTCCTGCCATGGTGCACGGTAATCAGTTGATTAGTGTTCACCATCAACTGCTGGTAATAAAAAAAAGTACTAGGCCTGGATTACAAAAAGTAAAATACACCACTTTGGAGTGTCCAACGTGAGTGACCACCATTTACTGATTGAGCATGAGACAGTAAAAGAAAGCCTTCTCATCTCACAATCTTGCGTAGAATACCTTACTTGGGCATGCAATCTGCACAGCAAATTAGTGCTACTAGTACTAGTAGTAGTAGCCTAGGACCAATGGGTTCTCTGAGTCTTACAGTACCACTACTAGGCAATCCACATATAAGTTGAGAGGGAAAGCTGAGTGGAAACCCAGAAGAAAGCAAGCTACAGACAGACTAATACAGTGTCAGAGGTTAGTCAGAGGCAGTTTGATTTGAGGAAAAAAAAAACAGACACTAGAAACAATGTTAGTACTAGTAGTAGTAGGTAATGGAGCAAAAACAAGAATTTAGAAACAGATAGATTGAAGAGGATTTTGGAAAAATTAAAATTAGGAAATGGAAATAAGAGCTGTAAAAGTATAAAAAAGATCAGAAAAAAGTTTCTAGAAACAAAGGATTGAAAAGATATTGGGAGGATAGAAAAACAGGCCCAGAACCAAAGCAAAAAGTGAAAAACAAGATGGCCGCACCTATTGGTGACGGTGTGGTGAAGTTCGCGTGATATTTCCCCCCGAGCACGCAATAAGCGTCCCCGAATACGCAGTACGCGTTCCCGAACTTCAAAAACGCATCGCAAACGGGTGGAACAAGCAACTCAGCGCGCTCGCGGAACTCCACGCAGCGCGCTGAGTTTTTCTGCAACTTCGCGGGATTCCGCATAGCGCGTCTACACGAATTCCACCCAGGGTTAGTCAGAGCATGCTGAGGAGTCATTCCCACCCACTAGGTAGTGCCAGGTATGAATGTAGCACCTCCAAGGCATCATAGAATCAGTAACTAAACTCGAAACCAGTGTACACAATTCCAAGAAAACCAATATCAACAATCTTTTCAGTTTCATCAAATTAATTTGTATTTACGCTTTATCTTTTCCCATGTAAAGTTTAGTCACTAAATTCTGTATGTGAACCTTGATGTATCTTATTTCACTTGCCATGTTACGTATCACTAATGTCCTCAACCGAGTTACTCGTGATCTGTCGGGCTTCCATCATCCAATGTCTATTCTACCCGTTCTATGACCCTGAGTCGCATGTCTTACTGTCTGAGTTATTCAAAGGTGTGTGTTAGTCAGTGTTTTTCGAGGGAAAAATTCCATATTTACAGTGAGCCTATGTTCACAATTTTTCTCATTACCCACTGAGCGGTCCTTCACCATAATTCATATTCATGACAGTAATCAGATTTCAAATCATTACTAGTCCTTCTTATATGCATTGTGCTGTGATCATCAATAACGTTTTGTACATTTGCTTAGTAATCATGAGTTAACATCTTGATTTGTGACAAATCTGACACTTTATAAAAAACAACTCATGTCTACTTTGTCATTAAGACCTCTGGGGTATTGGGTATCTAATTTTTTTATCCAATATATTTTCCTTGTAATAAAGATCTTGTAAGATCATTGCCTGGAGTTGTTCTTATTGTTTCTATCACCTGAAAACGTAACTGTGAAATTGTGTGTCTAGCTGTTGACCAATGTGCTGCCAAACGTGAAGATTTATTTTGAGTGCGAATCGTGCTTTTATGTTCTGTTATTCGCGTTTTTATCTTCCTCTCAGTCTTGCCTCCGTATAATAATCTGCATGGACATTTGATGCCATAGATCAAATTCTTTGAATTGCAATCCGTGGTGTGTGCCAATCTGATTATTCTTCCAGTTCTCGGGTGTGTGATGCTTGTTCCAGTGATCACATTATTGCAATGTATGCAATTTTGGCCTTTTTTTGTTCCTTGTGATGTTGAGTTCACTTCCCGAGTAGGTGTGGTTAAAATTTCTTTTAGATTCTTGGATCTCGTGTATGACTATGCATATAATGGCTTATGTTTGAAAATATAATTGAAGTCAGGTTCATTCTGGAGCATAACCCACCTCGAATTAATGATCTTCTTGAGGACTGTAGAGCTGGTTGAGAATCTGGATACAAAAACTTGTCGTTGTTCTGTACTTTTGGGTTGTTTTATCAGCAGCCTGTCTCTATCCATTGCTGCTGCCCTTTGTGCAGTTTCCTCCAGAATGTTTATAGGGTACCCCCCTTGATTGATACTTCTGTTTTTGTGCTGTTATGCTTATGGTGTTTATGATCAATGGTATATTAAAAAAAACCATGATCATGCGGAACACGAATACGATTGGCATCTACTTTCCGTTGCGAGCAGAGATGACAGTTTCGAGGTGATCGAGTCACGCTGGTGATAGGGAGGTTTACGAGTGGAATTTGTGGGATACTTGTCACATAAATATTTGAGTCAGGTTAGAAAGATACGGCTGAGGCATGGTTCTAGTGGAAGGTTCAAGTTATGTCTTGACTTATAACAGAGGAGGTCTTGCGTTATATTTCATAAACATTCACAAGTAAAATCACACTCGAGAGGAAGCAGAACCACAGAACATTGAAAGAAAGGATTGAGAAATACACCCTATGGAGATCGGTTCTCCAAGATTGACATGCAGTAAGTTATTGTAGTTTGATTGAGTCAGGTACACTATGGGTGACAGGGTTGTCTGCCGTATCACCCAATCATTACTGAGTTACAGAATTGATCTGGCACTTCGCATAGATTTAACATGTGCACTCTATGGCATTGGAAGGAATGGATAGGATGAAGATTACATCACTTTCTGGTATCTCACTGTTATTTGGACTCTTGAATAGAATGAGAGGGTGACTTTGCACATATCACCAATATAAACCGGCATCACACTAACACTTCGATTTTGCTAACAAAAACATACATTGAAACAAGCAGCACCATTGTAATTGATCCCTGTACAGTGTCATTTTCATTTTTTACAGATTGGTCCCTGAGGAAGGGATTTAGTCCCGAAATGCATTGGGCATAGGAAATACAATTGTATGCCATGTCAGCGCTTGAAAGCGGATTATATGTATATGTATTCACACATGTATTGAATAATTACTATGTGTGATTGTTAACATACAGAATTGAGTTACTAAACTTTACGTGGGGAAAGAAAAAGCGTAAATACAAATTAATTTGATGAAACTGAAAAGATTGTTAGTATTGATTTTCTTGGGAATTGTGCACACTGGTTTCGAGTTTAGTTAGTTGAATCTATGATACACATGATTTAGTTGCATGTCAGACAGCATGCATTCCAGTGTAGCACACTAATGCAGATTGATTAGTTAATTGTAAAAAATAGGAAGTGCATTACACATCTTCTCATAACACCTCCAAGGCACCCACCTCAGAAATCTTCCTGGACCGGTGAATAATCAGAAGAGAACTGGATCTGCTGACAGTGACCTAAGAAGAGCAATGACAGTCTGGATCGGCTTCCTATTAAACCCAGGATAAATAAGTGGACTCCAAGGGTCATACGGCTGACCTTCTGTTCAAGCTACAGGGATACAGCAAGCTACAAGTGACCTTTTCCTGGAAGTACACAGCTGGCTTGTGAAAAATGGACCTGGACTGGACACTGCTGATGGCCTCTGCCTGAATTCTTGTGAGTCTCTAAGTGCCTCCCCTGAGGTTCTGGGTGGTTTTAGAAGTGTACTCCAGTGGTGGAATTGGATAAACTTGGTTAGTGTATCCTACCCGCGTTCCTCAAATTACACCTAGGTCCTGGTGTACAGTGACCGTTGGTGCTTTGTTCTTTTTAGTTCAATTTCTACTTTAGAAATGAATATCTCTGGATGTCCTTCTTAGATTTCGATCATTCGGTTTGTTACAGTTTACTCTATATTCCTGTTTTGGCTTGGGATCTTTATTGTTTTGCATTTTGACTTCAGTACTATTTTGGCACTGCGTAAATAGTTTACACATTGCCCTAGTTAAGCCTGACTGCTCTGTACCACAGATACTAGGTGGTTGAGCTCAGGTTAATTTAGTGATTTTGAGGATTCACTCTGAGGGGTTGTGATTATTCCTTGATGTAGGTAGTCACCCATTCCAAATAATGATCCAGTTTCTCACAGTTATCCAGCAAACTCTCCCGAGTAATACATACAGTACCCTCTAAAATTCATTTTGCTGAGCAACATGCAGTAAATTGCACTTGTATTGTAAGATCTCAGACACAACACATAAGCAAACAAAATCAGTCGGTAAGCGTATTCTCAAACAAAAAATAAATAAGTGAATATATATATTTAATATTTCTCTGTTGGAAAATACCAAGCAGTTCTGCTACATATAAACAATACAAATTATTCAAGCTTATTTGGTTATAAATCAGTTTAGCAAACAAAGGGGCATATTTACATGCCCCTATCGCCACCACAACGTTGCGGTGGCGATAGGGGCTTCACCTTATTTACAATACAGCACTAAGCCACTTAACGTGGCTTAACGCTGCTTTGTAAATAAAGCACCATTTCACGCTGTAATCAACATGAAAGGAGAGGGCAATGGGTGTTGCGATGTGCGTTTCACCGCAACACCCATTAATTTTGACGCTTCCCCCTATTTACAAAAATGGCGTAAATAGGAGTCAGCGCCAAAATTAAGAAATGAGGAAAACCTGGTCTTACCCTGGTGCAACGAGGAGAAATGCTTCATTTCTCCTCGTTTTTGCTGTTTCAATATGTGCTGCCTTGTGCAGCACACATACAAACAGCAAATTGCCATTGATTTTGTATGTGCAGGAAGATGACTCTTCCTGCACATAAACTATCAAAAAATAACAAAAAAAAATGACGTTTTGCAACTTCTATGTGTTTTGCATTAAGCAGCACACCTAGAAGTTTCAAAACACCATGAATGTTGTTTATTGCAGGAAGGGAGACCTTCCTGCACATAAACAATTATTTCCCCTACGCAAACACCCTTGCACTATGGTGCAAGGGTGCCTGCATTGGCGCTAGGCAGCTGAACTCAGCGACAATGCTAGGGGAAACGCAGGGATGCGCCACATTCTTGTGAATACAGCACATCCCTGCGTTTTCAGAATGGAGAAGCGTGGCATTAGCAATATTTGCTTAACGCCACGCTTCTCCATACTGTTGTAAATATGCCCCTGAATCTGTCAAATGTAACTTTGCATTCCTGTGTATCTTTTAGAAACAATTGCCTTTATCCAAAAGCGCTCAGGCAGTAAAAGCTCTATTATTGCAGCGATGTATTAAAAGTCCATAACTGACGGTGCTTGCAGCACCATCCTCACCTTTTTACTTACTCCCTGAAATTCCCTTATTGGTTCAACTTGAGGGGGCCTTTATTCCAAAAGATCTGCCAAACTTCGGGGCATATTTACAACAGAATGGAGAAGCATGGCGTTGAGCAAACATTGCTAACGCCACGCTTCTCCAATCTGAAAATGCAGGGATGAGCCGTTTTCACAAGAATGCGGCACACCCCTGCGTTTCCCCTAGCGCTGGTGCTGAGTTCAGCTGCCTAGCGCCAACGGAGGCCCCCTTGCACCATAGTGCAAGGGTGTCTGCATTGGGGGAAATAATTGTTTATGTGAAGGAAGGTCTCACTTCCTGCACATAAACAATCATTCATGGTGTTTTGAAACTTCTATGTGTGCTGCTTAATGCAGCACACAAAGAAGTTGCAAAACGTATTTTTTTTTGTTTGTTTATATGCAGGACGAGTCACCTTCCTGCACATACACAATCAATGGCAATTTGCTGTTTCTATGTGTGCTGCACAAGGCAGCACACAAGGAAACAGCAAAAGCGAGGAGACATAAAGCATTTCTCCTCACTGCGCCAGGGTAAGAACAGGTTTTCCTGGTCTTAATTTTGGCTCTGCCTCCTATTTACGCCACCCTAAATAGCATCAAAATCAATGGGTGTTGCGGTAGAACACCCACCACAACACCCATTGCCCTCCCCTTTCATGCTGAGTACAGTGTGAAAGGGTGCCCTATTTACAAGGCAGCATTAAGCCACGTTAAGTGGCTTAGCACTGCCTTGTAAATAAGGCGAAGCCCCTAGCGCCACTACAACGTCACTGAAAGTGACATTGTGGTGGTGATAGGGGCTTGTAAATATGCCCCTTCATGTCTCATGTCCCTTACGTACACCCTGGTGCTCTCTAGGCTTTGGGTAACCCTACATTTTCCTTACTCCAGTATTAAGGGAGAACCTGTTAATCCCTTTGCAAGGACCCTGGCTGGATAGCATTTGTATATTTCTGGACTGCAGACTCAGCACCAGGAACGATGCTCACTCACCCTGTATAAATTAATTCCACTGACTTGTAGTAAATGGGGCCCTGTTCTGCCTATTTTAAAAAAATGAATGTTAACATTCAGTAAAGTGATCTGGACGGCTTTTTCAATAATGCTATCAAGCATCAATGCACAATTGCTGATGTCTATTATCTTCAGTGCCTCTGATGCCAGCATTACTTCTAGATGATCACAGTGGCGTAGCTAGACTTACTGCCACCCGGGGCAGCCCCTAAGTTTGTAGCCAGGAACAGGTAAGAGTGGGGGGGTGATGGTCGACATGTTCTGGGGGGGTGCTGACTTGTTCTAGGGGCGGGGGGATGGTGGTAGTCGACAGACACGACTTGCTCGCCTCTGCTGCCCCCAAAAAGAGTGCCTGAAAGTAAGATGGACGATGCGTGCTGCCCACTGAGAAACAACATGTTTCTCTTGTCTTATTGTACTCAGTGCTTGCCAGAAGGGAATGCGCAAGGATTCCCACCAGAGCTGACCACACGAGGGAGAATGAACATGCCTAGTACTGCAAAGGCACCAGCCCTCATACTACGGCATTCTGGGAGAAGAGCAAGGTCTCCTTCTACAAAGCATCCTCTTTGATGAGGTAAAATCTACCCCAACATGACTGGTTGGATTTTTTAATTCTTGATACCACTTGAACTGACTGTCAGTGGGCTGCAGCCCAGCTGTGAAGGACAAAACATATAAAGTGTGGTTCTTCTGCAGCCCAACAAAAATCATCTCAACCCTGTGGTAACTTAGCCATGGTGCTTTCATAACATAGAAACATGTGTGCTGCCAGCCTATTAAGTGCTAGAATTAAGCAATTACAGTCTACAATTTAAATAGTTTACTAGGTTTAAACAAACTGTCAAAAATATTGTACAAAAGTAAATGCAAAAACTGATAGTCACATAAAAAATAAAAAGGCTTCTCGAACAAGATGGTAATGTCATAAAATATAATTTTATAAACTGCAAGTTTCAGAAATGTTGCTCCATTTAAAAATCGCTTCTTAATTTAAGTATTCACGAGGAGTTCATTGTACGGTGTAAATATCCAATGTATTTTCCTTATTACTACATATTAAATACTAAATGATAATTTTATTCAATTGATTCCACTAAGGTAAATAAGACATTACCTCGTTCCTAGGGCATTGATAAATTGCTTTTTTTAAATTAATTTGAAGGACGCTTTAAAAGGATTTCCTAAAATTTGCTACAGAGCAAGAGATATGACCCATCCAATGGCCGTAGTCAATACTGAAATATTTGTTAAGTCTCTTCCAAACAGGGAGAATATGTTATTGGGTAAAAGGGGATCAGCACAGACCACAAACACGCTTTATTGTGTGGAAAAAGCAACTTTATTGAAAACAGGTGCACATCACAACAAATTTCCCTTGGCCTTCACCTTACAAAACTGAACCTCACTATACAACAAGTCACCGACGATCACTTAGCCCCCACCTCTAAGATTCCCACCCAACTTTACATGTTTATCTTGCAATTGTCAAACTCCTACATTGGCATTGATCTGGTGACCTTTAACTCTCTTATCACTTGACCTAAATCTATTAACATCTAACTATCTATATATCGAACCTCTTAACTTTTAGTCTTGTTTCATCCAGGTGCAACTTTATTGACATTCCCCATTTTCCTTATTCACCTATGTTCCCAACATTAATTTAATCTATAACCATGACAACTTATCTGCCAACCGCCACTCAGAGGAGGCATCCCTGACTTTTATGACCCCTCAACTAGGACCCACTGTCAAATCAGTTAACGCTCAATGTTCTGGCCAAAACCTCTTTCACTTGACATAAGTACAGCTCCATCTCATAGAAATACAAATGAACCCCATCCCCTCTAAAGAATTCTGGTGCATCGTATCTCAAATCCGGATGATCCACTCTACCAAAACTCTCATCTATGCAAAACACCTGCATATCCCTGTTAATCTTATGTCTGGCCTTGTCTATAGTGCCGGGCCTCTTCGCCCCCCTCCTCTTTCTCCTAGGAACGACTTTGGTCCATATTATGTAACATACTGCCCATTGCTGCTTGATTTCAAACATATCTCTCTTCATTTCTTTTGATAACGCCAGTCCTTTAGACACCACCATGTAATTTTTGCCTAAGTGACTCACGAAAACATCCCGGCACCTATGCCTTTTCAACATCTTGTTCAAACAACGCAAGAACTCTCACCATTTGATCCCCCCTCTCCTCTGCCAGGTAATCTTAAACAGACTTTCGTCGAACCCGAGGTTAGCACCTTGACCTTTTTGTAGCTTGTGTCGCTCCGCCCACTTAACAAAGGAATATCCTACAATCCAAACAGACAGGTCGACTGACTCCAGACCCACCACGGCACCTGAAAAAACAACACATGTAAGACACAACATAATCTCCCTGCACCTCAACAATCCCCCCTCCAATCGCACATACCGACAAAAGCGCTCTGAGGACCTCCTACCCAGGTGCATTATCTTGTCCCTGCCCCAACCCTTCTTTGCTCCTTCTGTGGCCACACCAAACCTGAAAGAATGTTTACCATAGTCCTTGGGGGCTTCTCCCACACTGGCTAATGCCTTGCAAAGCACACAGAGCAGCTGAAAAGAAGTAACATGTGCCCCGTTGGCATGCTGAAAAACCACATCCTGCACGTCCTCGCTGCAGGGTGCAAGGTGGCCACGCGACTGCGAGGTGACCACAAAGTCATAATCCAACTGCGTGGCCACCTCACCAATGTCCAACTGCCCAGTGTGCTAGATCGCCCATGTCTCATTGCCACAGTACCCTGCTTGCCGAAGTACACTTGCAACATCCGAGTGTTGCCAGGGGCCGTGATATGCCCTGGCAGTTGCACTTCCACTTTCCTCTGTTCTAGGCGGTGCTCATCCGCCCCGGGGACCGTACTGATCCATCTAGGCTGACGCCCTGCCGAAGCCACACCAGAACTTCGTATGGCCATGTAAGGTCTGTCCCAAGCTGGCATGTGCTGGCCACCCAAGGCCCTGCCTTCTCTTCTCCTCAAGATCGACGAGCTGCACCAAGCTCTGCCAAGCCACCCTACCACAGTGGTAAGGTACCTGCAATAAAAAAGGGAGGTCCGGGATGCTGGTGTTAATATCCCTACCTGCCTGATCCTCTACTTCCTCAGGCATCCATTGCTATTGCCCTGCCCTGCCTTGACCCTGTGTCCCTGTCCCATCAGTGCCAAACTGCCATGCCTGCCCCCAAGTGATCCCGCCCAGAGCCAACCTCCGCCCCCACTGAATGCCACCCTCCATGCCAGCACTATGCCTTGCTCCACATCCTATGCCCATAGGTCTTGTGTGGTGGCCTGTCCGCTGCCCATAGGTCCACCCCACCAAGCTCCACCGAGCTTCCTTGTTGAAGTCCTCCTTCTCCCCTCCGCTCCATTCCAAGAGCATCATTAGACAGGCTGTCACTGTATCTCCTTTTTGACCCCTTGTGGAGCTCAGCTCTGTGCCTTAGCACCTCTTTTCTGGCCGTAAAGGAGACCTGTGCCCCCCTTTTGCACCCACCTGCTGTCCTCCCACCAGCTTGTCCTAATTCTTGCGGAAGCTCTCTCTAACCACCCTCTCCTGGATAACGACACTGGGGGCCACTGATGTGCACCCTGGTCATCCTCCTGCCTCCTGCATACCCCTGGCCTCACTCCATCTCAGCTCTCCCCAACGCTGGTCCCCCATCCCCCTTCCTCCGAAATCCTGACCTTCCTCTGCTACCTGCTCATGACCCCCACTCTCTGTGCTGCGCTTCCTGATCTCCCCCTTCTGTGCATTCATAACCTCGAGGCCCCTCGCACCCTCTTGTGTCTTCTGCTGCCTCTTAACGGGCCAAGAACCTGACGGACCTCCGTCTTCAAAAACTCTTCTTAACCCCTACCACCCATTGCTATCCTACCCTGTTTGCTTGTGAAGGGGCCCAGTGCTTGAACAAATGTCTTCCATGGCAATTCCTCGTGCCCCCTCCCCTTTTTCCTGTCCTCCAGCCTCTGTCATCTTATTTATGGGGATGGGGCCTGTCCACTGGGCTGCAGCCTTACTGCCTCATGGCCCATCCTTCCCATCAGCTCCGCCTCTTTCTCCAACAACGGTGCCCACTGCCTGGGGCCCACACACCGTTTGTCTTGTCAAAGGTGGGCCACTTCTTCAGCGGTCCCTGCTGGCAGCATTCCTTGCCCTGCACCCGGCAGAGCTTTTACTGCTCGTGCCCCTGCCCCGCTCCCTCTACAAAGTTCAATGCGGGCTGATGTGCTGACCTGCTCTCCCTGTCCTCGAGCACCCCTTGCTTCCCACCTTGGCACTTGACTCCAGTGATGAGCCGCACGGTGGCAAGCATGCCATTAAAGCCTCGGCCACCCTGCCTGTCGCCCGGCATGGCAGACCTGCCGAGAAACACACTCCCGGGGCAATTAATTCCATTCAACCTGCTGCTGTGAGCAGGCACATGGCTTCTGTAACTCTTTCATCTTCCATACCAGCAATTAAACCCTAGCATACTTTAAACTGAGACAGCAAAATCTTGAGCTCCGCCCACCGTGTCACCTTTCCAAAATGGTGACAATGGCTGTAAAATGGCCGATTATATAATGGGCTACCTACCAAATGTATATAGCCCAAAAGGAGCCCATTTGAAGCGTGGGCTGATCCATTTCCCCAGTCTCCCCGGGGACACACCTCCCTGCATTCGGCTGCCCCCTCAAACCCCTTTTCATTAGTCATAACTATATCTCACTTTCTCTCTCTAGAGAAACAGAGGCCCAAATAAGCCTAGCCTAATGGCTAGTATGGAGCTTGAATTATTCATTGCTAATGATTTTTTACACTGTTGGCCTTTCTACTGAGGATACTGCAGTAAATGAGGAGATTAGGGAGCTTCATAACAAATAAGTCTCCCAAGATGGCCACCAGAAAGAAAAGAGCCTAAGAGTAGCACAGATATCACCCAAATGTAGCCCAAGTATAGCCCAAAGTGTGAAAAACACCCACACATACAGTGTTGCCAGATTGAGTTATTTCCCGCACAAATGGGCGACATTTTTCCCAATTGTGTGAGGGAAAAAACTCCTGTGGCGGGTGACTTATATTTAGGCTGGACCTGGCCCTGTGTGTTGAATTTTTTAAGGGGAGGCGGCACCCGCTTTGATGCCTCTGACTGCTCCCAAGGTGCGTGCATGATTCAGCTACCTGGTTTCTTTTCTTCAATCCAGCTCAGGCCCTCGTTAACCTGCACCAGGTCAGGCTCCACCCTCTCCTAAGAGCAGCGGGCTTACACACAAAAATTATACAAGTAGTTACTTTAAGGAGCGATGGAAAGCGCCTTACGCTAACTACTTCTCGCCCCACAGTGGTTTTTGTCAGCAGGGCCATCAATATATTAGAGCGAGAGAAAGCGCTTGCAATAACGGTCATGTTTAAAGAGCGAGGAAACTGCTGCTGATTGGCTGAAGCTCCGTGTCCTGTGCTCAAAGTTGTGCTACGAGAGAAGGAGTCAGGCCTGCCTGCTCCCCAAGCTAGAAGTAGGTGATAACCTCTTCTAGTCTGTCTGCTTGTCTGTCAGTTTCTTCATCCCAGATCTTGGAGCAGTGGGACTTGGGACTCCCTGTGCCACGCCATGTTGTCGTAGGGTCTATTTTATTATTTCCAATTGTGTCAAATGGAAGACAAGGACAGTGTCACTTCTCCTGCTCTGCCGCTGGCAGCTGCTCCCCCCTCCCTCTCCCTTTCTTCCTCTTCTTCCCTCTATTTCTGTCTGAGTCTCGCTCATCACGTGCTGTAAACCATGAGTCCAAGAAATGGCTCTTATCCTCTCTTTACTCTCCTTTCCTTCATTTGTTCACCTGTGAAATGGATCTAAAAAAGAAGAAACACTTTTGCTGGAAATGTCGTCTTTTTCTGACATTTTTCTATTCCAAAGTGCAATCTCTGAACGGAGAGAAAATAAATAAATAAATAACAAAATAAAGCAAGACATAGTGCTCGCAAAGTGGCCAGATTGGTTTTATTCACGCCCAAATACATTAGTGCCACTTTACAGAGTTTGCCAGGGAAGCGCTACTTTCGTTTTCTCGTCTTTCTTTGAACAGCATTGTTTTCCCCGGGTGGGGAAGTGCACCATTCCTGGAGATACTGCAATACCTGGTTGATGCGTGGAGTTGAAAATGCTTAATGTGATCCTTATCAGCTGTTTTCCTTATTTTAGTTTATAAAATGTGTACTGCTGCTCTGTGTTTATGGATGTGGTCTTTCTAAACCATAGTGCTTACGTTTTGTAAGGATGTAAGCAATGGACATTGAAACTGGCCTCTTCCGGGCCCTGTAGTCATGTCCTTAACTTTTCAGGCAAAAACATTTCAAAACAATGAGGGCACAAGCGTTAAGGTAACAATGGTGTTCCTGCTTACATTCCACATACTTTACTTAATCTTGCATTCCCTATGGGTGTTTGCTTTTTCCAGGAGATTGTTACCTTTTTTTACAGGCAACATATTACTCTTGTCTAGCACCTAATTTGAATTGAGTCGCATCCACATGTTTATAGCAGGGCACAATTGGGTTGTAGCTGAAGGCAGTGCGAGTTTCTTTCAATGGAGCAGTATGGTGTTCAGTTGGGGAGAGGATGTGGCACTATGGCCAGAGCTGCCGAATTTGGCACTGGGGAACCAGGTTCAGCCTTTATAACCAGTCCACCAGACCACTCTCCTGAGGGAGCACATTCCCATGCAAGACCTTGCAAGGCCCGCTAGATCATAGAAGCCCTGGTGTCTTAGCACGAGCAGGTGGACCCTAGTGTTGTCAAGTGTGGGTTAACCTTGAAGGCCTGTCCACCACAGTCCATACTGAAGTTCATCTCCAGTCTTGGGGGCAGGCCTACGGAGCAGCATACCCTAGAGCAACTTTGACTCTGTATCTGAGGTCACAGGACCTTTGAGGCCAGTCCGCCTCACCCATTGGTACCTCCTTTGACCTTGTTTTAGCAGTAGTAGTGCAACTCACCAGGGATCAGCAATGCAGGATTTGCATGGACATCAAACTAAGTTTGCAAGCTTTGCGGTCTCTTTGCTTCATACACAAGCACTTTTAACATGTGCTGTCTGCTGTGGGGCCACTGGAATTATGCAGCAATGGAGGACAAAAATAAGTTGCAGTGTTGACTAAATTATGCAGCAAAAAAAAAGACTCCAGCATAATGCGGTACATTTTCTGATACTTTGTTATTTTGACATTTTTACACATACTAAGATTTTGCCTCAGTGCCAATGTAACATACAAATGCAGCAGTGAGAACGGTGACCAGTCAACCTTTGCAAAAGGCCCTCCACTTCGCAGCAACATAAGTCACATTTTTTTGTACCCTTTGATCCGTTTGAGCTATAGACAATTTTTTTGTTAAAATTGTCAGATTATGCAAAAGATGATGTACTATGTGGCAAATATGGCAGAGTCATAATTATGTGGAAAACATTTGCACACTAGGATATTTTGCCATTCATGTTTGAGCTGCTCTTGTGGAAAAAGGAAAGAGAAGTGCTGATGACAGATGGCTTGTGATTCCACTTTTAAGTATATTTGGGACATTCTGTGGTTGGAAACGTACCCCACTTTGTGAATGTATTTTAATGGCAACAACTCATTTTAAACCATAAATAAGCATGTGTATCCATTGGTTGAATTAAATAATGTAATAAGCTGTAACTGATAAGTGAAATGCCAAACAAATACTAATATTTGGCATGTTTTGCTCTTTCTGGCCACACCTCTGACTCCGCCCACTGGCACAATCCTCAGGTTATTCCCACCCTCTGATTCTCCGTCCACAGTTCCCCTACTTTTTTCCTCACTTCATCCACTTATAACACTCTTCGGTCGGAAGGAGTGTAGAGCCCGATCGTATTGTGTTTCTGTTATTTTTTTGCACATGAGAGCTTCTCTTTGGTCCAAATGCTACGGCTGTGGCCTCACCACTTCTTTGATCCAGGTCTAACAGCCAGTGCCAGGATAAGTCAGGGAGGTGCTGTGCTCCACAGATAGCCAGATGTAGGTACCCCATCTGTAGCAGATACTGGGTGATCGTCTGCACATTGCTGCAGTGACATACATGTCCTGAATGCCTTACTTCCCAGCACAGTGTGGGATGCAGTGTCCCTCTACCAAGATAACTTCATGGGTTCTTATCTTTTATTATACGTGGCGTTATTGAGCAGCTAGTGGCACTGTATGTAGGGATGCAGATGCACAATGTGGCAGGATGCACTTTCGTGTGGCATACACTTTAATGTGGATCGCCTCTAGGAGCTAGGTCATCAATGCTTGCAGAGGGTGCAAGACAACTGGAGTGAGTGACAATTTGGGACCTACCTCAAGAATATTAAAGTGGTAGGTCTGATTGCAACCCACTCTGAATCTGAATTTTCCGAACTGACCTATTTTTGTACACAACTTAGTTCGGAAAATTATTTACTGTTTGCAAACTGTGGAAGTGGAGTATTTATTTACACATTTGAACAAGGATAGATGACTTGTTGGCAATCTGGCGGCCAGTGGAGAGAATAGGGATGTTATTGGCCCACTTGTTCCACCAGGCTTTGAGGGTACGGTAGCAAATAGAAGGGAGTTTTTGATTTTGCTTAATGGAAATTGTTAGTTTTGGTTTTGTCTATTATTAATATGGTAGGGGTGTTGGGTGCAGAGTGAGGGGCTTCAGTTCCTAGATGGTTGGAATGCAAACTTGAAACCTGTTTAGGTGTCATTAATGGCATTATCCATTGGCTGGGATGCCACTACTTGTATCGCAATGATGCTTGTGACTTTAAACATCTTTGATCTCTTCTGTCCCAAACATAGCAAATTAGAGGGACTGGACATGTGTGCTGGAGCAGATGTGGTAGAAACATAGTTAGAAATGCACCAATGTCTATTCACCAGATAATGAAGAATGATCTTAATTGTTTTCAAAGTGCACCTGACCTGTGCTCAATTTTTGCATAACATGGAGGATATCACCAATATCTATTCTTGCATGAGTTTCAGTGTTCTTTTGCCCCTCAGCTAGGTTCATGTTATTTCAGTAACTCTACATACATCGAAAAGACACTCTGCATACAGAGGTAAAATGCACTGTGAATAGACTGCACGAGTAACACATGCATTATTATGGCATCCTGGTCCCTAGAATTATATATTCATGTCAGCTTTGTGTATCCCCTCAGAAAGGAAAATGTTTCCTGAAGACTATTTATGTGTTATTTGAGACTTGGAGCTTTGGGCTAGTTTTTGGGCTGACACTGGTCTGCAGTGGGCTGAATATGGGCTAGTACCTGGACAGCTTTAGGCTTGGTACGGCTCTCAAAATCTGGCAACACTGCTCACATATTAGGCTTCTTTATAAAAGTGCATGAAAGGGTTAACACATACTAACCATTCAGGAAAGTGACAAAATAAAAAATTAAAGATATATTTTTATTTGCTGCCTTCTGCACTATTAAAGGGCACAAAGTTTAAAATGCTGCCATTAATGGTTGCTTTGTGTGGGAGTGGTGTACCATTCTTAGGCATAGTTTTTACATTTTCTGACAGTATTGTATCTAAAAGACCAAAACATTATATTTGATCAACGATCAATTTTCAGGTGTGTGAATTACATTTAATTTGGAGAAAAAATAACGGAAAAGGTATATGTGTATGTGAGAATGTTATAAGAGAATATCAAATATTTTTGAGAAAATATTGGAACTATATGAGGTAATGTATGAGTCGTTTTCTGAATTGCTTTGTATGTTTAATAACAGGTGAGTAAGCTGCTTTATCAGTGTATGAGAATGTGACAGTTTGTCTGATTTTCAGACTAGGTGTGTGAGAAGTTGGTTCACAATCTGTTGCTTTGAATCAGTATGTTGTACATTTGCTGCTTACTACATGGTGCAATTGGTAGTAAATAAATGGTAGATTAAGAGTTTAGTTAGCAAGGTATTAGAAGATGTGGAAATATTTACATGTGTATATATGATTTGCTGTTCTCAAAGAGTGTCTTTCTTTAACTTCTGGGTATAGTAATTCTGTTACACTGCTTTGTCAGACAGCTACAGAAGCATATACACATTCAGTCACTTACCCAGACACTACTTGTGCTTCCAGCAGATTCAAAAATAGTTTTAGTCATATCTTTATTGTTCTCTTTTCTGTAACACAGGCATTGAGGAGCCACTTACATAGATATTTAGAGCCATAGAGATACTAAAATAGACAGTCACATACTGGCACAATTACCTAAACTTCTCATGGCACTGCTACAGGTGTATTCCTACAATTTCTCAGCTATCTTGGCAAATACTGACACAACCTTCTCATTCATGTAGAGAAATACTCTTTCAAACATGGATGATGCTTGGTAGTACAGGTCCTGTGTGTGCACTTTCACTTGTAGCTTGATTTGCCATGTAAAAGCTGTTTGTCAAGTCTTAAATCCAAGCTTAGTATGCACAAGTCACATGTGATATATGCTGTAGGGCTGCTAAAAAGCATGCTGGTTTGTGCTCAAAAGATGAGAGATGTTCTTTTCAGTTCACTAAGGGCCAGATGTAGGTGGCCAAATAGCGAGCGCTAACGCTGAGATTCGTTTGCGATCGCTATTTGGCTGCGAGCAATGTAGGTGAGTTTAAACCTACTAGCAAAATAAGGAATCGCAAAATTGCGATTCCTTATTTTGCTCTTGCATTTAAGGAATCGCAAATTGCGATTCCTTAAATGCAATATAAGTAGCACACAAAGAAAGTGCACTTTAGCCTTATGAATCGCTAATTACCACCAACTTCAAGTTGGTGGTAATTAGCGATTTCCTTTCAAAAAGCACTTTTTTGCTTTTTTAAAGTGCCATGTGGCACACATTCATGCCCTTAGGGCATGTATGTGCACCACATGTGCACACATGCACATTTTAGGGTGCAACAGGGTGTCCTTTTGACACCCTGTTGCAGCCTTTGAAATAGCTCCCTCTATTTGCGATTCTTTAATAGCGGATCGCAAATAGTGAATATCTTCCTATTCATTCCTATGGGCCTCCTAGCCCATAGGAATGAATGGGTAGGTATTCCTTATTAACGAATCTCAATTTGCGATTCGTTATTAAGGAATATTAAGGAATCGCTAATATTTTAGCGATTCCTACCTACATTCAGTTTTGCGAGTCCCAATAGCGAATCGGTAAAATTCGCTATTAAGGACTCACAAATTTGATTTTACCTACATCTGGACCTAAGTTACTTATGCACTTGCATGCCCCTATGCCAAGTACTACATAGAGTATGCCATCCCTAAAGCAACTGATATACACGTTCAGAAAAACATAAAGCCTCTGTTTCAGCTATTGAGACAGCTACAGAAGCACATATAGATTCAGTCACTCACCAGAAACTATTAATAAATGCAGCAGACTGAAAAGTAGTTGCAATCACACCTCCATAGCTCTCTATTGACCAACACAGGCACTGAAGTATTTCTGCAGCCCCTACATACACATTTAGACAGCCATAGAGGTATTATAGCAGGCAGTTACATACCAGCATATTTACTTAAACATCTCATGATGTCTCATGATAAACATCACATCAGATAAGTAGGCAAGTACTGACACGATCTTCTCAACCATGCAGTGAAATAGTATCTCAAAATGGGTGATGGCTACTAGTGCAGACCCTGTCTGCGCACTGTCACTTCAAACCTCGCCTGTCATGCTATGGGTGTTTCTGAAGTGTCAAACCTCCTTTTTAGTGCACATAACACACTTTTAAGTTATGCTGTATGTATGCATAAAGGATGCTATTTTGTGCTTGAGGTTGACCTCTTGTCTAGTAGGGTATTAATTTGACACCACAGCATGGTTAGAAAAACAAGAATGTAATGGATGGGATGCTTGAATTAATCTCAACCACTAGTAATTACCTGGTGTCACATTTGGGTCAATCTTTTTTTACTCACTGCGCCATTACAGACACGAACCAACCACACGCAAGTCAGCCTTGCCTCCACTCCAAAAGGGGACAGTCCATTTTGAACTGCATGGGTACATACATCTGCCCATGAACCCAAGCAACCCCAGCCATGTTTTAGACTTGTGAGGTCTCATCAGTGAGGTACGGCTTGCTTCCTATGGCAAGGTGTGCTACGGGACCTGCAACTGGGTGAACCGATCACGTTTATGATGTGCCACTGAGAAAAACTGAAAGAAAATTGGTGGAAATCTTGAATTAATCTCAGCAACTGGTAAATTATCCTGTATTTTTTTTCTCACTGTGCCACTACAGGCAGGGTAAACCCACATGCAAATCAGTCTTCCCCTATGGTAGAAGTATGATGTAGTTATCCTTTATTATAATGGGACACTGTAACATTGACAATAGAAACCATAAATAGGTCTGAGCACATTGGTAAAACCTCCTTGGCCTCTGGTCAGGATTCTTAATGGAGGTCATAGCTAAGGAAATAGCTAAAAAAAAGGCTTGTTGAGGATAATTTATTGGCATTTTGAGCTATATGTAAAGATTAGTTATCCAAGTTGAATATGTGATACATGATTAGTATGCACTTTATACACATTGTTGGACATGATTGTATTTCAGCAATAATCACCGTAGTGTATAAACAATCAGTAATAATGACTAAATACCTCTAATAGATAATTTGGTGTTAATATTATTGCCCCTCCAGGATTCAGCCCACCTTATCAGGGTTTTTGTTGGTGTCAGTTTTGAGTGTAATGTACCTTTACTCACCCTGCACACCTGCAGCCAAAACACGCAGCATCGGATTGCACAATAAGAGGTGTAAAAAAGAAAAAGCAAGGGACCAGGATTTCGATCTAGGCACCCAAGATCTGGAACAACATCCCCGTATCCATTAAGACCACCCCAACGCTACTCCTATTTAGGAAAGAGTTGAAGATGCACCTCTTTAAAGAAAACCTCACAAAAGATGTACCTCACAAATCATTAACTGTTCACAAACCAGCTACCTCTCCTAACACTCATTGACATTAGCCTTTTCTTTGGCCCTCTACAGCACTCCACCACCATTTGGTTTGGCTCGAGCTATAAAAATACTACACTCATACATACATACCTACATACATACACACATACATACATACATAAATGCATACATACCACAGAGGCACAAGAAAGTTTAGTTTACGATGGGGTCTCTTTCATGGCTGGTGTGCTTTTATGTAAAGAAGGAACAATTTTTTTCCAGTTTTTTAAAAACTGCCTACATGTTTTTTCAGTCAGTGGTCTGGTGCTTCCAAACCTGAAATTACTCAGCCTGAAAACACCAAGTCTGTTTTTATTGGGTGCAACACACAGTCGGCAAAAGTGCAGCTTAAGAAAGCAGGAGCTGCAGGCAGAGGCATTGTCCAGCACCACTAGGGGAGGTGGACAATGCTTCCCATGCCACCCCACAACCTACCTCATCCTGCATCTATTGTGATGCCACCCCCAGTACTTCTGTACCTAATTCTAGCCAATTCATACAAAGGGCCTAAAAAATCTAGGGGCCGATTACGATGTGGCCTCCAAAGGCGGCTGCTCGATTTACTTTCCAACCACAGCATTACAATGCTGGCGGCCGGAAACTAAACCAGCCGGTCATTTCGGCTGGCTTCTGATGGACTCAAGGAGCCCGTCAGCCAGTCGGAACTGGTGGTCTTTCCGCCCTGGGGATTACGATGCACTGTTGCTGGCATGGTTTCCATAGTGGCCTGTACGACATGGAAACCATGTCAGAAAGCTTGTTAGGGGGCCCCCAGCAGGTCACCCTTGTGTAGAGGGGCCACCTATGGTGCCACCCTGTTGATCCCTGCACCCCGTGACATGCACCTTGAGGTGCCTGCCACGGGGTGCAGGGATGTACTGCACCTCCCATTTCCCTATGGGAGCATGTATTACGGCCGGTTTACGGCCGTAATGCATGCTCCCATTGGGGAAATGTAGGAATGCGACCGAACAGTGTTCGGTAACATCCTAATTAGGTGGTCGGGACCACCGACCAGAGCTCGGTCGGTCCCAGGACCGAAACGGTGTCGGGAAGACTCAAGTCTGCCCGGCATCATAATTAGTCCCTTAGTATTTGCCATTTGATTTTTGTAAGCTTGCCTAACTTTTGTGAGTATGTGCAAGTACAGTTTCTATAAAGGAAGAAAAGAGAGGGAAGAGAAACTACAATGCAGTCTAAAATAGTTGATGTTCGGGAGAAGAGGAATGAAGAGAAATGCCACGTTATTGAGTATTTTTAAAACTCCCAGTGAGGCAAGACTAAACCTCTATCCAGTAGCAGCTCAATATAAGGGCGTTGGGGTATTGCCCCCTAAATGTGAGCCACCACATTCCAGATAAAACATATTTTGCATTTAATGCATTTGAATTTAAATGTTGTGCCCCTGTACTGAAATTCATTGACCTAAGGCATGTGGATGGACCTGCACATGGTGCTTTCTCCTGGCCTCAGGTATCAGCAACACTACAAGGGTGTGGGTGTCAGTGAAGGCGTGGCCATACTGGCCAATCTGGTTGATTTGCAGGGATGATGTGGTCTTGGAGATCTTGGAGATGAAGCGAAGTGAGCACATTTGACTTACTGCTGTCTTACACTGTCTATTCCGAGATGCTAACTCTGTGATGCTGCAGCTGTGCTGGGGAGCCAGGGGAACAATGATACAACGGCGCGCCCCGGTCTCTGATGTAAAACTGGGCTTGCTTACCTAGCCAATCCGGGCAGTGCTCTCATGCTGTTTGCTACTATAAACAGCATGAAAGTAGCATCTGAATAGGTCGGTGAGCTTTATTCTCTGTGGGCATGCTCACAGTCCAGCAGACAGACGGTGTTTGCTTTATAGAACATCACTAATCACTGTGTGGCTTTATTTGGATCGCTTTTTTGACAGTGTGTTCTTCCGTTCATTCTCAACACCAGTGATGGCACCACGTACAACAGAGTAGGACTGAGCAGCAGTCTGTTGTGTCTTTCATCTGCCATATTCCTGAGCATGTGTGTGCAAGCCCTGCCTGAAGCAATCCCTGCTGTCTGATATAACTTGGCACAATTAATGTTAAAAATGAATTACATATTTTAAAGACAATTATGTTCAATTTGCATTCAGTAATTACTTAATAAATCCACTTGTATAAAATAGTGGATAGCTGCTACTATTATGATTTTTTAGCTTGGTCTCTATAATTAGATTTTGTTCAGAACAAAGAAAGCAAACACGGGGGTGTGTCTAAGCTACAATACCTAATTTAAGTCATGAAATAAGTGACCAGAAGCATTGTTTTTGGTGGTAAAAAGGAGAGAGCAGGATATATTCATCCGATAGCTGCATTTTGCAATATGTAAGCAGGAAACCTAGGTCCAAATCCCAGCTTCCTCACCTGATCCAACTGTGTTAGTCTAGGCAAATTACTTGACTTCAGTGTTCCACATTTTGGTTCTCTAATTTGTGAGAACCATAAAGGAATTCAGTTCAGAAGGTGTGCTATGAATATCTTCACTTGTGTATGGTTTACCAGTTAATAATGGTGCTCCACATGTAACTACAGTATTGGCCATATGTACTGTGCACATGATAAATTGACCTCTCCTGGTTTACTTACAGCAGTAACGTCAATCAATCAATCAGGGATTTGAGAAGCGCCCCTACTGGGGCAGTTAATGTTTGAAAATTAATTTTAAGATATGTCAATGCAATAATATTATCTAATGCACTAAAGTGAAACCTACGAGACCTATATATTTGTTAAAAACTATTTCTGATTTGAGAGTGTTCATCATATTTTTGAAATGATGTTTGCAGGACCCTTTACATGCCTAATTTAGACAAGGCTTGGTTTGTACTTTGGCTCTTTGAGCCAAGCCAGGCGCCCTATTAGTTTGCTTTCTTGCCCACCTCTAGGACAGACAGAGCTCATTACTACTCTGCCAGCTGGTCCCTCATTTATTTTCATTTACTGAAACAGACAGGTTGTTGTTCAATATTTATATTAAACCTAATTTAGCATTGATCACTCTTGGTATGAAATCTTCAATCAGTCATCAAGATCTCCTTCATTTTCACCAACTGTTGTTTCCCCTCTGATATGTGTGCAAGCAGGAACACCGTCACCCAGGGAATATGTCAGAGCTCAATGTCTCCCATGTCTCCACTGCTGGCATAAAGAAATAATCCAGTCTGGAGTAGGAAGCATGTCCTCCAAGATCAAATGTAAAGCTACTGTTGGAAGGGTGATCCATCCATCAGATACATCATTCAGTCCCTAAACAGCAGCTCCCTCTGACAGTGGGACCTCCGACTGCCCCCACTCAGGGTCCATATGTCTAGTATCGGGTCCATAACATTATGAAAGTCTCTCCCCAGAATTAATTTGTCAGGCGGGGCCCTGCGGACAGCCTGACAGGCATTGCAGCGTACTTTCCACCAGTATTGTTGGAACATAGAGAGTCACGCATTATGTATCTACTGTGTGTGATCTGTCTACTTGTCTCAGGAGGAAAACCTCCCGGCTGACTTCCCCATTTTATCCTCCAGTGTTTTCCATGTGTCTTGGATAGCCTTCATGATCATTTCAGGGGATACTCGATGGCTAGTGCGGAGGTGGGGGGACTACCAAGTCCGACTGAGGCTTACATCCCTCCAACTGCCTGGTAAGGTTTAGTCAATTTGTCTAGTCGGGCTGTTGACCTGTCCTTGTTGTCTTTTACCATGATGGTATCTATTTAGCTTGCATAAGAGATGATTGACACATCTGAACCATGCTGGATTTCTTTGTCTTTGACTTTGAGGGCCTCCCGGCACTTTTGCGCCGCCGGAATGTCACTTTTTTGATGTTCCCGTGGAACAATGTGCCACAGCATATTTATGAGGCCACGTAAAGCCACTTTACGTGGCTTTTCATGGCCTTATAAATATGTGCCACTTTCACGCAGGAAACTGCGTAAAAGGGGCGTTCCATGGGATTTGCTGTGGGTGTTCCCACGCAACACCCATGGAACCTGACACATTCCCATATTTATGAGAAATCGTAAACCTGGGAATGCCTCAGAACCTAATGCCACCCCCAGGGGTGGTGTTAGGGAGGAGGAATGTTTTAATTTCTCCTCACATAGAAAAAGGAAATCGCCTAAATTGATTGATTTTGTGCAGGAAGGTGTCCTTTCCTGCACAAAATCAATCAGCCCCACAATGCAGGCAACCTTGCACCATGGTGCAAGGGTGCCTGCATTGGCGCACAGCAGCCCATTGTGCGGCGGCACTGGGGAAGAGGACAGGAATGCGCTTTTTCACAGAGATACAGCGCATTCCTGCCCTTTTGTTTTGACGTAGGGCAGCGAAGCAAGATTCCTTGCGGCGCTGCCCTACGTCAAAACCTCATAAATGAGGCCCTTAGTATGAATTATAGTGACACATTTGTGCTGGTCTTTGTGTTTTAAGTTCTTCATAATCTATTAGAAAAGAGACTAGCTTCACAGCTCCATGGTGGTGAACCTCTACCAGCCTAGGAGAATGACCAACCACTAATGCAGAGCGCTGGAAGTAGGGGCACCCCAAAGCGTGCTGGAGTTCCAAAGGTGAATACGAGTTAAATATGGCTTTAATTTTGCTGTGCATTCAAAGACAGAGGTCAAATGTCAGTCTGGTCTTCTGACAAAGTACTGCTTATTCTTTAAACATGGAGACTGGTTCTTATTTTTCTTTCTCTGACTTGAAAGGGTGGGGATTTTTTTAAGTGGTCCATGTGACATCCTGCTGATGTGAAATAAGAGGCAGTAGGTTGTCATTTTCTTCTAACACACAACATTTGAATATTGATAAATGAACTGTAAAAATATTTCAAAATAAATAAACATTTTGGGAAGGATAAGTAAAGCGCTAATTCGAAAAGTACGAAAGAAACAGATTTAGTAGAATGAAAACAAATCAAGACACATTACTTGGTGATGCTCAAAAGATAAATATTCGCTGAAACATATTACAAACTTACAACTCTCTTACTGAAAGGGCGTGGCTCATTTATGACAATTGTTCTTTGAATGATGCTTGGATCTTTCAGAACCCCCGTGAGTTTAGTGGGGTAACATTGATGGCAGCACCCCCGTCTGAAAATTGTTCCAGCAACACTGCACAAATGATGTAAAATGTGTGTCATTACTCTTTCAGCTCCTGGTTTACTTCCTGTTAGCAAAGCTTGCCCTGGCTTGACTGGAAACTTAGACAATAATATTCTGAATGGCAAAGCTTGTGCTAGTGAGTGACATTCGAGGGGGACTTGGTAAATCGTAGGCGGGTGGGTACTGTCATTTACAATCCTGAATTTACATCTCCCCAGAGCAGAGTAGGTTGACAACGACTAGAAAGGTTTTATGGGCCGGGCAAGAATTGGCTAGGACACCACTAGAAGTACAACTCTACATTGACCCTAAAAATGGCAATGGCTGCTCCCTGCTGGAGGGGAAAGAACATAAAAATGCCACTTTACTAGGACATAAATACCTTGCAATGATCATGGGCACCAAGTGGTGTTGGCGCTGCTGCAGAGAGCCAAGTGTTTGCAAAGTTTTTTCTCTTTTTGCGTAGTTCCATATTTTTGGTCTTAATTCAGATTACTAAATTCCCCAGTTTTCCTTCACTCATGAAAAGCTTTTTCTCCACATAGCCATATACATTTCACTCTAATAGAAACCAGTTTCAGTGGGGTACAATTCATGCCACTTGCATATTTGCACCTCATTTCCATAGTGGAAAGTGTATGCAGAGGTTTTCTCTGTACATATATATTTTGCATAGCTTTTCAGTGCTGGAAATAACACTAATGGGGGCATATTATCTAGGAAGTGGCGGTGAGAGGCGTTAGCCTCCTTGGCTTAACGCCTCTCATCGCCACTTCGGAAACGCAAGGCTGCACCATATTACCAAGGATATGGTGCAGCTTGGCGTTTCCCCCTGCGATGGCGCTAAGTCTCACGACTTAACGCCAACGCAGGCACCCCTGCACCAGAGTGCAAGGGTGTCTGCGAGCAGGGAGGTTTGTTTATGTACAGGAAGGTGTCCCTTCCTGTACATAAACAAACCTAAAATGCCATTTTGTAAATTACATGTGTGCTGCTTCATGCAGCACACATGTAAGTTACAAAATGGCATTTTCAAAAGGTTTGTTTATGTACAGGAAGGACACATTCCTGTACATAAACAAACCTTAGCATTTGCTTTTTCCATGTGTGCTGCACAAGGCAGCACACATGGAAAAGCAAAGCAGAGGAGAAATGAAGCATTTCTCCTCGTATCGCACACCTTAAGACCAGGATTTTCCTGGTCTTAAGTTCTCCGCTGCCACCTATTATCGCCTCTCTTGATAATAGGTGGCAGCGTCGAAGTGAATGGGTGTTGCGGTGGAACGCCCACCGCAACACCCACTGCACGACCCTTTCACGCTAAGTTTAGCGTGAAAGGGGCACAATTACCAAGGCAGCGTTAGTGGCTTTTAGCCACGTTATGTGGTTTAACGCTGCCTTGGTAATAGGGCGCTGACCCTATCGCCACCACAACGTCACAAAAAGTGACATTGTGGTGGCGATAGGGGCTTGGTAATATGCCCCATGGTCTCAATATGAGTAGTACGCAAAGTAAAAAAGCATTGGCAAAACTAACAGTTCTGATGGAAAAAAGAAAACATGGAAGTGCCTTGGTGGCTTTATGCTTGCAATAAGAATGTTAAAAGAAAAAAAGAAAAGAGAAATTAACCATACATATAATTTTAATAGAACAGTACAAGAGTTTTCCAATAAACAGGTATACTTAGAACAGGATGAGAAACCCGTTTGATTTAATGCATATCACAGGAATATTTTATTCTTGGAGCAACGAAAAGATACTATTGACTTTGAGCTATTATAACTTGAAATCATAGTTTAAACACACAAGTATAATGAAGAATTGTAATAAAGGATGCTGAATTAAAAAAAGCATTGGTGTAATAAAAGTATTGGGCCAGTAGCTCTAGGACTGAAGTGTGCTACGTTTTAGGGAGATGAGCCGCCATGATTAGTCAAAATGCCATGGATCACAGCACAATAAGGAAGCCAGTGGCTGAAGGGGTCTGACCCTTACCCCATGCCGTGTGCTGTAGTAGGTGGAAACAAAATGTGATTGACAACTGAATGGACCAGTGGATGAAGAAGACTCACCGAAAATCCCTCTAACCATGTATATGCACGTTTTTTTATTCAGGATTTTTTATAACATGAGGAAGTCAAAATACCCAAAACTATTATGACTAAAGGCTAGCCCTAAAAATTATTTTGCACTGTTTTCCTTCAGTTTGTGACAAGAGGAAATTCCACTCACCCCGTGGGAATTGTACTGGATGCAGTCGCAGTAATACATTGTGACAAAACATTCCAAAAATATTTCACACGTTATTACCCATTGTTTACTACAGAAGATACAATCAGGGGCAAACATTAGACAAGATACTGTGTGCAAACTGTAAATCCACAAGGGTTTTTTTTATGCCAGTATAACCAAGAACCACAGAATGAGGCTGTAACTGTTTTCTGTTATGCTTTTCATCTACTAGGCCATTTTTATATGATTGGACGAGAATTGTTGTGACATAATTTATCACTAAGATCACAATTTTCACATAAATAGCCTCAAATGTAAAATGTTTGCAAACTGCCCAACCTTGGATAATTTTCCACAGACCCTTGCAAAGTTTACAATGTTTACATAAGTAAAACGTTACAGCTTGGCACACCCCAACACTGAATGGGTGAGAGGACGGAATTTTGCTAAAGACTGGGCCTATTTATCGTAAGGAGATTTCACCTCACTGCGCAGTTTTGACACCTTGTCTTAAGGAACTTCTAGTCACTAAGCACCCCAAGATCTATGCCATGTGTTATTAACATGTAGTGAGCGTGTTATATCACTCTTTGTTAGAAATGGGATCTCTGGTTGGCTAAGGCTTGCGCCAAAGCCAGGCAGAGACCACCACTCTAGTCAGGGCAAGGGAGTTACACACCCAAGATAACCGCTGCTCACCCCCTTGGTAGCTTGGCACGAGCAGTCAGGCCTATCCCGGAGGCAATGTGTAAAGCATTTGCGCAACACACACTCACAGCAGCCACACACTAGGCACACCACAAAAGGAACTCCACACAAGGTTATATATAAAAATAGCCTTTGTATTGTCATAAACACCTTAGATCATAATCACACAATGTACACTGTGCCAACTGGCACAAGGCAGTATTTACAGGGGACTATATACACCTGACAGGGCCAATTGGGCCACTGTCAGGACCATCACAAAGGGAAATTAGCAAATGTAGAACATATACTCACCGTAGCACAAAATAATAAATGTAGTCAATCAGTAATAACAACCAGTCGCTACTGGTAGACGATATGAACTTGGCATCATCAACTTAGCATAAATCCCATTATGCCTAACATCCTAAGCATAAATACACTACACATTAGGAATCAAATCTATCCTGCCCAAACCTCAGGGGCATAAATACATTACGCATAAATCACATTAGGCATCAGGTTAGGTATAAAACATCATGTAATTACCATCATAAACACAGTGTGCCCCAGGCGGGGGCACAACACCTCAAAACTGGCCCCAGGCCAACTGGCCTCTCACAGGGCTCCAATGCCCTATGTCCAACAGTGTCAGGGCTGGCTGCACATGCAGCAAAAGTAGAGTGCGCAAAAGTTCAGGCCTAAAAGTGGCAGCTGCCACTACTTGCTGGTCAGCTGTGAAGGCAAAAATGTGGGTATGAGCACTCACTGTGCCAACTGCCCTCAAAAGGAAATGCCCGCACTCTCTCGCGGTGCAGCTGGAGAATTAGGCTTGGCACCACTGTGCCTTCTGAGCCCCCACTGGGACTCTACAACAATATGCCCCACGTCACAGCTGCCCACTGTCCGGCAGGGCAGCTGTGAAAATGACCACGGGCACTCACTGGCCTCTCCTGAGCCCCCCCCGCACTGGGACTCTGAAAAGAATCTGGCCCAAAAGAGAAGTAAACACTGGCACCAACGGTGCCTCAAGAGCCCCCGTTACCGGGCTCCTCCTGGGGCCAAAGCAACCAACACTGAAGTGGAGCCCCACTCCGGGACTTCTATCACCAAATTGCCCCCAAAAAGGTATCAGCACCGGCACCACCGTGCCGCTTCAGGGAGCGTCCCCACTGCTCCACTCGGCCCCTCTCGCCGGGGCTCCTCTGGCCTTCAAAGTGCCCACTTCCCCCGGGCACCTCTGGGGCAGCTCACGCACAGGAAGCCAAAGGTTCCCACACAGCCCTACTCACCGGGGCTGCTTCTCTATTGCCGGGGCTTCTCTTCGCTTCTCCGGCCCTTCCTCTCAGGATCTGGTGAGCCTGCGAAGCTCCGTTCACCAGTGCAGGCATGCAGGGCTCTCCTCCTCGGCCTGGGGAGCCCCGCCCATCGTCAGGCAGAAGGCTTGCCTGGCTTCCGCTTTTGCGGTATGGCCGTTCTCGCCCACCGTCAAATCCGGCCACACGCGGGGCTCTCACGGCGGACTAGGCCACGAAGGTGGAGTGGGCTCCCGCCGGCCTCAGGCCCCCACGGAGCGAAGTCTCCGTTTCTTTTCTGGTCACGTCCCAGCGCGGGATAGGCTCCCGCCGGGGTCTTCACTTATGGCCACGGAGGCGGGGTAGGCTCCCGCCCTCCTTTAGGCCCCGCCTACAACCAGGCAGCCTGCCTGTTTTCCGGGTCGCGCTCTGAGCAGCGGCTCCTAGCACACGGAAAAATGCGGGGTGGGCTCCCGCTGTACCGAGGAAGGTACCAGCATGCGGGGTAGGCTCCCGCCTCTCAAGGAGCGCACCATGCAGGGTAGGCTCCCGCTTTTAGATGCATAAACGCGGGGTGGGCTCCCGCTTTCCTTCCAGCACCTTGGGGGAATCCCTACGCCGGGATTCCCTCTAAATCCTCAGGCAGCACAGCGCTGCAGGCCGCCCACGCTCCCCCTGTCCTGGGAGAAGATATAGCGCTCACAAGGCGCTCAATCCACAGTTTCGGGGGCACGAGGCTGGGCCCATGCAGGCCAGCTCACAGGGCCCTCCAGCAGGGAGGCAGTCCCTCGTGGCGGTTCCTCCTGGGGCCCAGCAGCAGCAAGTCCCCAAGTAGCACAAAAAGCACAACAGAACCACTTTCATGGGGTCACAGCCCCTCTTTTTATGTACCCTTTTCCTTTGTGACACAGCACAGGGCTGGGGGAAAAACCAGATGCAACTGGTTTGGGGGAGCTTTGGAGCACTTTGTTTTGCCCAAGCTCCTCTTCCCTTTCAGAGGGTAGGCTAGGGACATCAGACGCACCACAGGGGGCGGAGCCAGCATTGGGGAGGGAAGGCACAACCCTATTCAGGTCCCAGGTGCAACTCCTCCCTCCCATCTAGATGCAGATCTCTCTATTCAGCCCTGCGCTGACTCACCCTGCCCCTCCTGGAGCCACACACACCTCCCAGCCCCTTTCACTCACAAGCCAGACATGCACTCCACATCAGGCAGGCAGACACACATAAATGCCAACTTCTAAAAGTGGCATTTCTACACCAGTCATAATAAATCTGCGCACACCATTGCGCAGCATTTATTCACACAAGTTCGCACATACTAAACTCGCCCCTGCACTCCTCTCACACCAGGAATTATCATGGACACACATTCCTATGGGAGGGCAGGCCAATCTCACCACACGCACTCAGAGTGCGCACGCATTTTACACTGGGACACAGTGCTAAAGTGCGCAGGGGCCAAAAACTACTAATATCAGGTCACATTAACAGGCAAAAAGTTTAGGGGTGAACCTGCCAAACGGGCCAAGTCCAACACTCTTGATTTACTATTTTTGTGAACTCTTGTAGCTGCATTCCCCGTAAATCCACTGCATTTCAACATTGACCCAGTGGCGTAACTGTAGCCCCCGCAGCCCACACGGTGCGGGGGGCGCTTGAGCTCCAGGGGGACCTTTTCCGGCACCATGCACCAGCGGCGGCCCCCTGGCCTGGGAAATTCTGACTGGATTCCGGGGGGGGAGGGATGGGGGGGCTCGATGTACTTTGGAGGGGTGCCCCCTAAAGGTTCATTATGCCACTGCCTTCACCCAAACCGCTAGAACAAAATCTCTGTGTGAAAATATGGGAGAAAATGAGTATTTATTGATGGAATCGGACCCAGGATTACCAATTCCCAAGTAATTCCTCACTTCTTAGTGTTCCCTCAGGGTCCAACTTGTAATGGTTACTATTACAGTGCTAGCAGTGAGTGTAAATAGTTGGCACATCATCAAAATGTATGTGGCAGTATGGAGAAACAGTAAGTATAATAGAGGTGTGCAACCTTTGGTAAATCTGGGAATGTGTCAAAAACAATGGAAGTTGCTTGAGAACACCCACGTAATGCCCATGGAGTGCTTTCCCAGGGCAGAGTAACGCAACACACAGATTTGCACTGCGCTGCGTTACTCCAGACTTATGAAGCCACGCAAAGTGGCCTTGCGTGGCTTCATAAATTGCATTTTGGGCTTGCGTTGCGCTTGCACCACGTTGCAAGCATGACGCAAGTTGCCTACTAAATATGGACCTCAATGTTTTTGTACACCAGTTTACTTTGCAACCCGACCATTTTTCTCTCCGAACAAATCTGGTTCAGGTTAAAGGGGCAATTCGATAAGAATTACACAATCCAGCCTCATTATTATTAATGAGGCATGTTTTTGATTATGAATCCCATCAAACTGGCATGTGAATGCTGGTATGGTGGGCTGCAAGGACAGCACACCTCAACCTTGCATTCTCAATCGCAAAATGAAACTAAGGGGTACATGCAGCAGTCTACGTCCCACTTGCAAATTCATACCACCTACTTTTAGGGGCTGGTATGCAATCAATTGTTTAGAATCACAACTGCAATCTCAAACCATTGATATAAGACATCAATGGCCTGATTAACAAAGGTAAACTTACACTTTTGTGTGAGTTAACTCTTGTTTTGGTAGTCAAAAACTATAAATGAATAGTAAATTTATGACTGCGGAGATTCCGTAGTCGGGGCAGAGAACTCCACACATAAAAAGATAGGACAGTGTGGACTTCACTGTCCCCACTGTGGAGTCTCCACAGTCGTAAATTTACCATTAACTCATAGTTTGTGAATACCAAAAGAGTAAACTTACACAAAAGTGTAAGTTTACCTTTGTGAATCAGGCCCTGAGATATGAAGGAGGAGGGGGACATCCATTTTCTGGCACATCGACCTTTTGAATTGCGATGAAATGCAAAGAACATATTATGAGTTGAAAAGACTTTTCTGATTCACAGTGTACGATTAAACATTTTGCAGCCCCAAACCAGTGGTTTTGCGAATTCCAGGCCTTGCAGCCAAGAAAAGCTCTAAAACAAGTTTGCTCAAGTAAATTGGGGTCAGCTGTGTTGAGAGTTCACCAGTAACTTCTGACAGCAATGGCAGGTTTGGCCTGTCAAGGTTTCACACTGTACTTGCCTCCACCTGCCTTCTCAATTGTTCAGCACATCCCTCTGCTTTTGAGGTGATATTAATTTACTGGGTCTTTTAGTCTTTTCTTATCTTTTTTATGAAGCTGCTTCATTTCCCCTTGCTTTTGAGCTCAGCCGTGGCATTCACTTCCCTTGGCCTCTCTCCCAGCTGAGGGAGCTGAATGTGTTTGAGGTTTTATTTTTATACCTAACACATTGAGTCATTTATTTTATATTTTTTGTAGGGGGGCTCCGATTTAAGTGCTGCAAAAGGAGAATGTTTCCTACCTTCCTTTGGGAAGTCAGTGCACAAATCAGGCTCAGAAGGTAGGGTAATTAGTCGTTCCAGATTTCTTAAGCCATCTCTGAGACTTCGATTATGCAGATAGATCAGTCCATTCTCCCACTTCCGCGTAAAATGATCCTTATTTTTAACCTAAAGTGGTACATACTTCCCACAATAGCCAGCACAAGCATGAAGAAGATAAATACGGCCTCATTATGACTTTTGGTGGTGCGGGCGTGGGCGGCACGCCACCACCACGCTGCCACCCCCCCCCTGCCAGATTACAAGTAATTTTGTGGTTTGGTGGGTGGGTTGCGTGGTGGTCCCGCAGTGGTGCTGTTTAAAGGCTCTTTGTGAGCCTTAAACAGCACTGCAGCAGGACCACCAGTGCATGTTCCTGCACAGGAAGGCGTGCACCATGTTGTTCTTTCCTTCCCTTGCAGGAACTGGGGGGTGCATAACTACAGGGGGCACAGCATGTGTCTCCCTGCATGCACCCCCATGCACAGGGTCAAGAAGGGGCCCTGTATGGCCCCCCTCTCTTTCCTCACCACCAGCATTTACATGGAGGAAGAGCCTCCATGACACCTCTGTTGGTGAGGAAAGTCGTAATATGCTTGGCGGTACCTAGGAGCACCAACAAGCATGTTGCGGCCCTCAGGCCGCTGCGGTACTGCCAGGGAATGTGGTTATAAGACTGCCAGACTCGTAATCAGGCCCTTTATCTTTTGTTTTTTCTCAACTTGCCCCACTTTTCCTTTTATCATTATTTTCTCTTTTGTTTTCACAAAAAGCTCATGCTGCTTCTAATACATTTTAGATCACCTCACACAGGGAAAAATAGACTGGATAACAATGGAGTTTGTTGTTTAATTGTTCACATACTAATGGTTCATTAAAATTCCAGCGGGTAGTCCTCCAGCATACTTGGATGGTGCAGGCCCCACCTAGACCCGTCCTGCTGCAGACACCTGGCACATTTTAGTTCCTGGCAACTCTGACAGGGCGTTAATAATAAGACTGTTTCTGCTTACACGGTGTGAGCACTTTTATCATAAATGTAATACCAGAAAGGAAGACAGCTGATCGCAGACTGCTCATTATTTCTATTGGTTTCAGAGGAACATACTTCCAGAACAACGATCTGTAGGTCTGTTGGGTACTCTGATGTGGAACATATCAAGTAAATATGTGAGAATTGAGGTGCTAACTGTTGGGAATATTCATAAGGCACTATAAAATCATTAAAGGTCAGTGATAGTGTTGATCCTTGTGGGACTCCTTAGAATATTTCCTTTGAGGTGGACAGTTGTGTAACCATTTTACCCCGTGAAACCCGTTGGACTGAAAATATCTGGGCCATTGGAGGGCTGTTCCACCAACCCCATGCCTCAACAAAAGCTTGCTTGCAAGTATTTTGTGACTTGTGACTTTCAATCCAAAGCAGGGGCCCGATTCACAAAAGTAATCTTAGACAAAATCCTAAACTTACTACTTTTGGTATTCACAGAAGGCATTTAGTAGTAGTAAAGTTAGGATTCCTAACTTTACTACTACTAAACTGAGACAAAATCCTAACTTTACGACTTTCGGTATTCACAAAAGGCATTTAGTAGTAGTAAAGTTAAGAATCCTAACTTTACTACTACTAAATCCCTTTTGTGAATACCGAAAGTCGTAAAGTTAGGATTTTGTCTCAGTTTAGTAGTAGTAAAGTTAGGAATCCTAACTTTACTACTACTAAATGCCTTCTGTGAATACCAAAAGTAGTAAGTTTAGGATTTTGTCTCAGATTAGTTCTGTGAATCGGCCCCCAGGAGTTTACCTGTTGGATTTATCAAAGTCATTTTTATACATTGTGTACCATGAACACTGAATCACTTCCTGCTGCTTAGATCTGATTTGAGGGTGGGTAGGTGCCTGGTTAAAAATACAGAAAAATATGGTTGCCCTCCCAACTACATAAGACTCCCTCATATATACTTCTGTGGACATAGGAGGATGACTAAGACTGCTTGATAATCAGAGCAGATAGATCTATAGTAAGGTCTTTGTAAATCAATTTTATTCCAGGAACTTCATGAGCGAGGCGTTGATAAGATGTCTGATCAGTTAAGGATTCCCCTCCTGTGGCTCTGAAGCTGATAGACTTGACTTCAAACTTCCAACTTTTTCTCTATCACGACATACATAAAAAGCATGATTTGCAAAGTTTTTAATGTGCATGCATAATGTCATAAATGCAGTGTCTGTTTCTTTTTTAGTAAACTTTTGATTTTTTCCTTGTATATAATTGTGGGGTTGCCTTTTTGGCAATTACTCAGCTTTAGGACATCATATAGAGAAAGTTAAGTACCTTTTGGTAATTCTGGTACTGTTACCGAACTAACTAATTGCTAATCTTCATTACTGCAAGTCCTAGTCTTCCTCATTACAGTCCTTGTTCTCTCGTGTCCCCCTTTCCTGTGACCTCCTCTATTGGCACCATCCGTCAAGCCTTTGAGCTGTGCTATAGGTCTACCATGGCTGCTACTTGGTATATTACATGATATGCCTTTGGGGCATTGGTATGTAGGGCTAGGACAGGCATTGTCTAGGATACAGAATGGAACAAATGCATCTTCCACTAGATGGAGAAAGGAAAAATAGCTTTCACTACACTCATAAAATGAAGGGTTTTCTGTCTCAGGGGCAGTCTCGCCTCATCCAAGTCTTAGGAATGGGATGAGGAAGGCAAACTTGGTGATAATGAAGCTTTTAAAAAAGAATAACACACTTGCATGTTTTGTAAGGATGCACTGCTAGCAACAGCTGTTTGCTGTTGAAAACAGGCATCGAATTTCCACGCAGTGAAATGATATTACTGCATTTCATACTCTCAATGGAAAACTCATATTAAATGCATAGAAATTCACTTCCAGTATATTTAACATAATTTTCCCACTTCTGAAAATCTTTAAAGTAGGACATTAGGGGGATTACCTTAAAAGAGGTGGTGTGGAAAATATTTATCCCTTAAAAATGACTGTAAGCAAGAAACACTGCCAAAAGATTACTTAATAACACAAAGGAGTGGAACTGTCAAGGAGGGGTGGAGTGCCTGTCCTTTTGGAATGCCAGGGGACTCTGCTGGATGCCAGCTGAAGAGGTGCGTTGTATAAAACCAAATGCTGCTAACAAAGAATAACCGCCACATTGCTACACACAATTTTCACATTTTGCAGCCTTGCCAAGTCTGTCTGATTGATACCATGCAGGTTTGACACCATCCAAATTGTTCTGCTGATGATTTTCTGGTCTCAGTATGTCCGTCTGGATTTGCAGTGTTTGTCAACAAGTCATATAAAATGAGCATTGTCTCATATTATTAACCATCCGTCGTCCTTGTTTCAGCCTGGGGATCGAGAGGTGTGTCTACACTTCCAGACTTCGATCCCGCTGCCTACTAACAATCAATAAAGAAAAAATGATATCCCTTATTATGAGTAACCCTGGGCGAAGTACTACGCTCGCGTAGTTTGCGAAGTTTGCGCTACTTCGCACTACGTGAATTGCACGTAGCACAGTGCAAACACGCGTAACGTAGCGGTCATTTTTTGCTTGCTCGCGGTCCTCAACGTCAAGTTGGCGACCGCGAGCAAGCAAAATGACATCCCGGCGAGACTTTTTCCTCGTTCGCGAGATTCTCAATGCGGGGAGGTCAGGTTTCTCATTGCGAGTGGTCGCGTATGCTCGCGACCGCTCGCGATGAGAAACTACCAGTTTGCGTTGAGAAAGCTGCAGCTCAAGTAGAAATCTACTCGAGCGGCAGAAAATGACCGTTTGCACTGTGCAAGATGCGGTTTGCACTGATTGCACAGTGCGGACAAGCATCCGGCACTGTGCAATCAGTGCGAACAGCATTTTGCACAGTGCACTACGCAGTTCGCGTAGCTACGCGTAGCTCGCGTAGTGCGAGGTGCACTTCGCGTAGCTACGCGTAGCGCTACTACGCGAACTACGCCCAGGGTTAATTATGAGTTGCTCTATAACAGGTAATATATTCCTATGTCCAGGCAATACAGCTGTGATACTGTTGGCTGTCTCACTTTTGAAGGCAGGTTTTAGCTTCTGGGGACCTGCAACTGTACCTGTGCCCTTTCTGAAATTTCTTCAAGAGATTTTATCCTAAGGACCTGGGTGATTATGGTGTTTGGCAGGATCTAGGTTATGGTTGTAGGATACTATCTCTTCAGGTGAGCTTTGGTGGATGTTCCATACAGCCATGGATTCTGGTGGTTCTTTAGCTAGAGAGGAGGCCTTTGTTGGCTTCCCGTCTTCTGTTTATGGGCTGTTGCTGGGCTGCTTCTTAGTCGGGGAACAGTATGTTTGAATATGGTGTCTCCATTGATTCCCTTTTAGTCTACAGTTCAGTGCTGAGCTAGGTGTGTCACACTCAGGCGACACCTATGGTGATTACAAATGTGGACCATTTGTCACAATGGGTATCAGATGAAGACACATGTTGTACAATCATGTGTCAAAAACACAATGGTCAGCACAGGCATGCTATAAGGTTTTCTGCAGGAGGTCTAGACAGGATTCCTCACCATCTTCCTGACATCAGTGGTGGATGCATTCACATCATAGGCCTCCACACCTCCCCACTGACTAAAAAGCTTTTAAGTTCAACTTTAGTTGCAGTGATAATACCTTGATGGCTTATTGAAGGGTTCCCCAAAGCTATCGGGCATAAAAGGTGAGTGATACTCTTCGGATTCTCTTAGATCACTAGCGGTAGAGTAGACAGGCTCTAAGCAGCGTTTGCCATATTCAATCACAAAGCCCTCTGCAGCATCCTTAGCACCAGAATGCCCTACAAAGGGCCCATACTGTGATGGCAAGTCCTGAGACTCCATCTTCTCTTTAGTGGTCTTCAAAACTTCACATGTAGCCTTTAAGAGTTCTCATGGTCAAAAAGAATACAAAGAAACAAACATTTGATCCAGAACTCTACCTAAAAATGTCATCACTACACAATGTTGAATGTCTAATGAACTGTCTTGCCATCACCAGGCCTGGCTGTCTAAAACTTAGAAGAATCTCAACCCAATGAAAATTGAATTCATCCTCATTAGTTTCGTGTTCAGTGCAGGTCCCTGTTCGGCACTGCGAGCGGAGCGGCGGTGGTACATTTTGTGTAACTTACTCATTTTGTGTAACTTACACATTTTGGTATTCACAGAAGGCACTTACTCATTGATGAGTAAGTGCCTTCTGTGAATACCAAAATGAGTTAGTTCATTCTGTGAATACCAAAATGGTAGTAAGTTAATTCTGTGAATACCCAAATGTGTAAGTTCATTCTGTGAATACCCAAATGTGTAAGTTCATTCTGTGAATACCCAAATGTGTAAGTTCATTCTGTGAATACCAAAATTGTTGTAAGTTTAGGATTTTGACGTAAGTTAGTTCTGTGAATCAGGCCCTCCTTCTTTTATTCCAACAATGGTTGGAAATGGCCATGCCACGGATCAAGAGCAAGGAAACCTTTCACATCAGTTTTTAGCCGCCATGGAAGCACAAATAGAGGATACTCTAAATAAAACGCTGATGATTGGATGGAGGGCTTGCAACTACTCCCCGTTTCAGATTTGGTTTCTGAAAAGATTTCTACATTGGGGGATATAAGTGCCCGGCAGGATGTAATGGCCAGAGTGCTTCTTTGGCAGTCGAGTAAAATGGAACTTCAGATAGACCTTCTTCAGTCATTCGCAACACATCTGGCAGAAAAAGAGAGTAAACTAACACAATTGGACATGAAGCTAAGAGCTTTGGATTTGTGTAAACCTTGCTTATTTTCCCCCATTGTAGACAAGCTCAGTGCTCTCCCGGACGTATTGAGAACACTGGTGAAGGGCATTAAGAATTCAAAGGTGGATTCAACTTATCAGGAAACAAGTTTATTGCTGGAGGAGCTGACAAGTGTTATGATGGAGAGTCAGGGGGATGAATCATTATGTTCCCAATCTACTACAGTGGGAGCGAAGTCGGAGACAGATGGAGCTACTCAACCATCAGTCAGAGCAAGTAAGAAGTGAGATGCCAAGTGATCCACAAATGACAAACTGAGCTAGCTCCGGGTATTCAAATCAGCAGCCCCGCAGAGAATATAGTAGGGACCGGACTTTCAAGGAGAGCAAAAAAGAAGCTAAAAAAGCAATTGAAAAAACAACGCCTAATAAAAAGAGGAAGCTTTAAACCATTGTCAATGATCCCTACTAAAATATTCCCAATATTTGAGCAGACAAAGACGGCTAAGGACCAGCGGGTGTTATCAAAAACCTTGGACTTATCGAGTCGATCAGTAATATTGGAATAAATAAACAGGTGGATACGGCCACTGACATGTCTTTGGGGAATGCAGTTTCCAACGTGGGCTGTAAAGTCAAAAATTATGGGCAGCAGCAAGAGGTTGTCCGTACCATTAAGGACTCAGATACACAAGTAGTTTGGGGGGGCCTGCAAACATATGTTCCAAGGCCAGAGCAGGATTATAGCCAAGAACTTTTAAAAGGAGACCCCCCCAACAGGTGTACAGTGGGTGGATTTAATCAACTCGGATGATCAGGGCCGTATGGTAGGTCCAGATTCCTGGACCCCCCCAGACTAGAATAACATCTTCAGACCCCCAAAATGCACCTGGGGAAAGTACAACATCGGGGTTCCGGATGCCGGAGTCGGGGAACCTACGTGGAATTCTAGGCTACCGACAACATGCCCCGACTCAGGGGCTAGGAGTCAACTGGAACACAGCAGAGAGTAGAGCGGAGATTGAGGACACTACATCGACAAAAAGGGGGGAGACAAGCCCTGATTACTTGGGCAAGACAGGGGCGATGGCCAACGATCCGTGGAACTGGTTTTTATTCCCAGGTTTTGCCCAAGGGGCCCTCAGGATACGCTTAATCGGGGGAATCTGTTAAAACTGTGTTCCCATGTTCTAGCCCTGAACCACATTACCTCGGATGACTTGTTATGGGTCAAATTTGACTTGGATGGGATGAATGGCACAGGAGAAGCCTCGGGAACTGCACGGAGGAGTGGATCTCTGAGAGACGCAGTGTGGGGTGAAAAAGAAACCTTTGCGGACTGGGGGATCGAACTTGTGTAATCTACCCCGCCAAAATATCCGTATGTTTTATTAAACCCGCCCACAGGTCAGTTAACCCTCAGCGTTCTTATGAGCACATCAGGCAGAAGTAGAAACTGGGAACCAGAGGAAACTAAAAGATCAAGAGCACTATAGATCGTTTGCTCGCATAACCTGAGAGAGGTTAGATTCAGCCCAAAAAAATCCAATGGGCAGGAGGCAGTGCGAAGGGCAACAGCCACATACAGTTCTCTGGGCCATATGCCTCAGCCCTGATGGGAGCACTCGTTTACTAAATTGGAAACCTCAGTTGAAGGCTCTAACTAATTCTCGATGCCCAAAACAGTTGGCACGGATGTCAAACCCTGAAATAACTATAATCTCATGGAATGTAGCAGGGCTCAAAAAACTTATGGGAAGCGAGGAGGGGTGCCAGCGTTTGGGTACTGGTGACATCTTATGTCTTCAAGAAACTTGGACATTGGCCCCCACCGCTCTATCAGGCTTCTACGAGATTTTTGCTGCTGCATTGCGGCTGAGCCATTTTGGCCGTCCATCAGGGGGTCTTTTAATTTTCATCAAGTATACTGCCAATCTGTCTGTGACGGCTCTTGACAGTAACTGTTCAGCAGCCCAAGCGATTTGTATTCACGGTTTGAAAACAAACAACAAAAAAATGGATTTGATTGTGGTCAACTGTTATTTGAATGCTCACAGGAATGCAAGGACAATCTTGGTAAAGCAGTCTCTCGAATGCCTTGAAGACCTCTTTCTTGATTACTCGAATTGTGAATTTATTATTACTGGTGATTTCAACATTAGGGGATTGGGGGAGAAGACTGATAGTGTTTTTAAGGAAAAGACAGACTTTGGAATCAATGGTTTTATGGATAACCACAATTTAGTATCTGCTCAGTCAGAATGTGAGTTGAGAAATAAGGAGCTGATATTCCCGCCAACCTGCAAAAATGTATCAACCATTGATTACACCTTTTTATCTGCAAGTTTGGCTGCACGTTTAGATTACTTTGACGTTACAATTAGAGTAGAAAGTGACCACAATCCTTTAAGAAGCACGCTGAGTCTAGACTTGAAACCAGCTGATAAAGCCATTAATGTGGGTAACTCATCTGTAGAGGTAGAGAAGCTGGTTAGATAAATCAAATGGGTATCTGAATACAAATTCAATGTTAGTACCTGGTTACAAGATCTGGAGGCTATTATAAATTCAAATTACTTAGCGGCCTCTCTACAGGAGTGGGGAAGGCTTAAGGAGAACTTACGAACGCATATATTGGATCAGGAGGGTGGGCCCAAACTTCAAAAGGGGTGGCACAACCCACTAAGGTCAGGCAATTTTTGTAAGGCAATGATCGTATCCAGACGAACTCTGTGTAAAGCGCGGCATGTGCACCGGTGTAATCCTTAAAAACAAACAGCTGCGGCAGTGAAACTGGCAAAAAGGTCACATAATAAAATCGTTTGGGGGATTCAGAAGGAAAGAAAGGATAAGGAATGGGTCACAATCTTTCAGCTATTAAAGGATTCAAACCAAGCGCGATTTTGGTCCCACATTAATAAATTAAAAAACGGAAATATGGGCAGGGAAAATGGGGTTTCAGACACAGCTTGGGTGCGCCATATCGCTGAGCTGTATGTGGAACAGACTGATAATTTAATAGAGGTTGGAGGGCCCTCCACTCCAACTTTATCTTTTAAAGAAAAGTTGGTGGTAACTGAACCAAGCCTACAACATCAAGAGGTTTTGGAGGCAGGATTGGGCCAGCCCGATGAAGAGATCCAGGCGGCTGAGCGTAATCTAACAGATAGGGGAAAGATGGCAAAGGTATTAATAGAGCTGAAAGCTAATGGAGCCCCGGACCCGAATGGGCTGCCAGCCGGCCTTTATAAGTAGGCGCATGAAGGATGGGTGGTAGTGCTGTCAGCTCTTTATAACCACTGTTTTCTAAGCGCTGACAAACCAGACGGTTGGAGAGGATCAATTTTATGCCCTATATTTAAGAGCGGAGATCGGACCGCAGCCGCAAACTAAAGATTGGTTGCCTTACTGGATATTGAAGCAAAAGTTTATGCCCAAATTTTACTAGAACATTTAGAATCCTGGGTGGCAGAGGAGGGAATATTGCCATTTTTTCAAACAGGTTTCAGGGCTGGAGCTTCTAAGGTAGACTATATTCAAGCTCTCTCTGTCCTTAGGCATAACGCCATTCAGAAGAACAGACCACCTCTCCTGTGCTGTTTTATAGATTACAGTGCAGCTTTTGACAGAGTAGATAGGGCCATTCTATGGAGGAAGCTTGCGGGGTGGGGTATACCATCGAACTTGTTAAGAGCCATCATATCACCATATACAGAAACATGGGTTCGAGTGAAAACTAGTGCAACAACAGTAACACAGAAAGTAAAAACTAACCGAGGGCTAAAACAGGGTTGTGTTCTGGCACCCATGTTGTTTAATCTGTACATGGCGGATTAAGGGAAAGCACTGGACGGCTGTAGCTTGGTCCCTCCTAATCTAAGCTCAGTATGATTACAAATAATCCAATACGCCGATGATGTTGTGGTCATGGATCACACCAAGTCAGGTTTGTAAAGGGCTTTAAACGCTTTGGGTAGATATAATAAGGCAAACCATTTATTAGTAAATCAGTCCAAAACTAAAGTCCTGATATTCTGGAGTTACCATAGGAAGAAGTTGGCAACCTGGCAGTTGGGAGGTGAGACCATTACCACAGCAAGGCACTATAAATATCTGGGCGTGTGGTTTAGTGAGTCTGGTTCTGCAGTAGCCCAAGTTAAAGATCTTAAAAAGACAGCAGCAGCTATTACTTATGGAATTGGCCAACTGAATCATTTATTAAGTAGCGCTTCTGCTTCGCCCATTTTAAGTTATAAAGGCAACCTTACTCCCAGCATTGCAGTATGGGCATCTTGCCTATCCTAGCGCGATGGACGATGTGTTAGAGCTATGTCACACTAGAGCATATAAAAAAATATTCCATCAACCGCGACACGTCCGACGCTCCAGGTTAAGACTTGAGCTAGGGTTAATAACTCAATCAATTGATTGTAAGGCTTCCTTGTTAAAATATTTTATCAGGTGTAGGGGGGCCCCCAAGCATTCCCTAAAATATTATTTGAAATTGATTTATGAAAAATTGGGCAATCAATGGTCTAGTCAACTTAAAGAGGCGATTCTGTTATTCAAGATCGAGGAGTCCGCTCTGGGGGATGGTGCCATCCCTTACCAGGCATGGAAGACAGCTATTAATAAGCAAATGAAAGAGTCTTCCTGGGAACAGGATTTACGGTCCGTCGAGGGTCAAAGATGGGCTCAGCCCCTAACGGATTCCTATCATGTTGGGAAGCCACAAAAATATTTCTTGGATCTCATTAACGCAAATACTCGGGACCAAATCCTATATATGAGAGTGCTTGGTTTAACAATAAGAGATTTCAACCCGCGTTGGGCTAGCGGCGGGGGTGACTTTAAGTGTAGGCTATGCAACAATTATCGGGAATCATGGTTTCATCTGTTATGTTGTTGCCCGGCCTGAGATCAACAAAGGAGACTACTTCTAAAAACCTATTTTTTTGGCAGAGGGCATTTGCTCTTGTGCACAGGCATCAGCCTTTTGCTTCAGCAGTAGCTCACCCGGATGGCTGGGGAGATGTGCTACATTTGTGAACATTTTAAATAAATTATTGATAAACACCAGGGCAATAGCTTTTCCTCTGAAACAATGTCTGCAATTAACGTATCCGTTTTGTAGGAGTGTATGCAAGAGCCGATCTGGGGGACAGTGGACACCTGGGACGGATGGGGCCCGGTGGTGAGGTTTAATCCTTCCTAGACGGAACTCGTGGGATTTATGGCTCCCAAAAGAAAAACTGGTAGCTCTAAGTTAGGCAAGATCAGAATGCAATAAGCATTTCGTCCTTTCAGATAGAATTGCCCCACCGGTCTCCAAGTAAAGGACTAAGGCATTATTTTAATCCGGCTCATGTTATTATAAATTAGTTCTGTGTATATACTCCTGATTTTGTTTTAGGAATATTTAATATTGTATATGTATTTTAGTGATAATGAGATGATGTACTACTTATTGAGGGAGTTGACCCATTTGGACTGGGTTAGAACGAGGCATTTGGTATTTTAATAAGGGTACTGTATAGGGTATTTGAAGAATGGACTATCGTTGATTATATTGTTAACGAGTCTTTGAAGATGAAGTGTTTCATGTTGTCTGATTCTAATGATTTTATGTCAATTTGCTACGGTTTTAATTAACTATACAATAAATGTTACTACTACTACTACTCATCCTCATTACACCCAAGACTAGACAAAAAACAATTCAAGAGTGAGTATCATGAGTGAAACGACATGTCTTCCACATTGAGCCATCTTTCAGCTTCATGACCCAAATGTTTCAGAAGATGAAAACCACACAGCACCAACTGTTGCTCCTTTGGGAATTTAGGGGCACATGCATCAATCAATTTTGCAATCGCAAACAGTGCGATTCGCAAAAATCGTCCGTTTACGATCGCAAAATGCCCTTTTGCTATGCATGAAAGTTTTTAAATTCGCAATTTAGGTAATCGCAATATCTTGCGATTACTTAAATAGGCAATTTGCGATTCCCTAATGCACATGCAAGAAGCCTTTCCTAAATGTGAACTGTGCATTTAGGAAATGCTAATTAACATCAATTTGAAGTTGATGTTAACCATGAGCATACTTTGAAAAATGCACAAAACTGCATTTTTCAAAGTGCCATGTGATACACACATGCCCCTAGGGAATGTGTGTGCTTTCATGTGCACATTTTTTTGTTAGGGGCGCCTCAGGGGGGCCTTAGGCTCCCGGGCACCCTTGCCTCTGCATTACTAATTTGTGATTACCAATCAGGTAATCGCAATTTAGGCAATGCATGACCATTCCCATCTATGGGCCTTGGGGCCCATAGGAAATAATGGAGTCGCAATAGCAAATAGCGATTCCCTAATTGCGATTGGGATTCTTAAGGAATTGCAATTAGAGAATCGCTATTTGCACCCTGTTCTGATGCATTGCATTTTGTGATTTCCAAATAGCGATTTCTTAAAAATCGCTATTTGGTAATCGCAAAAATGAAGTTTGATGCAAGTGCCCCTAAAACCTTTCCTTCTGGAGCTAGACGTTAGATCTCCTGTACAAGCTCTGGTCCTCTCCCACCCTCCACCAGACAGTGCTTTGCTGGCAGGAGTAATAGAGTTCCACTTTAAGCCTGGAAGCAACCTCCGTATGACAGTTTGCCTGATGTTGAGACTCAGGAAATTTGGTTGGATCACCCCACTTTCAGGGAACTCCAGTGGCTCCTCCTGTTAGCCTTCATTATCTTCAAGAAATATTATTTTACTTATGTAGTGTGTTTGTAGGCTGCATCATTTACATTGCACTCCACATGATGACCCCTTCTTCCCTGAACTTCAAGATGATAACCTCACGCGGCACATGTCTCTTGAAGCAGGCACCTTGCAAGATTGGAAACTGAGAGATCTAAGACAGAGAAAAGAAGACATTATACCTTTTGATTGTATGCAGAGAGGCTCTGGAACAAGATCCCAGTCCAGCTCTAAAAAACACACAATCCCTAATCCTCCTCCTGATGCAAATGAGGACACTTGTCTTCGCACAGCATCCTGCTGCCATCTACTGCCTATCCACAGACTATCTGGGGCATATGTACAAGAACTTAACGCCACCGTAGCATCAATTTTTTGACGTAACGGTGGCTTTTTTTAATCGCCTTACTTACAAAGTGCCGTTAACTGCAGCTAGCGTCACTTTTCTGGCATAACCGTGAATTTTTAAGATCTTCACTTCTGTTAGCGGGACTTAACGAAAAGGAGATGCAAGGTGAGCGTTCCCGTGCAAAAACTGCCGCTAACCCCACTCCGCGAAATTTACAATGAAATTCCCATATGGCGATTACCCCCCAAAACTGCTGCTAAGTCCAGTTAGAGGCAATTTCCAAGACCAGAAAATAGTAGCTGGTCTTAATATTGGTGCAAACACTTGGGTCCACACATTAGATGTTTGGGTGCTGGACAGTTCTGCAAGGAACATTGCTGCACTGCCCCGCGCTAAAATAAAAGGACAGGGATGCACGCTATCAATAAGAGAGGGCGCATTCCTGGGCACTATTCATGAAAAGTGTTGCATCACTGCAACAAAACAGTGTTATGACAGTTTTCACTGCGCCCTCCTTACGACACCATGGATGCGCCATATTCAATGTACTGCGCTCCATGTCGCAATCAATGACAGATACGTCTGGAATCCTGACGTATCTGGCACCGCTAAAGTCACGCATTGCTACAGTTGTGTTGTAAGCATGACGCAACTCCAGCAATGCATGGGGCCAGCCTATCCCTATCGCACTGCGTCACCCTTACGCATGCCATAAGGTAGGTGTAAGGTTTTGACGCAGTGGTGTCCTAGAATTGTCGCAGTGAAATCTGAGCGACTTCACTGCACCAATCCTGCAAGGCTTTGTTGCGTGGGAACGCCCACCCTGCATACATCACACCTGACACAGGTATAATGTGGCACAGGGCTTCAGAACGTCACACATATGCCTTGATGTGTCACTTTGTAAATACGGTGCAACGTGGTGCAAGATTCACGCTGCACTTACATCAAGAAAATGACGCACCTGCGGGGTTAAACTGCCGGAAGGGGCTCAGGATTAAGCCCCCCTGTCTTTTTCCCATACGATGGCGCACAATGGCTGCCATGCGGCAATGCAGGCACCCTTGCGGAGTTAATTGATGTTGTGGCTCCATCTCCACTTGAGACTTCTGCAGGTGCATCTTGACTAGTGGAGGGCGGGAGTGAACCAGTTTACCTTCTTGGAGTGTTGTTTGCCTGGTCTTTTCTTGAGGGGTGCCAGGGTGTCGGCGCAGTTGGAGTTCCATCGTTAGAAGTTGCGCGCTGTGGTGTTGGCGTCTGTAAGCGTTGGCAGAGTGGCCGTGATCCAGCTGTGACGGGGGCGATGACGGCGGTAGTGTACAGTGGGTGTGGTGAAGGTGTGATGTATGCAATGATGGTTGGTCCAGGAGAGTTCTTTGGTGTGGCTGTAGTTGATGTTCCCGCTGGCGGAGAAGACGGGCTCGAGCATATGTCTGGCTATGTGGGTTGGTGCGGTGACTAGCTGCTTGAGTCCGATGTTCCTCAGGAGGGGGGTGGTGTTCTGGTCACTGGGGTTGTCCGGGTGAAACTTGAGGTCTCCGGGTAGGATGTAGTTGGTGGATGGGAGAGCCTGGGGTGCGATGCGGTCTACAATGGCATTGGTGAATGGGGGTTGATGGCCCAGGGGGCCTGTAGACGAGGGTGCTGTGGAGGGTGGTGTTGGGGTTGGTCCGGATCTGGAAGCGGGGGTGTTCCATGGTCGCCGTTGGGTCATTAGAGTGCGTGGTCAGTCAGAGTGTGCTTTTGTAGACGATAGCAATGCCTCCTCCTGGACGGTCGGGGTGGTTCTTGCAGGTGATTTTGTAGCCGTCGGGGATGGCGATGTCCAGTCCGGAGCAGAGGTTGGTCCAGGTTTCCATGAAGAAGGCGATGTCTGAAGAGGTGGCGTCGAGGAGGTCCCAGATTTCTGTGGTGTATTTGTGGAGGGACTGCACGTTGAGGAGGATGCAGTTGAGCCGGTCAGGTGCGCTGTTGGTCGGCTGGGCGGCAAGAGGTGCTGGTGTGCTGATGTGGCAGGAGGTGCATTTGCAGTTTCAGTAGGGTGCAAGGGTATTCTTCGGGGATTCTAGATGGCAGGCGGATTGGTGTCCAGGGTAAGGGTGAGGCGGGTGCTGGCGTCATAGTGGGGGAATGTCAAGAGGCACGGTCCCTGGTGCTGGGCGCGGTACAAGGGCGGACGGTTGCAGACGGGCTTGCCTTTGGCTTGCCTTCGACATACCGGTGGCGCGCCCGCTGAGCATGGCTACACAGCGTCCACCATTAAGTAGTGCTGCAGGGGGGCTGGGCAGCTGGGAGGCGGGAAACGCGGGAAAGGACACTGGAGGGGACAGGGACGTGGGGGATCGCAGCGGCAACAAGGGAGAGGATAGGGAAAAAGGAACTGCAAAAAACAACAGAAAAAACAAAGCCAAACAAAGCAAAGATAAAAAAAAGAAAGACAAAGGTAGAAAAGCAATGGAGAAGAGCAGAAAGATGAACAGGAACAGAAGAAAAGAGGGACAGGAGGGCAGTCAAGCTACAGAGCAGTGATGCTCTACCACTGGACGACGAGGGATGAGGCGCAGGCAGGAGCCTGCGGGTGAAGGAGGCAAGGACGTCACAGGGTGGGACAGGTTGGAAGAGGGAGCTAAGTTTGCTTGAACCAGGTACATAATTTTAAGGGTTAACAGAAGGGTGTCCAGGCATCATAGATTTACAGAACAGTCCAGGTTTTTCCCAATTTGTCACGGCAAATTTCAGTGCATTTAGCACATCCCAGATGAGGTTAGTGGAAGAAAGATTGAGGCACGTTCTCATGTCTTCCAGTGAAGTATTAGTTAGCAGCCCCCATCAGAAAGCAATTCAGTTAACATACTGTGTGTAAAGGTTGCCTTTTATTCCCCTTTGTACATCGTTGTCTGTGTTTTCCATGTTGGTGAGCTCTGTAAAATTAGAATTTCTGTGTTCCTAGTGATGGAGCAGGGTAAATAAAATAATTTTGTACCCCCTTGGAAAATTTATGAACTCTTAATAAATTAATAATACTAACTGTTTGAAGAAGCATGTATTAACCAACAAATGCACCTTTTTAGTAAACACTATATATAAAGGTAACATGCAAATTTGTGCAAAATCAAATTTATTTACAATTGTGAAGTTAATTAACCTTAGTATTGTGATTTGCGTACTAATTAGAGTGAAATTGCATGATTTATGCTACGTAGTAGATTTGTATTGTGGCAAAGAATGCAGATGGTAAGTAAAATGGCTTTAAATGTCGCTTCTGCTAGGTAACACCTAACACGGGTCTTTAGAATGGCGGGTGGTAAACAGAAAGGCTTATTTTCTTTGTTTTAATTGTGGTTGTGTTTGTTCTTATGATAGTTCGTTCGGGCCTGTTAGGCCATGCTGCGAAAATGGCTGTTGAAACGGATGAGGTCACGTGAAAAGCCAAAGATGGCCTCTGCGCAGAAGAAATAGAGAAATCAAGTCACGTGGATGCGGCCTGTGCACGGAGTGAGAGATGTCAAGGTCGAACTGACCTACAATAAGGAGGGTGCCAAGAAAGACTTAGCATGTATTCGTGGGAATGGAGGAGAAAGTACTGAGCAACAATGGACTAACTAAATTGTGACCATCGAAAATCGCAACAAAATGAATGGACAAGTTGGACTACTTTTAACCCCGGAGTCATGAGACTCGTATGTTTTACTGTCCCTAAACCAGTTTGAACAAGGAGGGCGATGAGGTGACCATCACCACCCCTCAAATGGACCAATTAGCGTGATTCTTGCCCCTAAGGATTGCAACTTTTTGTGTAGTAAGCTAGAAAATAGGGTATAAGAGGGTCTACTCTTATGTGGGGTGGGCTGCTGCTGTGGTCGCTGCTATTGATGCTTCTGCTGGTGTAGGTGTTTTCCTGCCATACCGCCTCTTTATTTTCCATTTTTTCCACCTCAATACTACGAAAAGACTTTGTTATTTTTTGGACTTTGAACTTGACTGGGGAAGGAACGAGATCTTTGCGGGAATTCTGCCTGGGAGGTACGTCCGAGGAGGTTAGCGGGACAGTCAGTCAGTTTGGGAGTTCTATTCTGTGATCTACAATTTATCTTCTTTTGGTGAACCATTCCTGTCCGCATCTTATAGCTATGGGTAATGCATAATTTCTTTTCTTCATTAAAACCTTTCTTAAAAATGTTATTGATATATTAAATGTGATTAATAAACAAAGAATTTTATCCATGCAATTGAGAATTTAGATAAAATTACATACTAACTTAAAATGAGTCTGTGGTTCTTTAGTTCATATATGAGTTATAAAAGTTAAAAGGTTTTAATTGTGATTGAGCTGGTCTTAATCACCATCAACTTATTCTACTAGTTGGTCCATCGACCAAAGAGCGGAGTACCTTGATGTTTAGATCTGACAGGATCAACGGTTAATGTATATAATGTCTGAGGTATTATTCTGTCAAATTTAACAAGGTATCCCGATCGTCCAGCAACACATTTCTCCTTGGTGTGAAATCCAGTGAATGAATGAATGTATGATATGCGGTGTCATGGGCCCCACCGACATAAGGTTTAAAAGACAATTGGTTGCATAAATGTTTTACCTGGATTCGTGTCCTAAGGAGAAATTTATATTAGCCGCGCTGGATCACTAGTCAATACTAAATTGCAGTCCTACTTCTAGGTTTGTGGAATGCCCCCATTTTTTAGTTTTCAAATTCTGGGCACCAGAGGACCATGCCACACATGCTGTTAATGCATTCAGCAAGCAAAGCTAAATGATAGTGGGGCAAAATATGTTAAATCATCTTCTCCAGGGTGCCATACCCTTTAGAGGCTAGAAGTTTCTTTTTCTTCAGCTTTTTCCTTCAGTACCCTTGGTCCTGCACCTGTAAATGGTGTGCCACCAACTGAAGCCCTTGCCTCTAGTCTGTGCAGTGGACTCTCTGCTTTCATTCAGCCTAGGCGCCTTGCATTCTTCCTCCTGTTGCCTACACTGTGTGGGAAGCAGGCAGAGACAGACCAAGCTTCAAGGCCAGATTCATTCCACGCTGAGGGGATTTAGGAGAGGGCAAAGAGGGCACCAGAGGTAGTGGTGGGAGTGGATGGGTGAGTGACCAAGAAAACCGTGTATGTGTATGATTTAGAAACCTGCTTTTGTGAAGTCCGAGCTGCTTCAATTATGTATCACAGAAAAGCTCCCCAGCTGCTTAAGATCTGTTCTGCATAAGATGAGCTTACGCTGTTCCTGATTGCTCTGTAGCTGTTACATATTTGAGGGCAGCTTGAGCCATTATTTTTATTCTGAATCCCATTTCCTTTTAAGGTCTGGAGCAGTGATTAAACTCTGTTGTGTTGGCACTTGTAAGTGGTGGAGATCAGCAGTCACACTTTTCTTTTTTTTCCTTTTTTTAGACCTCATCACCTGCATTTTATTGATGCCCATTATATACTGCTTGTTCCAACACAGATGGGTCAGCCCATGCATAATGGTCGCATCTCCATCTAGGTTTCCGCCAAGCTGCAGGGCAGAGTAGCTCTTTAGAGCCCCTTGGCCTAAACCACAATCGGAACCACAACCAGATGAGCGGACTAAACAATGGACCATCTTACTATTGGTTGCCGAAACTGTTTTTCTTATGATTCAAGCAGAGTCGAACCTGCATACTAATTCTATACACCATAATAATCCAATCTTTCACAGTGGTGGATTCTTATTTATCCAGATTTTACAAATCGTATTTGTAGCTTTCTAGACTCAATAGAAAACTGGTTTACCTTCATTTTGATCCACCTGTGCCATAGTTTCTATGCAAGCACCAAACATAACTAAAGTAAGGTTTACTTCTATGTCACCTTTTATAACCTGTGCATTTGCTCATGCCCCTTTAACTCTGATGTAACCTATGGTGTCTTAGGGGCAGCATATGGAATTGTGGGGTGTCCTAGACAACCAGAGGGCAGTTGGTTGAAGGGTTGGTCCAGTGGTGGCTGTTAACATCATGCCTAATAGCAGGTGAAACAATTCTACTAACGCCTCCCCAGAATGTTTTAGGGCTAGGTATTTTGCTAACATATGTTCATCTGCCTTGGGTGTATCACATCTCTAACAGGCAGGCACACACTGGTCTGCCCATTTTGCTATCTTATTGGGGGCGGGGGGCTAGTATGCCCTGTGTAAAGTAAAAAAATAGGGCTTTTTCAGAGAAGCTGGAGTAACAGTGCAATAAAGCATGTTAAAAGATACTTGCGGTAACTCCATAAACACTTTGTTTTGAAAATATCCATTGCAAACTTGATGCGTCGGTGGCCTCTTCTTATTCTCAGTCTCACAGAGATAGCCACACCATTTAGTCTCCTCTTTTTTCAGATCATGTGAAGAATGTATTTCCTCCACAAATCCTTCTTCGTAGATTCTTTTCCACCATTGTGCTGCATGCCATGAGGCAAGTTGAATATATTTGAATCTTGAGCTTGAGATCGCCACATGATTTTAGATCTTCTCCAGATAACAAGTCACTCCAATGGTTGATATTTGCTTCCTTTACCAGAAAGCTCAAAGCATCCTTTAAGCACCCCGGTGTCCTGGAAGAGTCAGATATTGGCGCTTAAGTGCTATATTATAAGATCCCACATCTGACCCTAAAGTTAGACCATAATCTTGCGCCAGTCTCCAAAACCTTCAGTCTTATCTATTTTAAAAACTTGGGAGACCAGATTTATACAGGAGACCACCTTAGCTCTATGAGTTTCGTCATGGCCTGAGACATAATACCCCTATCTGACATGTTGAGCGTCCCTAGAAGCATCCTAAAAACTCAAATTGAAAGGCCCAACAAAAAGCTTGAATATGGGAGAGCTGCAATCCTACTTTCTTCAGCATTCTTTGTTTTTTAATAAGCTGTCCTGGAACCTTCGGAAACCTAAATAAAACTATTGATACTGCTTTGAATATTTTTAATGTCTACTGATTCAAACCCTAGAGGTATGTTATTGAATAGAAATGTAGTTTTAGGTGGGATAAACATGTTAATCAGATTTACTCTACCTTATATTGTTAAAGGAAAATGTTGCCATTTCTTTAGCAATTTATGTTTCTCCATTCCCACTCTTGCTAAATTCTCTTTCGGAATCTGAATTAGATCATACAGGAAATCTATTCCCAGATATCTCATATGTCAGGGTTTCACCTCAAAGCTGGTATCTATATTCGGGTCATAATTTCAGTCTTACTCTGATTAATGCTGTAACCTGATAGACCATCAAATGGCATCATCATTTGCTCAAATATCCATATCGAATAACCAGACTACTGGTGATTAATAATAAATTGTTTGCGTAGAGACCATCTTTTTTCTTAAAACCCTGCAAAATCCCAGTTGGGAATGGTGGGAGGCGGATGCTGTTGTGAGTGTTTCTTTTCCCAACATGGAGCCCATTTGTATAGTAACTAGGATGACCTAGGCTGTTAATACCAAAACACAAGAACCTCTAACCTTTTTATTTCTCAACAGCTTCTTTTGTCTAAGAGGTCTGAGGCCTTTCACAATGGCTGAGTCCCTTGTTTGGATATGAGAAGCCGCTGCCCTTGTTGCTTTGAGGTGGTGCTCACAGCGGAGAAGTGGCCATGGCCGTACTGGGAGTATTGCTCCTCTGCTTGGATGCATAGAGGCTGTTGGAGGTCTTGAGAAGTTGGGGGAAGAAGGGGTCGAGTCAGAGCAGAGGACACCGATAGAAGCAGCTTCCAGGACAGCCCCCTTTCGGCTTTGTGGGCTGTTGTAACTCAGCGGGATAAAAAGCCACCAATTCACCCAGCTGCGCCGGAGCCAGCAGTAAATCAGATGACCAAGAATAGTGTGGCCATAGATTTAGTAGCACGTTAAAAATCTGTCAATAAAACTGTTAAAAATTCTGGCAAAGGAATCAGGCATAATAGATATCAGCTCAGATTACTGGATTTTGATAACATAGATAAAACCCTCCTAAAACCCAAGGTATTTTCGTCAAATGTATAAGAGAAGAGCAGGAAAGAGTAGCAATATGGCACCCTCTCCTAGAGATTAGCTACAAAGTGCATGAGAGGCTCCCCAAGCCTACAGCTTCACTAAGGTCCTTTTTTAGGATCTCTAATTAGACTAGTGAGAAGCTGTCGAAAATAGGGAGGGATTTAAGGCCAGGGGGCTTGGAGTACAATACACTGTACTATTTACACCATCAGCACTACCCCTGTTACCACTTTAGAGCTGCTGCCTCAGGTCGCTGTCCCTTGTGTGATTCAAGGAGGTCTTCTTGGTATGGCAGGAATAGAAGCAGAAACAGAAGCTGGGAGACAAGTTATTATAGGAGACCAGGATGAGCACATCTTCTCTAAAAATCCCCCTTCATCTGGTTAGGAAGCTACTTGTGCGAACCCACTCCAGCCCCTGCCCCCAAGGGGTGGCACTCTGTAATAGGTATAGACTGAATATTCAGTAGGCTTCGCACTCCTCCACTCATGAGTTGGACAGCTACAGTAGATGAAAGAGTATTTGTCAGTGGGCCAGCTATCAACAATGATGATTTACAGCCCGGGCCTAGGAAGGAGGGGATAGAATCTATTTTAAAAGGGATCTCAGAGGAGCTAAAAACCATCTTTACTGTATCTGAGAGGAACCGGTGGGATATCTGAGATAAATGTCAAGAACTTGAAGGAAAGCTGGATGAGCTAGCTGCCTGAACAGCATTGTTAGAAATTGCCCTGGAGAAAGCTGTACAGGAGGTAGAAAAGAATTTGACTGTAAAAAGCCCAAGATAAACATATTCCAGACACATTAGAGAGGTTAGAAAACCAGGCCAGGCGCAACAACATCAAAATATCGAATGCCCTGTAAGGGGTGGATGGTACAGACATAAACACTTTGTGATCAACCTAATACAAGGGGGTCTATTTAAAGTAAATATGGCTAAGACTCTAGATGACTTGGCCAGAAAAATTCAAACAGTGAAATGCGATCCCTATAGGCTAAACCCGAATTGGAAGCATCCAAGGAAGATCTTGGTCAATTTTCATACTTGTATGCTGAAGGATTTGATTCTATTCACAGTGTTGAATGCAAGATCACTAACATGTAGGGATTTTACATACACTATTAGGTCTCGCATGTGTTATTTCACAGAAGAAAGACAAATGCTTCTCGGGAAAAAAATGACAGAGCTTCAGAATCTGGGGGTTAAACTACAGTTGAAATTTCCAGCCTTTTTGAAGGTCATGTGGAATAATAAGATGCAGATAGTATGGTCAGAGGAGGAAGCAGACGGATTAATACAAGACATTTAGGGGCCGATTCCGATTCAGGTCGGAAATCTCTCCGACCGAGCCGGACCCGGAGAGATTTCCGACCGAATCGGACCCGTGCAGCCCGACCGAACGAGTACGATGCGCACGTATTCCATCGGACTCGAGTCGGTCGGACTCCCATTGAAGTCAATGGGAGCCTGTCGTACAACGCGTACGCGGGCTCCCATTGACTCAATGGGTGCGAGGCGGACAAGGGCGCCCCTACAGCGTGTACGCGGCGAGGCGACTCGCGCCGTACACGCACAGGTAGGGGGGACCCATGGGTCCCCCTGTGTGCAACTCGCGCGGCTACGCGTACAGGGGGGTCCGACACGGACCCCCAAAGTACGGCTCTGACTGCTCTTTGGAGCCGGAGTGCGCGGCTCGGTCGGACTGCTCGCGGCGCGCATCGTACTTACCTGGCCGGGGAACGTCTCCATTGCGTGGTGCGAGTCGAGTCCGAGCGAGTCGGTCGGTGTGGTTAGACCCGGGAACGAGTCGGTCGGAGCGGTCGGGACGCCCGGACGAGTCGGTCGGCGATTTCGCATCGTACTCGCTCGCCCGGACGCGCGTACGAATCGGTCGGGCAATAGGGCTCCGAATCGGATCCGGTTAAGCCAAATCCGATTCGGAGCCCTACCGGCCGAGATCGGAATCGGCCCCAAAGTCTATAAAGAAATCATGAAAAATAGGCTTATAATACATAGGGGCACCAAGGGTATGCAATATGGTATGAATAATGTGACTAGTAACTACGCTGTCATCCTAGAATAAGTGGGATAATGCTATTTTGATGGGCAGGAGTTGTGGGTAGACATTCAAATCGAGTAATGGCTGTGAGGATATGGGAGGGTTCCCAAGGGGAGGGGGTTGCTCTGGGTACCCTTAGGGGGAGCAAAGTGGGGAAGACATATAGAGAAATTCTTTCCTCATCACTTAATTTTGTTAACACAGACGAGTGAGCCTCTTTTAGCCAGGGATTTTAAGGATCAGCTACAATAAGTAAATATCTAGTTAAGTTAGTATCAAGGGATAAGGGCTAAGAGGAAACAAGTATAATTGAATTTTAGAGAACAAGTTGTGCACAAATGATCTTCTTACAAGACACGACTTACACATTGGGAGTTAAAACTCTTCATAATAAGCCAGTTTGGGTTCAAGAAGTGAATTTTATGTCCCATGTAATACATAACAAGGGTGTGGCTTTGCTAGTAAAGAAGAATGTGAATATTCAGATCAGCAATGCAATTGCCGAATTATGTGGGAGGTGAATAATAGCGGACCTTCAAATAGCACAAACTCACTATACATGTGTTGGATACAATGGCCCCAATTTGGATGACTCATCTGTTTTGAGATCTCTTTTTGATAAACCTTTGGGATATAATGCTCCAGTCCTTTGGAGCTGAGACTTTAACATTCTGTTGAATAATAAACTGGATTGATCAATTAGTAGTCCACACTGCAATTCTCTTAAGATGACAGGCTGCCTCAAAAATATAATGGAGGACCTGGGATTAGTGGATACATTGAGAGCAAGAAAGGGAGAGCAGAGGATGCGTTCATTTTTACAGCAAAAAATATGGTCATAGTTCCCGGTTAGATTATTGCTGGATGGATCATAGGATTGTGTAGATAGTGACAGAGATCTCATATAATCTATCCTATCTTTTGAAACATACCTCTGTTGTCTTGTTTTGGGGGTTTAAGTGGAACGGCCTGGCTCAAAGATGCACATTGGAAAGGAGGCTGCTTGGTCAACCCTTCCTGGTTCAACATTTAGAAGTTAATATACACACCTTTTTTTAAAATAACTTGGGGAGTTGCCAGTTGAATACTGTCTGGAATGCACATAAAGCGTATTTGAGGGGCATTATCACCCAGTGGGCTGTTACATAACATAAAGCGGAAGAGAATGCACTATAGATAGATGAAGGGTCTGGAAGATCAACTATTGGACACTGAGCATGGGGTGGAACATGATCTCATAAGGAAAGAGTTTGATAAATGTAAAGTAAGGTGCAAAAACTTGTTGGAGAATATAATATATGGGAAATGGCAAGCTAAAAATTTGCAAGAGCATGAGTACGGTGAACGAGTGGGGAAAATTCTTGTATGGAAAATAAAGACACAAGAAGCCAGGAATAATATACTAAACATTCAAAGATACATGGACAGTACCAGGGTTAATCAACGTCAAGAGATAGCTGAGGTATTCCAGATTTTTTCCCAGACCTTATACAGTGAACACCTAGCTGCAAGTGATCAGGAAATATGGCCTTGGCTTTTAAAACAGAAGACCACAGAGGAGGAAATAAAATAGCTATTGTCATTCTAAAGAAATGCAAAGCGGCAGGCCTGGATGCGATTCCTGGGAGGTGTAGAAGTAAGATAATAGGTAATTAATTAACAGTATTTTGCTTAGTGGGTAATTCCCACCTGGTTCTTGGGAAGAGGCAATTGTAGTAGTTATATTAAAGCCGAATAAGGATCGAATTAAATGTGAGTCTTATTGACCATTTTCACTGTAAAATAATGATTATAAGCTTTTTGCTACCATACTGGCTAGAAGGCTTTCTATGGTTGTGGGGAAATTAGTTGGGAGGGACCAGAAGAGTCTTATTTCTGAAAGACAACTTAGAGAATTGGTCCAACAAGTGATTGCAGCTATAGAGCTTGCTATTTATTATAACCCACCTCTTGTAATAGAAGTGATTGATGCAGCCAAGGCTTTTTTATCAGGTACTGTGGATATATCTTTGGTTGTGCCGTCAGAGTTTTGGTATCCTGCCTCCTTTTATCGAGTCTATAAAAGCTTTACACCTACATCCCTCAGCCCGATCTTAGTAAATAACATCCTAACAAGTAGAGTTAGTATACAAAAAGTTTCTCGGCGGGGTTGTCCAGTCTTGCCCATTTTAGTTGATTTATTTATTGAATAACATTTTAAGCAAAGAATGGATGAAGAAATAATCCCATTTGAAGTGCAGCTCTCACTTTTAGGACTGGACCTTATCTAACATCATCAGAGTTTAACTGGGAGCAAGAGTTAAAAAAAGAGGAAGACAAAGATAGGAAAACAATGATAAATGGAGGAAGGAGGACTTGCAGGAGTGAGATAAAGTGACAGGAAGTGTTGGGTGGTGGAACAAAGAACCATGAGGTGGTGTCTAGACTAGGCCCTCCTGGTATTAGGCAACCCTGGCATTCAGCAGATTTGGCACCTTTATGCATATCTGCATCTTGATGTCAAAGCAACTCTGCTCTGTTTCTGGAGAGGAGTATGTAGACTGCTTTGGGGCCTTTTCCTATGTTGTACAGTCTGAATATTAACACCAGAATATCAATGGAATGCAACATCAAGGACAAAATATTGAAAACAAAATACTGACAGGTAATTAAATCTAGATTTTATATACCTAACTCCACATATATGTCCCTTGGTGGTATATATCTTCAAGGTAAATAGTTCTGGAGTTCGGAACAGTAAATCTTTACTTCCCTACGTGCACTTATCTTTCTATATTTTGTCCCTTGAAATTCTGTCTTCAATATTCTTTTACCATGATATTCTGGAGGTTGATAATAAGTGGTACAGTCTTCTTCGATTAAAGGTCTCCTTTTTTGTTAGCACTTTCAGTTATCATGCATCCAAACTATGACAGGGATTTGGGCAGAGCATCAATCTTGGTCTCTGGCTTGAAGAAACAAACAGCAAACATCTTCATTCTTGGAACATCAACTGACTATGCATGCATAAGCTGATCTAGATGAAATTAATAAACAAATTGTACAGACTGTAGAATCTATTTATAAATTGTGGATGGAGCGTTTAATCCTAAAATTCCCAGGCCTAGGATTTCTAGCCAATCAATATCTCATGCAAAATACATCTACCTTTAAGCACTATGTAGATTTTGTGAATCCTCGAGACTCTAAGAGAATAGTTTTGCGTCTACGCTCGGAACATTACAATTAGTCGATCTAACAAAAACGTGGGCACCACAATGTAAGTAATCTGGCAGTTGTTACTTCTGCCCCTTCATGGCAGAAACCAAAGGGTACTTTTTTCCTTATTTTCATATTAAAGAAAGACCCGGAGAAGATTTTCAATTTCCTGGTTGTGGAAAACTGGAATAAATCGCAATGAAGTTGCCCTGAACTGTGTAAATTTGATATTTGAAGTTTTTGCCATCTCTAAATATCTATTCTCGACCTGGCATGTAGAGATGTTTCTAAGTGTCTTGTTGATGTTGCTGTACACCAGGTACATAAAATGGGGAGGTGATCCATTGTTTTAGTTCCACCATGCTTTACTAGCGACTGCCTCACCATTCAGCTCAATTACCTTTTATCATAAACAAAACATCCATTGAGCATCAGATCCTTCTTTGATGTTTTACATTATGAATTAGTTTTACTAAAGTGATTTTGATGTGAGTTTGTAAACAGGTTTTGTACTGTATTTTGTTGAATTGTATATAAGTTTTAATGATGACAAATTCTCTGAAATAATCTAGGAAGTGAGTGATTGGTGAATGGCGATTGACTATGCAAGTCAATTCAGTGTAGCTGATTGCTGGAGTGAAGCTCCAGCATACATCCTCAAGTTGTAGCCCTTGGGCCAGCAGCATACTGGCAATCAGATTTGCTACAATAACCAAAGGACTGAAGCCATTCAAGCAGGCTGACTGTGACGTTGCAGCCTTTCTTCTGTTTTCCTGAAGGTCAGATGTTTAATCCAGAGTCACAGACCAGACATCGCTTGCATGTGTACTATTCTTTTTGTGGATAACAAAGCTTGCTGCACTCCCACAATTTTGTATGGGGTGAGGAAGAATGTGTTGTTTGGGTAGAATTCATGGGCTCTTTTAATTGCTAAATTTGCAGAAATATAAGTGCCTGTACCGAGGTTTATATCAGGAGGCCACTGGGGTTGGCACTACCCACTGTCCCTGCCAGCACTATCAAATACTAAGCATCACACAATACAATTGTGATGTTTTGAACTATTCCAAATCACCTCATGCTGGACCTGCTGATTTCATATATTTTGAAGTATGCTAAGCACCTTAGCAATTAGCATTGCTTAAGCCTAGATGGACAGCAGCACTATGTGGTAGATTGTCTTAATTAAGTACAGGTGTTTAGGAGTGAGAGCTGCTGCCAAGCCCTGGCAAATACTGGCACAAATTAAGCACTAGTTCTTTTCAGAGAAGCTTACTGGGAGGAAAGGTTTGTCATCTCACATAAGTCAAGAGGACGATGAGCAGGGGTGGAGGATGCCAAGTTGTTGTGCTGACAGGCACACAGCCACAAGACAGACTTGAAAATCAAATTTACAATAAACAAATATGCTTGTTGTGAGGAGGAAAGGACCCCTGTACGGGTATCAATGCAGTTTACCAAAGTGGTATGAATACCCTGCCCCAGGCATACAGCCATACCGCACTCCCAAAATAATTCAAAGCTACCAGCCAGCAGAAACCCAGCAATAGGTTTGAGTCAGAACACATTTCAAGGAGCCTTTTTTAGCACCCTTCTTGCTTCAGCAATATCCCAGTGCTCTTCTGAGGAGCATCGTTGTCAGTGGCCGGTTAGATTAAGGGACACCTGTTCATGGCAAGGAAATAGGAAAAGTGTCAGAAAACTGAAATAGCACAGAAAGTGACACCTAGGACTTACATCTGTGCACTTTTGCCCCTACAACCACACTCTTGCAATCAGAGAAATAATGCAATTTTCTGAGGAAGACTGATTGCTTATTGTTATATCCAATACAAGTCAAACAAGTATTGTTAAAATAAATTCACTGATTATTAGAACTATATCAAACTATTATTATAAACACACACAGAAGAGAACTTAGGGGAACTAGAAGACGTTATCCACCCGAGATGGAGCAAGCTAGACTGTCACCAATGAGGTAGTCTATCTGCAAGGATATGATTGAGGTCACTTACCCAAAGATGGAAATATATAGCATCTCTCAGAGCCAGTAGATGTCCTCGCCTCTGCTGGTCCATATAGTGTTGACACCCTGGCAGTATCTGGGGTCCTGGCACCACAGGGTGTCATCTGCACTAGGCAATCCTCTGATGGAATAAAAATGTATGACAGAGTTGTTCATCTCTCAGGCATGATGTATGTCTTCAAAATTATACATGTGTTTAATTTTCACCTGACCATTCAGGAAATTGTTTGATGCATTTTAATTTACTTTTTTTTATATAGGAAGCAAATGCCAGAGGCTGGGAGGGTACTCTACATACAGAAGCCACCTCCCTTCCTGAAGACTCCTCCCTCTGCTTTGTCCAGCCCTTGATGATTTTGGATTACTATTTTGGAGGGAAAACATCACTCACTCTTTGTCAGCAACCTCTTCTGTATTCACACCCTTGGAAGTTTTCCTTTTATGAAAAACTCAAGTAACTTCAATGCAGTATTTTGCAATGGAAATTGTTGTGGCAGTTGTTGCAGGGAGGGCAGACACCACTATTTGTGTTCATTTTTTTATTAATTTTTTTATTTTGGTTTGCTTGTTGTTGGTTGTCCTGGATTTAGAAGTAGGGGTGTAGAGGGATTAAACTGTTTTAAGGGATAATGGTTACATATATTTGGGATGGTGGAAGCCTCATATTATAAATGCATTTTCTCAATTTCCTTGTGTTTATTTTGTACTGATTTGTTAATAATTTTACTGTGTTGTTGCTTTACTTTTCTAGTCTGCCCCTGCAGTAGAGCTTTAGTGTATGTTTTAATGTTTTTACACAATCTCACTGCTGCTGTACTATATGTCTTTAAATCATTTTAGGAGACTGTGGATGGCCTTCTATTAAATGCAAAATGAGAGATATTTTTGTCTGCATGTGCCTGTTGGTGGCCAGGGTCAGCTGACTCCTGGAATCCAGGCCCATTTAGCCAGACATATTCCTTTGTTCTCAACTCCCTTCTTTTCCATGTTCTTGACCACCACTGTTTTGTTAGTTTGTGTATGTTTGACAAGGTTGGGACATTTTGTTTTACTTTTCTCTGCAACTCCTGCAACTTTTAAAAGCATTTTGGAGGGGTAATTGATGTTGTGGTTGGAGAATTGTTAATGGGATACTTAATTTTCAATTACAGCATTGCTGATTTACTGGTGGTGAGTAAAGGGGCAATCCATGTGTGGGCCCGGACACATTCTGGGTATATCTGCACAATCCTTTTTCTGCAATGCTAAAACATTTTATTTTTTAGGCTGGGAGGTTCTCCAGGCAGAAAAGGGCAACATTTTCTTTGATCTCCATGTCTTCTGTGCTGGCAAGAGGTGGTGGCCATTTTGTGTAGCCAGTGTGAGTGTTTGTCATAGGCTGCCTTTTTTCTTTGTTCTCCATGTCTCCTTCTTTGCTGGCAATTCGGTGGCGGCCATTTTGTGTAACCAGCATGTGCAAATGTGTGAATGCATGATGACCATTTTGTGTTTGTTCTCTATGCCTCCTTGCTCACCATACGCCAACCACCATTTTATGGAGCCAGTGAGTGTGTGTGCGTGTGTGTGTGGTAGCCATTTTGTCTTTGGGCCACATGCATCAACGAAAAAACCGGTCGCAAACGGGCAGATTCACAGAATCTGCCCCTTTGCGACCGGTATTTTTGCATTTGGGATGCATCATCCCAAATGCAAAAATCGCAATTGAAGGAATCGCAAAATTTGCGATTACTTAAATTGCGATTGCATTTAAGGAATCACAAATTGCGATTCCTTAAATGCAATGCATTAACCCAAAAAAATTGTGATTTCGCAAATAGGAATCGCAAATTACCGTCAATCTCAAGTTGATGGTAATTTGCGATTTCTTTGAAAAATGCACTAAAGTGCATTTTTCAAAGTCCCATGTTACACACACACATGCCCTTGGCATGTGTGTGCGCAACGTGTGGTAAAATGGAAATTTCAGGGGTGCAACAGGGTGTCCTTTTGGCACTCTTGCACCCTTGAAATTGCATGCGCAATTTGCGAGTACCTATTGGGTACTCGCAAATTGCGCATGCAAGTGCCATTCATTCCTATGGGCCTCTGGGCCCATAGGAATGAATGGCACTTGCCATTCCAGGAATTGAGCTAGCTACCACCATTCTGTTCAGCCAGTGTGTGTTTCAATCCTTTTATTCCACTTTTATAAGGTAGTTTCTAGAAACAGTGATAAAAGAAGCCCATGACATTTTTTATCATGTTTTTTTCCTGATATATTTATTTGTACTTGTGGCTTAATGTAGTACTGTGTTGTTCTTTTGATTCAGTCATTATATTTTTGCCTGCCCCTCTCTGACTACCATAAGGACCTTATGAGCCTAGGAGAGGCCCCAGCATTTATTTAATTGATTTATTAGATTTTTGCTTGTCCACCCCACCTCTCATGGGGCCCCCATTGGCCCTGGATGTGCAGCAGCAATAATTTAATTAATTTGTTCATTTTTGCATGCCCCCACATCTCACAGGGTCCGCATAGACCGTGGAGGAGCACCAGAATTTATTTTGTTGATTTACTCAATTTTGCCTGAACCCATACCTCCCATAGCCTCCCCATGGACCTTGAAGGGGCAACAGCAATTGTTCTATTCTTGTTTGCCTGCCCTCTGCCTCCCATAGGGGGCCAAAGGGCCCTGGTGAGGCACTAAGTGAGTTTTTCCTGTGTAATGTTTTGCACATATAGGGGGATATTCTCAAGAACGTGCGATAATCATCCCCAAAATAGGTTAACGCAATTTTTCATATCGCCGTCTATCGCGGGAAAATAACTCTGTGTTAAGGTCGTATTCTCAACACGGCGGTAACATGTGATAGTATCCCGATAACGCATCAAATGTCTGCGATAAAATTACCGGGACGGCGATAAAAATCTAAACCCGAACGTGAAAAAGGTTGCGATGGGCCCAACTGCGATAAAAAATCCAGCGATAAGCAGCGCCAGGCCTGCAAGTCCCACAAGTCAGGCGGGAAAAGCCACTATAAAAGCGGCAACAAAAAACACCAACAAAACACAAACAACTGCGAAGCCCCATGGAGGTAGCCGGAGCAAGTACAGAGGACAACCAGAACCCCACAAGCCCCACGGAGGACTAGCCTGGGTCCTCGGTGTCAGTGAAGGGCAAGGAGAAGGAGAAGAAGAAGAGGAACTCGCGATTTAGTACGCAGGAAAACCAGATCCTCATTACGGAGGTGATAGAACACCACCACCAACTGTTCATCACCTCCACTGCGTCATTGGCAACTAAAAATACAATATGGCAGTCCATCTTGGCCAAGGTGAATGCAGTCGGAGTGAAGAAAAGGGAAGTGGACGACTGCAAGAAGCGCTGGACTGATGTGAAGCGCAAAACCAAGCTGAAACTCGCAGCCAGCCTGAAAGCAGCAATGCAGACTGGAGGTGAGAGTCCAGCGACACACCAGGAGCTGGATAAGATGGAGGAAATGGTGACCCGAGTCATCATTGGGGAGACGGTGGCAGGAGTTGGGGGACCGGACACTGCACAACATGACCTGAACCAACAGCAACAGGGTGAGTAACGACCAGGGACTGGGGGGAAGGGGGGAGATGTTCACAATGGCACACATGCACAATTAAGTATAGCACATCTGCGGACAAACCATGCTCAAGAGTCACAACTCCGACCAAGAGCCCAATTTACCCAAGTCTGCAACATCTCAGCACTGTATAAGCACAGAAGTGAAAGGCACACCGCCTGAAAGGGATAAGGGCCAGCCAAATCAGAGCTGACGGGGCAACACACCCACAATGCAGCACACACACATAAGAATCAGAGCACCTCAACATTGACAACAATGTGGTACAAACTGCAACACTTTCACAACAGAACAGAGGACACAACTGCTGCTGCTTGTGTGTAGAAAATGGCCATTCGCATTTGGCATAGCAGGAAACTGTGAGATGACAATGTACAAGAACAACCTCACATCCCTGATGGTGTAGAAATGTCAACTGTCCCGCATCAAATAGGCATCTCCTCACAAACAGTCACAATGTACATCGTCATGCAGTCTGTTAGTAAACCTGTACAATGCGTGAACATACATGTGAACACAATGTCAATCTGCATCTCCCCTTCACATGCAGAGGGAGAATCAACACCTCCTGCAGAGCAGACCCAACAACTCAGCACTGATGATGAAGAGGACCTCCCCAACATCGACACCAACGCCCTCCAACAGCTCATGGACAGCTTCGGCACCCCACCTCCAGGAGCAGGGCAGCCCAGCTGCATCGAGGAGAGCCCACCCCCTGCACAGACCACACAGCAGGAAGCACCCACCACCACGGCTGTCTCCCAGGACCCCCTCGACCAACACATGACATTCCAACGCCGTGTGTTAGGGTGCCAGGAGAAGATGGCTGATCAGCTGCGGGTGGGGTTCGACCTCATGGCAGCCAAACTAGATGCCATACGTGGGTGTCTAAGTCCCATCAGGGACCACTTACAGTCCCTAACGGACACCCACTGTCTGCTCCATGCTCACCAACAATCCATGGCTGACATCGCTGGAGTCATGACTCTGAGCCAAGAACAACTGTCTAGTCAGAGTGGCTCCAGCGATGTCAGCCGGGAGTTGGGACACATAAGGAGAATGATGGAGAGCTTGGAGCGGATGCAGGCGGAAAGAATGTTTGCCACGGCTGCACACCAGCGAGATGTAGCTGTGATCTTCCATGCCCTGCAGACCCTCGTCATGGCATTGCCACCACAAGGCCTGGTGCAGATGAATGCTGCTGCTACTACTCCATCCACATCTCCGCCCCCTGAAGTGTCAGTGCCACACAGTGCGGCAGACATTCCACCTCCGGCCCCTGATGTGTCAGTGCCACACAGTGATGCAGACTAAACACCACCAGCCACATGTGAGGCACCTGACACATCAGAGGACGAAGATGATGATGAATCTGGCTTTGTGATAGGAATGAAGTGGTAGCATTCATCTCCGCCATATGGCCTGTTACAGCTTGGTTCTGCCCTCTGCATCATGCCCTGGAATAACACCTTCCACTGTCCCCCGATACACTCAGCGACACTCACCTTGGACCTCGACATGGACTGCCATATCTTATTTGGTTACCAATGACACAGCAATCACACTGCAGACTGAAGTCTTCCTCTTCCGATGAACTTGTAAATCCCTCCACGGGGCAACAATGTAAAGTGGGGTTTGCATGGCCCTGTACTGGTCCAGCTTCAACACTCCACTGAATGCGAATAAAACATTCTAATTCACACAGATGTGTCATGGCTATGAGCAATCAGGTATGAAAGTATGGATGAATGTAGGGACAGTGATTCCACAAAAAGGTACTCCCTGGGTAATGCTATCAATGCGCATGTATGGCCGTGACCCAGATAGGCAGTGAGACACACATTGTCATTCAAATCAACACTCATCACAGTTGAATCCAAGTGAAGGTGCGTAGACTTTATTAGCATATGCGTGTCAGTACGGGCAAGATAAGTGCCACAACATGCAGACCAATGCAGCAGTATGTCAGGATGAGGAACGTTGCCAAGCGCCGCTGTCCACTCCGGGGGAGTGCCTCACCTTTCACAGGTGTGTGTTAACCCGCGTTGTTGTCCGCTCATGTATTCGGAGTCCAGGCGAATGCAGCCATGTCCACTGTTGTCGTGGGTTATGTGACCAGATCTCCAAGATGCAACAAGGTGTTGGGACATGTGCAATGGGTTCCAATCTGTTGTGGCTGCAGGTACGTAGTTACTCGTCCATGAAAGCGATTGCAGCTTCGTAGGCTATCATTTCCAACATGAGGTCGTTGTCGACTTCATCAAAGAGGGCGGCGAGGCAATCCATTAGCAGGTCCGGACAGATGTGCTGCGTCCACCCCCTTTCACCAATTAGCACTACAGCCCAATAGGGGAGCGGTTCAATGTGGTCACTGCACACGAGGAGTTGTGCAATCTCCCAGGTCCAGCTGCCAGCATGTATGCCAAGTATCAAGGCATCCCATAAACGGGTATCACGGTGACACTCCTGGTCGTGGGCCAACAGGGGGCGCACACACATGTCAAAATCCAGTTCAGCTACCGTCCTGTTGGATAGGCAGACATCCATGGACCACTCGAATATGCACGATCGACAATGCAACACAGGCTGAACGCAGGTGACGTTGGCAAGGCGGAAGCTTAGCCGGTAACTGATCCGCAGCACTGCCAATGGCAGTGCCCCCAGTAAACGCAGCATACATGCACGGTACAGTTCCACCTGACAGGGGTTGTGCATGTGTCCAGGATGTTCTGCCATTGCGTTAGTGGCTCTGGTTGAAGCAGCACTGTTCTGACCTGCGCCAGTTCTGTGGATGAAATGCCACAGCTCGGATCAATGAGTTGTTTTAGTGTGCAACGGTTGTACGCCTGGGATGGTGTGGGAGTAAGTGTAAAGGCCATTCTATGCAAGATAACTTCGAGCAAGGACTTCTGTGTGTGGGGTGTGTATACGTTGGTCTTTCGTCGGCTGTGCGTAGTGTGGGAGTCGTCATCAGCTGCTATGGTATCTGTCAGGGGGTGCCGGGCACATGCAATTCCGAGGTCGGAGGTGCAGATGTGCTTCCGCCTGATAGTTCAGACAAAGGAGCTTTCATCCCTAATGTTAGTTTGTCATCTGCTTGCATTCAGGAAATGTAATGTGGCTTGTTGGGGGTGGGGTGGGATGTGTGCGACTTTGGGATTCATGTTTGACATGTCTTGCATGTGGCAAATGAGCGGCATCACTGTGTGTTATGTTGCCTCACAGCTGCTCCTCCCTCCCCCCGAGCCAATTTACTTGTGTGCGCTGCGCGGTTGCATCACTTGCACTCCTACGGCACACCGTTGTCATGCCTGTCTGCGCATGTCCACAAGCCTGACAATGACACTGTGATGTTGGCCGTTGAAGGTGGGCGGCCACGTGAGTGTAGGCCTATGGTAAGGATAGGGCGGACACAGATGTAGAGTTCATGCTGGCTGAACTCACGCTGCGATTAAGGCTAGGCATTTGGCTCATGCTGCGGCAATACAGATACACACAACACTTGGCATGTATGAGCCAAGACCCCGAGCGGTCTGGCGCTCCTTCATTTCTCCGTTCGTGCGAGCCCGCCCTCCGGGTGCATGCTACATTACAACATTGTCGATTGCGGGCCGCATGGTGCCGACACTACAACAGTGACACACGTATTAGTTATTTCCTTGTCCAGGCCAGAACTGAACCACGCCCAGAGCCCCGGGCAAATTCTTCACACCCCTACGCTGGACTGGCGTGCGCCAGCCCAGCCCACTCCGCTTACGCTTACAGGGGGGACGACAAAGCCACGTGTCCAAGGTCTTACCCACTGCCTGAGGTGACATGGTTGCGTCCGATGTCCACAACACTACAAACACCAGCAGTATATGTCCACATGGACATGTCTGTGCTCTGCATACTGAAGTCTGTCCAGCACATCACTGCCACAATTGGCATTGTGTACATTCTTATTCATGGGTGACTTGCCTCCTTCACACATACTTGGTTCCCACCTCTCCCCACATTCTGCAATTGTGTGGCTGAGGGGCCATGCCGTTTTTGGAAGGTCAGCTGTCTTGTTCTGCGGTGCCTCGGTGGTAGTCTGAGGGAGGGGCCGGGGGGGGCCTGGGGGTGGTTGCGGTGGGTGTTGTGGACCTCTTGGGTCTCCGAGCTGCATGATCAGTAGCTCCATGACATGTGTTGGTCTTCAGATGTGGCTCTGGGCTGGGCTCCCTTTCATACTGCAGGTTGTCGTCCTGCTTTACACCAGTAAAAGGCAGGTGTTAAATCCCTGCTGCTAACGCGCCTTATTGCCTGTTTTTGGATCGCATCGCAGATCTGGCTGGTCGTTGAGAATATCGCGAAGTGGTGTTTTCGTGTGTTTTTGCACGGGAACGCCTACTCTGCATATCATTAGTGTTAGTTGTCGCTCTCATCCTTGGCGATGTTTTTTGTGGAAGCTATCGCTGGAAAACTGGCGATATAGGCAGTTTGCACCAGCTTGAGAATTGGGTGATAAATCTATCGCCACTTTTGCAGCGCTAAAGTGCCGATAAATCGGCGATAAGTCCTTGAGAATATGCCCCATAGTTTGTTCATGGGTACAATACTGTTAAGCATTGATGATGTTGTATTACACTGGCTACATTGAGAAAGTCTCACTGATTTCCTGCTTCTTTCTGCTTGACTGCAGGTGCATGAGATGTGACATCACGCACAATACTGATATGGAAAGAAGTCTGCAAATTAGGTAATAGTGACACAAGGGTCCTTCGCTAAATGTTTCTGTTTATCCTAAGTGCTACTAACCCATTAAATAAGATGGTCCCAAAGAAGGAAGCTCCTACCAAGAAAGAGCCCAGTGAGGAGAACAAGAAGTGTGTTGGCAGTGCCACCAATCGCATCAAGCCCTCTTAATTTTTCTCGAAACTTGATCTACCTGCTGAACCCCCCTCTGGGCAGGAAGAGGCAGGAAGGAGACACACCACCTAAATCTAACCCCATGTCTCTCAGCACTGCAGTGACTACAGTCATGGAGAGAAGTGAGTCCGAAATAGAATCATGCTAGTAGCCAACCTAATCTTCACAGGAAAGTCAACTACAGGAAGTGCAGTCTGCAACACCTGATCTTCCAGGCGTAAGAGCAGAGCAGGAAGTCGAGCTTGCTGTGGAGGAGAATGTTGTTGTGACTGCTTTTCCACTGGACACATCAACCTTAAGATCCCTAGTGAGGAAAAGGAAGAGCATTCTCCCAATTTTCCAAGCCCAGCTTATTATGATCTAGATTGGAACCCAATCAAAACCCATCACAAGACACGAGCTAAAGGCAGGTTCCTGAAAGCCTTGAAAATGAGGAAGGTGAAAATGAGCCAGTTATTGTTAGTGTGCCGAGTGGCACAGAGGAAGTACAGCTCACCTCTATTCAACCTACTATTAGCCATGTAGTATCACCATATGCTTCCAACTTTTCAAGACCAGAGTCACAGCCTACTCAAGGCTTGCACAATCCCCTAGCTCTACCACAACAAGTTATTCAGGCTGTGTTACCATAAGAAAGAATTCCTCCACAGTTTGGGGCTTCTTTACACTCAGGCCACATGAGGAGTACATTGCAGGATGCTCAATTTGCAACATAAAAAAAGTGACATTATGGTGCTGGTGGCCAAATTGCCTATCTGAAAAATCAACATGCAATTGTGAGGGCAGAGTACCGCAAAAACATAGCTGGTGGTGGTGAGAGAGAAAAAGTTCAACTGAGAGAAGGAGGTTGTGGTGAGGAAGAAGAAGAGGATGTCGATATCATGCAAAGCACCGTGCACCTTTTTGAGTCCTGGTGTCTCAATGATCATGTGTCCGCTCAAATGTCGAGTCAATCACTAGCAGTTCAAAGTATACAGAGAAAGATGATTTCTTCCTTATCACTGTGTCTAAAATTTGTCTTTGGTGAGTACATCAATAAATCAATCAAAATAGCTTTATTTCATCAAAGAGCCGTAAAAGTAGAATAAAACAATTGATAAAAATAGTACAATAAAACATCTTCAGCAAAATATACAATAAAGGAGACAGTCCATTAATCTAAATACTACTTACACTGAATACTGAGATAAAATGTGGTCTCTCTCTCTCATATAAAGACACTTTACTTAAATAAATAGTAAAACAATTATAAATACAGATCACCACTTAAAATGCCTAGGGCAAAATCGACTATTGCTACTCTTCTCTAGCTTATATGATTTAACAAGGATACGTTACTGGATATAATGATGGTAAAATTCCCCCTAAGTCACGCATCACTAGTACATATTTACAGAAATAAAAATATAAAACAATACACTAGATGATTTACATGCCCCGTTCTACCAAATCGGAACGCATCTTTTGTCTTAGTCTCCACATTCCCAACTGGAACCTACTAACTCCAAAACAAATTAAAAGATTTTCATCATATTTGAACATTCTAATGGCCTTAAGTATATCAAGTCCCAATGCTTCAACGCTTAAAAAAATATTTATTTCTCACACTCTTTCCATCACATTCTGTAAATGATTTAGCTGTCCATGTACACTCATCTATTGAACTACTCTTAGTTTATTTATTTTATTTATAAAGTTTTATATAGCGCAAACATGACCCGTGAGGGTATCAGATCGCTTTACAAGTGGGCGAAGTAAGAGACAAGTAGGGGACAAGAGAACAGTCGCATATACGAGAGATGTACAATCAGAGAAGACTAACAAGCTGAGGAAACATGACCTCTACAGGAAATCAGCAGGATAGTAGTCATGATTAACAAATTAATAATTGCCAAGGGTAAGATCAAGAGACAAAAGGTGTGATCTTAGAGCAAACATTTATTAATCAGAAGTGTTTTCACTTCTTTTTTTAAAGGAGGCGGTAGACAGAATCTGATGGATTTCCAGAGGCAGACAATTCCAAATTATCGGGGCGATACCTGAGAAAGCGCTGTTGCACGTTTTCTTTTTGTGGAAAATCTGTGGTTTCAGCAGAAGGGGGCTGGTACTTCGTGATAATCTGCATCCGCCTGATAATTCTAGCTTTTGTGCCAAATACATAAGGGTATTGAAATGTAAGGTTTAATGAGTCATGCACGCAATTTGTAGTTGTATTCTCGCCTCATAAGGGAGCCAGTTCAGGGATTTTAGATCCAGGGAGATGTGTTTGTTTCTTTGTTTTCCGGTGATGAGCATTAAGAGAGGCCCTTAGAGGGGCTAACCTGTATCTGAGCAGGCCACAGAGTGTAGCGCTTTCGTAATCCAGCTTGGGAATGACTTGGGCTTGGACCGCAGAGTTAAGGTCTTCCTGGGAGAGAAAGGTTTTAATTTTCTTAAAATGCTCATCTGATAATTCCCTCCTTTGGTGGCAGTACTGATGTGATCCTGCATGTTCAGGTATTTGTCTAGTGTCATTCTCAGAGAGCTCACAGAGTCTATAATGTGAGGGGAGCATTTGAGGGCAGTTAGATGCTTCATCCATAGGTCGATCTTGAGATTGTGGTTAGGTGGGGAAATGAGGAGGAATTCAATTTTGACAGCATTAAGCTTGCGATGGTTGCGAGTAAGCCAGTTCTAAGTATTTTGTAGAATAGTGTTGAGGGACATGATGTCTTCTGGGGAGGAGATTTTTGTGTACAATTGGGTGTCATCTGCATACATGTAATAAGGGGATCACCGACAGAATATCGACAGTCAGAATATCGAGCTACAAAAATATCGACGCAAGAATATCGATGTCCAGAATATCGAAGTCCCATCTACATAATGGTAAGTCCAAAAATATCGATAAAAAAATATTGTTGTTAAAAATATCGTTGTTAAAAATATCGTTTTTTTTAATGTATAAAAAATAATGTAAAATGAAGTAAATAATACATGGATAAAATTATTAAAAAATGTTTAAAATTATAAGTAATACATATAATGTAAAAATCAATTAAACATATATATGTATAAAATATAATATATATACTTACTTAATAATATTTATAAATAATTAATTTAATAACTTATACATTCTTAAAAAACATATTAAAAATCATAAATACATATATATACACATACACCAACAATATAAATAAAAAATATATATAACAAATTAAAATATTACAATATTTTTAATCTGTTTAAAATACATTTTACACTACATTAACTAAAACAGTAGAGAAAATATTGGATAGCAGAGGGGATAAAATTACTATTCCCACTCCAGAGAGTGCAACAGTAGGGAAAGTGTTGGATAGAGTAAGGGTAGAAATTACTATTCCCACTCCAGAGAGTGCAACAGTAGGGAAAGTGTTGGATAGCATAGGGGTAAAAATTACTATTCCCACTCCAGAGAGTGCAACAGTTAGGAAAGTGTTGGATAGCGAAGGGGTAAAAATTACTATTCCCACTCCAGTGAGTGCAACAGTAGGGAAAGTGTTGGATAGCGTAGGGGTAAAAATTACTATTCCCACTCCAGACAGTGCAACAGTAGGGAAAGTGTTGGATAGCGTAGGGGTAAAAATTCCTATTCCCACTCCAGTGAGTGCAACAGTAGGGAAAGTTTTGGATAGTGGAGGGGTAAAAATTACTATTCCCACTCCAGTGAGTGCAACAGTAGGGAAAGTATTGGATAGCGGAGATGTACAAATTCCTATTCCCACTCCAGAGAGTGCAAGAGTAGGGAAAGAGTTGGATAGCGTAGGGGTAAGAATTACTATTCCCACTCCACAGAGTGCAACAGTAGGGAAAGTGTTGGATAGCGTAGGGGTACAAATTACTATTCCCACTCCAGTGAGTGCAACAGTAGGGAAAGTGTTGGATAGCGGAAGGGTAAAAATTACTATTCCCACTCCAGTGAGTGCAACAGTAGGGAAAGTGTTGGATAGCGTAGGGGTAAAATTTACTATTCCCACTCCAGAGAGGGCAACAGTAGGGAAAGTGTTGGATAGCAGAGGGTTAAAATTAACATACTTATCAATTAAATAATTATTAAAATTAAATAACCAATTAATAATTAATCAATAATAAATTAATTATAAATACTAATAAATACATATTAATAATTACTTTATTATAATTAAATTACTTCCCACCCTATTCCCCTATAAACCCACAACCCGCTCCTAAAAAACACAATAAATATAATTATCAATTAATAAAAATTAATAACCAATTGTTTAATTAATTAATAATAAATTAATTAAAAATACTAATAAATAAATATTAATAATTACTTTATTATAATTAAATTATTTCCCACCCTATTCCCCTATAAACCCACAACCCACTCCTAAAAAAATAACACAATTAATACAATTATCTAATAATTAATTAATAGTAATTAATAACCAATTAATAATTAATTAATAATACATTAATTATAAATACTAATAAATAAATATTAATAATTACTTAATTATAATTAAATTACTTCCCACCCTATTCCCCTATAAACCCACAACCCGTTCCTAAAAAATAACACAATTTATATAATTATCTATTCATTAATTAATATTAATTAATAACCAATTGATAATTAATTAATAATAAATTAATTATAAATACTAATAAATAAATATCAATAATTACTTTTTATAATTAAATTACTTCCCACCCTATTCCCCTATAAACCCACAACCCGCTCCTAAAAAATAACACAATTTATATAATTATCTATTAATTAATTAATATTAAACAATAAGCAATTAATAAGTAATTAATAATAAATGAATTATAAATAATAATGAATAAAAATTAATAATAACTTTTTTATAATTAAATTACTTCCCACCCTATTCCCCTATAAACCCACAACCCGCTACAGAACTAACATATGCAAATATTAATTTACATAAAAGTATTTACTGCTAAAAATGTAACACATACATTAAAAAAAAACTACACTTATACCAAAAAATTACAACACATACTTTTAACACACATACTAAAATACAGACCACTAATATAAACATCGATATTATTAACAACGATATTTTTACAAACGATATTACTGTCTTCGATATTGTAAGTAAGTAAGTAAAAAATTTATTGTTTTTGATTAATTAAAACCATTACAAAAATACACTCGGATAAAACATTTTTGGGTTAATTAACCTTTTCAATCAGTACTCTAGTAAAAATCTTATGTATTAAGAAATACAGAAATGTTTCCAAAATGCAGAGTTCCCACTGTTTACATTATGCTCTAAGCCTCTGGAGTCTATACGCAGGTTACGGTTGTGAAGGATTAAAGTTTTTTGTTGTTTTTACGCTCCCACAGGGTGCCACTGGGCCTTGCTTAGACGCTACTAATAGCAGGAACTTGACTAGCTTCCCATTTAATTGCGGGTCCTTTGGTTTAAAGCAGGCAAGTACCGCTTGTCTCCGGGTACGTATGCCTCGTTCATTAAAGTGGATTTTTAGGAGGCATGCCCTTTCCTCTTTTAGCTTGATGCAGGAACATATTAGATGTTCAATGTCCTCAGTTCCGACCCTGCATAGTCTGAATAATTTCCCGCAGTTCTGTCTCAGCCATGGTGGAAGATGTGGAATGGCTGGGAGGATTCCTAACCTGTATTTTAAGAAAGATTCTTTTGACTTCCTGGAGTACCCCAGTTCGAAATATGCCTGCGGCCCAAATGATTTGTAGCTGCTCAGAGTCATCCATGCGTGGCTCCTGTGTGCAAAAGCAGCTTTGTCTTCTGTAAGAGAAAGTTTCTTAATAACCTTATTTATGATGTGCTTAAAGTGCGAGTGCGTTGTTGGAATTTCCCATAAGTCGGCTAGTCTGGTGATGGCCAGCGATTCTTCCAGGTAGGCTTTGGCCAGTGAGGTAGATGTACTGCACAATTCCTGCCAGAGCTGTTGGTTCAATGTATTCCTCGACGAATTCTTGATCTTTTGCCAGCACTTGATGTACGAGCCTCGCCTTGCGAGGAGATGCTTCGTTAATCCAAACTCGAGTCGAATCTGTGCTGGCGAGGTATATGGCGGGAGGTTTAGCATAACTCTGTATGCTTTTGTCAAGGAGGTATCCAGCAGTATAGCGTCCCTGCCTCTCAGCACTTCGCTGCCGTAAGTGATTGACGGTGGAATTTTTGCTTGCGCAACACGAAACAATGGTGAAAAAATTGGTCCAGTCAATTTTGTTTTGAGTTGCCTTAGGGTTGTCGCTATCACCATCCCTTTCCTCTTAATGGCCTCAAGCTGTTTCGTGAATTGACCGCCCTTATCAATTATGACACCTAAGTATTTATACTCAGAAGAATTCGCAATTGGAGTTTTTCCCAGAGACCAAAAATAAGACCGTTTTTTCCCATTGATTGTCAGGGTTTTGGTTTTGTTGATGTTAACTTCCAGGCAATTTTCGGCTGCTTATCCGTGCAATGTATTAAGTAGCCGTTGTAGACCTACTTGAGTGTGGTTTGCTAAGACAACATCGTCCGCGTAGGACATACTGGAGATGGCTTTCCCCCCTAGTCGAGGGGCATGCGCATTGCAGGCACTAAGGGCCGATGTCATATCAGCTGTATAAAGGTTAAAAAGAGTTGGTGCTAGCACACAACCCTGTTTGAGACCTTTGGTTGTCGGTATGCGTCTCGAAAGGTGGGAGCCATTACCTAGCTTAACCTGTATCCACGTGTTGGAGTGTAATTGTATCAGAATATTCAAAAGAGATGAAGGGATCCCCCAGAGAGCCAATTTCCTCCACAGGTTAGCTCGGTTGACGTTGTCGAACGCCGCCTTAAAGTCCACAAAGCAGAAATGAAGAGTTTGTTTGGTTAATTTTGCCTTATCAATAAGTAATGACATTGTTAATAGGTTAGTTGTTGTACCGGTCTCTCTACAGAACCCTGTTTGGCAAGGAGGAATTATGTTGCGCTCTGTTGCCCATTCGTGCAGCTCTGTTAGTAGATTACCCGCAAAGTATTTTGCCTCTACATCGAGCAGTGCAATCAAGCGGTAGTTTTTTGGTAGGGTTTTGTCTCCAGCTTTATAAATTGGTGAGATAATGGAGCCCTTCCATGATGCTGGCAAGCACCCAACCTGTCTGACAGAGCTGAAGAGAGGAGCCAGAATTTCTGACCAGTATTCTGGATCTTGTTTGAAAAAACTGGTGGAATCCCATTTGGCCCGGTGCTCCATCTTTCCTCCCTTTAGAGATTTGTTCCCTGATCATGGCAGCATCGATTTCATTTGCTTCGACCTCATCAGTCATCACAGTTTGAGTTAAAAGAGCAGGCTGGATGTCCTTGGGTGCATCTGGTCCGGATTCCTTTTGGTTAAAATGAGATTCTAAAAAGGATGTCCATGTGTATTCTGTAATGTGCGATATTAGACCAACATGTGCTGGTTGTAAAATTGTATTTATCGTTGACCAAAATCGAGTGCTATTATATCCTTTAGAATCATGATGGAGTTTGGCCCAGAATTCATTTTTGTTGGACCTGTTAATGTCCCACTTAAGTTTCCTAAGTTCGGCCTTGCTGTTGCGGAGCTGTTGGTGTAGGTCCTTGTCCCCCGGGCATTGCCTCAGTGATCTCAACAATTTGTTTATAGTTTTTTTGAGGCATTTCAAGGTGGACCTCTGTGCACTCGTAGCCTTCCCTGCAGCCATTGGGTCATTGGGCGAGAAGTGTCGAACTACGGATGAATAGGAGTTCGCAAACTGTGGGGTCGATTCCGATGTCGGCCGGAAGCGCACCTAACAGTATTCGTCCGGAAAATATACCAGCCGAACGCGTGTTTTCCGACCGACTCGAACACTCTACCGAACGAACAAGTACGATGCGCATAACAGCCCCGATTTCGAGCGAGCCGTACGTACCCATTCCAGCTCCTGTTCCCCGACCGAGCCGGATCCGTAAACGCCGAATCGAGTCGCACAGGACCAAATAGACAGCACCTTCAGGCTGGACTAGTACGATGCGTCTTCCGTACGCGCCGAACTCATCGCTACGTCCAGCACGTTTGAGCATCTGGGAGAGCTGCACATAAGCTCCGATTCGCGCCACAAGACGATCCACGGCGACGAGACGAACAAGCCAGCGACGAGTACGAGTCGAAGCCACGAGAAACACGAACGAGACGACCCGACCATGAATCCCATTGCGCAGGTCCTACCTATACTCTACATCTATTACCGGGACCGGCACGGACGTGTACGGCGCAGACGGTAAGTCAAACACCCACAACACAAACAAACGACACGTACCCGAAATATGTCGCACACACATAGGGATGCACAAATGACATACACAAGCAACAGCAGAACCATAGGGGTGGGATGGCCAACACCAATGCCACACACACCCATAGGGGGATGGATGCCTACCACCAACACCACCCTACAACCACCCCTACGCATGGGTGGCTAGATGCCTGCCACCACCACCACCCCCACTCATGGGGGGCTAGATGCCTGCCACCACCACCACCCCCACTCATGGGGGGCTGGATGGCTGCCACTACTACCATCCCCACTCATGGGGGCTGGATGCCTGTCACTACTACCATCCCCACTCATGGGGGTCTGGATGCCTGTCACTACTGCCATCCCCACTAATGGGGGGATGGATGCCTACCACTAACACCACCCCTACTCAGGGTGGGCTGGATGCCTACCACTACTACCATCCCCACTAATGGGGGGCTGGATGGCTGCCACTACTACCATCCCCACTCATGGGGGCTGGATGCCTGTCACTACTACCATCCCTACTCATGGGGGTCTGGATGCCTGTCACTACTGCCATCCCCACTAATGGGGGGCTGGATGGCTGCCACTACTACCATCCCCATTCATGGGGGGCTGGATGCCTGTCACTACTGCCATCCCCACCCATAGGGGGATGGATGACTACCACTAACACCACCCCCACTCAGGGTGGGCTGGATGCCTGTCACTACTGCCATCCCCACTAATGGGGGGCTGGATGACTGTCACTACTGCCATCCCCACTAATGGGGGGATGGATGCCTACCACTACTACCATCCCCACTCAGGGTGGGCTGGATGCCTACCACTACTACCATCCCCACTCATGGGGGATGGATGCCTACCACTACTACCATCCCCACTCAGGGTGGGCTGGATGCCTACCACTACTACCATCCCCACTAATGGGGGGCTGGATGGCTGCCACTACTACCATCCCCACTCATGGGGGGCTGGATGCCTATCACTACTGCCATCCCCACTAATGGGGGGCTGGATGTCTGCCACTACTACCATCCCCACTCATGGGGGGATGGATGCCTGTCACTACTGCCATCCCCACTAATGGGGGGCTGGATGACTGCCACTACTACCATCCCCACCCATGGGGGGCTGGATGCCTACCACTAACACCACCCCTACTCAGGGTGGGTTGGATGCCTACCACTACTACCATCCCCACTAATGGGGGGCTGGATGGCTGCCACTACTACCATCCCCACTCATGGGGGGCTGGATGCCTGTCACTACAACCACCCCTACTCATAGGATGGGTAATGCATGACACAAGTAGCATACACCCACATAAGGACTGTCTGTAAATTACATCCCACCCCCAACACCATGACAAGCGTGTGTGGTCTGTGTCAAATGCATACAACACTGAACATGACATTGAACATACAATGTGACCCCCTAACACATGTGTCACACATAATTGTGTGTGTGGCCTACACAATGCAAGCAGACCATGACCACTGTGGCAATGTGGCCCAAAGCCCCATCACCACAGTGCCCAAAATGTAAGTGTGTGCTCCATAGCTGAAGCACATTTTGAACAGTGTGGCAATGTGGCCCAAAGCCCCATCACCACAGTGCCCAAAAGGTAAGTGTGTGCACCATAGCTGAAGCACATTTTGAACAGTGTGGCAATGTGGCCCAAAGCCCCATCACCACAGTGCCCAAAAGGTAAGTGTGTGCACCATAGCTGAAGCACATTTTGAACAGTGTGGCAATGTGGCCCAAAGCCCCATCACCACAGTGCCCAAAAGGTAAGTGTGTGCACCATAGCTGAAGCACATTTTAAACAGTGTGGCAATGTGGCCCAAAGCCACATCACCACAGTGCCCAAAAGGTAAGTGTGTGCACCATAGCTGAAGCACATTTTGAACAGTGTGGCAATGTGGCCCAAAGCCACATCACCACAGTGCCCAAAAGGTAAGTGTGTGCACCATAGCTGAAGCACATTTTGAACAGTGTGGCAATGTGGCCCAAAGCCCCATCACCACAGTGCCCAAAAGGTAAGTGTGTGCACCATAGCTGAAGCACATTTTGAACAGTGTGGCAATGTGGCCCAAAGCCACATCACCACAGTGCCCAAAAGGTAAGTGTGTGCACCATAGCTGAAGCACATTTTGAACAGTGTGGCAATGTGGCCCAAAGCCCCATCACCACAGTGCCCAAAAGGTAAGTGTGTGCACCATAGCTGAAGCACATTTTGAACAGTGTGGCAATGTGGCCCAAAGCACCATCACCACAGTGCCCAAAAGGTAAGTGTAGTCCTGGTAAAAGCTGCAAAAACAAAACTGCAGGGATTATTCCTGGCCACACAACACCAAACACTACAGTGGCATTGTAGTGCCTGTGTCCCATAGCAACATAGATTGTGTGAGGCAAGCAGTGCAGTGCCAATGACACATTGTTCTGGCCATGTGCACACAAACATCAGCCATGGGGGCCCACATTGTCTACATTCACAAATAACACAATGACAGAAGTGAGCATCATAATGCAGACCCACATATCTGCACCAATGGACACACAAATGTAGATATCCTGTGGAGACTGTAGATGTCAGGTGAACAAATACCATACCAAGGCAGCAATGGGACATACTAACCATGATCAATGTGCTGACTGATGACCTAGCAGTCCCAGGGCCAGCAGGGGAAAGCCAACAAACAACATACAGCCAATGGCAAACTAAAGATATGCCAACGCAGTGGTGCAAATGCACAAACACAAACAGGCAGACACACTGCATATCATACACAACAGGTGAGGGGGGTTGTGTGCCAGTGTCCCCAGGCAAACACACAACACATGAGGAGGCCAGATTCACTAATACACAGATGTCAACACTGTCACATACAAAAGTAACTCATGGATAGGATTCCCCTATGTGGGCAAACAGGCATTGTGAGATGAGAGGGAGCCCAAATTACACATGTCACACAAGCTTGTAGGAACAGCAACAAACACAGCAAGAGACAGAACCACCACAGCACTCCCCCAGGGACCCCACATTGTGGTGACACTAGCCTGCATGACAATCACACTGTGATGACAAAGGTAGATGTCATCCACACTGTGAACCACAGCCATGTGTCCTGAGCAACAAACTACCATCACACCTATACAAGCACAAAGCACTCAGCATGGCCTGCCAGCCAAGGACAATATGGAGGTAGTGCCCCAGCCGTGCAACAACTCACATTTGCACACACTCAACGCCACACACCTTGAACTCCACCAATGTGCAGCAGTGAAGCTCACATGGACTGCTGACATTGCACATGCACCCATGACAATCCCATGGGTGGTGGGGGGAAATACGGTGCAGAAACCCATCACACATGGCCAGTCAACAATACCTGTGAATATCTGACACACTGCACAGTATGCCGTACTTTGGCATGACGTGAAATCCACCCCAAACAATGGGATCCTGGCCATAGTAACACACCAATGAAGAAGCCAAGCTGACCCACAAAGGACACACATAGACAACTTCCAACATTGCAGCTCTGACCCTGAGGAGTGGCAGCAGTCACACACACAACGTGTCACAATCACTGAAAGCATACACAAACAGAAAATCACATTACTCGTGTAACCAACAAGTGCCAAGAGGAATCCTGACTGTGTCCCATCTGCGTTTGGCCACATCCCCAGCCCTGACAACAAAGACAACTAGGGATGACAACCTCATGAACATTAGTTTGCCATGCACCCACATCCCGGAGAAACCAGGTCCAAGATGCTGGATGAACACAGAACAACTCATCAAGCATCACAAACAGGAACATCCGTAGGGACACAGCCTGTGTAGGAAAAGGAGAAGGGAACACGCACAGACATGCCTACACAACACACAACACGGGCACAGCCTATATCACGGAATCACGCACTGCCATGAGGGCACTCCACTCCTGTGGAAGGTCAGCTGTGCCAAACCTTGTCCGTGCACGACTCAAACATGTCAGCAGAACACTCGGTCAGTGAGTCAACAACTACAACACACTGAAGGCTCTGCTCATATCAGCCTGGACACGGGAGTGTCACGTCAGTCATCTGCATACACCCAAGACACGTGTCAAGCAACTTGCACTGTGTACACAGATGAGTCCTCCAAATTTGATGTGCTAAACTGCATGTCCATTGGAGACGGGCACACAGTCAGGGTACTAGGAACATTGGACAGTGGTAAGCCTACCAGATGTGCATCAGTGTAGGACAAAGATGGTAATCTACAAATGCTAAACGTACATCCCTGTGTCAAATGCTGAACATTACACCCTCAGACTGCAGCAAAGGATGCTATAGATCCAGACTAGATTAGGACACATATCCCTTGGACCACATGGAGCCCATCACAGCAAAACTTCATTTACCTGATCTGAACACCATTACAACAGCAAATGCATGATTCAACACATCTACATCATGTACCTCCAAAGATTAACCACAAGTAAACAAAAAGAGGCTTTATTCAGCAAGTGTGCAACTCAAATCAAAAGTCCAAAATAAACTAAGGCCAATGGCCAGTCCAAATATACAGTCCCAACAGGGTGATGTGTGACAACTTGTCAACAATTGCTTGCCTGCACAGGTACGGACAGGGGACATCCCCTTGGAGGGGCATACAAGGGGCAGGCCAGGCACCGCAGGGACAGGATCAGGGGATGCCAGAAGGAGGCAGTGAAGGGGAGGTGGGTGCAGGAGTGTCACCGGCAACTGCAGTGGAGGTGTCTGACTCAGGGGGCTGGCACCACTGCAGGGCTCAAGTCAGATGGTGTTGGTGCTGCAACCACTGCAGTGGGCTGGTCAGATGGAGTGGACTGGGTCCCCAATGCAGTGCCCGAGTCAGACGGGGTTGTTGTGGACTCCACCGCAGTGCATGACTCCAAGGTAGTGGAAGGGGGGCAGAAGAGCTGGGCAGGACAGGGGGGACACGGTCTCCACACCAGTGGCACAAACAGGCAGAGCGTCTGGTTTGGGGTGGAAGAGCAAGTGGCAGGGGGGGAGGGCCTAAGCAGTTTGGGGATGCTGTATCGGTGTGTGGGGGAACCTGGGGCAGGGTGTGGCGGTGGAACCTGTGGAGTGGTGGCCTGGGGGATGGAGGTGAGAGACTGGGTGGTTGACTTGCCGGGCGGTGGCGGGGTCTTGCTCTTCCGGGACCGGGGGGACTTGCGGGTGGGGGGCTCACTCTGCCTGCGCCTGGGGGAGGGTGTCCGGGGGCGAGGGGCACTCCCTCTGTGTGGGTGGACTTCCTCTTCCCCCGGTATGCTGGATCAGCAGGATTGGAGGGAAAGAGGCCGAGGTCAGACAGGAAGATCTGCTGTGTAGGTGGGGTAGCAGGTGAGGCAAGGGAAGGGGTCTTGGAGGGAGAGGATTTTGAGGACTGCGGAGTGACTTTGGATGCCTGTGTGTGTGTGTGTTCCCCATCCCCTGTGTCTGTGGTATCAGTCCCCTGAGGATGCTTGTGTGCACGTCTTGCCTTTCTCTTGGGTGTGTCTGTGCTGCTCGTGTCTTTGTGTTTGGGTGACTGTGCAGGTGTGCATGTGCTTTGGACAGGTAGGGGGGCAGGAAGTGTGGATGGGGCAGAGGTGGGAGGGGTGAGGGACTGTTGGAGGAGGGACACTGCTGCCGTCAGGGAGGAGTCCATGGACCTATTGCTCCTCTGTAGGGCAGACATACCCGTTGAGATGCCCTCCATGAATGACACCAGCTGTGTCAACAGAGTGGTGTGTGCATGGAGGACACTCAGCATTGCTGTCTGCCCTACATGGAGCTGCCGAAGGAGGTACACAGACTCCTCACTCAGGGCAGCAGGGGACACAGGGGCAGGGGGTGCGGTGCCTGGCACGAAGGAGACACGCTCCCGAGCACGGGAGCCTCCACGGACCTCAGGAATGGGAGCCAATGGGAGGGCGGTGGTGGTGGCGGGGCCAGACAGACTAGCTGGGGTGTGGTGGCTGCTGACACCCGCCTCCACAAGGGAGTCATCCTCCGAGCTGCTGTGGTCCTCAGCTGAGGTGGATGGTGCTGAGGACTCCTCGGTGTGGCTCCCCTCGCCCTCCGTGCCACTGGGTCCCTCTGACCACTCGTCGGACGCTGACCCAGTCTGGCTCCGCTGCTCCTTCTGGTCCATGGAGCTGTCCCCTCCTGTGGCCGTGGATGTATCTGCAAACAATTAGGGAAACAGACAAACATCAGTCACCTGCACTGACTGCACACACCACAGTAAGCACAGCACATCACAGAGCAAGCCCTGGCATCCTTAGTTGAACATTGCCTAAAGTCCTCACACAGATTTGGGGAAGCCAATTGTCAGTCTGATGGTCAACTATGGGACTCACACCCCTCCTGCCCTTGCACCCATCTGTCCGGTGCCTGTCTGATGGTAAGACCCCAGTGTGGACACATGCACCACCTACACAGTTGTTGGACATTGCAGGGAACACGGTGAAGTATGTGAACATGCACACAACACATCTCTTGCCACTGAGTTAGTGCTGGTGTCCGGATGAAGGGATCGCCAGAGTCTAAATAGAAATGCATGTGATGCATACCAGCACCACACACCATGATGCACCCATGTCCGGATAGTCAATGCCACTATGGGGTGCATGTTGCACATGTCACTCCCCTGCAGGATCAGTCTCAGGAAGTTTAATGCCATGACACTGGAATGCGTACAAAGTCATACATTACTGTCTCAAGTCACATGGCCATGGCAGCCAGCCAACAACAGTCTGCACTGTGTCACAACCCAAGGGCATGGGGAATGCAAGTTATGTGACTGACAAGTGCACATGTCCATCCCCCAAATACCACATCATCTGTACTACTATTTGTCCACGTCATACCAACTTGACATATGGGGGACATGAAACACAACTCTCTGAACATGAGCACCTCACAGTGTGCTGTGAATGACAATACAGCTGCCTGAAAGTCACAGTCGCAAACACCTGTGTGCACAGTCAAGTGATCAGACACCTATAAGTCACAGAAGTATTGTCTATCATGGTCACATCTCCGATGGCATGCTGAGCCCTAACCGATGAACATACCAGTAGTCCTGACAACGAATACACAGCACAATGAGACAGAGGCAGACACCTGAGGGTACATTTCACTGATCACAACATGCCAGATGATACACGGGAGGGGGAGTACAGAGTGTATTGCATGCCCTGGAGTAGGCATGACTGTCCAGCTCCACCTGTAAGAGGGATGAGTCCTGGACAGTAGGCAGGTGGCTAAGCATGTGTGTCACACTGGATACACATACTCCTGAGGCCCAAACATTGTTCCCACCAGCAGCATGGGTGTGTGCCAAATTCCCCAGGGACATGTGGTGAGTCAGAGCAGCAAGCGGACCACATATCAAAGTTACACCCAGATTACATGTCAGAACTTAGGCATTGTGTAAGCAATTGACCCACCCATGAATCGCACAACATAGTCACGGGAACAAATGCTGTCCCCCACCTTCAGCAAAGCAAAATGCAATGACACAGTCCCCAAATGACACAATTTCCTGACTATAAGGCCCACACATATGCGTATCAGAGGAGAAGTGGGCATGTCACAAATGAGGGACATGGGTTTTGGACCAAATGACTGATGTGCTGTGGAAGTTTAACCAGGCCAGAGGAGGGCACATAGCATGTCAGACAAAGTGCACAGTGCAGTCATGGACTCACCCCCTCCTTGCTGCTGTCTGTCCTTCAGCTGCCCATCCAGGTCAGGGAAGACCACCGCCAGGATCCGGAGCATGTGGGGGGTCAGGGTCCGGTGTCCGCCCCTCCTGCGAGGAGGCGACAGCTTCAGCTGGACCCTTGCGATCCTCCGGGTCCAGCCATGAAGGTCCTGCCACCTCTTCTGGCAGTTGCGGATCCTGCGCCTGTAGACCCCCACGGATCTTACTTTCCGGGCGATGGTCAGCCAGATGTCCTGCTTCTGGTGGGCATCAACCTGTGAGGATGACAAAGTGAAAAGGCCATTACTACAAATGCAACATATACGTGCATCACACAGTTGGATATACATGTCTCAATCACAGGGGCATATGATGTACACAGGCAGTGCAACAATGGCTATGTACAGTTTGCCAGCAGTCACTACATGGTATCATTGCATGGGAAGTAAACCTAGTTGGAATGCACTGTTACTGCACTGTACCAGTTCAGTGCATGTAACTACACATTTTGGGGTGTGACAACTACTCAGTGGGCATGCTAGCCAGTGGTGTGCACACTGAAAGTCCTGCTAGTCAGACAACATGCACAATTAGTGAGGCAGTGGACAGCACGCTCACCTGCTCCCCTGGTTTCCCATACAGCTTGCTGTACTGTGGAAGGAGGCTGTCCAGCAGGGCCTGGTTCTCCTTAAGGCTGAAGGCTGGGGCTCTCTCCACAGTATGTGCCATTGCAGGTGCCAGAGGATGCATAAACAGCAGCAGTGTTGGTTGCAGATGTCGTCCTGGAGCATGTAGTGCAGGCAAGTGAGCTCTCTGGGGAACAGCCAGCATTATATGTGTGCTGCAGAGGCAGATACTGTCCCATGTGTCCAAAGTGATAGGTCCAAGTCGTTTGCATCTTCTGAATCTGACCAATCCATGGAATAGCAGCACTAATACATGCCCACAGCATCCTTCAAATCTTCAACTTCATGACACCCATGATATTGCAACATTGTTGTGGCTGGCCAACTGAATTCACTGCATCAGACTCGTTGGAGCTTCGTAAACGCGTCCGTTGCCATGCCAGGCACCGATCGGTCCATTGCTGTACAACGCGTAGCCGGGATACAACGCGTACCCGCTCACATGCAATGCAATTGGCCGGCCGGGCACACCGATCGGTCCATTGCTGTACCACGCGTACCCGCTCACATACAATGCAATGGGCCGGCCGGGCACACTGATTGGTCCATTGCTGTACAACGCGTACCCGCTCACATGCAATGCAATGGGCCGGCCGGGCACACCGATCGGTCCATTGCTGTACAACGCGTACCCGCTCACATGCAATGCAATGGGCCAGCCGGGCACACCGATCGGTCCATTGCTGTACAACGCGTACCCGCTCACATGCAATGCAATGGGCCGGCCGGGCACACCGATCGGTCCATTGCTGTACAACGCGTACCCGCTCACATGCAATGCAATGGGCCGGCCGGGCACACCGATCGGTCCATTGCTGTACAACGCGTACCCGCTCACATGCAATGCAATGGGCCGGCCGGGCACACCGATTGGTCCATTGCTGTACAACGCGTACCCGCTCACATGCAATGCAATGGGCCGGCCGGGCACACCGATCGGTCCATTGCTGTACAACGCGTACCCGGGATACAACGCGTACCCGCTCACATGCAATGCAATGGGCCGGCCGGGCACACCGATCGGTCCATTGCTGTACAACGCGTACCCGCTCACATGCAATGCAATGGGCCGGCCGGGCACACCGATCGGTCCATTGCTCTACAACGCGTACCCGGGATACAACGCGTACCCGCTCACATGCAATGCAATGGGCCGGCCGGGCACACCGATCGGTCCATTGCTGTACAACGCGTACCCGCTCACATGCGATGCAATGGGCCGGCCGGGCACACCGATCGGTCCATTGCTGTACAACGCGTACCCGGGATACAACGCGTACCCGCTCACATGCAATGCAATGGGCCGTCCGGGCACACCGATCGGTCCATTGATGTACAACGCGTACCCGCTCACATGCAATGCAATGGGCCGGCCGGGCACACCGATCGGTCCATTGCTCTACAACGCGTACCCGCTCACATACAATGCAATGGGCCGGCCGGGCACACCGATCGGTCCATTGCTCTACAACGCGTCCCTGGACAGGTCACACGCATATGTCACCATGCTGGTCACTGGTGAACCTATGCCAGATACATTCACTTTCCAGGGACTCAGGGGCACACCTACAACACCACACCCAATCCACACTGTATCTAAGGCATGTGTGGCAGCATAACCTTATCTGTGTATGGGGGTGAACATGTGGTTTTTGGGGTGGCACCTGGGGGCAGACACACCCATGCTGTGCACGTGTTAATGGGGACTGGGTCCTTTGTGTGTTGTGCACCTGACCACTGTGGTGTGCAACTTTTCATATCTGAGCATGTGTCATGGTCACATTTTCAGGTTGTGTATATGTATGACATGTCACATACCCCCAGGCTCACATGTGGGAAGGCATGTATGTCACAGGGTGGCCCATTGCCACAATAGTGATGTCCCTCCGCAGTCTGTGTGCATGTTGTGTTTCCGATGTCTCTGACTCCATGTGCACAATGGGAGACAGTCTCCACATCCACATGGTTTGTGCATGTACGTTGATGTTGTGTGTGTGTGTCACAGACGTCCATGTCTGTCCTGCAGAGGCTACAGGGGCCACTACCTGTGGGTGTCAGGTTTGTTTTACTGACGTGTACATGATACGCCATGTCATGGCAGTGTCCATGTGGCAAGACAGGGTCCCTGGGAATCTACCTGTCAATGAGCTGTGATGCCTGTGGAGCATCTGTCCAGACATGTCACTGTGGTATGTGTGTGGAACGTGAGGGCAGTAAATGGGTACTGTGACACAGCCTAATGGTTTCCCATTGCACACCCTGGAACCTGTTGTCGACACTTGTTGAACAGAGATGTTAGATGATGTCCATGTAGGTGCCATATATGTCCAAACAGAACGACACACACTTCAAGTACTTGTGTTTGTTAATGATGTATCATGTGAAATTGAGTATGGTGAACGGCACATAGGTGGGGTGACTGACAATCTTGCTTTCTTCACCTATGCACTGCAGGGCTCCTGCTGTCCATCGACCATTCCCAGACCTGGCAACGAAGGTGGAACGTGACAGCATCCGACGGTACCGCTTCACCAGGCAGCTGATTGAGGATTTGGCAGTGCGGTTGGACCCACATTTGCAGCCTGGCCGGCCATATCCTACAGCGCTTACCCCCAAGGTGAAGGTGATGGCAGCCCTACACTTCTTTGCCATCGGTACCTTTCAACACACTGTGGCAACTACTGGTGGGATGTCACAGACTATGTTCAGCCGTGTGCTACGCGATGTTTTGGGGGCAATGTTGAGATACCTGAACCAGTACATCTCTTTCCCTACACGTCAACGACTCACTGACGTCAAGAGTGACTTCTATGCCCTGGGGAGGATGCCACATGTAATTGGCTCCATTGATGGGACACATGTGGCTTTGATACCACCACAGGCACATGAGCAGGCATACCGGAACCGTAAACATTACCATTCGATCAATGCTCTGGTGGTATGTCTTGCAGATATGACCATCACACATGTGTGTGCCTGTTTCCCCGGTTCGGCACACGATGCCTATGTGATGAGGAGTAGTCGCATCCCGAGGATGATGTCACAGATGCCGAACCAGCGTGCCTGGCTTGTTGGTTTGTACTGACTTTGTACCATTGTGTGTGTTCTGCTATGTTGTTTTCCGCACACATTTTCAAATCGGGTAATGTGCAATTGTCTGTCTGTAGGTGACTCGGGATACCCCAACATGCCGTGGTTGCTGACACCCCTCAGGAACCCTGTGACACCAGCCCAGATGCGCTACAATGAGGCACATGGTCGGACGAGGAGGGTGATTGAGCGGACCTTTGGTCTCCTGAAGAGCCGCTTCCACTGCCTGGACAAGACAGGAGGGGCCCTCCCATATGCCCCAGCAAAGGTGTGCAAGATTGTCATTGTCTGCTGCATGCTACACAACCTGGCAGTGCGGAAGGAGTTGCCTCTCATCCTGGATGACGATGACCAACGTCCGCCACCTGTGGAAGATCCTGGCCTGGGTCACGATGCCAGTGAAGATGATGATGATGAAGATGGTGATGTCCGCACACAGCTCATCACCAACTTCTTCAGCTGAATGTGAGTCTCCAGAGGGTTGTAATGTCAATGATTTGAGTTTGCATGATATGTGTGTGTGGTGCTCTGGTGCTGTTTGAGTGTGGCCATGTGCTACTTGACTGGATGCGTGCAGCGATGTGTCCTTGCAGGTGGTCTGTACTGCCCAACAGTGTGGACATGCTAACTTGGTTTTGTGTAGTTATCTGGTGACATGTATTAGACATGAGTATTGCCGTTCTGTGCTGTTCTTCAGTGGTTTTGACTGTGTGTCATGTCTGTCCTTCACAGGGTGCTGCCGGAGTTGTTTGATCAACTTGGATCCCCCAAATCCATGATTCTACTTCCAAGGTGGAAGCAGTCATTTCCCTACAGGTGATGTGCCACACACCCCTGGACTTTCTATCCTCTGCACTTTTTGACTTTGTGGCCACAGCCAGGTTGGATTACCTTGCATTTGTAGTGGAAACAACATGTTGCAAATGTGTAATAAACCTGTGCTTCACTTTGGGATGTGCGTTGTCTGTAGTCACACATCTGACTGACATTTGCTTACTGCACCTGTAGTCTAGTTGACACTGACTGTGAATAGGTGGCGTGTCTGTGCATTCCACTGTATTTCGTTGCAACATCAGTATAGGTGATGAGTCTGATGGCCCTGGTGTGTATGTGTTGTGTGGCCCTAGTGGTGTGTCTCCCTCATATGTGTCACATCGCCATGACTGACATGACGGTGTTGGACTTGCTGTGGCAGTTAGCATGCACAGTGTCATTTTTCTGATCACCATCTCCATGACAGAGAGCACGTTGGAATCACAACAGAGTCAGATATGGTGTATTGGTGAGTTTATTTACATACAGGTGTGAGGATGGTGCACAGGATGGTGGGTGGTGTACATAGAAATTGGAATCCAAAGTTCCCATGTGATTTGGAAGTCTTGGTAGCTGAAATGTCCAGAGTAAAGTCCACAGTCATCTGATAAATTTGGTCAACTAGAGCTCCCCATGTCATGTGGGAGAGTTGGGTTGGCTTCGACAGGGCGTGCAGTTTGCACACAGAGGAAATGTTCCAGAACAGGTGTTGGCTTCCTGGGGGATGTAGATGGCCATCGGCCTCTCAGTTTGGCCTCCTCGGATGGCCCCTCTTCTTGGGGGGGGACCCTCAGGTGCAGGCTGCGGCGGTGCAGGGGACTCTCTGCCATTGTCCTCCTCCCTCCCTGTGGCATTTGCAGTTGTTTCAGCAGCAGATGTTGTGGGCACACAGGGAGGTGAGGCCATGTTGGTGCTGATCTGGCGGAGGCATGTCAATATGTCCCTATGCACCGCTGTCAGTTGTTCCAATGTGTCCCACTTGGACTCCATGCGTGACATGTGTGTCTCGACACGGGACATGTGGGAGTCCAAGCGGGCATGATGGGCAGCCTGCTGCTGTTGTATGTCCTGAGGATCCCCACTACCTGGCTGACCTCTCCGGTGCTAGTCTGGTACGCATCCGCGATGCGTGCCAGTTGTGGGTCATCATGCAGTCCAGACCCCTCTTCAATGAGCGACCTATGTCTACCACCCCTCCCACCACCCCTGGTGACACATGCAGGACCTGGGATGGCACGCACAGGTGACCGTGAGCCCACTTGGGTGTTGTTCCTGGGCTCGTTGTCACCAGCTCCAGTTTGGGCCTTGGTCCCTGCGCTGTTGTCATCTGTGGTCCTTGGTCTGTCCGTGTTGGCAGGGGTGGCCTGTGTGTTGGCAGTTGTTGGAGGGGTGGGTGCAGGGGGTGCAGATGTTGGTCCTGCTGGTGCTGCATGATGACTCACACCGGAGGGTCCAGCTGGTTCTTCGCCATCCGAGGAGTGCAGAGGCTGATCCACACCAGTGAGCTCAGTGTTCCCCAGAGCCTGGGACAGGGAGTCCTCCTGGTCTGCTGCTGTGTCCCATCATCTCCTGTTTTGGGGAGAGACACAGATTGTATGTTATGTTTCTACTGGCATCAATTGTTCAGACACCTGACAGTTGTGACTGTACCTCTGGATGTGGGCCAGGACATTGCATTCTCCTAAATTGTGACAGTCAGAGAGTGATATTGGTGTAGCACATTGGCCTCCCAACCTGTGGCATGTCAATGTGATTGTTGAGGTGTGTGCATGACCAGCATTGGTGGTATTTGGTTGCCATCCAGGCCTCCTTTTCCCCCCAGCCCAGTTATCCCACCATGAAGCGTGCTTCCATTGCAGGGAGTGCAAGTTGTCTTTCAGGATGTCAGTCAGTGGTGTCCTGCTGTTGGTTGTTGCACAGTTCCCAGCAGGGCCTTGTGCTCCCCCCAGCAGTACCCAGTGTCAGCCATCTTGTGAGTCCTTTTCCACTCCCTGTGATGTGAGCATGGTTCAGGGTGGTGTTGATGGGCCAATTGTGAGGCTGACCAATATCTGTGACTACCACTCCCATCATGCTATTGCCTCCACCCCCTTCCCAGCATGCCCATCCTTCCTTCCTTTTGACTCTGCTTCCCTGTGGGGTGGGGTGCCTGTGCTGACAGGATGGCTGGGAGTGTTGTCCTGGCAGTTGTTTGGCTACAAGTCCCAAGAGTGTCCCTGTGCTTCACACAGCATAACCCAGGGTGGTGGTTCTTTGTGGGATCTTCAGTTAGGATGTGAGGCATTGCATTCTCCCAGGTGGGTTATGTGGATTTGGTGTTGAGGGGGTGTGTGAGGGGAGGTGCTTGTAACTATGGTCAGTGCTGTGAGTCCTCCTTCCCACCCAGCCAGATATCCCACCATGGAACGTGCTTCCATTGCAGGGAGTGCAAGTTGTCTTTCAGGATGTCAGTTAGTGGTGTCCTGCTGTTGGTTGTTGCACAGTTCCCAGCAGGGCCTTGTGATCCCCCCAGCAGTACCCAGTGTCAGCCATCTTGTCAGTTGTTTTTCACTCCCTGTGATGTGAGCATGGTTCAGAGTGGTGTTGATGGGCCAATTGTGAGTCTGACCAATATCTGTGCCTACAACTCCCATCCTGCTATTGCCTACACCCCCCTTCCCAGCATGCCCATCCTTCCTTCCTTTTGAGTGTACTTCACTGTGTGTGAGTGTGACAGCAATGGCAAGATGGCTGACAGTGTGGTCCTGTTGTTTGTTGTTGCCCAGTTCCCATCAGGGCCTTGTACTCCCCCCAGCAGTAGCCAGTGTCAGCCATCTTGTCAGTTGTTTTCCACTCCCTGTGATGTGAGCATGGTTCAGAGTGGTGTTGATGGGCCAATTGTGGGTGTGACCAATATCTGTGACTACCACTCCCATCATGCTATTGGCTACACTGACTTTACCAGCATAAACAGAATTCCTTCCTTTGAGTGAGCTTCCCTGTGAGGTGGTGTTCTAGTGGTGGGTAAATATCTGGGAGTGTTTGTTGGTTCTATTTGTGCCACTGCCTTGCTGTATTTGTTGTTAGGTTTGTACATGTCATGACACAGTTACATATCACTATGAGATGGCAGGTATTGTGTTTGTCTGACTAGCATTCAGATCTTGGGATGAATATCTTTTGGTTGCTGTGTATTTGCTAAGGGTGCATGGTTTGCCTATCCCCTTGACTGTGATGTGTGTGTGTTGTCACACCATATTGTGTATATTAGTTGTGTACTCACCAGGCTCTGAGATGTCTGTTAGTCCGTATACGCTCACTGGTGGTAGGATGGCCCGCACCTTCTCCTCCCAGGGCCTGAGGTATACTGGTTTTGCAGGAGGGCCACTGCCGGTGTGCTGGCTGAGGAGGTAGTCCTTCTTGAGTAGGTCCCGGACCCTCCTGCGCACATCATACCACCTGTTCTGGATGTCTTCCTTTGTGCGCAAACATGGTGATTGTGCGTTCACCCTGTCGACAATCCTCGCCCACATCTTGGTTTTCTGCGACATGGGGGTCTGTTGTACCAAGGTACCAAACAACTGTGGCTCTACCCTGAGGATCTCGTCTACCAGGACTTCCAATTCACAATCTAGGAACTTCTGGTTCTTCTTTGGGGGCATGGTGATGGGTGGTGGTGGTGATTGATGTGTGTGTGTGTGCAAGTGGGGGGGTGTGAGTGTAGGTTTAGCTGGGTGTGTGTGAGGGTGCTATTAGTAGGTGTGGTAATGGTGTGTGGCTTGTGTGTTGTATGTGCTGTGAGTGTGTCTGTAGTTGCTGTGTGATGGTGTTGTGTGCTGGCAGGTCAGTGGAATTTGCAAAGGATCATGGTAGAGATTTGTGGCCTTTATGTAGGTGGAGTTGGAGGTGTGTCCTTGTTCCATTTTTTTTCCCTCCCTGTATTTATTGTCTTTGTGGTTGCTTGTTTGGCCCTTTTTTTGAGATTTTTTCCTTGGTGTTTTTGGTGCATGTAGGAGTCGTTCTTGTGTCCGAGTAGGACGCTGCAGTTGTCTGGTGCGATCTTGTCCGAATCGTTCCTGCTGTGTGTCAGCTGGGTTTCATATGCGGCGTACGAGTCTGTCGCTGAGTATTGGGTTGCTTCGGCTGGGTTTTGTATGCGTGTCGGTCGTACGGCTTGTGCTCCGGGGAGTCGGTCGTGTTTTGCACGCACAGCATCGTACTACACGGGTCGGAGTTCGCGGGTACATTTCGTTCGGGTTGCAGCCGGGTGCGTGTCGGTCGGTTCGTTTCGCGGGATTTCCCGGCCGGATGGCTTGTTTCCGTCCAGCTCGGTCGGTCGTTTTGTATTTCGTCCGAGTCGGTCGGATTTCACATGCATTTCATCGTACTACTCGGGTCGTACGGCGCCGGTCCGAGTCGGTCGGACTAAATTCCCGTACCGAGACGGTCGGTATTATTTACGGCCCGAATCGGAATCGGCCCCAAAGCTGTGAAGGTTTCCCATATACAGGTAGGATTTTCAGTGGGATAGTTAAGCTCATTTAGCTGTTGTTTTGCTGCCAAGAGCACCTCCCTAGAGTTTGCTATAGATGACTTAATTCTTTTTAGATTTATGGTATGGCATGCGTGCATACCTGCTGGGTTTGGGATCGATTTATCTGGGAGTGCTTGGATTGAGACTTCCTGGGGCCGATGGTCACTGTCCCCTTTATCTCCTAAGCAAAAGCCTATTATGTGTTGGAAAAATGAGAGAGACACTAAGGTATAGTTGATTGTAGAGGTCACGTGTCCCGTGTGAAATGAAGCGGCCGGCGGAGGGTCGTCGGCAAATCTTCCATTTAGCACCCTTAGGCCAATGTGCTCCAGATCTTCTAGCAGCTCTAAACCGCTCTTTGAGGTTTTTCCATAGTCACTATGAGTTTGAGTTGGGATATTCCAATAAAAAGACTGGACCTGAATATCTTCATCTGGGGTGGTACCTAGGATTTGTTGATTGAAGTCGCCAGGCAGGATGAGGTCCGGTGTGGTATGCGAACTCATTAGTTGAAACAGGTGTCCAATTAAAATTTTTGATTCTTGTTTTTTCCGTTTCGGATTTAGATATATGTTGATCAGCAGCATCTCCTCCTTTTTGCCTCTGAGGTTTAGTTGAGCCTTTATAGTGTTTACAGCTGGGAGGAGAGAAGGTGATTCCTGCGCATTATGGATTTTTGTTATTTTAATATAGGTAGCTAGACCGCCTGATAGACGGCCGTATTTGCATTTCCTAAGGGCAGGAGTATGGAAGCAAGTGTACCCTTCTATTTGCAATGGCTCCTCCAGCCATGTTTCCTGCAGGAAGATGATGTCAAAAGTTTTTAAGTAAACAAGGAGTTCGGCATTTGCAGCCTTGTTGTTCAGCCCATTGATATTCATGAGCATAGCCTCAGAGATAATTTGTCAGGTTTTCCACGATTCCTTGTTGAGTTGCTCTGTCATTGTGGGTGGCTGAATGTATTGATGGTTCTAGTAATCCGAAGATGATCCGAAGCAGCGGGATTGTTGTCTATTGTACTCATTTGTGGGTTCGATGCCTGTTCTGTTTGGGGTAACCGTCCTCGAGCTCCCCTGAGTACGGGGAATGTTTTATCTCTGTTGCAGAACATTCCTTCTCGTGTTCTAGCAAGCAAAGGGAGTGGATATCCTATGTTATAATACACAGAGGATTGTATCCCCCAAGCTTTAAAGGTTTCCTGTTCTTCCAGAACTTTATTTGCGATTTGAATAGACCTCCAGGTGGCTTTAGTGGATTCCCTGCCTTGTGCTTTGTCTGACTTTATAAATTCAATTGAGAAAAGGTCAGTTGAGCTGATACCTTTTAGTGTTGGTATTGCACCTAGGAGTTGGAGGATATTCCCTCTATTCAGGACGTCAAAAGGACCTTTTGAGTCATATTCTGGCATTAAGAGGGTGATAGCAGAGTTCCTAGTTTGATTAGCTGAAGGGGCTGTTGCAAAGTTTAACCCCAAGTGGTTGTCCCCGACGATGTTGATGGGCTGCTGAGTTGGCTCACTAAGGTTATCGGGAATTAGGGGTTCTTGACACCTAGGGCCTGTGGATGCTTCTAAGCCACAGTCTATGTTTTTGTTTAGATTTTGCGTTGCGGAGGGGCCCTGGTGAAGGGCTCCCTGCTCCTCATTATAGGCTTTGCTGGTGTTATTTTCCCGATTCACTACTCCTGATGCCTGAGTCGGGGCCTGAGTAATCCTGTAGATTGGAGGCTCATTTAGCATGGTTGGTGTTTTGTGATTGGCACCCTGTGGAGGCAGCAACAGTAGGTCTGTGGTGGGAGCCAGCGCCTGGTTTGAACCATACATGGGAAGGGGCTCTCTTTCCTCAGTTGGTTGCGATGGTCGGCAGGTTGTGCTATCGTCCTGTTTCTGTCCGACCTTAGTTTTTCTATTGCCTTGGGTGTCAACTTGGCTGCTAGGTGATGACAAGACTGCCCCCGGGGATGATATTGGCACTTGAGCCGTATCCTTATCTTCCTTTGAGTGGATTTCGTTTGTCTGGTTAGTTCTTCCGTCAACTGCAGGGGCGTGTGCTGAAATAACTTGCGTGGGTGCTAACTGCTGTGATGTTTTTGTAGCAAAAAGAGGATAAACTTTTGTAAGGCTCGGGGAGGGTATTTTGTTACGACCTTTTCTCCTTAGTTGACGGCGTCGCTTTACATTCTGAGTTAAAGATTGCTCCTTGGGTGGTGGAGGGGTCCCGAAGATCGGACTGCCCTCTTGACGACTCAGGTGTTTTAAGCCAGCAGGATTTAAGCCATCCCTTTTTGATAACCCATTGGGTGCTACTTTAATTGGGTTCACCATTGTTTTCTCTTGATTTGGGCCCTTTGGCAGGCCCTCTATGAGAGTGGATACGATTGAGGGAAGCGACGATAGTTTGTCGATGATAGGACCACAGCTGCAATTCAGTTTGGCTTCTTGCTGGGCTCTGCTAATTAGAAGGTTTAGTTGACCCAGTTTCTCATCTATCCCCCCCACGAAAAGAGCCAGAGTGTCTAGTAATGTCAATTGCAGGTCCATTTTGTCTGACTGATAGTGTAACACATCAACGGTTCATTGCATTGTGTTTAGTAGGATGTCCCATGTGTTCTGTGCCTGTTTCCCGGCTTGACATGATGAGCCCGAGGTAGAGGTAGAGGGGCTTTGGCGTGAAGTTGGATTGTTTTTCGCGGCTTCCTGATCACTGCCTTGTTTAACGCCTAGATTAGTACCAGTTCCAACTGAAAGCAGAGGCTGTTTTTCTGGAGTATCCAAGGCATACGAGGCGACTAAGTCCTCCCACTCCTGTGATCTTAGGTAAGAGAGGGCATCCTGCCCACCTCCCCTAGAATCAGGCGAGATTTCGGAGGTCTCTTTGGGGTTTTCAGTCCTGCCCCCCGTTTCCGCTTCTGGGGACAAAAGGGCCTTTGCAAGCTTGATGGTCTCAGGCTGTATTAGCAGGTCGTGAGGGGATTTTTGGGAATCTTTTTGAGGCTGGATCTTGTGCTGGTGTTCGAGAGAGCAATTCAATTGGGATCTGCTTATCTCATCTTGCCCTAAATTTGGGCCCTTACCATTTTTTGTCGTTGTCACTTGCAATAGTTGTACTTCAATCTGCTTATTGGGATCGATTGTAGCGGTTGTGGCAGTGCAAGTGAGGGTGCAGATGGGCAAGGATGGGCAGATGGGATGCTCCTCTACTTTCATTTCGGCTTCCCCCGCTTGTAGGTTAGTGGAGCTGCTGTTGTTGCATTCCAAGGTCTTGTCTAATATTTGCGGGGAGACCACTGGTTGGACCACTGGAGTTCCCTCTATGGCTTGTACCATAGCTGGTGTAATGGATAGTTGAAAGGGGAGTAGAGGATCTTGAAGGCCCTGAATTTTGCCACTTGAGGAAAATATGGACGATGCAGGGTCCTTTAGGAATTGAAACTTTGAGGAGATTTTCGGTTGATAGAGGTGTGGTGGGTGGCCTCCAGGTCGCTGCTGTGCTAGGCCAGAGGGGCCACTAGGGGCCTCTGCTTCCTCGGAGGGCGTGACCAAATTTGTAGTACTTAGTTTTGTCTTTCCATTTTGTTTGGTTTTACGCACAGGGACCACGGACTGGCCCCTTTTCCTACTGGATCTCATGGTGGAAATACTCCAAGACCTCCGGGGCTCCCCTACTTTCTCACTCCTCGCGTTGCGTTGTGGACTTTGGGAACTTTCCAAAGTCGTTTGGCTACCGATGGGAGGACTACTCTTCAATTCAATTTCAGCTCAGTTTTAGTTCTTTTAGTTCTTTAGATAGGCTTCAGAATGATTTCGGATTGTCCTAGCTCCAGTGCTGTTCTTGCTGCTGCTGCACTGCCCTCTTACTTTCTTACACTCTTTCTGGGCAGACGACAGATTCTGGGCAGACAACAGATTAAATTTCTGGCTCTGGTTCTCGCAGGGGGGGGTCCTGCTGGTAGCACGCTTTTGCTGTAGGACCCGGTAAGTGAAGCCTGTCCGTGTCGATGGTGGCGTTATGTTAGAGTAAGGGCAGTGGCGAGAGGCGGCTAGGAGGGGGGAGGCAGAGACAAGGGCAGGTGTTGAGGAAGGACGGGGAAACCGGGAGGCCAAACGGGGCGGGCAGGAGCAGGGCACTCTAGCGAGCCGCAAGCCGCACCCAACCTAGTTGGCCGCTTCTGCTGGTCTCGCAGGGCTCGCACTCTGCGGCCGCGCCTAATGGCGGCCGCGCTCACTGTACAGCCGCTGAACTCCGCGTTCTATAAACACAGTTGGCCCCACCTGATGTTGTCAGCCTGGTGTTGCCAGCCCCTGTACACTCCGGATTGTCGACAGGTTTGTCACAGAATTGACCAATGCACCACATCAATCCGGGACACTGGACACACTGGACACCGGCACCCCGCAAGCCTGCCTCAGCCTGCTTGTGAAGTCCGCGGGGTGAAATGAGGCCACCATGTACTGTGAGGGCAATGTGAGGGGGCCCAGAGTAGGGCCGAGCATTCCGAACCCCCCCGCTGACTTATTCGTTGATGCCCTCACCGTGAAAGAGCAAAAATCAGCGGGGGGGCGGCGGTGGCAGTGAGCCACGAAACTGCAGCAATTCGGCGTCCTCTCGCTCACTCACTGACGGTCGGGTGACGGTCGGCGCCTGTCTTCGATATTAAAAAAACGATATTTCTTACCTTACTGTTAATGTTAATGTTAATTGGAGCTTCTAAAGCGCATATCACCAACTGGTCTCTAAGCGCTGTGAGAGAAGGCACCATAACAGCTCTACTGAGTAGTGCGCCCTAACTTAGGCAAGATTGTGCCCCAGGCTTCTATGAAGAGGATGGTTTTTAATTTTTTCCTAAAAGGGAGAAGTGCTGGTTCTTTGCGGAGGCCTTCCGGCAACTTATTCCAGAGCTGGGGAATCAATGTAGAGAAAGCTCTGCCCCCCTTGGAGGAGCTCAGGAAGCGAGCACAGGATAATAACCCAGCATCTGAAGACCGAAGGGAGCGCCCTGGTACATAAGTTACCAAGCGTTCTTTAATATATGCTGGGGCCTGTCCATAGATTGCTTTATGGGCTATACATAGCCCCTTGAATCTGGTTCTCTGCTTCACTGGAAGCCAGTGTAGCTGCTGTAGTAGCGCGGTAGCGTGGGCCCTCCTAGGAAGCCTGAAAATCAGTCTGGCAGCGTCGTTCATGACTACCTGAAGTTTTGTTAGCTCCTTCTCTGGAAGGCCAACATACAGTGAATTCCCGTAATCTAAACGAGAGATAATCAGTGCAGTCACTGCCATGCGAAGTGCGGTAAACGACAGAAGGGGGCAAGTTTGCGTAACAGTCTTAGCAGCCCCACACATGTTCCCACCACAGCAGAAACTTGGTGGGACATGGAGAGTTTGGCATCCAATTTTATCCCCAGACTCTTTACAACTGGGGCTGGCTTTGGAGTAGGGCCCAGCTCTTGAGGCCAGAATTGGTCACTCCAGGGGTTAGTATCTGTGGTGACAGCCAAAACCTCAGTTTTATCGGGGTTTATTTTGAGGAAATTGGCTGTCATCCAGTTTATTGTAAACTTCAAAATGTTCTGTATTCGAACATGGGCCGAGGAGGAGTTAGCAATCTGGATGATGATTTGGGTGTCATCTGCGTAGTTAAAGACTTGGCACTCCATACCAGATAGAGCTGCCACTAGGGGGTAGAGGTAGGCGTTAAAGAGGAGGGGAGACAGTGCCGATCCCTGAGGGACACCGCACGTCAGCCCACCAGAATCAGAAACCTGGTCAGCAAGTTGGATCCTTTGCGATCGGTCTGATAAATAGGAAGTGAGCCATTGGAGTGCTACCCCTGAACTCCTAGTTCCCCCATCCGCGACAAGAGTAGGCCATGGTTGACCGTATCAAATGCCGCGGACAGGTCTAGCAGAACCAAGGCACATGGTTTTTTAGTATCTGCCATCAGCCTAAGTTCATCCAGGACTGCCAGCATCACTAGCTCTGTACTGTGGTGAGCCCTAAAACCAGCCTGTTTTGTGTGAAGTAGCTGATTGCTCTCTAGGTGGTGGGTGAGGGTTTTCAGCACATGTTGCTCCAGCACCTTTGCCAAGAAAGGGAGCTGAGAGATAGGCCTAAAATTTTTAAGATTTGCTGCATCAGCCCCAGGTTTTTTCAATAGAGGTCTAACTCTAGCCTCTTTAAAACTGGTTGGAACAAGGCCGGTTTTAAGAGATCGGTTTAATAAATTGAGGACCTCATTTTCCACTGCGGGAAGTGCCAAGCGAAACACCATAGGTGGACAAGGGTCCGCAGGTGAACCTGATTTGGTCCGTGCCATGAGGGGGCACAGAGAGTCGTAATCTAACTCAGGGAAGGTTAAAAGAGGTATAACATAGGCAGGTAGCGTCGGAGCCGCCACAGAAGGGATCTGGACAGCAGGGGTTTGGTGGATGACTGCCAAGAGGTCGTTAACTTTGTGCAGAAAATAGGTCTGAAATTTATTGCAGTCTGTAGGGCAACCTAGGGGACTCTGTTCAGGTGACTGTCTTAGCTCTGTTATGATCCGAAAGGTCTCCTTCTGTTTATTCTCGGCGGCCAAGATCCTGGATTCATAAAATTCCGCCTTCCTGGCTATGATGGCTTTTTTATAGGTGGCAAACTTAGCTTTGTATTCGGCGAGAGCGCCTGGGTCGTATGTTTTACGCCAGGCTCTCTCAAACCGACGTAGCATTTGTTTTTCCTCTCTGAGTGCCGCATTAAACCAGGGCGCCCATTTGCCCTTGTGCCTCACTCTCTCTCTACGAGCGGGAGCAACTTTGTCAATAGCATTCCTCATCCTAAATGCGAGGGACTCGCTTTCCTGGTCAAGGGTACCCTGCACTGAGTTTTCTGGAGCTGAGTTACGCAGGATTGTAACTAGGACCTCTTTTTTTATTTTCTTCCACCCGCGTAAGACTTTCCATTCTGGGGGGGGAGAGGGAGTCCTACCTGCAAGGGGGATTACGCACCTGATCAGGAAGTGGTCGGACCAAACGCAGGGACTGATATCTACTAGACTGGTAGAGGGGTCAGTGGTCCAGACTAGGTCAAGGGTGTGACCTTTATCATGGGTGGGGGCCTTAATAAGTTGTCTAAGTTCCAAGGTAGTCAGAGCCTCTTCCAATTGTATGGCATGGGTATCTCTAGGTACAAGGTTCCAGTGTAGGTTAAAGTCTCCTATTACCATAACATTTTGGTACCGGGAACGGAGGTCGCTCACTAACTCTATAAAGCGCTCAAGGAATTTAGTAGAGGTTTGAGGGGGCGATAGACCACCACTAGGACTAGGCAGGATGTCTTGAAGAGAATCTTAGCTCCCAAGATGTCTGCGCCCTCGATGTTGTCGGTGACTATTGTGTTTAACGCTAGTTGTTTGTTATATAACAAAGCAACCCCCCACCTCTTGTGTCTCCCGTTCTGTTATGCCATAGGGCTGTGTAGTCTGGAGGCAGGGCTGCTGTCATGTCTGGTATTGAGGAATCTTTAAGCCATGTTTCCGTGATCCCCAGGATGTCTATAGAGTTGTCCTGGAGGAGAGAAAAACCTCCAAGTTGTGTTTTTGCAGAGAGCGGGTATTTAAAACTGCTACCCGTAGTTCATGTGGGCTAACAGACTTTCCCTGACTAAGGGGGTGGTATATAACACCTGCTTTCCCCGCTACATATGGACTGGACAATAAGCCTTCCGCTCTTAAGATGTCTGCTACATTGTTATTTAGGAAGGCGGACCCGGGGGCTAAGGCCAAGATTTGTTCTGCCGTATATATAATGTGCGGGCCAGGGGTTCTGGCCCCTGGTCCCGGCCGGGCTCGGACGGGCGCAGACGGGCTTGCCTTAGGCGCGCCTTTGGCGCGCCCGCGCTGCGCGCACGCTGCGCACTTGCTCCAGCCTGCCTGATATGGGGTTAACTCCTCCCCCCACCGATCAGCCCTGCTGTGCAGCAGCTGATCGTCCCCCTACCCACTAGACCGCCTACTACAGCGGAAGTGCCGTGAAGGAAGTGAGGATGCGAGGAGACCGACCTACGCAGGTCGGGCACTTCAAAACAGAGAGGTCAGGGCAATTTAAACCCACAAAGTTAAAAGGCTAATGTCAGCGTGATTAAAAAAACATGGTAACAGTGAATAATAGATAAAAGCAGTATTTTAAAGGAGGTTAAAAGTACATATCGAACACATTAATTACCGCGCCAGGGCAAACCACCACGAGGAGGTTAGCGCGTGTCTCTCACCTTGCGCGCTTGCTCCAGCCTGCCTGATATGGGGTTAACTCCTCCCCCCACCGATCAGCCCTGCTGTGCAGCAGCTGATCGTCCCCCTACCCACTAGACCGCCTACTACAGTGGAAGTGCCGTGAAGGAAGTGAGGATGCGAGGAGACCGACCTACGCAGGTCGGGCACTTCAAAACAGAGAGGTCAGGGCAATTACTGTTGATATTTTGTACCACGATATTCTTGCAGTCGATATTCTTGACCTACAATATTTAAAACTCGATATTATGGTAGGTCGAAATTAAAAACTCGATATTCTGTCTGTGCACCGTAATAAGGAATGTTAGAGGATGTCATGGAGTCTGCTAGAGGATCTATGAATAAGTTGAAGAGAGTGGGTGAGAAGGCGGATCCCTGTGGGACCTCTAGAGTGACCGCAGTGGGCTTGGCTAGGGATTGATTAACCTTGACTCTTTGGGGTCTGTTCAAGTAGGTTTAGTAGACTGCTGTTTTTGACAGTATCGAACACAGATGATAAGTCAAGGAGGATAAGAAGACATGATTTATTCTGATAAAGCATTTTTATTACCTTTAGGCAGTTGGGGATAGTCCGTATGCTACGAGACTGCCGGGCATATTTGCCGCCGCTACGAGGAAGACTTTCCAGATTACTTTGACTGGAGTCTACTATTACTTCACCCCTATTGTGGGACCTTCTATTGTATAGACATTCGGACCTGGAAAATCCGATAATTCGGATCCATACGCTTATAATTGTTAGCCCTGATGAAGTTCCTTTGAAAGGAACGAAACGCATTGGCTGTTGTCCTGTCATCTGTTTTACTAAAGAAGAATAAATGATATTGAAAAGACTTTACCTAACAGAGTGCGACTTCATTCTTGGTGCTCCCTCCATGATCTTCAACTCCTGCAGAGCAGACCAGACAACTCATCAGTGATGATGAAGTGGACCTCCACACCTTCGACACCGACGCCCTACAACAGCTCATGGACAGCTACGGCAACCCACCTCCAGGAGCAGGGCAGCCCAGCTGCATCGAGGAGATCCCACCCCCTGCACAGACCACACAGCAGGAAGCACCCACCACCACGGCTGGCTCCCAGCACCTCACCGCAGAACACATCGCATTCCAAGGCCATGTGTTAGACTGCCAGAAGGAGGTGGCTGAACAGGTGCGGGTGGGGTTCGACCTCATGGCAGCCAAACTAGATGACATACGTGGGTGTCTAAGTCCCATCAGGGACCACTTACACTCCCTAATGGACACCCACAGTTCGCTCCATGATGTCCAACAATCCATGCCCGACATCGCTGGAGTCATGACTCTGAGAGGAGGACAACTGCCTAGTCAGAGTGGCATCAGCGATGTCAGCCGAGAGTTGGCACAGATGCTGAGGATAATGGAGAACATGGAGCGGATGCATGAGGAAAGAATGGTTGCCACGGATGCACACCAGCGAAAAGTTGTTGGGATCTTCCATGCCCCATCATCGCATTGCTGCCACCAAGGCAGTCGCTGATGAATGCTGCTGGTACTTCTACACAAACATCTTCGGCCCCTGATGTGTCAGTGGCACACAGTGCTGCAGACCAAACATCAGCACCCACATGTCAGACAGATGACATAGAGGACGAAGATGCGGGTGATTCCACCTTTGTAGTAAGAAGGAGCCAGTAGCATTCTTCTCCGCCATATGCCCTGTTTCAGCTTGGTTCTGCCCTCTGCATCATGCCCTGTAACAACACCTCCCACTGTCCCCGAAACACTCTGCGACACTCACCTTGGACCTCGACATGGACTGCCATATTTTGTCTGCTTACCAATGACACAGCAATCAGACTGCAGACTGTACTCTGCCTCTTCCGATGTACTTGTCAATCCCTAAATGACTCTGGCTGGCCCTCCACTGGGCTACAATGGAATGTGGGGTTTGCATGGCCATGTACTGCTCCAGCTCCGACACTCCACCCAATGTGAATAAATCATTCAAATTCACACAGATGTGTCATGTCCATGATCGATCAAGTATGGAAGTATGGATGAATGTAAGGACATTGATTGCCCAAAAACATACACCCTGGGAAATCAAAGCAATGCACATGTGTGACCGTGACACGCATAGGAAGTGAGATGACTGGTAATGTGTGCACTAGCTGTGGCCTCATTGCTCTGAAACAACAATCGCGCAATTTCTCAGCTTTGCCCCACGCAATGTTAGAAATAGGGCTGGGTGTGAGATGTCAAAGTCGTTGGCAGGCCTAAAGTAGTGTCCACCATCGGATTTGACAACAGAACATCTCTTCGCATACCTACTCACACTCAACTGGGTGGACACAGCATGTAGTGATGGATCACATTGATCCACATGGCAAGAATATGGACACCATACTCACATTACTGCAGACACGTAAGAGCACAGGTCTATCAGCAACTACCCAACCACTATGTCTGGCTCACAGAGGTGGAGCTGGCAATAGGGACTCACCCCTAAGTGAAATGCGTCAGTCAGTCCCTCCCTGTGTTCGGACAATGCTCATTGAGGCACACGATTTGTCATTCCAATCAACACTCATCACAGTTGAACACTAGTGAAGTGGCGTAGACTTTATTAGCATGTGCGTGTCAGTACGTGCAAGACAAGGGCCACAACATGCAGACCAATGCATCAGACACTAACAGGCAGCATTCGGTCACGGTACAGTTCCACGTGACAGGCGTTGTGCATGCGCCCGGGATGTTCTGCCATTGCATTGGTGGCTCTCGTGGAACCGGCACTCTTCTGACCTGCGGCAGTTATGTGGATGATATGCCACAGCTCGGAACAATGAGTCGTATGTGTGAGCAACGTTTGGACGTATGGGTTGTTGTGTACGTAAGTGTCAAGGGCATTCCATGCAAGAGTACCTCGAGCAAGAACTTCTGTGTGTGGGGTGTGGATACGTTGGTCTTTCATTAGCGCTGTGCGTAGTGTGGGAGTCGTCATCATCTGCTATGGTATCTCTCTCAGGGGGTGCCTGCCGCATGCAAGACCAAGGTCGGAGGTGCAGATGTCCTTCCCCCTCATGTATTGAGACAAAGGAGCTTTCATCCCTAATGTTAGTCTGACTACTGCTTGCATTCTGGAAATGTGATGTGGCTTTCGCGCTGCAATTGAGGCTAGGCCTTAGGCTTATGGTGCACCAATGGCAATACACACACAACAGTTGGCATGCATGAGCCAAGAGTCTGAGCGGCCTTACGCTCCTTGTACAATCCCTTCGTGCGCGGCTGCCCTCCGGGTGCATGCAACATTGCAACATTGTCGATTGCGGGCCGTGTGGCGCAGACACTGCAACAGAGACACACGCATCAGTTGGTTTCCTGTCCAGCCCAGAAATGAACCACGCCCAGCGCCCAGGGATAATAATTCACACCCCTACGCTGTACTTGCGTACGCCGGCACAGTCCACCCCTCTTAAGTATTGAGGGGGGGACGACAAAGCTACATGTCCAAGGTCTTACCCACTGCCTGTGGTGACATGGTTGCGTCTGCTGTGCACAGCACAAGACTCAATCAGACAGGGTCCATGAGTTGTGGTGCACTGAGTTAGTGGCACCTGAAGAGCTGAGCAGGGTATCAAGCTGATGATGGCATCCAAGACAGGTGTGAGCAACTCTGGTAGTCTGGCTGTAAGACTCTTCTGACTCTGGCAGTTGTTGGTTGGAGGTGGTCCTGGCGGTGGTGGCGTGTGCAGCCAGCGGAGATGCGTCCGGGCAGGTCAGGACTTGATTTGATGTGTGAGCCCTGGTGGACCGCAGTTGAGGCCGGAGGCAGCGGTCAGCGCAGGGCCACAGAGACATGGCGTTGATGTCCCCCAGGCCATCGACTCAGAGGCCATCCAATACTCAAACAGACAGGGTCCATGACTTGAGCTGCACAGAGTTAGTGGCCCCGGATGCAGTGCGGCCGGCACAGGTACACCGCCACGGGACGGTGACTTGCGGTGCACTGAGGTAGGGCCACGAGAGCTGAGCGGGTCCTCGTCGATGTCGAAGGTGAATGTCGCGGAGTGTTTCGGGGGACAGTGGAAGGTGTTCTTCCAGGGCATGATGCAGAGGGCAGAACGAAGCAGCAACAGGCAATATGGAGGAGATGAATGCTACAGACTCATGTTCAATGCAAAGTCAGTACCAGCCACATGATGATGAAGACAACCCCCAGGTCATAGACTCAGACGCCACCAAAGTTCAACCAGGGAGTGTCCATGAATTTCGTGGCACAGAGTTAGTGGCACCAGAGCTGAAAGGGGATGCAGTCTGCGATGAGGCCTGTACAATGGTGTAAACTCTGCCATAAATAAATCAAGACTCAGTTCCAAATGTGTGACCTACTGGACCGCAGTGTAGGCCGGAGGCAGCAGTCAGCAGGAGCCCACAGCCACGTGTCGTTGGCTTGCGATGCACAGAGTTAGTGGCACCAGAGCAGTTGTTGGTACTGTTCGATCACCTCCATGACGATGGTCCTTTTTTCCTCCGGACTGAACCGCGTCTTCCTCTTACTCCTCTCCTTGCGTACAATGATATGTACTCGGCCATTGAATAATCAAGACTCAGTTCCAAATGTGTGACCTACTGGACCGCAGTGTAGGCCGGAGGCAGTGGTGGAGTACGTCAACGAGAAAGGAGTGCTGGGGGCCTTTGTCGCGGAGGCCGTGATGGTCTGAGGAGGCTGCCAAGGTCACGGGCCTCGGGCTTGGAGCTTGCACCGGCACGTGGTGGACCCTCATTGACACACGCCGGTGTCGGCAGGTGAGCAGTGAGCCCTGGTTGCGCAGGGGTGGCCAAGACGTGTCTGGGGACCTGCGGCCTGGGGTGCAGCAGGCGCACAGGATCGCAGGCAATGCCGCTCACGGCGTCGGACTCGTGGCGGACTGAGAGGCGCCGCCCTGGCAGACACGTTGGACATTCCGGAAGAGAACTACGCCCGGCGCAACGTGCTTTTCATTCACACCCCTACGCTGGACTGGCGTACGCCGGGCCAGCCCACTCTGCTCACGCTTACAGGGGGGGACGTCACAAGCTACATTTCCGCGATCTTCCCCACTGCCTGGGGTAACATGGTTGCGTCCACTGTCCACTACACTCCAGACACCAGCAGTATATGTCGACATGGACATGTCTGTGGTCTGCATACTGCAGTCTGGCCAGCACATCCACGCCACACTTGGCATTGTGTACATTCTCATTCATGGGTCACTTGCCTCCTTCGCACATGCCTGGTTCCCACCTCTCCACACATTCTGCTATTGTGTGGCTGAGGTGCCATGCCGTTGATGGCTTGTGTACATGGCTAGCCCAGGTTACCACAGTAAGTTGTGCTGTCGTGTCTGGTAGGTGGGCATGTTGTTTGGCATGTTGTATGTGAGTTTGTAACGTGTGCATTCCCAGAGTCGTGAGTTGCATGACTGTGTAGTTGAGGTGTGTGGTGTGTTCATTTGGTACTTACCAACGAGCAATGCATTCCCATAGGTGACAGCCTCAAAGCGCTGGTTGATGATGGACTGTCGGGAGATGAAGGAATCATGCACACTGCCTGGGTAGTTGGCGACAACATTGGTGAAGAGTCCCAGGTGGTCCACTATTGCCTGCACATTGATGGAATGCGTGTGCTTCCTGTTGCGGTAATTGTGTGCAGTGGCGGCAGGGGGCACGAGGAGTACATGTGTGCAGTCGATTGCCCCCAACACGTGCGGGACGCCAGCTATGGTGTGGAAGCCTTGCTTGGTCTCCAGCTGTTCCTGCGCAGTGTGTGGGAAGTAAAGGTGCTGGGGTACCAAGCTGATGATGGCATCCAAGACAGGTGTGAGGAACTTGGATAGGGCTGGCTGTGAGACTCCTCCGACTCTGGCAGTTGTTGGTTGGAAGGTCCCAGAGGCCAACAGGTGCAGCACAGCCAGCAGCTTTGTCTGCGGAGGGATGTTGGTTGTCCGCTGTGTTGGTACCTTCAGCCTGTGGGCGATGATGGTCAGGATGCGGAGGATGGTTGTCCTTTTGAGCCTGTAGTGGGCAATGACATCCTCTGGTGTTAAGTCTGTGAGGCTGGTGCGTTTTCTGAAGGTCCGCTGTCTTTGTCTGCGCTGCCTCTGTGGTAGTCCGGGGGGGGGGCGGGCCTGGGTGTGGTGGCGGTGGGTGTTGTGGCCCTCTTGGGGCTCCGAGCTGCATGATCAGTGTCTCCATGGCATCTGTTGTTCTTCAGGTGTGGCTCTGGTCTGGCCTCCCTTTTGTGGTGCAGGTTGTCGTCCGACTTAACACCAGGTAAGAGCAGGTGTTAAATCCCTGCTGCTAACGTGCCTTATCGCCTGTTTTGGGATCTTATCGCCGATCTTGCTGGTCGTAGAGAATATTGCGAAGTGGTGTTTTCGCAGCTTTTTGCCCAGGAACGCCTACTCTGCATCTCATTAGCGTTAGTTGCCGGTGTCATCCGTGGCGATGCTTTTTGCGGCTGCTATCGCAGGAAATCTGGCGATATCGGCTGTTGGCACCAGCTTGTGAATAGTGCGGTGAATCTATCGCCACTTTGGCTGCGATAAAGTGCAGCTAACTTGGCAATAAGTCCTTGAGAATATGCCCCTCTGTCTCTAGAGATTAAGGCTGAGATTTATTTTCCCTTTTACTTTTACTTGTATGGTGCTGCCAGAAGGCAAAATGCTAGCCGAGATTTACAAAGCCAAGCAAAGGTTGTAAACTTGGGTTTGTGGCAAAATGGTGTGCCGACCAGAGAGAGGCAAAGCAAGGAGAAATATCTTAATTTCTCCTCATTTCGTTCTCTTTCCATGTGTGCTACATTCTGCTAGGCAGACACAAGTGTGCCATCACAAGGAGGTAGCTCAACAGTGCCGTATCTTCATAAATATGGAGCTATTAGCTCTCTCCTGTTCATTTTAGTAAATCTGCTCCTAAGGCTTTGAATAGTAGTGTCTCAATGGGTATGTGCCTGGATATAAAGATTTAAAATGTTCGAAGTATATCTGTATATAAAGATAATTTCTTCCTTTTCAATTGCAAATATGTTTTCACTTTGTCTGAAATCTGTCTTTTTTTAAAAATAGATATGTGCCAAAGCTTAAACAAAACTTCTCTCTCTCTCTCTACCCCTCCATTTATCTCATTCTGTAAATGTTGTATCAGTCATTGTACACTCACCTATGGTACCAAATTGACTCGTATTTTTGGGTTGAATGTCAAAGTTATGTTTTGATCCAGCTCACTAGCAAGTCATGGTGAGATATTGGCTAACCCCTTCCATGCGTCGGACGTGTGGGAGCCGTCCAACGCATAAGTTCTCATATGCGTCGGACGGCTCCCGCGCGTCCGACGCCATTGCTGAAGAAATCCCTCTGGTGCAGGCGCCAGAGGGATTTCTTTACTTCCCAAAGCCTCGGGAGCTGGGGAAGAGCTTCCCAGCTCCCGAGGCTCCCCGCGTTTCTGTGAAATGACGATCAGCGCGCACGTTGCGCTGACGTCATTTCACAGAAATCAAACTGAAATGAGCCTTTAGGCTCATTTCAGTTTCACTTCTACGTGCTCAGGGGCTATCTCAGCCCCTGAGCATGTAGAAAGACGGGAGAGGTATCATTGGAAAGGGGAGAATCTCCCTTTCCAATGGTACTCCTCCCAGTGGATCTCTGCTTGGGGATCGCCCCAGGAGGACGATCCCCAAGCAGGGATCCACCCACTAGACACCAGGGAGGGGGGAGAGGCCCCTTGGGCAAAGGCCTTCGCTCCCCCATATAAAATTGGCAAAATTCAGTCTTTCTGCCCCCCTGGGGGGCATATGGGGGCAGTAGCCCCCAATCTGCCCCCCCGGGGGGCAGAAAACCCACTAAACGCCAGGGATTTTTTTTGCGCAATTGTTTATAGGGTGGGGGCTGCCCAAAACGGGCATTCCAATGCCCCCACCCCCTGCCGCAATAACAGCCTTTCTGCCCCCCTGGGAGGGCAGAAAGCCCACTAAACGCCAGGGATTTTCTTTTGCGCAATTGTTTTTAGGGTGGGGGCTGCCCAAAACGGGCATTCCAATGCCCCCACCCCTCCCCGCACAATAACAGCCTTTCTGCCCCCCCGGGTTTGCAGAGGATTCTGGGTAGGAAAACGTTGGGGGATCCATGCAAGCCATACCTCGTTGGACTCCCCCGGGTGTCTAGTTTTCAGAAATGTGTGGGTTTGGTAGGTTTCCCTAGATGGCGGCGAGCCCGGGGCTGAAAAACAAGGTGCCCCCCCAAAACCAGGTAGTTTTGTTATAGGTAATTTTGAAGTCTCCACAGTACGATTTGGGCCATTTCCTGTTGCAGCCACTATGCCTACCCACACATGTGAGGTACCATTTTTATCGGGAGACCTGGAGGAACACTGGGTAGTAGGAAATTTGTGTCAGCCTGGTGATCCTACAACTTTCTCACATATAAATTTGAGAAAAAATAGATTTTTTCAACAAAATTTGAGGTTTGCAGGGGATTCTAGGTAGGGAAATGTTGGGGGACCCACGCAAGCCATACCTTGCTGGACTCCCCCGGGTGTCTAGTTTTACAAAATGTGTGGGTTTGGTCGGTTTCCCTAGATGGCCGCCGAGCCCGAGGCCAAAAACTCATGGGACCACACTTGCAAAACCAGGTTGTTTTGTGATAGGTAATTTTGATGTCGCCTCAATAGGTTTTGGGCCCTTGCCTGTCGCGGGTACTTGACCCACCCACGCGAGTGAGGTACCATTTTTATTGGAAGACTTGGGGGAACGCTGGGTGGTAGGAAATTTGTGGATCCACGCAGATTCCAGAACTTTCCCACACAGAAATGTAAGAAAAAAGTGATTTTTTCAGCTAAATTTGAGGTTTGCAGGGGATTCTGTCTAGGGAAATGTTGGGGGACCCACACAAGCCATACCTAGCTGGACTCCCCCAGGTGTCTAGTTTTCAGAAATGTATGGGTTTGGTAGGTTTCCCTAGATGGCCACTGACCCTGGGGCCAAATATTTATGGGACCCCCCTTGCAAAACCAGGTTGTTTTGTGATAGGTAATTTTGACGTCGCCTCAATTGGTTTTGGGCCCTTGCCTGCCGCGGGTACTTGACCCACCCACACAAGTGAGTTACCATTTTTCTCAGAAGGCTTTGGGGAATGCGGGGTGGGTGGAATTTTGTGGATCCACGCAGATTCCATAACTTTCCACCACAGAAATGTGAGGAAAATGTGTTTTTTTTAAACAAATGTTTAGGTTTGCAAGGGATTCTGGGTAACAGAACCTAGTGAGAGCTAGTCCAGTCACCCCATCCTGGATTCCTCTGGGTGTCTAGTTTTCAAAAATGTATAGGTTTGCTAGGTTTCCCTAGGTGCCAGCAGAGTTAGGGTTCAAAATCTACAGCTAGGCACTTTGCAAAAAAAGGGTCCGTTTTCACTGTGAAAATGTGGTGTGTCCATGTTGCGTTTTGGGCCGTTTCCTGTCGCGGGCACTAGACCTACCCACACAAGTGAGGTACCATTTTTCTCGGAAGACTTTGGGGAACGCGAGATGGGTAGAATTTTGTGGATCCACGCAGATTCCAGAACTTTCCACCACAGAAATGTGAGGAAAATGTTTTTTTTTTTACATATTTGAGGTTTGCAAGGGATTCTGGGTAATAGAAGCTGGTGAGAGCCAGACAAGTCACCCCATCCTGGATTCCCCTGGGTGTCTAGTTTTCAAAAATGTATAGGTTTGCTAGGTTTCCCTAGGTGCCGGCAGAGCTAGGGACCAAAATCTACAGCAAGGCACTTTGCAAAAAAAGGGTCAGTTTTCACTGTGAAAATGTGGTGTGTCCATGTTGCGTTTTGGGCCGTTTCCTGTCGCGGGCACTAGGCCTACCCACACAAGTGAGGTACCATTTTTCTCGGAAGACGTTGGGGAACGCAGGGTAGGTGGAATTTTGTGGATCCACGCAGATTTCATAACTTTCCACCACAGAAATGTGAGGAAAATGTGTCTTTTTTTACAAATTGTTAGGTTTGCAAGGGAGTCTGGATAACAGAACCTGGTGACAGCTAGTCAAGTCACCCCATCCTGGATTGCCCTGAGTGTCTAGTTTTCAAAAATGTATAGGTTTGATAGGTTTCCCTAGGTGCTGGTAGAGTTAGAGTTCAAAATCTACAGCTACGCACTTTGCAAAAAAAGGGTCCGTTTTCACTGTGAAAATGTGGTGTGTCCATGTTGCGTTTTGGGCCGTTTCCTGTCGCGGGCACTAGGCCTACCCACACAAGTGAGGTACCATTTGTCTCAGAAGACTTTGGGGAATGTGGGGTGGGTGGACTTTTGTGGATCCACGCAGATTCCATAACTTTCCACCACAGAAATGTGAGGAAAATTTGGGTTTTTGGGCAAATTTTTAGGTTTGCAAGGGATTCTGGGTAACAGAACCTGGTGAGAGCCAGCAAGTCACCCCATCCTGGATTCTCCTGGGTGTCTAGTTTTTAGAAATGTATAGGTTTGCTAGGTTTCCCTAGGTGCTGGCAGAGTTAGGGTTCAAAATCTACAGCTAGGCACTTTGCAAAAAAAGGGTCCGTTTTCACTGTGAAAATGTGGTGTGTCCACATTGCGTTTTGGGCCGTTTCCTGTGGCGGGCACTAGGCCTACCCACACAAGTGAGGTACCATTTTTCTTTGAAGACTTTGGGGAACACGGGGTGGGTAGAATTTTGTGGATCCACGCAGATTCCAGAACTTTCCAACACAGAAATGTGAGGAAAATGTGTTTTTTTTTACAAATTTTGAGGTTTGCAAGGGATTCTGGGTAATAGAACCTGGTGAGAGCCAGTCAAGACACCCCATCCTGGAATCCCCTGGGTGTCTAGTTTTTAAAAATGTATAGTTTTGCTAGGTTTCCCTAGGTGCCGGCAGAGCTAGGGTTCAAAATCTACAGCTAGGCACTTTGCAAAAAAAGGGTCTGCTTTCACTGTAAAAATAAAGTGTGTCCACGTTGCGTTTTGAGCTGTTTCCTGTTGCGGGCACCAGGCCTACCCACACAAGTGAGGTACCATTTTTATCGGGAGACTTAGGGTAACACTGAATTGTAGAGCAACTGTTATTACCTATTGACTTTTGATGCATTTCTGCCTTCCAAATGAAAGACAATGTGTAAAAAAGAAGTCATTTTGAAAAATGACCTATATTTCTCATGCTAGTATGGGTACTCACAATTTCGGAAATGTGCAAATATCTACTGTTTCTAAACTCTATATTTTGTTCCAATTTCAGAAATACCTAGCTGTCTCTCATACCGATTTTTCCATGTATATATTTTCCCAAATTAATTGCTATATAACCCGGTATATAATAAAAAACCATTGCAAGACGCTGCTCAGTTATTGGCTCTGGGTTCGTCGGGTTCTTGGTGAACCTACAAGTCCTATATATCCCCACAACCAGAAAGGTCCAGCGGATGTAACGGTATATTGCTTTCAAACAGCTGTCATAATTAGAAGAAGTTACAGGTGAAAATGTTGACACAAATGGCTGTTTTTTTCAACTAATTTTCAATTTTTCCTATATTCAATGGTTAGTTTCTATAACGAAACCCTGAAGGATCTACACAAATGACCCCTTGCTGAATTCAGAATTGTGTCTACTTTTCTAAAATGTATAGCTTTTCAGGATCCATTATTGCTTTCATACCCATTTCTACCATTATCTGGAAAGAGTTTGAAAGCACAAAAAATAGCAAAAATAGGCTATGTCCCAGAAAAATGCCAAAACTGTGTAAAACATTTTGGTTTTCTGACAAAAGTCTGCTTGTCCCTGAGAGCTGGGAAAATGGTGATTTCAGCACCACAACCCCTTTTTTGATACCATTTGCAGGGAAAAAACCAGACGCTTTCATCTGTAGCCCTTTTTTCCCATTAGTCCCCCCAATTTGTTTTTTGCTGTATTTTGGCTAATTTCTGGGACCCCTCCAGGGGAATCCACAAACCCTGGGTACCTTTATAATCCCCATGATGTTGGAAAAAAAGGACGCAAATTTGGCGTGGATACCTTATGTGGTCAAAAAGTTACAGGGGCCTAAGCGCGAACTACCCCAAATAGCCCAAAAAATGCTTAGCACAGGGGGGGGGAAAGGCCTAGCAGCGAAGGGACTAAGGTCTTAGGCTTTCGCCCTGGAGGTTAAGGGTTTGAGTCGTGATACGTTATGCTTTTGCTCAAACGTCTGATTAATTACAAAAAGTTGAAAGTATGTTTTGAAAGATGATTTTCTCCTTTTTAATTCCAAATGTTTTCTTCTTTTCACTCTATATCATATCCCCAAAGCTTAAAAACATTTCTTTCTCTCTCTACGCCTTCCTTCCATTCTGTATATGGTGTAACTGCCTGTGCACTGTCACCAATGGCACCATATTGACTTGTATTGTTGGGGCGAATGTCCCAGATGTGTTTTCATTCAGTAGAGTAAAGAATCAATTTTTCCCTAATAGTTAAGGTCTTAGACTTTCATTCTGAAAATTAAGGGTTAAAGTCTTGGTGTCTCAATGGGCATTTGCATACTGAAAGGGTAGGGGAATTACAAAGATTTTAAATGTACAAAATATATAGTGGAAGATGATTAGTGCTAAAACACAGAAACAAAACAAAAAACTCTCCCTGACATCAGGACAGACAAAAGAGCCTTTACAGGACATCCAAAAGAAGATACAAGTTTCATGGAGTAAGTGAACTTATAAAGCACAGACTTAAGCCCCGAGGGTTTTTGGTACTACAAAGAATTTGTGAGGAGAATCAGACCACCCAGAAAAACTCACAAATTAACAGAAAAAAGATGTTTACAGTTCCTTTCTAATAGAAATCAAGCAATGTTTTCTGTCAAAGTGCATTTGGCAGCTCATTCCATAATCATGGGGCTAATACAGATAAAGCTCTGCCCTTTGTTCTACAAGATGTACCCCCTGCTCTAAAGTATTAAAAATAGTCTCAAGAGTTCCAGAAATATAATAATAAATAAGGGAACTAATGTGTTGCAATGCAGCCATGAGTTGTTATTGCCACTTTTATAAATGGTTCAAATAAGAAGTGACATCACAGGAAAAGATTCAAGGTCCTCTTTGATTGAGAAGTTTGTACATTAATCCCAGGATAGAATACCATCTTTGAAAGTGCATTTCATATGACATAACCATGCCCCCTTTTTCCGCAAAAGACGCCTGTGTGGCACATGAACAAAAAATAAACAAAGTTTGTGATCTTTTATCCAATGTCAAAGTCCCCAGTCCTACTTCTGTTATTTCTGCTCAGAACTCCTCACAAGTCAGAGATCCTCCCTCTAAGTAACCATGATCTCTGAAACGCAAACATGGTCTAAGCCAGGAGGATTCCCAGCCATGCACTGAGAATGGAGCCCTGTAACTACAGCCAACTTTAGCGAGGTGCAACTGGTGAAACCGCACCAGGCGCAGAGCTCGGGAGTGTCCTCTAGTTCCTATAAACCTATAAAGGATCTTCGCGATTAGACAACATACCCTGTAGGATTGGTGTCCGGACTGATTCTAGACACCCCTACCGGGTATGTTAGCCTGTATACCAGCTAGCTCACAGTGCCACTAGAAACCCCTCTTACCAAGGAGAGAATAGATCTTGGCAACTATCGAACATGACAACCCTGTCCCATCAGGGATCGTGGAAACAGTGCAATACTTTTTGCTCAGTCACTCGTGCTCATGTTGTCTCAGAGAGATACACAGAATAAACGGTGGGGACGTTTTTCAATAAGCTTTTATTGAACCAGCGTCATTCTCGTGTAAAATAGGTGTGCTGAAACAACCATTAGACAGTAACAGATATAAATGATTAGAAGCACTAACAGAGTAAAAGGATGGTAGATTTCTACCTTCGTGCTAAAACAATGAATACAGGCAAGTATATAAAATACATGACAGCAGTAAATACGTACTCCTACGATGTGACCCTAACTAGATGTACCTAAGTGTACTTAGCATGTATGAGGGTATAAAGCCAAGAATCCCTCTAGGATAAAGTCAACCCCATTACCTGAAGTGAGAGACTGTGGGACCCCGTCTTGGTCTCGATATTGTCACCCCGCAAGGGATGTCAGACCACTGCGAGCTGGAGTGTCTGCGTGCAGGAACCTCAGCATCTCACGTCAGTGCTCCATGTATACACAAGAGTCGGGAGGAAATCCTTGAATGTTCAATCTTTTATTTCAGATAAAATGCTGGACAGCCAACGCATTTCACCCGTTGCGGGCTTCTTCAGGGCATCCAAAAGGAGAAGAGCTCCTCTTGAAAGTATTTTCAATATTGCAATGAATAATGAGAAGATTGAACTACAAGCTGTGTCTATTAAAAATCTTTGACGTGGTCCAGGGGTAGCATGAAATTTTAAGTTAAAAAGGATCTTGTTTCTTTTCTTCAGAAGAGAACTTGAATATTGTGCAGCACCAATGACTACTGTTTGTCAAGAGTAAGGCACAAACGGTGCTAATGATGTGGGACCATCAACCACATCTAGACCGGACCCGTACTTCGTTCCGGCATCTCGGTCTCCATGGATTCAATAGGACATGAATCCATGGAGACAGAGATGCCGGAAACGAGATCCTTTTTAACTTAAAATGTCATGCTACCCCTGGACCACGTCAAAGATTTTTGATAGACACAGCTTGTAGTTCAATCTTTTTCCCGACTCTTGTGTATACATGGAGCATTTGTGCTTTTAACACCCTAGAGTTTGTTTATGTTGCCTCTCAGAGCTTCTTGTTTTTTGTTTAATTATTTGTGGTTTTATAGTGGCAAACCATAATCTGAGGTGGGCAATTGTAAACTGTCTTCTGTATTCTTGAAGTTACTTTTGACTACACGGGATAGTGCGATAACAAGTTCCCCTGGCCATCATTGTTTGTTCAATTGTCTCACGTCAGTGTGTCAGCATGGAAGTCTTTTCCTCCTCTAACTACCTCAGCAAGATACGGTGTATATATACCCAAAGTGGTACCCCCTGGTACCTTGCTGTGTCATGTCGGACTAGGATGACGGAAGGAATGACTCTTATACATAGTTATTATGCAGGAGATGGTAGGCCTGCTGTCCTGCTGTGATTCCAAGAATCCTCATGCATAATGAATGAGGCTTAAGCTTTTCGGAAAAAAAACATTTCATCTTTAGGCATTACCGTAACTAGGTAAAAGGTCAGTACTAAGAACCGTTATGCAGTGTAATATCAGGGGTGAAAGGTGCATTCATTACCTGAACCGATATTGGGGTACCTATATGGAACATAACAGGAGGGGCTGTATTTTGAAATATTTTATGGGTCTAAAAGCACCTGCTGCAGAGTTCCCAGTGTGCCTAGCAATTTTCAGTCAACAATAAAAATATCAGGATATCTCTGGTGTTACTCTACCTGCTGGAGAGAGATCGGAGTTTATTTTAGTGGCAGTTTTGACTCATCATAAAGTAGAGCAGTTGGTTAATATGTCTGCTGAAAAGCGCATGCACCATGCAGATCACAGAACTGCATATAATGTAGATATCTCAGTGGGTTGCTGCTTTTATCACAGAGATCCTTTTTTTACTTGCGGTTCATATGTTACAATCCAAATAAATCACAGTGAGCTATGTACTGTCATCAAAAAGCTGGATGCAAACTGCAAGGTATAGGTTAGAAAATTATGCTATTCCTCTAGTCTTTCACTATCCTAATGCTGCTAAACAGGGTTTGATGGGCAGAAATACATTTGTATTAGTAAGGCTAATCTCAACCACTGTGTTACGTTTTAAATCCTGAGTTTGTGCTTCTCCAGACCAAGCTCTCTTGAAATATACTGCCTACCAGTATGAATGGCATTCTACCCCTACACCTTGTTGTCCTCTTTGTCTTATGTAATATTTCCTATAAACTGATTTACACATGTCTGATTTATTGTCTCTGTATACTCTGTGTCAATGTAAAATACTCTTGACACCCTACACTAGTATGAGTAATGCTAGAAAACAAAAGAAATATATGTGAGAGAGGGGCTATGGAGAGATGAGGTACACTGTTGTAGGGTGGTAGAGAGGGAATCCATGGACAAGGAGGTCATCGAGGGGAGCCAATAAAGATTGTCGAACCGGGCGCCACCAGCGCTAAAGCAGGCCCTGGATGCAGTGCATTAAATGACTGAACAATATTCACACCTTCTTCCCCTCCATGCATGCTGCCTGAAGTAAGCTACTGGCGCAGATATAACATTCCCCCAATTGAGGCTCAGCTATCGGAAACCAAGCATTTCTCCCACCTCTAGATGAGGCACAGAAAATATGGAATTGGCAGTTGTCCTGAGCCTGCCAATTCCTATATCAACTCATAAGTTGTTCTATCATTTTTTTCTCCACAAACTGGTAAGTTTGTGTCATGTAACTTGCATGAGATATATGACATTTCTGGATCCCTGTTAAATCATTATTCATTTTGGTACACACCTTCAGTGCCGAGGGCTCTTCGCAGTGCATGGGTTTCTAGACCCGAAGAGCCTCCCATAGCACAATTACCTCTGCTGCAGACTCTTCACAGTGTGTGAGTATCAAGATCCATAGGGCTCTCCCATCACACAAGTATCTCTGCAGCATCCCAATTAATGGAAGCTGTACCACACACCAACTAATGGATCTAACAAAAAAGACATGCTTTATTGCCTTCCTAATGCTAGGGTACTATCCTCTACTCTCCGTGATGCTGGAAAGTGACTGAAGAGAGTGACTCCCATGACTACCAATGTGCGCCCTCCCAAAATAACTGTTGAATTCTTGGCATTCTGATCGTGGGCATCACTGCTGATCACAGACATGTTTTGCTGTGTGGTAACATGGACTAAACACTGTAATCAGAAAACAACTTTCAATATCACTACACTCACATATAACTGGATGATCAGGCTAGTGTCACATTTGTATATTCAAACAAGAGTTCAATACTATGACTGTACAGAGGTTTCCCAAGGATGAGATATTTTGTCGTATGGGCAAATTTGAAGAAACTTGTTGAAGAAGTACAATACACAGAGTTGGCCCATTGACATTATTTGGAAGTGGCTTGAGTGAAGAACTAAACGATATAAGAGCCAAAGCCATTCACTTTCCCTCAAAATAAATAAATAGATGCTGTTATCCTCCAAGGATGACCTCTAACAGGATCCAAGTCAAAACCAAAGATGGGCAAGTCATCCAAGGCAAGCGTTCTTAGTCTGTTGAGTTTTTATTACCAGTTGCTTGATGGATCATCAACTTGTGCCTCAAGCTTCAATGATACATGTGTGTATGATGCCTGCAGTACAATATATAATAGGAACATTTTCCTGCAGATCACTGTAAGTGCATGTTGCTGTGGATCAGGTGATTAAGTACAGTTGTGTGTAAGGAATCCTAGATTACATGGTAATACCTTTGACTTCAAAGCCACACACAATCAGTTATATTTTCACGTCGATGTGTATTTCTGCAGGAGGTGGGTATTCCTACTGTCCCCAATTTGTGAATATTCATCCAATTTTCCTGCGAACGTACATTCATGAAGATTTTCTTTATTGTTAGGCTATTGAAGATGCACACAGAATATTTTCCTGATGTTTCTGCGATCTATGGTCTTCTATAAATGCATTTTTATTCTTTATAGATTATTATGCCTACAGAATTTAAAATTTAAGGTTTGTTCATGTAAATGTAAATCATTCTATATTCAGTTTATGTTTTTCCTGTTACATACCTACAGATACATATAAGTTATACTTCTGCAGGAAGCATTCCTTAAAGGAATGCTGATTAATATTTATGAAGGTTACATTCATTGTGAGTCATTGTAGCTGGAGAATACTTTAATAAGTGCGCGTGAATACGAATTGATCCACCTATCTACAGAAAGCTGCATGCCAAATAAAGCCGTCTGTGCAGACAGAAATAAACAACAAAAGTAATCTTATTTAAATGTATCCTTAACAAAACAATGCAGAATTCAGAATCCAAAATGTATTTTGCATAAATTCCGATCAGCAAATGCCCGTTTTTTAGACATTGTGGGGCTGCGGCATGGATATATATTTATATTTTTTTAGTGTTGATAGAAACGTGGCTAAATGAGACTTGACAGTGTTGTGCACTAATTGATTCCACTGTATCTAGTATTCTGCATGTGGACTACCATCGAAAACCAAAAGGGGGCTATTATTTTTAAAATCACTATATATGTAAATAACTTGTCTGCCTTCTTGTTTACTTCACTAGAATGCCTGGTGCTGGTTGCACAGAAATCCACTACAAAGAGGTATATTTTCACATCATATATCACCAGTAGGATAGGATAACATGTTCATAGATCAAGCAGAGAAAACACTACTTTGTCCTGAAAGCCTGCTTTCTATTTCAGTGGAAGAAATGCTTTGTCATATTGTGACACATTTTTAGTCTGTTGACATTGTTATATTTTTCAGTAACTCTGTTTGTTTAAGGCCACGTGATATTTTGATTTCTTTGCACACTAATAAAATAGAGAATTCGTATCCTACATGGGGTACCTGTTAGGAGTGCAATGTAATTGTCTGTAGAATGCACTCACATATTATCTGTGAGAGAATTAGATGTTAGGAGAAAATGTGAATCGATTAACATGTTACTGGGGAAGTTCATTTAACCCAATGTAGGGCTTGGTACTTATCGCTTAAAACGTGTACCTACCCTTGTGATCAATGTAACTTGTTTTAGGTCTCATTAGTAAATGCGATTCAATTATGTGTTAATAACAATAATGTCTTTCCTATGTTAATGATGAAAACAAAAATATGTATTAATATAGTTGCTGATGTATTTGCTAGCCCATATTGTATGGTGAATTTATTAATTTAGCTTGATCCGTAGGCCTCGATTTGTACTACATTCGAAGAGTCGTCATTTCTAACAGTTAAGTTCAAACTCTTATCTGAAATTTGCAGAATGTTTCTGTCTCATGTTTGCTTTGCAGGTGACAATGTACTAAAAGAGAGTAGGGGTATTGCTTCATTTGACAAGGTTGCAGAATGAAAGAGTTACAGTTAGCTTGGTCGCAAGAGATAAGGTGGAGGGAGGTGCTTTCACACGGGAGACAGAGAGAAGACCAAGGACGAGCTATTACAGAGGGGCGTGTGCATGGAGAAGGCCATGAAGGGAGTCGACGTTATGGAAAAGTTCATGGCTGAGTCCATTGTACAGCTTGTGAGACGAAAAGCATTATGGGACATTTGATGAATGCAACCTTATGTATATGGTGCCATGTAGATAGGGACAGTTACCGCATTCCTGCTTGATCTGCTGTTGGAGAGCACCTGCAAGCGGATGTGCTTGCTTTCCTTTGCTTGTGGCTTCAAGCCTCAGACCAATCTTATGGCGAAGTAACTTCTTTGGAAGGCTTTGCTTACTGACACCTTTCCTCCCGAACGACCTTTGCTTGTGCCTTAATTTAGGGATGCCATTTTAGAGTTAGAGTAAGGATAGTTAGGATTAAATGTTGCACTTAGAAGAAGTGCAGATGCAAGGAGACTTGGGGCCATATTATCAAGAACAGCTCAAACATTATTGCCGCTTTTTGCGGCAGGAAACTACCGCTAAAGCGGCGATAAGGGGCTTGATAATATGCCCTATAGAAGCCCAGGTTCTGGTGTCAAGGACATCAAACCTGGGCTTCTATTGGAATTCTCTAGGGCATATTATCAAGCCCCTTATCGCCACTTTAGCGGCAGTTTCCTGCCGCTAAAGCGGCGATAATGTTTGCGCCGTTCTTGATAATATGGCCCTTGAACTTTTGCTTTCTCATCTCATGCATAATCACAATTGAGCTTCTTGTTCTTTTCCTGCTCCACCGAGTGAACCTTTTCAGGAGGTCTGGCATTCTTTTATTTCTCTTGTATTTCTACACTCTCATGCTGAAGTTTGTGTATGTCCCACTAATTTTGAATTTGTATTAAAATTGACTAACCTTCAATTAGTTGTCCATCTGGATTCTTGTGTAGCCATTTGTGATACACTGTATTCCAAGTGACTTATCACCTTTTCTTCCCTCAATGCATTCATGCTGCTAAAAAGAACCATCGGAGATTCGACATTGTACTGAACCGAGCAGGTGGGTCCAGGTTCCTTCAACACGAATCCCATGACTGTTCTGCCATGACCAACCATCCCACTCCTTATGTAATGGCAACATGGACTGACATTTTTATGCTTGCCTGTTCCTGCATGTTTGATGAATTTAGTGTTTTAACAATTTTTTTTATTTTTTACAGAATAATGTGCTATTTCTTGGTGATTTTAGCTTGGACTGTGGTATTCTCAAAACGTGCACCATGTTAAGTCTGAACATCAGACGTGAACAGTGTAGGATACACACACTTCAAACTCTTACCACTGCCACATCTGATAAGTCAACCTATGCTGACTTGTCACAGAGCTTAACTCCGATTTCATTTTTAAGTAGCCTCATGTACTAAGTTAGTTTGCGGCTGGTAAGAATTTGATTTGTTAAATCAGAGCCTTTTTGACTGAAAAATGGCAATTTTCTATTTTCAAAACTCAAACAGCGATTTCGTAAAATGTTACCGAATCTTACCCAATAGCTATTTAGATTTGGAAATAGATACCGAATTGTTATTTGGGAAGTGTGTGTTTAGAGTGTCACTTCCAGATACCAATTCTTTTAGGGATATGTACATTTTTAGCAACTGAAAAAGGAGGTGGTAAGCCATTCACAAAGGTGAATGGGTCCCGAAGGGACTCCTTCCCCTTTGTGAATTTACCCAAAAACATTCTTTTAGGAGTAGGCACAGCCTTCTACTAAACAAGCTTTGTGTGAATTGCCATTTTTTTTAAAGCATCCCTTTTTCCTTTAAGGAAAGCGGATAGCATTTTTGTTTTTAAAAAAAAGATTGCTTTATTGAAAAGCAATCACTGACATGGTGGTCTGCTGATCCCAGCAGACAGGCCACCATTCCTGTCATTGTGCCAATCATAGTGGGTCACAATTTGCAACCTACCTCAGGCATATTAATGAGTTAGGTCGCATTGCAACCAACTACGAATCAGTATTTTGAGAACTAACCTATTAATATATAAGTCGGTTTGCAAAATACCAATGGATTCATTAGAAGTCGGGGCACAAATTGCAAACAATTCTAACAAATTCATTTTGGTACATTCCATTTAAGGAATCACAAATTGCAAATAATTTTCTCTTGCAATTTACGATTCCTTCAATGGAATCTTTATTCATGAAGGCCTTAGTCTTTATGTCGCAAAGCAGGCACCCAGGATAAAGTGTATAAAAAAAGAGTTTCGTGTGTCACAGAGGAGGTGCAGAGCCATAAAGTGAAACAACCCTGTGGGCCAGATGCAATTTGCGCCCAGTATTTTTGCGACCAGTCTGGTAATCTGCAAACCGACACATGTACTAATTGGTCAGTTTGCAAATTACAAATTCCTAGTGGGTTGCAATTTGACCTACCTCATGAATATTATTGAGGTAGGTAGCAAATTGTGACCCATTAGGAATCACCGCCATCAGAGTGATGGTGCAGCAGACCACGATGTCTGTGATTGCTTTTAAATAAAGCATTTTTTTTTAATGCAACCTGTTTTTCTTAAATGAAAATGGAATGCATTTATAAAATAAAAATGAAAAGTGTATTTTTTATTTTGTAAGATGGACCACTGTCTACTCCTAAAAATGATTTTGTCCACATTTGCAAAGGGGAAGGTTTGCTCATGGGTACCTCTTCCCATTTGCAAATGGCTTACCACCTTATTTGAAGGTATTTGGAAGGAACGCCATCAACACGACCCACCCAAATACCGAATCGGTATTGGGTCACAAACCTAAAGTGCAATTCAGTAACTTGTTTATGGTTCGTACATAAAAAACGGCCCGATTCTATCAATTGGGCCGTTTGCGACAGCAAAAATGCTTTGTACGTCTGGCCCTGTAGTCTCTAAAATACATAGCTACCACCCTGTATACTTTCGAGGCATGTTCCTTTGGGTGTGAACAGTATTCTCGATGGGGACAGTTATCTTCCAGGTTGTGCTCCTATGAAAAATATGGAATAATGCTGCTGTAAGTAAGAAAATAAAGGTCACATAAAATAAATGTAAAAAAGATTCCAAGCTCTCCAAGGGCCATATTCTCCAAAAGAAAAAATGGGAAATTTGCTCCTTTATGCCTACGTTTGGATCGAATGTCCCATGATTTTGAAATTCACAGATCATTTTAGGAGGATTGTTTTGAAGCAGCGATAGTAACAGATTTTTGAGGAATACCTTGGAAATTTCAGATTATCACAATGAAAAGCATTTTACCATGAATGAATGTAGCGAGTGTGCTTGGCAGGAATATATCTTAGATCCCAATAAGAGTGAGAATGTGTCTGCCAATTGTTTGTGACTGCCTACTGCTTTCACCTATCTGTGTATTTATCTGATTATGCAGGCGTCTGCTCCCTCAAAGGCCCACAACCTACCCGTCCAAGCAGATTTGCTCACATATAATATTACACTGTGACATTGCAAAATTACATGCGAACAAATCCTCTTGTAAGGGTAAATTTGCATTTGTAAATTCACCACTCACAAATGAAGGCACTTGCTCATGTAACTTCCACCTTGTGAACCGTGCTCTAAATCTCTAAGCAGCAGTTTTTGCTTGGATTCTGGAAATTAATTAACCACTCTGGCATAAATCACTGGAAAATAAGAACATTAATTACACAAATTATTATAAACAACTTCGGAGGTCAAAACCGGTCTGATATAGGAAAATAATATACAGACACTTACTCAAATATTACCAGACTGAAAGGTATTATGAGGACCCAAAAGTATGAAAACTTGCCAGTTGCTGCATTCTTTATTTACTTAACATCAAAAATCTAGCTGATATGAAGAGTAAAGCTATCCACCCTAACACATGAAAATGGCAAGCTACTATATGCAATTTATGGCTGTAGGTAGGCTGAAATATTGCCCAGAAACATATGTGAGAAAGCTTACACAAAGTAACCTACTCTCAAATAAAATGTAATATAAAATTGTAGAAGAATTGTACCTATTCTCTGTCAAGGGGAAATGAGTGGATACATAAAGGCGAAGGTAATGAATGCCAAATTATCATACCAACATGACCAAATTAATCAGTCACTGAATAAGTTCAAAGCCCTTTTCTCCCTGCTTTTTATGCAATTCGTCATTGTTCTGAATAGCAATGACTACATGTAGTAAAATAAAATATTCTGATTTGTCCATTTTTGTTGGATATATCTCCAATTTCAGAAAACAGTGCATGACACAACGTACCACTTAATTTGTCTTCTCGTTTTGTGAAGTTTTCAATAGTATGGCTAAGTTAATCATTATTATTCATTGCAGAGCAGTCAGTTCAATTAGAGCAACGGACCAATTATCTATCTGTTTTCAGCGTCAAACCTTATGGTACGGGGAATCTTTTAAAGCGAGGCTAAGTTACCCCTTTTTCAAAAAGTCCATTCAATCCCCCCAAAACTTCTTTTCTTGGGCAAACGCTTTCTGAAATGGTGTTGGTCTGTGACTGTCACAGTGTTTGTCCAGGTTAATCCTATTGGCCTCCTCTCAATTTAGTTTCTGGCAAGGTCGGAGTGTAGAGAAATTAACCCATGGTACTTTGACGGTTCCATGCTGGTTCTTCTAGGCATCATAGAAGTACTCCTTTTAATGAACCACTGAATTCTGCCTATCTCTCATATAGGGTTCCCTTGTGTCTACCTATACTTCTGTCCACACAGCGCCAGGATGCTCCTTCCGGAGTGACAGCCCGCGCTTTATAAGTAACCTACTCAACTCAATTCACCCTGACAGTGTATACCAGAATCCTTAAATGACTATGCTTCCAGCTGGTTTGCATAACATATGACTAACAATTCATTACTGGTGGGGAGGGAGAGGGCTAGCTTGGACCACATCTTGAAAAGTATTACGAGGGTTTATCCTCTCACAGATAAATGGCATCTTTGGGGTTATGTTGCAGCATAAGAGCCTTTTAACACACCAATATTTTGCCAACAGATCAATATAACTTAGAGTGGCAGCTGTAGGATGGTCTGCTAGATGCTGAAGCATGGATGAAAGCTGACTTGCTACGTTCAATCCTGAGAGAAATTAGTCTTTGCTCATTATGCAAGTTCTGTCATCTTCCAATCTGCTAAAAAATGTGGATGCTCAACGCTTGCTGGAGTCTGTAAATGTCCAATTTTAACCTTTAACTTCATCGTAAGAAGTCTTCTTAACAGTCTGGGTCTGAATCACCTTACAAACAGGCACTGAAAACTCCCTGAATCCCTATGCCCCACACAAAATAGATAGGCCATCAGGATTTAGAGAAAAGCGCTACCATACTGTCATCGGATTAACAATAGGGGCACACGCTCGCTGCTGTCTTGGACTTTGGGCAACGAGGAGCGGGAGCTAAGCTTTGCCCTCCTGGTCCTGTACAGAAGATATAACCTTGCTGCTATAATGCAGTGATTCTTTTGCCATTTTAAAAAAAAGAAAGAATATGGCAAACAGGAGCCATTACCTGTAGGCTGCTTAAAGCCTTTCCTCCCGGTGTTGGTGCATCTCGCCCAGTACAGCTATCCCTCCTCCAGACCCTCCTAAACTCGCAATTGAAGACGATCCTGTTGGTAAGCATCAGAGACCTGATGGCACAGGTGGATAGTCCTGCTATGAGGTGCCCATCGAGGGGGGCCATAGTGCAATGGGTCACCTGGAGAGACTGTGCTGTGGCTGGGAAAGACGGCAAAGCCTGGAAGAGAGTGCAGGAGGTGGGGGCTTGTGTGGAATAGGCATGGAGTTGGTGAGAGACAGCAACCAAGTGATAGATTAGAATGAACTTTGTGGTTGGCCCTAGCTCCACCACCTCCCTTTGGAGTGACATCTCTGGAAGAGAGGAGAGGCAAAGATTCAGCCATAACAAGGAGATGGCTCATGGAAGTCCCAGGAAGAGTGCTAGGGAGGCAAAGATGATGGTAGAGGGCTTCCATAAGCATGATTTGGACATTCTCAGGAGCAACAGTGTTACACTGTGTTAGTCAGTAATTTATTCCAAAACAAGCATTAGCAAAGCAATTGATTTTCCCTTTCAGTGGCAGTATATACACTTTTGGGTTAACCAATGGTTTTTGCTCAAGCTGTTCTAAATCTCAAAAACAAAATAAAAATATTTGTTTGCAAGTGTGGAATAGCATTGGCAGAAAAAGCACATGATTTATACATGCACTTGCGTTATGATGTGGTGGCCATTTTGGTGTATTTTAGCTGTGAATTAGCCTTCCAAGATGTCTGATTGCAAAAACACATTTCTGTAAGAAAGGGAAGGCCTGGGAGCAAATTGCAGCTGCAGCGGCCTCCAAAAACAGAAAAATATAAAAAACAAATGCAACAGAAGTGCAATGATGGAGCAGGCATGGCAAAGTAAATGCTGACACGAGTAGCAGAAGGGAGCAAATGGAGAAGTGTGTGTGTGTGTGGGGGGGGTTGCCTAAATCAAAAATAAAACAAAAAAGCTAAGAGAGATAGTGAGAGTTGGGAGGAAGCAACAGACGAGCTTCGGGGTGCAAAACAAAGAGTGTGTGGGGATTGAAAATTTAACCAGAAAGCTGTACACAGAGTACAGAGCAAGAAAACAAAATACACAAACATGGCGCCCCAGATTTACATAGAAGTCATGCAATGCAAGGAAGCAAGTAAAGTTGCTGCACTGCGTTACATAAATGGAAGAGAGCGGGAACAGCACTATATCTACTAAGATGCGGATCTGTTCTTCTTTCTCCCTGTGCTGCCACACTTTTGGTTGCCATGCTCCAACGGAGACAACTGTGCAGCATAGTTCAAGAGTGTCTCCTTTGTGGGAAGCACACTTGCAAAGTGCAAAAAACGAGGAGAAATGAAAACATTTCTCATTGTTACTCCTGCCTCAAGGAGGTGCAGGAACTTGGTGCAAATCCCTGTCTACAGTTCCTTGTCGATAGTGATATGAACTAAAACACATGGGTGGTTGCATGGGAACATCCATGCACCATTCATGGTATGCCCCCTTGAGGCAAAGTAATGCAAGGCAGTGCATTGCGCAGTTTTGGGTTACAATCCAATGCAAATCGTGCTTTGCGTTGGATTGTAAATCCCACCAGACACTTTGCGTCAGGTTTGCGTTGCAAAAGTAATGCAAACACAACTCAAAGTTTTAGTAAATCTTGGCCAGAGTGCCCAAAACAAAAGAAAAAAGTAGTTCTGTTCAGGAGGTGCTCTGAAGCTAAGTCTTTCATTCAAAAGGGGGGTATAGAAACTGCGCTCCAGGAGAGGGGATAAACCCAAGAAGAGGAAATGAGGCCTTCAAATAAGATGCAAGCAAATGAGATTTACAAGAAAGTGAATCAATGGTAATCAATTGGCTGTCCCAAACCCGCTATAAGCACTGGTACAGTCCACAATAGGTCTGCAACAACAGACAGCTAAAAGCTGTTTGTGGGCGAGTCCTAAACCATCAAAAATCTTTGAACTGTTTTGATGAAATTACCTTTTTAAGGAGCAGAAAGTGGTTTTGATGAGCAATTGAAAGAGGAGAGCAGAGTGAAATGAAAAGGAGCCAACAAGTCAATATTGCCTGCATTTTATTGGAAGAGACATGGACACTTGTGAAGGGGAAGAAGTTGTCACTCTTCCGCTGGGCCATACAGGCCCCTACAAATCATAGGATCTGCTTCGACCAAGGAGAGAACATGTCATTAATCTCACCTGTTTAAAGAGGGACAACGGGAAAGGAGGTAAAGACAAGAAGAGGTGAAAGGGAAGAGAAAGGAGTTAGAAACATGGATTTCCGGGGGGGTGGGAGTAAGGAGACACAGAAAAGAGGAAGAAAGAGACAGAAGAGTGGGTTAGAGGGGAGTGAATTCACAGAAGAGAGGAGTGAAGAGAGGGTTGGAGACAGGGAGGAGAGAAGGAAAACAAACCGAAAGAGGATCTTGAAGACCTGTAAGCAGAGGTGCAGCAATAATTAGTATACCAGGTGTGGCGACTCCGGGGGCCGGCTGCACTCCAATTGTGTCTCATTCGCGACAACATCTTCAGTGCAAAAAGATCGGGAGGCACTTCCCCTGTCTAGGACACCTTAGATCTAATTTTGACTTCTTCTGCTTTGGCAAACATTCTAGTAGATTTGGATCACAGGACTCCTCCCCCTAGCTTCTCTAATATTCAGTTTAAATACACCAGCACATTAGTTCATTTAAACACAGGAATTCATACATCGGCCCTCAATCATATCGACTGACACAAGCAGATTCTTCAACCACATTCAAACCTGGCCTGGTCACCCCCAGCTAGTGACTGTGGTGACAACAAAGATGAAGTAAACAGTGGGCTAGTCCCTCCTTCAAGCATTTGTTCTGCAGCTCCTTCTGCTAAACCCAACATTAACAATATAGTTTTAATCACTGCCAACTGTAGCGTTCTTCCTTTTGGCAATTTTCAACCTCCCAGACACATTTCATCATCTACTTTACCAGGGATAGTTCACCCAAATTTTATTGAGGCGGCTCCTACAAACTTGCCTCCATTCCTTTCTAGCCCGCCTAATAACACCCTGGCAAGTTCAAACCCTATTGATTTAGACCCTCTTCAACTGGACAACAATAACTTGTCACTGATTTTATGGAATGTCGTAGGACTTAGGTCCAAGCTTTCATTGACCGACTGGACCTGCCTTGTGGATGTCCATGATTTGTGTCTCTTTCAAGAAACATGATCTGCAGAGCCAATTCACATGCCTGGTTTTCTTAATTGTTTTACTCCACCAATTTCCAGCGCACGGGCAGACCATCTGGAGGACTAACCCTATGGGTTAGAGCCTCCTTAAACTGCACAATACGTCAATTTCACATCAAATTGCCTGACATTCTGGCTATCCAAATTAGCTGCAAGAACAAGCCGAAGGTTATCCTTTATAACATTTACATCAGAGGGTCAAGAAGCAGGGCCCAATCTCGTACAATTCACACACTTGAAGGCCTACTTGATCTATCTTCTCCTAATGACAACCTTATAATAGCAGGTGACTTTAACTCCACTTTCGAACCGCTACACTTTAACGGAGTCCACCTGCCCTGTAATGAAGATAAAGCCTCTTTCGTCTCCCAATTGTCTATTCCTCCCATTCGCAGGTGGTCACAGACTGCCTTACAACTACTGGCTCTAACTGCGGAATATAATCTCAGGGCTGCGAATGGACATATTACTGCCCATACTTTTATTAAACCACTTCATACTAGCTAGATTGATTACATCCTGATTGATCTCAGGTTGTGGTCCTCTGGTGTCGATATAGTTATCCTTGAAAGGAGTGAAAGTGATCATAATCGTCTGTCTCTGGCTATGAAGGGCCCTTATAATGCTATTCCCTCCATTCCTGTTCCTATCCTTTCCTCCAGGGATGTCAGAGTTGCTGCCGACAAACGGCATTTAAAATGGAGCCAAGTAGTCAACCGTCCCGAAATCATTCTTGCTGTTTCTGTTGATTTTAATGACACCATGTCAAAGATCGAGGGCCGATAGCTGGATTCATGTGATCAGTTGATAACTAATCACACGGCTCTGTTTGACCGTATCTCGAGTCATTTTACAGTCCCAGGATAATCAGGTCTAAGTCGAACCCTTGGTTTAGAGCTAAATGTCGTAAGTACCAGAGGTTTTTAGTCAGGGCCATCAAGAATAGAGATTTGCTAAGCATACCCCTCACTCGGAAAGCCTATAAATTGGCTATTTCACATGCCAAAAGGAGCTGGGGCAATCAGATATGGACCACCCTCAATGAAGCTTGTGCTGACAGAGACCTCACTTTATTCTGGGAGCTTGTTGTTCGTAGGGGTTCACTAGCAGCATGTGGCCCGACAAACAACGGAGCACCCTCAACGTGGGTCGAGCATTTTGGTAATCTATACATTGCTTCCAGTCCAAACATTCTATTAAGCACATATTCCCAACTCAACTTTACTCTGCCCTGCCAATTCCCCCTGGAAGCTTTGTTCGACCTTGCTGATGTTTTACAATCTTTAAAGGCCACTGTCAGGGGAAGTGCTGCTGGCCAGGATGGAGTCCCGTCAGATGCCTTTTTATTGGACAGGGAAGCTTGGGCAAGATATCCAGTTTATCGCTAATGCCACTGCTTTGGGAGGGTCCTATCCCTGAATTCTGGAGGGCGCCACTGTGATTTCTGTCTATAAGAAAGGGGATAGGTCTACCCCAAGCAATTATAGACCGGTAAGTCTTATCGGTTGAATACAGAGATTTTTTTGCCAATGTGTTCTTGCTAAGATTCAAGACTGGATGTCAGATATATCCATACTTAGTCCTTTTCAGCCGGGTTCCTGATGATTTACTAGCGTACAGTCCTCATAAGCAAGGGCAACATATATGTCGCCTTTGTCGACTTATGCTCTGCGTCCGACCTAGTGCCACATTCTAGCCTTTGGCAAACACTTATGGATATGAAAATGCCACCCCATCTATTGTCTTTAGTCGCCTGACTACATGAGGAGAACTCTGCTCGAATAAGATGCGGTAGGCAGGATGAGCTTAGAGAAAATATCTCAGTCGACAGAGGTGTACGACAGGGCTGTGTACTGGCTCCTACCCTATACTCGCTATATATAAATGACATTGTATCCTTCTTAACTCAAATTGATGCATGTCAACAAACCAATACTTATATTTGCAGATGCCACCCTGTTGGTTTTCAAGACCCCTAGTGGCCTCCAGAAGCTTCTGCCTCATTTTGAAGAGTTTTGCGCAGCGAGGGGCTTGGAGATCAACACGGATAAAACAAAGTTAATGACATTTAATCCCCATAAATCCTTTTAAATGGGGCTATCACTTGGGGAGAACCTCGTAAAACCGCCTCTAATTTTACTTAAATGGGTATCACATGCAGTGATAATATGTCCTGGAAGCCCCATCTGGCAAAAGCCACTCTAACACTTAATGGGAGCAATTCATAAGGAGTACAAAGCCTCTTATACCAAACCCATGCACCATGCCCTCCATCTATACGAAGTCAGGGCAGTAGGATCATTTATGGGGCTGAGGTATGGGGGTCACAAACATTGACAGTTACCAAAAACAATTTCCTTTGTAAACTGGTCTCTCTTCCCCCCAGTACGCCCCTGGTACCGCTTTTCATGGATTTGGGTGTAAGAGGCCCCCAGGACAAAGCTAGACTTCGTTCCTTACTTTACCGTAGGCGGCTATGGTGCTCCCCTGAACACGAACATTATACCTTAGCCCTTCAGGACGCCATGTTATCAGGCCAATCAGTAAAAATTCCCTGGCTCATGTACTTCAAAGAAATGCTCCATCATGTTGTGGCTCCTGAACTTTGGAGCCAAGCAGCCACCATACCTTTTCCATCAAAAAATGCTTTGAAAAAGCTTTACTGGTCTGTGATCGAGGCAACAGTTGCAACAAGAGCTGATCTTCCTAATCTGGCTCGAGAATTTCTCATCTTCAAGCACCAGATCAGTTATGAGCCCTACTGGGACCAAGGGGCATATTCACAAGGAAGTGGCGAAGTGAGGCGATAGCCGTCATGGCTTAACGCCTCAGTTCGCCACTTCAGAAACGCAAGTCTGCACCATATTCACAAGGATATGGTGCAGCCTTGCGTTTCCCCCTGCGCTGGCGCTAAGTGTAGCAGCTTAGCGCCAACGCAGGCACCCTTGCACCATGGTGCAAGGGTGTTTGCGTGCAAGGGAAGATTGTGTATGTACAGGAAGGTCCCCCTTCCTGCACATAAACAATCTTGAAATGTCGTTTTGTGACTTCTATGTGTGCTGCTTAATGCAGCACACACAGAAGTTGCAAAACGGAATTTTCAAAAAAATGATTGTTTATGTGCAGGAAGGGGGACCTTCCTGTACATACACAATCATTGGCCTTTTGCTGTTTTCATGTGTGCTGCACAATGCAGCACACATGAAAACAGCAAAAACGAGGAGAAATTAAACATTTCTCCTCGCTTCGCCAGGTTAAGACCAGGTTTTCCCTGGTCTTAATTCTGGCGCTGCCTCCTATTTACGCTGCTCTTGTGAATAGGAGGCAGCGTCAGAAGCAATGGGTGTTGCGGTGGAACACCCATTGCCCTCCCCTTTCACGCTAAGTATAGCGTGAAAGGGTGCCTTATTTACAAGGTAGCTTTAAGCCACGTTAAGTGGCTTAACGCTGCCTTGTGAACAGTAGCGGCTCCTGCAGGGAGTGCCGCCGGGCGGTGACGTGGGGCGGGGGGTAGTAAAATCTGGAATACAGCACAACGGAGGTAAGTACACATTTAAATAAATAAAACAAATTTCGTTGCGCGCGCTGCATCGCCAAATACGATGCAGCACGCGCAACGAAATTCGTTTTATTTATTTAAATGTGTACTTACCTCCGTTGGGCGTATTCCGGATTTTACTACCTCCCTCCCTGCCCCACCCACACCCCACGTCACCGCCCAGCGGCACTCCCTGCAGGAGCCGCTACTGCTTGTGAATAAGGTGAAGCTCCCCCAAGTGTCTGTTCCTAGAAATAGGAAACTGTACTTCCAATTTAGAGAGGGGACTCTCCCGCTGAGAGGTTTTACTAAGAGTTGGACTACTGGGGCTATTGATACCTGTTTTGTCTGTGTGTCTCAGGTAGAGAGTGTACCACATGCCTTATTTGTTTGTCCAGCGTATGCCTGCCCCCACAAGTTTTGGCTAGCTCCTATATGCAGACACCTTTGCCAGCATAGTCAGCAGCGGCATTCCGTATAATGAGGTCTGATTGCTCTTTAACATTTGCCATACACCTTGAGAAGTTTCTCTGGGCTATGTGGATACTGCGAAGGAAGCTCCTGCCTCCTCTCTACATTTTTGTGATTTTTATCTTATGATGTATATATTTTATTTATTATACATTTATTACGTCTATTTTATGCTTTTATTATATTCCTTATTGGTGAATGACCATGATTAACTGTCTTTTACTGGAATGCTTCAACTTTTTATATTTATTGATTTATTTGTGTTTTCATTTGAACTTTTATGGTCCTGGTGGCTAAACAAAAGTTATTGAGGGGGCGTGGCCAACCATCATGGCCGATCGGACGTAACTCCGATCGGCTCCTCTCCAGGCCCTGTGATATCTACCTTCCACACGGCACCTACAGCACCCAAAACCGACTCGCCTGCAATGTGAAGGCGTCTGATGGCGAGGAGAGACTCTGGAGGCGAGCTGGCAGCCCCGGCTGTCACGCTGTGAGACAGAACCGTCTCTGAGGTCAGAGCCCGCGGTGCCTCTCAAAATGGCGGCCACTCCCGAATCTACCAGTCGCTACGAGCGCGGTGGCTCCGAGTCCTAAGGGGAGCCCTGCGACACTTATTAAGATAACGGAAACCGGGGGTGACGCCTGTTGACCCTCCCCAGCCGCTCCTGCAGAGAACAGCGATATGAGCCCAGCGGCAGCGCCCGCGTCGAGAGGGTGGCGCTCCCTGTCGGGACCCCCTGCCGGACGGAGGAAACCCTCGGGGCGCGGCAGACCTTGGTGCCCGACATCGAATGGTTCACCAGGTTCAGAGAGAGGTGGGGGGGCACCCCTGACATGAGCGAGGTCCCTGGGAGCATTCGCTAGCAACCTGGTGCCTGACCCTAAGATGGCGGCGGTCAGGCGTGGTTTTACAGCCTTGTGGGGGTGCCCCGACCCGTGGCCCCGTATCTTGCATACTGCTTCTGACTCAGGCCCCCTCTTACGGTGACTGGGGGGTTCCTGGGCCCACCACCCTCCAGCAAGCAAGTTTTCACACGGCGAGGCTCCAGTGGCAGGACGCTCGGTGGCAGTGGTCCGGAGGGAGTGTGGACAGCGGAGAGGGGAGAGTCTCTGAGGCCCTGAGAGGCGCTGAGGCGCGGACGCAGACACCCCCCTGGGGATCCTTTGCCGGTGGGGTCAAGAGCAGGAGTGGACAGAGAGGGTCTGCTTTCAGGTTAAGTCACATTGAGCAGTGGGGGTTCGTGGGCCCCTGGAGGCAGGTCCCTGGAGCAGTGCAACCCGGGCGGCAGCTGGCGAACCCCAGGCAGTAGTACCCAAGGGTGGTAGCTAGATCCAGCGGAGGCCCACGCCGCCGGCCTGTTCACGCGTCTTCCCACCCATGAAGCTCACCCAACCTACGCAGGGGCGTAATACAGGGGTGACGGGTCGAATCCCAATTCCCCCCCGGAGTGGGGGTTTTTCTCCTTCCTACGGCGAAGCAGCCCCGAGCACGCAGAGGGCGTAGGTCCATATGCCACCCAAAAAAAGCACAATCCACAAAGGTCTCCAGCTTCTTCACCCACACTCCTAAAGGTCTGGCAAGTGAAGGGGTAATGCAACCAGACGGAGCGATGGCCCTCACACGCGAGGATTTGATGGCCTCACTGCGCAAATTTAAATAGGAACTCAGAGACGACATCAAGGCAGACATGGGGGCCTCTTTCAACGCGTTCAAAGTTGAAATGGGGGCCGACTGGTGTCGTTGCAGGCGGATGTTGACTCAATAGGGGCACGAGCTCTTGACCTGGAAGCTAAATATCAGGAGCTGGAAGGTCGCGTACGTCCCTTGGAGACACCCTCTCAGGACTTGAGATCCCAGCTGACAGCCATGGTGCTACGATGTGCGTACCTTGAGAATTGTTCTCGACGGGACAACATTCGGGTGAGAGGCCTGGAAGAAGGTTGCGAAGGTCCCGATCTGGAAGCCTTCATGGTGGGTCTCTTTTCGACGGTGCTGGGAGACTCTGAGCCGGAGGTGTGTCTCAAGCGGGTCCACAGAGTGGGGCCCCGTGCTGCAGGTGAAGCCAAGAAGCCCAGGTATGTTCTGGTGAAATTCAGCTCCTTCAAAATCAAGGAGCGGGTCCTACAGAAAGCGTGAGCAACCAATAAGGTGTCCTTCCAGGGCGCAACGTGCTCCCTTTACCAGGATGTAGCCCAAGCCACACTTGCCAGACGTCAGCTGTTCCGCCCAGTCACGGCTGCACTCAGAGACCGCAAGGTGAAATATAGATGGACTTACCCCTTTGAATTAGCCTTTTCTCTAGACAACAAGAACTACCACTGCACTGATCTGGAAGAGGTATCATCTATTCTGGGTATCGAGTCGCCAGCTCCAAACCCAAGCGCCAGCCTCGAGAGCGGTGGAAGAACCAAGGGGTCCAAGGAAGCAAGGGGGGCCCTTGGCTACAGCAGTGGAGAGCTGGCAGGAACACTACGGATTGATGAAGTATCTGCTACCCGCTGTACACTTGCCGTACTGCATTTAGGGGTCCTGATCGGGCTCGCATCTGGAGGGTCCTAGCGGGGGGCCTTGGACTCCTGTCCTTCGGACTTTGCCCAATTTGTCGATTGGGGCTGAGGATGGGGGAGGAGAGGGCCGAGGAGGCCCTGGCCGTCATCGGCACTTTGGGCTATTCCTAGCTATTCTCAACTTTGGTGCCTATGTAACAACGCAATGGTCCTTGGAGGCGGAATTTGGTTCGCCCCAGTTAATGCTCGAATTGCGGTTCTCCTTTGTGGTAGAAAACCTGCGAGCTTACAGTTATGGGTTGTTTTTGTTCTTGTTAGTATTGTTTGGGTGTCACGGTTCTTTATGCTTTTATTTTAGATTGCTGTGGTATGATAAGAAGGGGGGGGTTGGGAGGGTAGCGCTTCCCGGAGCTCAAGGGGTGCAACAAGCGGCAGGATCGAACACTAGCTGATGGGAGTTAACTGCTTAACATAGAATGTGAAGGGCCTCAATTCCCCTAACAAACGGAACCGGGTTTGGAAATTCTTACAAGATCATCAGATTAAAATAGCTGCTCTACAGGAGACACATCTCCCACGCAAGGAGGAACAGCGCTTGAAGCATAGGTCCTATCCACCGATTTTCCTTCCTCGGCACACACGAAACACAATGGGGTGGCACTCCTTTTTCATACCTCGATCCCATTCCATCATCATGACACGAAAACAGACAAGGAGGGGAGGTACTTGATGGTTAGGGGAGAACTGCGGGGGAGAGCCTGCACCATAGCCACAATTTATGCACCTAACACAGGGCAGCACGATTTTTTGTTCTCTTTTCTTAGCACGTTAGAGGGGTTCGCACGGGGTGACATTCTACTGGTTGGAGACTTCAATCTGATATGGGACTTGGCGATGGACACCTCACACTCCCAGAGGGCACCAAGGGGACTATTCAGCAAAACACTGAAAGAAGCACTTACGGAGTTGGGATTAGTAGATGCCTGGAGGTCGGCCCATCCCGTGACCCAGGATTATTCTTTTTTCTCGCACTCGCATAGGACATACTCCAAGATTGACCACGCATTCATAAGCCAGTCCCTCCTCTATACAGTGATGGGAACCCAATTTCACCCGATCTGCCTCTTGGACCACGCACCTTTAGAGCTGATCTTAGACTGGCCTGCCCCGTGCTCCAAATTCGCCAGATGGTACTTTACCAACTTCTTGTGTAGAGTTAGACTCCTCAGGGACGACCTAAGAAAAGCAATTACAGAATTCTTTGACCTTAACGACCCGGAGCAAACCTCCCTTGCCAATAATTGGGATGCCTTCAAGGCAGTCGTTAGAGGGAAGTGTATTGAGCTAGAGGCCACGCTTAAGACGCAACGCAAGGGAGAACGCCTTCTTCTCGAGGGTGAACTTCGCTCTTCCGAGACTGACCATAAGTCTTCTCCTTCGGTACAATCCCTCCGTAAGGTTACTCAGGTTAAAGGGAAACTTCAAGCTATCTACACCAGTGGGGCCAAAAAAACCCTCTTACGCCTCCAAGCCCGTAATTATGAGGGAGGGAACAAGGTGGGCTCATTATTGGCACGTCAGCTACGAGCGCGGCAGGAGAAGAACTACATCAAAAGCATAGTTGATGGGAAGGGGATCCCCCACTAGAGCGAGCCGGGGAAGGCCAAGGCTTTTGGGGATTTTTATCACTCCTTGTACACGGCAGACCAATTAGACACGTGCGTCCAAGACCAATACTTGGAGGACCTTTCCCTGCCCCAGGTTCCCGCCTCCACTAATGAGGAGCTAAGTAGCCCCTTTACCGCTGAGGAGGTCCAAAAGGTGATCGATTCGCTTAAGCTCCAAAAAGCGCCCGACTCTGACGGCCTGAATGCCCACTTCTATTGTACATTTGCTCCGGAAATCGTCCCCCGCCTAGTGACGCTCTTCAACGACATCGCTGTTACACATAAGGTGACTCCCTCAATGGGAGAGGTGCTGATCTCTGTCATTCCCAAACAAGGGAAAGATCCCTCTAACTGCTCCTCTTACAGACCTATAGCACTCCTAAATTTGGACGCCAAGCTTTACTCCAAAATCTTGGCCGCCCGCCTGGAAAACATCATGCCGTTCCTCGTGCAGCCCGATCAAGCAGGCTTTATCAAGGGGAGGCAGACACATGATAACCTCTGAAGAATAGTTCACATCATTGAGAAAGCACAAAGGAATGCCATACCCGCGGTCCTTCTCTCGCTGGATGCGGAAAAGGCCTTTGACCGGGTCTTTATGATCCGTACTCTATGTCGGTTTGGCTTCGCTGAGACCTTTATCGGCATGGTCCAAGCAAATTATTGCGCACCGCGCTCTAAGGTCGTGTTCAACGGGGTCGCCTCGGAACCTTTTAACCTCTCAAGGGGCACCCGTCAGGGGTGCCCTCTATCCCCCCTCCTATTTGCGCTCAGCAAAGAACCCTTCGCGGAGCGCATTCGATCCAACCCGGACATAGGGGGTGTCCCATTTGGAACGGATGAACACAAGATATCCATTTTTGCGGATGATGTGCTTCTTCCAGTCACAAGGCCGCAATCCTCTCTCCCAGCGATCCAGGCTGAACTCACCTCTTATGAACGAACCTCGGGCTTCAAGGTGAACCTCTCGAAGTCCTTCCTCCTTAACCTTACGGTGCCTAAGGAATCCATGTGGGCTCTTGAAGGTGCGACCCCCTTCCGGAGTGCTCACAAAGACATTACTTATCTGGGCATCAAACTCACCCCCAAGCTGGAGCACCTCTATGGAGCTAACTATCCTCCTCTGTTGCGGCAGCTTAAAGCGGATTTTGCTAGATGGCGGACGGCCTACCTCTCCTGGATAGGGCAGGTAAATGCTATAAAAATGAACGTTCTCCCGCGTTTACTATAACTCTTCCAGGGCCTACCGATCTCCGTGGACCGGGCGCTTTTCTCCGAACTGAAAACAATGATCATCAAGTTCATTTGGCAGGGGCAGAGAGCAAGGCTCTCCAACTGTGTGTTAGCGCGGCCGAGGGAGGAGGGAGGGTTGGCCTTACCAGACTTCTTGGGATACTATACTATACGGCAGCTCAATTGAGGGTGATTACGGAGTGGTCCCTTCGAGAAGCGGAAAAACTCTGGCTCCATATGGATAGACAAATAACAGGGAGAATGATCTGGGACCTGTTGTGGAAACACAAACAACATCGACCACGCAATGCCTATATTAGCACGCCCACGGCGACCACCCCAGGGGTTTGGGATGTATTGAACAGATCCACTCCTCTCACCACCTTTCCTTCCCCATACACGCCCATACATTTCAACCCCAAGTTTCCTCCGGCACTACAGGAGGGACCCTTTGAGGCTTGGCGTGAGGGTGGTTGTCTCACGATTTCTCATCTGTTTGAGGGAAGGAAAATGTTAACCTTCTTGGAATGTGCCCAAGCCTTCCATCTTCAGCCAGCTGAGGAATTCCACTATTTGCAGCTTAAGCACTGGGTTCTTCAACTGCAGATAAGGCAGGCTGCCATCAGGGATTTATTTCCCATTGAGAAATTTGCCCAGTCCGGGGCCTCTTCCAGGGGACCATCTCCTTCCTATACTCACTCATACGGGCGCTAGGTTCCCATCACACCCCTAGACACCAAAAGTTCTGGGATGCACTCTTGGACACCCCATTGCAGAAGAAACAATGGTCCTCACTATATAGGGATATAGCCAAGTTTAATCGCTCTATGTTTTTAAGGGAGGCCCATTACAAAATTATGTACGATTGGTACCTACACCCCCAGAGGCTTCACACTATCTTCCCTAATTCCTCAGACAGGTGCTGGAGGGGATGTGGGCTGCTGGGTGACTTTAGGCACATCTGGTGGGACTGTCCCCACATCAAGCCCTTCAGGAAGGAGGTACTCGCACAAATCAAACAGATCTTGGGTTACCCGATTCCGGACACACTAGAGCACACACTCTTGGGGAACCGGGATCCCAACCTAAAGCACCAGACACATGGGGACCGGTCTGTAATGTGGCTTTGCCTCAGGCGGCTAATAGGGCCGTGGCGGCAGCGTGGAAGAAAACAGAGGCCCCCTCCCTCACTCAATGGCACGCCAGACTATGGCGGGCATTGGCGATGGAGAGAATGGCAGACATTGTAGAAGACTCCCGTAAGGGATTTGACTATGTGTGGGCCCCCCTGGAGGAGTACCTATCTGAAGGGCTGCCCCTGTTTGCTTGTGGTCCGAGGTTGCGAGCTCTCCATCTCTTTCATATCTAGAGCTCCCACTGACTCCCCCGATATGCTGAGGGGGCTACGGGGACGGAGGGGTTTCCTTCTCCCTGGGGCCCGGCCTTCGACAGCAACTATCTTTGAATTTTCTTTGACCGTGACACCTTAGTTTGAGTTTTTGTGTTCTCTTGTTATACAGGGGGGGGGAAGGGGGAGGGGAAGACTGATCGAAAAAGGTTTTTTTTGTGTCGCTACCATGGGATAACGATGATGATTGTACTTACAGGACCCAGTGGAATCCTGGGAGTTGTACGTTGACAATATTCAAAATTTGCCGATCCCTAGTTCACAAACTGTATATGATTCTCTAGCACACTATCGGCAGACATGATGCATTGGGGCCTCCTTCCCCTATATGTTGTTCCTCTTTTCTGTGTATTCTTATATCTTTGAAACCAATAAAAAGATATTTGACAAAAAACAAAAGTTATTGATAATGATGAAATAAAAATACATCTTTATTGCTGTAGAGCCTTGACTAGTTCAATTTCTGCATAACTCCATCTGAACTTTCATTTTTTTACACTCATGGGTAAATCTGCTGTGTAGGTTTGCTTTGAACAATGTCTAATCTCTGCAGAAAAATGTTACAAAACTCCTAAAAACAGCAGTACGAAGGGTGCTCCAACCAGGTTTTAGGCATTGTCAGTATGATGCTTCCTGACCGGATCTAACAATGGGAACCAGGGAGTTTAATTTTTCATACATGTACAAACATTTCAAAATAAAGACCATCTTCACCCACTTGAAAGATGCTCCTTGTGGATTTTTTTCTGTAGAGCACTCAAATGTGGACAGTCAAATGTGTGACCCTACTGCCCTGCAGTGACACACGGAGCCTTTAAACGAGGCATGGAAAAATGTTATGGCGTGGAAATGCAGTATTTTTCTACATTGGAAGGCAACTATTAACTGTTAATAGAGGCTTAATAGGTGACTAACATTTTTCAAGCTATATGATTTTCGATCAACCTAAAAATGTGTATTCACTCCAGTTCAATCATTGACATTGCTTGGCTTCAAGATCCATTCTTGCTGTGTGGCACGGAAGCTCCTGAGGTGTAACTGAAGCAAATGAATAATATTGTTGCAAATGATACTCTCCTTTCAAAAGCTCCCTTTAAGGGCTGTAGCCATGCTAATCCATACGCTTCTGAGTGCAATTGAAGTAATATTTCAAAGCAAAAAGGCTGATAATGGAAGTGACCTAAAAACCATCACTGACCCTGTAATTTGTCTAGCATTAAATGTACTGAACTTTAATCAGAGGGGCAAATTCACAAGGGAATGGCAACGCGTGGTGTTAAGCAAACATTGCTAACTCCACGCTCTGCCATTCTGAAAATGCAGGGATGCGCCGTATTCACAAGAATGTTGGGCACCCCTGCATTTCCCCTTGCGCTAAATCTAGCTACTTAGGGGCAGATTTACAAGCCCCTTGCGCCACTTTTGCGACACTTTTAACATGAGAAAAGTGACGCAAAAGTGGCGCAAGGGGCTTGTAAATCTGCCTCTTAGTGCTAACGCAGGCACCCTTGCACCATAGTGCAGGGGTGTTTGAGTTGGGGGGAATGATTGTTTATTTACAGAAATGGGTCCCTTCCTGCACATAAACAATCCAGAATAGCGAATTGTAACCTCTATGTGTGCTGCATTGATCAGCACACATAGAAGTTGCAAATCGTCATTTTTTAAATGATTGTTTATGTGCAGGAAGGGAGACCTTCCTGCACATGAACAATCATTCATGGCGATTTGCTGTTTCTATTTGTGCTGCACAATGCAGCACACATAGAAACCGCAAAAACGAGAAGAAATTAAGCATTTCTCCTCTTTTCATCATGTTAAGACCAGGTTTTCCTTGGTCTTAATTTTGGTACAGCCTCCTATGTACGCCACCCTTGTAAATAGAGGGTAGCGTCAAAATCAATGGGTGTTGCGGCGGAACGCCCACCACAACACCCATTGCACGCCCCTTTCACGCTAAGTGTAGCATGAAAAGGGGCCTTATTTACAAGGCGAAGGGTTTATCGCCACAGGAACTTCATAAAAAGTGTGTTTTCCAACTCTTTTTTCTGTTAGAAGAATGTAACGTAGAGATGTTTATTTTAAGTAAGAGAAGTAATGCATCAATCTGAAACATTTTGAGTGGCCTGGTTGAGGATTGTTTAGGAAAGGGAATGAGACAAACATTACTGTAGACAGGCCTGCCCTAATTAATCAGCAAAACACCCATATTTCATTTGAAATGGAAACTTAAAACACAAAAAACAAGAAGACACCAAACAAATTATTTATTAGAGCGGCAGTATCATCATACCAGAAAGAATACAGAGGTTTTTTTACGAATATTACTCAAATGTCACCTCATGGCCCTTTTACAGTCTGAAACAAGAACAAATGGCTGATATTTTTGTCTGAGAAATGTGGGAACCCTAGGCACAACCCGCATATCTTTAGACCTTATTTCAAGAACAGCTGCCTGTGAAAATCACATAGGTGTAATAAAGAACTAGAGTGCTAACATCCCTCAAAGAATGTGACAGAACAGGGAGACATGCTGGTAGACAAGATAGCGTTTGAATGTTCCAATTTCCTGCGCAGCTGGCTGAATATGTATTGGAAAATGGTTCTACAAGCTCTAGAAATACAAAAGGACCCATAAACCTTCTGTGCATTTCCGTGGATTCATCTTTTGTATTTTCAGTCTCTGTTTTATACTGTGCTACCTGTTGCAGTTTTTGCTGTGCTTTAAAATAGCAGCTTTTCGGTTTAGATAAGCATATATGGGTTGAGGTTTTGGTCTTACGAAATTTTATATTTAATGTTTGTTGTTTTTAAACAGAATTCCCCAATCATGGCCTAAATGCGCAACAAATTTGGAAATTTGTACCATGTAAAATTATAACCACACACTTGTAATATTTTCTAGGAAACCTCCTTCATATTTAACGTCATAAATTATTGTATAATTATTGCTTATATGTAAGCAACCATATGTGTACAACAGCATGAGCTCAGCTAACGCAATTTAAAGTGTTGCAAATAACACTGGAAAATGTAAAGTGTCCTACAAAAATAACCGAAGCCTGCTTTTTTTTTTACAAACCTCTAAAATAATGTTGATTAGACTTGCTGAATTGTAACTCTACAATGTTATGTCTATTTTGTCTGTGACCCAACTATGAAGCAAGGTGTTTGACTTAAAAATCATTTTTCAGCAAGAGCATTACTTATTAAATTTTTAAAAAATATTTGCCTGGGCCCAAACTTTTTATTAGCCATCGCCAGCACTGCTGAATATCTGGGTTGCTGAATTTCAAGGCTGTTTAATCTTGATTCCAACTAATATATCTTTGGTCCACCATTTTGTATTTTTATCTGACCTTTTGAAGGTAATATTTCCTAAATAAGGAAGGCCTTTTGACCTACATTGATCAGCTGTCCTGTGTCAGACAGGCGGGTAGACCTGTCAGACTTAGGGTGGTCTACCCCCAAACATTTTTCCTTCCTCCTCCATTTTCACTGATCTCGTTTTTTCTGGCCGTGGGTCTCTGTGCACTTTGCCACTGCTAAGCAGTGCTAAAGGGCATGAGCTCACTCCTTAAAACATGGTAACATTGTCTTATCCCCAATTTGCTTTTTTAATTTACTTATGAGTCCCTAGTAAAGTGGTACTACATGTACCCGGAGTCTATAAATTAAATGTTACTACAGGGCCTGCAGCACTTGTTGTCCACCCACTTAAGTAGCCTTGCTAATGCAGCCTGTGCGTGCATTTTTAAGCTCCCATTGCGACCTGGCAAAATAAACCTTTTGCCAGGCCCAAACATTACTTTTTAATACATATGTCACCCCTAGGGTAGGCCCCGGACAGTACAAAGAATAAGGTCAGTGTATTTAAAAAGTTGGACATTCATTTTTAGGTTTTACATGTCCTGGTAGTGAAACATTGATAAATTAATTTTTCACTACTGAAGGCCTACCTCTCACATAGGATAACATTGGAGTTACCTTATTACATTTTATAAGTTGTAACTTCCAGCTGGGAACAGGTAATCAATTCATGTTTGGTGTCTTTGCAAGTGTAATGAAAAATCCTCTCATATGGTAAAGCTGTTTTTTAAAATACAGGGGCATATTAGCAAGGAGTTGCGATATTTATCGCAAAACGCGCTTAGCGCGTTTTTTGTTAACGCCGCCTATCGCTGGAAATTATTGCTGAGATAACACCCTATTAGTAAGGTTTATCTCCATAGCGATAATATTTCCAGCGATAGCGGCAAAATGTGAGAATATCGCTGGAAAAGCAGCGATATTCTCGCATTATCGCTAAGGTGGATTCAGCATTAGAATCCACCTCCTATACTTTAAACAGGTAAGTCATCCTCACGAGCAGGTGATAAAATATAGCGATAAACGCGCTTAGCGCGAATTATTTTATCGCTTCGCCTGCCTTGCTAATAGGGGGTAGTGGAGTTAGCGACTGTTTCCAGTCGCTTTTAGTAGGGAACGCCTTCCTTGCATGTCATTAGCGATAATTATCGCTGACATGCAAGGCGATGTGAATCCCGGCCGCTAACGCCTAAAAGCTGTCGCTAACGCCAGTTAGAGACAGCTTGCTAATAGGGCGATATAAATATCGCCGCTTTAGCGGCAAAAAGTGCCGCTAAAGCGGCGATAAATCCCTTGATAATATGCCCCACAATTTTTAAAAAGTCACTTTTAGGAAGTTGGCATTTCCTGCCTTAGGCATTTGGTGCCTGCAGCCTGCTTCTGGGTCACATGACTGGGCGTAGCTGACAGTTGGGCTTTGTGTATTTCTCCTAGACAGCCACGCACAATAGAGAGCTTAGGTGTTCCTGGATGGGCCTTCACTGGCAGGATGGGAGGGCGGAGCTATGCACAGCCCTACTTACACTTGACTAGGCTGTGTCCTGATTCCAAACTAAGGACTGCATACCCCCTGTAGTTAGTCTGATTCCAGGACAGGGAAGGCAGGATACCTCGGGACTTAAAATGGAGCCTCTAGAAGCTTCCACCAATTTAAAGGCAGAACTGTATATAAATATTGGACCTCAGGCACCAACTCTTCAGTATGTTAGATTAGGCCCGCTAATGCTTTTGTAATGTCGTATCTTAGTTAGCATTCGCTACGCCATTTTCTTTGCAGGCACCATTTTAGGCTGTTCAAAACTGATCTTGTCTATTTCTGAGACATGGTCTTTGCTAAGTTTCGTTTCTAAAATGTTAGGTTTTGTTTCGGTAATGAATAGACTGTTCATATTAGCGCATACTTTTCTCACTAGATAGAGGCCCTCTCCCACTTGTCTGGTGGCAGGCCCAGGGTGAAACGACCTTGGATTGTATTAGGTTGTGTAAGATATGAGAACCTAAACATTTTTTTGTATCTCACTGTCCAGCTGCATCTGCCTGGAAAATTCCACTGTGGGCATGGCTTGACCAGCTATGAAATGTACATAATGTATCTCTATGTTCGCTGTTCTTTAGTTCCCTCTGTAGCACTCTCATGGACTGTACAGATGGGGCTCCATTCTGAGTGTATATGAATAAACAGTTATTGGTTCATATTCGCCACTGTCTGACCGACTCTTCATTTGGTATAGAAGGCTGAGAGGTGGTCATCAGTGACCCGGGTGGCCCCGAGTGGGTCACTTCCTTCAGTTGGCGCCCGAACAGCGACTCCTTCAGGTTATTTACCCATCCCTTTCTGCGGACGGAGGGAAGGACTAGGACATCATCACTTCGAACTAACGGCTCAGGGATCCCTGCACGAAGAGCTCAGTTTCTCGCAGCTGCTGCCTTTGTCCCACCAGAGAGTGCCTCGCCTGACTGGAGTCCTGAACGGCGAAACCCTTGATCTGACTGTGTGGTCTGAAGAGTCGTCAGTGGAAAACTGGTATATCTGTGCGCCTGACATCAGGTGAGTCTGTTTTGGTTCTATGTGGATATGGTACCATTGTGGTTTGAGTTTGTTTCAGTCTCAGGACTGGTTTGGTGAAAAGTGTTTGCAAATACTTTGCCAGGTAAAATAACGATTCAATTTATCCTTTGCAATGCCTGGTTTTAGCAAAATTTGGAGTTTGTGTTGTCGTTGTTGCTCTGCAGATGATCAGTTGGAAGAATCTCAGCCTGCGCCTCCTGAAGGCAGCCCTAACTTCGATATGTATGTGAAACATGGCCTTGGCCCTATTATGTTTAGTACATTATGGCACAAATATACGAGGGACAATGCCGAGTTGCAGTGGCCTTTGACAGGCACTTTTGATGAGCAGAAGATTGGATTTCTCCAGGAGCAGTTGTTTAAGAGAGCCGTAGTAGACAGTCTATGTTTGACTCTCTTCGGACCTGGCAAAAGGAGGCCAGATAAAGGCGGTTGAAGATGGAGAGAGAAGCATGGAGGGGTAGGATGCAACACTTACGCAGAAGGCTGTAGCGTATGACAAAGAGAGACAGGAGACAGGAGTAGAATGTGAAGATTGGAGGTTTCGATTGCACATTGATAAGTCTTACATGGCCAAGGAGGAAGATGATACTTTTGTGGAGGCTTTGTTAGATACCCGACCTCCGCCACCTTATGCTACGCAAAGGATATATCCTGTGGTTCCCCCCCAGTTACAGCCGCTGGCCCAAAGTGTCCCTGATTCTACGGCTGTTACACCCACTGTTCCGGTTTCCATGTCTTTTATTTCTTCGTCTCTGACCACAGCCCTGCCTACTACTCCCATTTGGGTTATTTATCCTCCATTGTCTTTGGGTACTGACACACCTGTACGTGGTTTTGAAGACAGGGATTTGACGAGATTTAGGGAACGAACAGGTCCGTTAGTGTGATTTGAAGTGGGAGAGGAAGAGAAGAGGGTAATAGCAAGTCAGGTAATGCGATGGGCTAGTAATGCGATCTATAGTCTTGAGGATATCTGGCAGGTCGTACGTGATTTTGAACCTTTTATACAGCAACTTGCCCCTAAGCACATGTCTGACACATTGATTGATCTCTGCCATACGCATATTGAAACGGAAGCTCCTCAAATATTATTTGATATTAGAGATCGTGTTTATGTTACTGACCTGGGGCCGGAACAAGTGTTTGGTAATATCTCCACTATACTTTCTTATAGAAGCAGGTTGTATGAAAAGAGTCCTACTCAAATAACTCAGTTCCCTATGCGTGAAGTCCACCCAATTTATCATCCGGAAATACCTGCATTGACAGATCAGCACGGAACGGTCACAAGGTCGGCCGTGGCTGCCCGCTTTCAGGAGCAATGGGTTTATACTCCATGGAAAAGGAGTGAGGTTTTAACCCTTAAGACTACTTTGCCCGATCCTCGAAAAAACCCTACTACCTATTCTACTGTAATGACTCTTGCTGACATTGAGATGTTCTTTGGTCTTCTTGTTCCGGTTGACATTTGGCGGCAGGTACATACTCAGGATCATGTCGCCGAGTTGGGCGGAACATGGGATGTGATTTGGAGATAGAACCGAGATAGGAAGCCAGGAGATAAACCACATGCTGAGATACTTGCTTTGCCCGGTCATATTATTACATATATGCATACACTTATTCCACCTAAGAAGGTAAGCCGGGATAGATTGACTGCCTGTTGACAGAAGAAGGGCGAGAGTGTATCTGATTTCTTTACTAGGTTTGAAGAAACGTTTTTGGATTACAGTGGGAAGGATATGTCCACAGAAGGGGGAGTTTGTTTGTTTGTTGACAGGTTTGTCACTAACCTCCTTCCTGAAATAATGTCCTGTTTGCAGGCGACTGAAAGCACTTGGTCTACATCTTCTCCCACTGTTATTCTTAATATGGCCCAATATTATGAGCACCGAGATAAGGAGGAAAAAGATAAAAATGATAAAAAGCATAAGGATCTGAAGACGAAGGTGTTGTTGCAGCAGGCATATCGGGGTAATACCAGAGGACGGGGAGTTCCTTTACGACAACTCCCACGTACTAGGCAGCCTTCAATGACACCTTTGGGACAGAATCAGTGCGCCTATTGTAAGGAAGAAGGGCATTGGCGTTGCCAGTGCCCTGTACTTTTGCAAAAGGTTTCGTCCCCTAGAGGACGAAGGTCTGGTGGTAGGTGCCGTGGGACTGATAGACCCCAGAATACTGCGGCTCCTGTGGGCCGTTCTGATAACAATTATTTTGATGACCCAAGAGACAGACAGTACTACAGTGATGATTATGATTTTGATGATGTGACAGGTATGTCCTATAGCTAAGACAGCCAGAGACAGGGTGAGGGACCAGTTCAGATACCTGTAGATCAGCATGGTCCTTATGTGAAAGCAGATTTGCAGGGTTCGACTAAGGAATTTTTGGTGGATACAAGTGCGACAAAAAGTTCTGTTTCCCGACATATGGTCCCCGGGGAGGCCCTGTCTGGCCATAATAATTTTCGGTGGGTTTTTCAGGAGTACCGGTTGTAAGCCCCATTTCACGACCCCTTGCACTTACTGTTCGTCCTTTTACTGTGGAGTCCCCATTTTTATTAACCTCAAATTGTGGTGAGAATCTGATGGGTCTGGATTTATTGAAAAAATTACATGCTACTATCTAATGTTCTCCTGATGGTATTTATATTACTATGGGTCATGTGAGTACTAGACAGTGTTTGTCCCAAGATGCGTCTCTTCCAGCTGAGTTTGATCAGGTACCACCCACGTTATGGGCCACTGGTGATACTGATGTGGATCTATTGCATATCTCCCCAGTTTCTATAAAAGTCAAAGACAATGCCATTTTGCCTCGCATTCCTCAGTATAAAATACCGCAGGCGAGAGTACGGGCCCTTCTCCAGATTATTCAGGAATTGATATGTAAGGGAGTGGTTGAGGAAACGTCTGGTAACATTTGTAATAGTCCTATTCTTCCGGTTCTTAAAAGGGCACCTTTGGGTTATTCTGATACTACTGATGACGTTTATCGTTTTGTGATTGATCTGCGAGAGGCCAATAAAATAGTGGCTCTGCAATTTCCGGTGGTTCCTGATATCACTACACTGTTGACAATGAGTCCATCTACTGCTAAGTTTTTCTCTGTTATTGACTTGAAAAATGCTTTCTTTAGTATTCCTATACATCCAGATTGTAGATATTGCTTTGGATTTACACTGGCCGTCAGAAGTTTCCGATTCTGTCGCGCTCCTCAGGGCTATACTGAGAGTCCTAGTATTTATAGTCAGGCATTAAAGAGTCAGTTGCATTCAATCTCGCTTTCACCAGGTAATGTGTTGGTGCAGTATGTTGATGATCTGTTGATTGCTTCTGATACGGAACAAGGTTGTAAGGATAGCACAGTGAAATTGCTGTTGCATTTGATACATCATGGCCATAAGGTATCTCTTTCGAAGTTTCAGTATTGTCGACAGGAGGTTATCTATTTAGGTAACCTACTGTCGAAGGAGGGTAGGAGATTGACTCCTGAGCGCATTAGTACTATTGTTAAAATGTCCATTCCACGAACTCAAAAAGATTTACGTGCCTACCTAGGTATTACTTCCTACTGTCGCCAGTCGATCTCAAACTATTCTTTACTAATTAAACCTTTGCTTGCATTAACAATGAAAACAGTGCATGAACCTTTGCCTTGGACGCCAGAATGTCAGCAATCTTTTGAGCAATTAAAAACTGCGCTTTGCTCGGCTCCAGATCTTGGCACACCTAACTATAGGAAACCGTTTGTGCTTTATGTACTCGAGATGGCTGGTTGTGCACTTTCTGTCCTGACACAGAAATTTGGGGATAGACAGAGACCGTGTGCTTATTTTTCTGCTGCGCTTGACCCTGTTGCTAGGGCCCTTTCGAGTTGTCTGAGAGCAGTCGCGGCTGTGGTCACTTCAATCAGACAATCGGCTGGACTCGTACTTGATACAGACCTCACAGTTATGGTACCCCATGCTGTGGATACACTTTTGAATAAGACAAAGACACAGCACCTCACCAGTGCACGTCTTACTGGTTATGAATTGACATTGTTTGCTAAGCATATCACGATCAAAAGATGTGCCACTCTGAACCCAGCCATGTTACTACCCCTCCCTTCTGAGGATGATGTAGTTGATAACCATGACTGTATTTTCCGCACAGAAGAAGAGACAAAGGGACGAGTAGACTTGACTGATGTTCCCTTATCTGACCCTCAAGGAGAACTATATGTCGATGGCTCTTGTTTCAAATTATCAGATGGCATCACCACTGCTGCTTATGCTATCACTACATTGCGTACGGTGGTAGAGACATCACGAGTCCCCTATCAGTTGGCTCAAGCCACTGAACTTGTTGCTCTCATTTGAGCTTTTGAATTTAGTGAAGGGTTGGTTGTTAATGTTTATACGGATAGTCAGTATGCATTTGGGGTGGCCCATAATTTTGGTCGATTGTGGGCAGAGAGAGGGTTCCTTACTTCTCATGGCACTAGAATACAGCATGGACACCTTATATTGCTACTGTTATCTGCACTAATGCTCCCTAAGAAGGTGGCAATAATCAAGTGTAGTGCCCACAAAAAGATCACTAACGAAGTTGGTAGAGGGAATGCATTTGCAGATCAGGGAGCTAAGGATACTGCCTGAAGTAAAATGAAGAGAATGTTTGTTGCAGGTCCAGCTAGATGGGTTCCCGAGATTGCTATGTTTGAGGATACAGTTGAGAGTGTAAAGGAGATACAGAGTGAAGCCACGATAGAGGAATTAGCGAAGTGGCAGGAAAGTACAGCACAGTTAAAGAAGGAAGAATGCTGGATTGATAAATCCGGGGAGCAGAAATGGATGTTACCTGATGCATATGTACTTCCTGTGGTTACTATGGCGCATGGTCCAGGTCATATTATTGCAAAAGGCATTTGTAAATTGTTAGCTCCAGTCTGGCAGAATGATAACATTTCTAAAACAGCTGCACAATTGGTGAAACATTGCATGATTTGCATGAAGCATAATCCAGGGAAGGGCACCCTTACACCACCTGGTAATTTTGCACCACCTACTTTTCCGTTTGAGGTTCTCCAAATGGATTTTATTGAATTGGAGAGATGCAATAATCTCAAGTACGTTTTAGTTGTTATATGTACGTTCAGTAATTGGGTGGAGGCTTACCCTACTAAAGACAACACGGCCATTACAACTGTGAAAGTGGTCCTTAAAGAGTATTTTCCTCGATTCGGAATGCCCCGAATTATCTGGAGTGACAACGGGTCTCATTTTAATGGGAAAGTGATTAAATTAATTTGTGAAGGTTTGCACATTAAACAGAAATTTCATGCTGCCAATCACTCGCAGTCAGCGGGCCTTGTTGAGAAGTACAATGGTATGCTCAAATTGAAATTGGCAAAAATTCAAGAGACGACAGGGTTGCAATGGCCGGATGCTCTTTCATTAGCTCTTTTGTCAACCAGAACTACAGCACACTCTAGGACTGGTTGTCCCCGTTCGAGGTGGTTTTTGGGCACCCGGCAAATGTCTGGGGTGTCCCCCGCCCGAAACGGTTTTCAGAAATTGAATATCCTGTGTTGCTTGATTATCTTGGCCAGTTAACAGAAAGTCTGCATTCTATTTACCAACAGGTTCACGACTCCCTTCCTCTGAAACCTGAGGGACCTGGTCATGACATAGAGCCTGGGTATTTTGTATTACTCAGAAACTTCCAGAGGAAGAAAAGTCTGGAACCCAGATGGAAAGGTCTTGAGCAGGTTCTACTGGTCACTTGAACAGCTGTGAAGGTTGCAGGTCGAAAGACTTGGGTGCCTGCCACCCACTGCAAGAAGGTACCTCTGCCGCTACCTTATGACCAGTGGGTCAAGGAAGGAGAAGGGGATGTCGAATGTGAACAAGTGCCTAGGTTTATGCCTTTTAGTGACTCCTAACTGATATGGACCAGAACAGATGAGGAAAATGATGATGTTCTGAACGAGGCTGTTACACCTGAAATACGAGCTATTCAAAAGCCACTGTTTTCAGATCCTACGGTGCCTGGGGCTGTCAGGTATCATCTACGTCCTCGGACGAGGACCACCGAGCCAAAAGAGAAAAAATGATTAGGGATGGACTGATCAAGGTAGGCCAGTACTGCGTAGCAGTACCGACGAGAAGTTCTAATATTCTGCATTTGCGCCGCTTTTTGTCCGAACATTAGTCAGGGAAGAAGGTATATTTTAAGAGTACATCGATTTTGTCAACGAGGGCTAGGGCAGGACGAGCTTAGGACAGAGCAAGCTCCACCACCAGTGCTCAAGTGCGCCATCTGAGTAATGGACGACAGGAGCCTATACCAGTGAGGCTCTGACGGACACTGGGAACATTTATGTTCTTTATCACTTTGTGTTTCTTTGTTTTATCTCATTATGCATCCTTTTGGTAGACCAGTCAATGAGGAGGAGCAGCTAATAAGCCCAAATCAATGTTGTGTAATTTGGTCCACTCGAAGTAAAATAGTATGTGTTGTTGCTCTAGTAATGATGGTAATAACAGTGTGGGGGTGTTGTGGTTTTTGGAGGATGTATATGATGCACCCACACTTGATCTGAGTGGACCCATTTCCCTGGGGAGAGACAAGAGGGCTACAATGAACAATGTGTTTTTGGCAGCGCATAAGAGATTTTTCGGGAATGGAATTGCTTGTTATCCTATTGGTTCGGTTGCCAGCCTCTGGACAGCATATCCCTTGTCACTTGTTAATTACACATACACTCGGCCACCAGATGTCGTAGAAGTCAAGGGTATGTTTGGACTTGGTTATCCCAGGCCATGTTTATATCATAGAAAACCACAGGGCGAGTGTTATCCCAGGTGTGATAACAGCATGTATTGTGATAATTTTGAAATGGAAGAACAGAATATAACACTTGTGGGTTGGCATTATAAAGAGATAGCAGTGCCTCGAAAAGCTGGTTATTATGCTTCTTGTTGCCTCATTGTGAATTCTACGGAAACTTCTTTGTATATAAATTGTTCAGGAACAATATTGTACAAGCAAACATTTTCCCTAGAGCATAAATCAGATCCAGATACGCTTGGAATGAATTCCAGGTATTCAGCAGTGAATTACGAGGGGCCAATATATGCACATCCTGAGTTTTCTTTTTTGTCCAAAGGGACTTATTCCAATGTTTATAATGGGACTGACAATGTGGCACTTCGAAAGGTGTTGCCTGTAGGTGTCCCATGGAAAAATGTCGAACCGAAAAAGAGGTGCGTGAAAAGAACATTGACGAAATAGTTTTGCAAAGGTGTCACAGATTTAGAGGTGAATAGTTATAGCAATGGTATCACATTTGGGTATATCCTGTCTTCTATATTTACTATGGGTGGTACAGCTATGGCCAGGGAAGAAAAATCCAGAGAATACTTCAGATGTAAATTGCAAATTCTGTCCAATACCACAGTGGCGGCTCTGAGAGATATTACTACCCAATTGGAAAGTATGCGAGTGTATTCGGAGCAGACTAGATATGCAGTAGATTTTCTATTGGCCAAGTCTGGTGGTGCTTGTGCTTTAATTGGCGATCAGTGTGTTATGGGGATAGAACATTTGGAGAAAAACATAGCACAACACATTCTGGACATTATTGAGAATGTCAAGGGCATGGAAAGTGGGAATTGGAGTTGGTCTTTGTTTGGTAGTTGGGGTTGGATCTTTAAGGAACTCATTTATCTTATAGTGGTATTGGTATTTTGCTGCATTCTTATTCAATGTCTTCCTTTTGTTGTTCCTATTGTGCCTCTGTTTTTACGCCCAAACAGAAAATGTCAGCTCATGTTACAAATGCCCCTATGATGTTGCAGAATGATATTGACCATTTAATGCACATTGATGAAGGAATATTTGAGGATTCCTCCCTCCTTGCTGTACTCCTTTCTATCGATGATTGTAGAGACTGCCCATAATTCCATCCCATTTCCATTTTTGCTTTTAATGTTTCTGACATGTTGATGTTGCTATAGTATATGATTTCCATTTCTTTTACTTCTTAGCAAATATCTTTAGCTCATCCTAAAAGGAGGGTTCGTTAGATTAGGCCCGCTAATGCTTTTGTAATGTCGTATCTTAGTTAGCATTTGCTATGCCATTTTCTTTGCAGGCGCCATTTTAGGCTCTTCGAAACTGATCTCGTCTATTTCTGAGAAATGGTCTTTGCTAAGTTTCATTTCTAAAATGCTAGGTTTTGTTTCGGTAATGAATAGACTGTTCGTATTAGTGCATACCTTTCTCACTGGATAGAGGCCCTCTCCCACTTGTCTGGTGGCGCGTCCAGGGTGAAAAGACCTTGGATTGTATTAGGTTGGGTAAGATATGAGAACCAAACCTTTTTTTTGTATCTCACTGTCCAGCTGCATCTGCCTGGAAAATTCCAATGTGGTCGTTGCTTGCCCAGCTATGAAATGTACATAATGTATCTCTATGTTCGCTGTTCATTAGTTCCCTCTGTAGCACTCTCATGGACTGTACAGATGGGGCTCCACTCTGAGTGTATATGAATAAACAGTTATTGGTTCATATTCTCCACTGTCTGACCGACTCTTCATTTTGTACGGAAGGCTGAGAGGTGGTCATCAGTGACCCGGGTGGCCCCGAGCGGGTCACTTCCTTCAAGAACACTTCTGGACATGTGGATACTCTGCCAGAAAGAAGGACGGATGTGCTGCTGAACGTACTGCAACTCTGCTAGGCTGCTGCTCTGAAGGACTGCTGCCCTGCTATGCTGACCTGCTGCCCTCTTGCCTGTGTGAGAAGGACCAGACGTGCATCTGTTGAACTGTGGACCCCAAGTGACTCCAAGGGCCAGTTGGTTGGCCTCCTGCATAGAGCCTCAGGGACAGAAGGCTCCAACAACCTTGAACCCAGCACCTGGACTCTGCCATCTGTGAGTCCTACCCTGCAATGTGGTGCGACCCCAGTCCTTTTGAAGTGGACTTGAAGGTGCTCTGCCAGCCCGTATGTGGACCCAGTAGAAAACATGCATCACCTCTGCTGTGTGGAGCAATGCTGAGCAGAACCGACACATCATCACTGCTACAAGGGTTCTCCTGCCACAAGGACTCCACATCAACCTCGCAGCCGGCATCGGAACCATCACCTGTGCGCAGCTTTCCTGATGCAGGCCCTCACATCACAAAACTCTTGTCGATGGCCACCTCAATGATGACGCAGGTTCCCGTATCACAGCCTCACTGTCTTTGGAACTGATGCATCGCCTTAACTGCATGGCTCATCCTTGATGCCGAACTTCCCATCTCAAGCCCTTGTGACAAAAATGTGGGACCTCACATCACTGTCTCGCAACTTCTCAGAACCGACGCATCGCCTCAGATGCGCAAGATATCCTCGGCATGGGATGTCACAATACTCCATAACCAGGATTTAAGGTACTCTTGTTGAGCAGGCCTAATTGAGTCCCTGTAACCGGCCAGGGCTCAATTGCAGTTGGCCTGAACTTGTGACTTTGTTCTGGTTGTGAGTGACCAGATATCCATACTTTGTGCTTTTTGGTGCTATTTTCACTGACATCTTTAAAACTGCATATCTCCAGTTCTACTGACTAGATTTTTGTTGTTTTGGTCTTGTTTTATTTATTAAAAATTAATTTATATTTCTAATCTTGTGTGGTATCATTTTGTGGTGTGTTTTCACCATGTTACTGTTTGAAGTGTCGCACAAATACTTTACACATTGCCTCTGCGTTAAGCCTGACTGCTTGGTGTCAAGCTACCTGAAGTCTGAGCACAGGTTAATCTAGGGTTTGCTTTTGACTTCACATTGACAAGGATTGAGGTTTCTGCTTGAGTAGGGTTTCAACCCCCTCGACCACTAACCCAATTTCTTACATAGGCCATCAGTCAAATGTTTTCATTGGTGCCCCTTCAGCCCCCACTAATTCAGCATTTTCCATGTCATTGCATCTCTTTCTGATTGTTGTGTTTTCTGTTGTTTGTTTCCCATTAATTTTCCATTTCTTCACTTTGCCTGTCCACCTTTACTCGTTCAGTTCTTTACATTCAGTTTCTTATAATCGAATTTCCTTTACATTTTTAAGTTTCTGCCATTCCACTGCTGCAATGATTTGCTTCACAACTCCATTCCTCTTCTCTTGTTCCCTTCCCCTCTGACTCTTTTGTCTCTCCCTTCCCTTCCTCTTTTTGTCTTCTAATGGTCATGGTTTTAAAGGGCAGACCTTGTAAAGGGCAAGCCCGGTACAGGGCAGGCCTGGTTATCAGACCTGTTTGCTTTTGATTAAATTAGTTCTATGCTAATTTGTACTATGATGATTCCAGATACTGGTAAATCTTTGCATAAACTCACACTAATGTCATATTCATGTCATGTGTAGCACTTTAACCCACTCCTGTCTTTTTATGCAGCAACTCTTTCTCTTGTTCGGGGACTTGCATAAACAAAAGGGCTACATTTGTTACAATTCTGAAACTTTCCAGTCTCGTTTTATTATTTTAATCTAATATTTGCTATGTCACTTACCCAATTATAAATACCAGGCATAGGGCTTAAAGTCAAAAACAGAGGGCTTGAAGAGCTGCTAACTCATGACAAGAGATTATTACACTGCCAAAAGTAAATAGCTCTGATTATATCAAATTTGTTAAACACACAACTATTACAATGATTCTGGTCTGTAGTGAATTAATAGACTTGTACATTTGTAGAACCGAACACCGGGTATGAAAACATGCATATTACACCTTCTGACCAATACAAAACATAAATCAACATTATTTAGCTAGGTGACCCTGTTCCCACTGCCAAAGTTACTCGAACTGACTTAGATTTAAAAATGACTCTCACTTCTCACACTCGATAAGTGTAGGGTACTAAAGCTTTTCTTAGGATCTTGCTGCTGGTGCTGACTAATGATGGGTTAGTGTTTGTGGTTTCCAACAGCAAGCTTTTGGGTACTTCTAAGAATAATGGCACTCCCTAGGATAGTAGTGGTCTCTATACTTTTGCTTTAATATTACGCTTGACCTGTACTCTGAACGAGCCGGTTGATATATTGCCACTTGTTGACACATCCCAGAATTTAGAACTCTTGCCTTATTCCAATGGCGGCTCCTACAAATATTCCATCCTGATAATGACCCGTTTCTAATTAATTTTGCATATTTGGTTGAAACGTCAACAAAAATTCTATTGTGGACTGTTTTTAAAACATTTTGACTGTGGTTCTTCAACACTTGTACCATGGGTGTCGTTAGTAACATTGTTTATCAAAAAAAGGGGGGAGGAAGAGGAAAAACTGGGTTCACCCTCCTCAATATTATATACACAACAATAGAAAAACCCAGCAGGGGGAAGAGCTAAGAAAATGGGAAATTCTCCACCGCGATGGAAAGTTAGAAAAACATAGTTTTCTTAGAAAACCCTCACCCACCAGGGTTGCTCCTTGATGGCATGCTTCATCATTGGGGTTCATCCCGGTCCGCTACGGATCTGATTATAACCATACAGGCTAGAGGCAGAAATAAAGTAGGCGTCCTACTAGTCAGGTATTTTTAACTTGATAGCACTTACATTTCACTCCCCTCACAAACACTGTCTTTAGAATAGACGTTATTTCCAAGTGCTCCCGTGTATTCGCTTGGTCGTAGCACGCCTCGATCCGTAGCAGATCGGGATGAACCCCAATGATGAAGTGCCACCAAGGGGCAACCCTGGTGGGTGATGGTTTTCTACGAAAAACTGTTTTTCTAACTTTTCCATCGCAGTGGCAAATTTGCCATTTTCTTAGCTCTTCCCCCTGTTGGGTTTTTCTATTGTTGAGTTAGTAAAATTTTAACATTCGATCAGTCACATGTATATACTAGCATTGTAAATAACACTGGTGCACTGAATGCTCACTTTATTCACTTGCACTGCGCCATCACTTAATAGGAGCACCTATTGTATCAAATTTGCTTTGAAAATTAAAATGTAAATTATTTTAATACAAAGGTTTGGGTTGAATATAAATAAAATGCATGGAAAGCATATAAAACCTTACCAGTGAGTAAGGTTACTTATTTCTAGTTCTTCTTCTGTGGAAGTCGAGGGCTACACTTCCCACCACAAGGACCCCTTTTTTCTTATATTTGATTACTGTACCCGGGTCCCTGGGTTACTGGGTTACCCCTTTTGCTTCAAAATACTTAGTTTGGGTCAAAGGCTGATGATTAAAAAAATAGGTCACTGCCACTAAAATCAAGTGACAGTGCCGTTCACAAATTATGCATGGCATCCATCCCAACAAAAACAGCCCCCAACAGCTGGAAAAAAGAACTAGTCATTGCCCTTACAAGATCTGCATGTCTACCACTTAGTAGACTGATATCTTTCACGTCTCACTTCTAACGCACAGGCAATCTATGTGATCTGCCCTGCTTTCCTGTTGAAGAAAGTTTGAGTGTACCACTCTTGATGGACGCTTATATGAAACATCATGGTTCAAACTTATATCCTTAAATACTGTAAATCCTACTTTGGAGTCTCCTCTTTCTTGGTTAATTAATTAACTTTGAACCATTACAGATTCTGAAAGTTACTGACCACCTGACCTTCAGAAGATCCATTGAAATATGATTCTCCCTCAACCTAGATAATGCAGATCCACACAGGACAGAAACCTATTACAGTGTTTTGAATAAGAGCGAATTTGACCTCCAGCCATCACTGGGAATGAATGCTGATACAGATCCTTTTATTCAAGCCAGTCCTAGAAACAACATCAATTAGATCAAACCTCTAACACCATCAATGAGCTCAATATTGCAGGATGTACTTGATCATCAGGTCTTTGGTGAAACTCGATTACCAGTCTTCATTCCTTTCGACAGGTGTTGTTCACAACCTGATCACTATTAAAATAATCAGTGCCAGAAGTAGACTACGCATGATTTGCTACTGATTTTGAGTGGATTAAGCTCATCTTCAAAGTCACACACCCTTCTAAATCAAGTACTTGATTCTTCTTTTCTTTCTCATGCCTTAAACATTTGGAAAATAATTTTCCAATAGCAATGCAAATCCTATCTTGACTCTGTTCAGCAAGCAATGAATCCAAGACTTCTACCCCCAGGCCCAAACCTACATTGCTTACCATATAAAATTCCTAAGATCCATAAAACCCAATTGCTCTGTCGCCTTATGTAGAGAACCTTACCTCAGTTCAGTACATGCAACACCACCATGCCTTAGCTTAAAAGGGGCCTTACGCTCTAAACCGAGCTAAAGGAAGCTCAACCATACTCATCTGAACCTCCATATCTGTTTTAGGATTGGACACTCAATTCCATCTACATCAAATGCCTCCATCAAAACCAGAGATTATTTCTTCACTTACTTGCTTAACTACCCACAATATCATGTCTTGATCTTTACCTACAAACAAGTGCTCACTTTCATCTATGGGTCAATCTCTCATCAAACTTGAGCTGACATCCACCAGAAGCCAACAGCATCTGCAAAATCTCCAGATACTAATCACTACAGAAAATAGAATAGCTCAAAGGCTTGCTCTCAAAAGCTCTGGCAAATGTTTAATCCTTTCCTCCTTTAGGCTGCCAAGGCTCTCTTGCACCTGGTCATCTTTCTCATGCATTACAGACCCACACTAACTGCAATATGTGTCACAGTCCAGCACAAAAATGAGGTACAGCAATTGTGTTCTGCTGGAGCAATGTGGATTCTTCACGCCCCCTTCTACCTGTATCTATCGCCACTCTCGCATTACATGTGGGCCCGGGTATATGTAACAGGGGCCAAATGAGGATTAGGGTGAGAGAGAGACAGATCTGTCGCTACTTGCTGTTGCTCCTGGATGCAAGATATCTGTATGCCTTAATGTTCAGAACAGGTTTTGTTTCCTTGAGAATGTGTTGTTAGGGTTAAACTAGCACAGTGAAACAACAATGCTAATTGAACAATACAAAATGAACACAATACCTCGTTTTCAGGAATCCACACACCACCACCCAACCACTATGTATCTAACAAAGCGTCAGGAATCAGGTGATGGGAAAACGTTGCTATCTTAACATGGAATCAATTTTTATAAAATACATAATCGGGTTAATAAATGTATTTCGTGGGCGTGAGCCAACATTGAAACATAGTTTAATTTGTTTCTCGGCTTACTTCTTTTGTTAGTGTAAAAACAAGGAATGTCCTGGCACATGCGTATGCAAAGACAATGAAGCTGGTCAGGCCAAAGCTTATGGTGTGTTACATCTAGCATTTCTAGCTGATATTGCTGGGTGTGCATTGGGAAGAGTGCAAATGTCATGAAAAGAAACAGTTGTGGCAAGCAGAGGGTGATCTTGGAATAAGCTGGTGTGCAGGCCTGGGACCCTCTTTGCATGGTATAAGAATACCTGGGACACTGATAACCTTATTATAGGCTCATGCTAGATTTGAATGTTAAGTGGTTGGGTGACCTTTTTGAAGGAGATCATTTCTTAATTATGGAAACCTTTAAAGTAGGAGGAGAACAAGAAGTTGTGGATGTTTTATTTTTCCAGAATGAAATATGAGCTGGGGGTCCTTATGCATGTGTTCCCAGTGCACCCACCACATACTGTATATTTAGGGAGAGCTTCTGTGACAAAAGGTGAGGGAAGACTTGTGTCAATCTGTACAGAATTACACTAGAATCTGCTAATATGTTATGTTATGTTATGTTAAATTGTATTTGTAGAGCGCCAATCACCAGAAGGTCTCTAAGCGCTGTAACATAAATCAGAAGGTCCAGAATCCTTTCGCACAGCTATACTCAACACACAGCGGAGTAAACTTATCCAAACGCCTCTGTGAACAGAAGGGTCTTAAGTCTCCTCTGGAACGGTAGTAACCTGGCTTCCTTACGCATACCATCCGGTAGCTTGTTCCAGATCTGGGGGATAGTAACTGAAAATGCCCGGCCCCCTAGAGTCGTACTATTGAAACGTGGGCAGACTAACAAGCTAGACTCTGACGACCGGAGACAGCGTCCAGGCGCGTAAGGCCTCAGGCGGTCTTTGATGTATTTGGGTGCCTCTCCATACTGAGACTTGTGTGCAATGCACAACCCCTTAAATCTAACCCTTTGCTTAATGGGGAGCCAGTGTAACTGTTGTAGCAAAGGGGTGGCATGGGCTCTTCTTGGCAATTTATAAATCAACCTTGCTGCATCGTTCATGACCACTTGGAGCTTCCCCAGGAGTTTTTCGGGAAGCTCAGTGTAGACTGCATTGCCATAGTCTAAGCATGACAAGATTAATGCCGTCACGACCGTCTGCATGGTGGAGAAAGACAGCCGGGTCACCAGTTTCCGAAGTTGCCGCATCAGGCCAATACAGCTCCCCACAACAGCAGATACCTGGCTATTTAGGGTCAATCCAGTGTCCAACTTAATACCCAGGCTCTTCACTGAAGGCACCGATGTCGGGGTGGTGCCCAGCTCTTGAGGCTAAAAAAGACTGGACCAGGGCGAGACCCCTGAGGTAAGGGCAAGCACTTCTGTTTTATCTGGATTTACCTTCAATGAATTAGAGGTCATCCAATTCATAGTGAACCGGAGAATATTCTGGACATTACGCTGTGAGTCGGGGGAGTTGTCAATTCGCACAATTAACTGGGTGTCATCAGCGTAGTTAAACACCTGGCAATCTGTTTTTGCCAGTGCATCTATCAGAGGCTGAAGGTAAATATTAAAAAGCAGAGGGGACAGCGCGGAGCCCTGTGGGACCCCCCATCGTAGATTGCCCTGCCTAGACGTGCAATCTCCTAGTTGGACTCTTTGAGACCGATCCTCCAGGTAAGAAGTAATCCATTGGAGGACCTTCCCAGTGACTCCCAGCCGCCGGACACAGGCTAACAACTGTGCGTGGTCCACCGTGTCAAATGCGGCTGAGAGATCTAATAAAATTAGAGCAGAGGGGGTCTTCTTATCAGCTGCAAGCCGCAGGTCGTCCAGCACTGAAAGCATCACCAACTCAGTGCTGTTATGAGCTCTGAACCCGGCTTGCCGAGTGTGTAGCAGCTGATGTTGTTCAACGAAGGACGAGAGGACTCTGAGTACGTGTTGTTCGAGAACTTTAGTTCTTTAATAACATTAGTGGCATTAGCAGAATGCATTAGGATGGGGTGGCCAAGACTGCCAGCTCTAATGAGTGATGACAACATATAGCAAGAAAACTAAACTATCTTTTGATTACTTCACTTTACTTATCTCAGTCAAGTATACTATATTTCTAAGTTGCTTCAGGGTGTGAAATTGTACTAAGCCTGGAGCTGCTGAGGCTGATTTATGCATTTGGTCTGGAGCTGCCACCTTGTTAGATCCTTTTTTGGAAGACACTGCCCATGTGGTGGAGGTCAGGGTGGGAGATTGATATCAAGAGACCCACTAGCTCTACCACCAGGCTTAATAAAAGAGATGCCAAAGATTTTTAGATTAGGAGCATTGACCTTGTAGATGGTGAAGTGCTGCATCGCTACTTCCTCGAGAAAGAGTACTGGCCCCAGAGCCAGGGATTTGAGGCCTGAGGTTACTCTATGTCACAACCCTTTTTTCATATGTGAAGAAAGTGACCCCCTAGGTCCCACCCTAAGAATATTTGGGCTCTTAATGTTACATATTTGTTAAACAGACACACAATAGGGCGTTGGAAGTGAAGTCTAAGACCATGGTGGTGCTTCTATGCATCAGAATGGATCTATAGCAGGAGTGGGGTGTGCAGCTAGCAGATGGGGTTGTGCCATGTTTTTGTTGTATAACTTGTTGGCTATAAGGAGTAGCTCTAATTAGTGAATCAGCATAAAAAGAATACATGAAATATTTATTGAAAAAGAAAAATGAATTAGACTACACTATTGTATACTAACAAGCAGAGAGGTAAACGAAAATGTTTAATTATATCATCATGTGCACCTAACTTAGATAGAATCACAGACAGTTTTCTAAAGGATAATGATAGTTTTTCCACAGTGTTGGCTGATCAACCCTTTCAAGGCAGAGCTGAAAGCTAGAAATGGCTGAACTTTGCCCCTTGCCTTGTAGATTCTTTAGTTAAGTTATCAAATATGAGGTGTCTCCCTGTTCCATGGACTCCCAGACTCCACACTGGCGACCATAAAGACATCCTAAATGCCACAGCAGGCCTCACCAAGGGCCTGAATTAATATGCCGACATTACTGTAACCCTGTTGGAACTCCATTGGTTCCTCCATGCAGGCCAGCACCATCTTCAAAATTCGGTTCAAAATTGACCAAAGCATTCAAGAATGGCCCCCCATCTATTTGGCTGCCAGCCCACAACATCTAATGGCGCTTGGTACACCCACTGCAAGAACACCCTCATATTAGAAAGAAAAAAGCACAAAAATGCAATATGCGTTCTCCACCTATGTTCTCAGGTTCTGGAACAACGTTTGCATTTCCATCAGGACCACCTCCAATGTTACTCCTATTTAGGAAATAGCTGAAGACACACCGCTTTAAAAAACAGTGCATCACAACAAAGTAACCACCCACTACCCCTCCACTCACTGGTTGACTGTATCTTTGCTTTTGACCATATACAGCGCTCCATTGCCTTTTGGCTTGATTTGTGATTGGCAAATACACATACATCCCTACATACATACACGTGACATTAGTCAATAGTTGAGAGTCCCTACATACATCTTGCATTAAAAGTGCCAACGCCTTCTCCTCTGCTGATGCCTCTAGCTCTGTCAGTGGCATTTTTACAAAATAATTACTTAGGCAGGCCATCATTGGAATCAAAAGATAAGCAGCAATATCATCATATGTTATTTTTTTTTACTAAGACCCTAGTAGAGCCCTTCTATGTCAGGAAGAAAAACCTGGAATTTTACATGTATGCATCTTTTAAGGTAAACATGGAAACCCACCATCCTCTATTATGTGTTATTAGGGGAAACGTCAGGGCCATTATTTTAGAGATGCCTACTGGAAGTAGTTACCAATTAAAATATACCAAGAATGTTTGTTCTAAAAAAAAAGAACTGAAATGGAATAACTAGTTAGTCAAAGGTGCATCTCCGCACCGTTATTACATAGTCAACACCATGCTATTTTACAACAATATCTGGCCCAAATAGGAATGGCTCCCCCCTAAAAGATGACTGAAAGGGCCATTTTGTTTTTACTTTGCAACAATGATGCTATTTACCTTGGTCTCTCAAAAGTTGGTCCACAGTGAATTCTTAGGGACCCATTACAGTTAGGTTGATGTTCCTTGGTATTATTGGTAATGGGGTATTGGAAATTAGTATCATCAGGGGAATACACGTTGATACTCTATATGCCCACATCGAATGAGGCATAACATGAAGAAGTTAGTGGTAACACATCAAGTGCCATACGTGAACTACATATTTTACCTAGAAAACACCTCCTGCTACAGCCTGTAGGATTTTACTCAGTAAAAAAATAAAATATGAGCGTATACTGCCCCTAGAAATACCGGGTGCAGTACAGCTGCACCATAGTTAATCCCATTTTGGCTGAAAACTCAAATTTCTTTGTCTGAAAATGGAACATGAGGCCACTCGTTGTAAAGGTCCTGTTGTCAGGAGGATAAAATCAACTGGAGTTGTACCTGAACTTTATATAAAGATGATAAAGGTGCAATCGGAGTCATGAATTTATGGTAACGTGATGGAAAGTATCACATTCTAATAAGAAGTAAATTATATGTGATACTTATGCATAATACACATATGTTTAATGAAACAAGGTGGTCATGAAACAACTGATTGACTGGCCCATTGATTGATTATTATCCACCATCCAACACCTTCTGCGGGAATCCCATATTCTTTCAGGTAAACATGACTATTCAGACAGCACATCACTCCAGTTATCATCCCAGAGTATTTCAGACAATCCTAGGATGTCCTTCACTTTTCACAGCATGTGGAAACCCTTATCAGGAGGTTTTGCCCTGGATTCCCTGGTGGCACATAGATCAGCCAGAAGGATTGGGACCTGCACACATTTCAGGGTCCTGTGAAAGTTCTCGCTGAACTTCTTTTACACTGGTTTCGGGTAAGGCTATCCTACAAGTTAAGTTTTATGGATAAAAAGTATTTCTGCATGCCACTTTCCAGAGCCAGGCTCCTTCCATTGTCGATAAGATTGGTAGATCAATGAAACCCATAGAGCATTACACGTGGATTGGTGACGTACGGCCTGGTTTAGAGTTTGGTGGGCATGATGCTTTACCACAAAGGAGGCGGCGTACCCTAGCCACCACACTGATGGGCCAGCTGCTCTGTTTAGAGTCGAAGGGAGTATCAGGTTTCTGCCACCGGTGCCGCAGCTGGTTCCGCTGACACAAATCTAACATCGATGGCCCAACAGGCCTAGGGCTGTGGTTGCAACCATAGACCGTCTGCCATATTTAGGGCGCCATGCGGACATTTTGATGTCAATTTTTTTATGAAAGGCGAGAAGGAAAAGCATGACTGCCATAAACAGAAACAAAATGCCCCCTCCACTCACCATGGGAGAACCTCTCAGGGAGCCAGGGCCATCAGTTTTTTTTTGTTTTATAAAAGCGAGCTGTTTGGAAGTTCGTTTTTTTGTAAAAACAAAAAAGTTTGCTTGGCGGCTGCTTTAAACATAGCAGCTGCCCAGCAAACACTGTGGTGGTGACTCCTCTGAAAGTATTGAGATCTCCACCAAGCAGGCATTTATCTCTAACGATGATGTGCAGTATATCCACCAGGCCACCGTAGTTCATCCCTCCGCTGCCATGGTGGAGTAGAGTGCACCTCACCAGGGTCTAAATGCGTTCCAGTGCTTTAAAATAGCTAACCCTCAGAGACATGAATAGGTATTTTCATAAATTAAAACTACTCAGTAAGTCACTCCTAAGGAGCGGGATGGCTTCCATTTCTGTACCTTGTCAAAGAGACTAATCACTGCACTTCCTCCCTAGCAGGCATGAATGAAGAATGAGGACAGTCCCATTAAGGTTAAATGGAGCATGCTGTTTTTGATTAGTTTGATAAAAACCTCACAAGGTGAAAAGGGATAAAACGACCGTTTAGGTGTTCAATGTGCAACAAATAATATATGTTTCCATAAAAAATAAATTGTGGCGAGTGATTTATAAAAATGGAAGACAGCACAGCACCATGTATGCTCAAAAGGACCTTGCTTTCTGTGAAAAAAGGGGGACGTTTAAAGGAGACTGCCAATGCAAACACAATTCTGTTGTATGCTAAGGGCCTTTGCTTTTGATTGGAAAAAGCTCATGAATAAAGACTGTAGAAAGACTGAGTGCATGAAGAACAGAAAACCACAAAAAGGCAAGGGACATCATTACACAAATGAGTGTTCTTCCCTGCTCGTCAATACAGACGAACCATTCCAAAAAATAAAGTAGTGACAGACGGGTGCTCTTGTTGGCATATGTATCAGAAGCCACTAAAATGTGCATGCAATTGAAGATGTCATGGGTGACATCTCATATAAATTCACCAATGACATCATCAATGACACCACCATAACTGGTGTAGGGAGTGTACCTACTTATCAATAAAATAACATTATGTACCAAACCGAACATCTGTAGGCAGAGGCATTTAAAGATGACCAGGTTCTACACCAAAAGTGAAACAGTTATTAACTTAGAAATCATTATTTCTATATTAAATCAACTAAGAATGGAAAGTCTGTCTTTCATTGGACTCTGGACTGGGAGAATCGATGCATATATAAATACCAATTTTGAACAATAGAGGAATTTAAACAGAATGGAAAGACCATTCCCCTGGATATACTTCTGTTCTAGGGAATACCGTAAAACTTTCAAATGTAGTTCCCTCAGTTTCTTCACATACTGCCTTAACGTGGGCCTTCACATCCACCTTTCCCAAGGTCTTTCACAAGGATATATAATGAAACCATGAATGCAGCCGTAAATAGTGAATTAGCATATAGGAAGAAATGAGTACATGACCTGAATACAGCATTAGCTGTATTCAAGACTCATTGTTGTCTACAGGCCGAGAAAGTATCCTTGAACAGAAGACACAGAGGGGCAGATTTACAAGGCCCTTGCGCCACTTTTGCGTCACTTTTCCCATGTTAAAAATGACGCAAAGGTGGCGCAAGGGCCTTGTAAATCTGCCCCAGATTACTTTATTTCCAATTCCGCCATCGTATACACTAAACTCCCACAGATTACAAGCCATGCGCCGCCGCCTTATGAATGACTCAAAGGGACACTTATGCGTCATTTTTAACGTGTGAAAAGTGACGCAAAAGTGGCGCAGGGGCCTTGTAAATCTGCCCCAAAGTGTCCGGAATGTCAACACCCTGTGGTCAACTACTTTCACCCTGCATGGACCTAATTGGTAGTATTCTCCTATTGGGAATCTTTATATCAGGGCCCCTCGAGGACGCTTTCCATCCAACTCATACCATCTCCTCTGCCAGCTTTGCAAGGCTACGTTCAAAATGAGGGTTTGACACATGGCCTGCCAAAGCCCAAACCTTGCTGCACACAGCCAAAGGCTGTAGGTAGGGGGTTATGCTCACACGAGAGGTCAGCTGTCTGCTATGCCAAAAATTAGGTGATGTTTCATAACGATAAATAACAGTATAGACAGCAGCTCAACATCAGTAAATAACAACACATACACAATCAGACAACTGCATGTCCCTAGAGATGCCATTGATGATGTCAGTGGTGAACCGATATGTGACATCACTGAAGGTGTAATTTATGATGTAATCTGAGACATCATGTATGAGGTCATGAACAATGCATTAGGGGACCAGTTATGGTTCACCACAATTGCTGAATTTAACTTGTTTTGCAACTGAAAACCCTTCAGTGATTTTATTTGTTTGTATTGTTTTTTGTTTTTATTGGTATAGTCAATCATCAGAGAAGCAGCCATAAGTTTAATAGCAGTACATTACATATTCAAACATCAGCACATTATGATAATGCTAACTTTCAATGTTCATAAGCTGGTACGTAAGCCTTTTACTCAATAGTAGTTCCCTAATATTAAGATGTGGAAATAATTCCCTGTGGGGCATATTTATCTCTTCCCTAATAATTTGAAAGGATTTAATGACACCTTTATCATATAGTTGATAAATAAACTGTGTATTATCCCACCCAGATTTGTTTTAGTATATCTATTTGTCCTTCAAAAAGCCCATTAAAAGTCTTATAGCCATATGGTTTTGGCACTTTCAGATACTTATCTTGCCAGACTTTAGATAGGTCTCTAAGGCTCTTATATCACACATATTTGGAATCAGAGAATTGTGAGTATTAATTCAACAAATAGCATACTGGGGTTTTTACTTTTGATAACTTCAGTCAACCTTCTACAGAGGGCGGACGATAGTAAAATCGGAAGCTGGGAACGGCCCATATCCCCGAACATGTGGTCGTTGTAGAAAGCGCATTGCCCTGCTTGACTTTCTGTGGGCCCACATAAACGCTGACATTAAGCTCTCTAGTTTTTTTTTTTTTAAAACACACTGGGAAGATAGATTGGCAGAGATCTAAATAAGTACAATGACTTAGGAAGTATTAACATTTTAATGATATAAACTCGAACTAAGGGGGTCATTTCTGGCTTGCGGTGCGGGCAGATCTCCACCGCCGGTCTGGCGGGCACCGCCACCGGCCGGGCGGTCGACATCCGACCGCCATCGTAATAGGCCCCTAAGTTTGAGATTGGGAGTCCTTCCCATAATTATTACATTTTTTAAGTTATATTTTAGATGCGGGTTGTTGGGTTTGTAGGGCTATAGGGTGGGAACTTTATTAAGTAATAATACATTACCAATTAATGGTTAATTGATATTACAATATTGAATTTATTTATAATGATGTAAATTGTTTAATAATTATATATTTAATGTTATAGGTGCAGATTTTGGGGTTTGTAGGGTATATATTTGTGTAAATTATTTGAATAGATATATTTTTTATGTTATATATTAGGTGCAGGTTGTTGTGTTTGTAAGGGAATAGAGAGGGAAGTTATTTACGTAATAATAGATTAACAATTAATTATTCATTTATTAATAATAGTTTTATTGATGTCTTAATATGTTAATTGTGTTATACTTTTTTACATCAGTCAGGTTTGTGGAAATATAGTGTGGGAATTAAATTACATTAATAAGATAAGTATTGATTGAAATTAATGATTAAAAATTGTAATAATTATGTAACTTTTGTTTAATTGTTTTTTACATTTCTATATGGAATTTTTATATGAAGAGTTTATATTTTTTGGTTAATTAATAGAGTTATTAAAATATGTTATGTGAACTACTTTCTCTGTTGCTTCACAGAGTGGATTGGGAATAGTACATTTTACCCCTCCGTATTCCAAAGTTTTCCATACTGTTACACAGACGGGAGTGGGAATAGTACATTTTACCCCTCTGACATCCAGCGCTTTCCCTACTGTTGCATAGACTGGAGTGCGAACTGTAAATCTTACCCCTCTGGAGTCCAACGCTTTCCCTACTGTTGCACGGACTGGAGTGGCAATAGTAAATTTTACCCCTCCGGCATCCAACGCTTTCCCTACTGTTGCACAGACTTGAGTGGGAATAGTAAATTTTACCCCTCCGGAGTCCAACGCTTTCCCTACTGTTGCACAGACTGGAGTGGAAATAGTAAATTTTACCCTTCCAGAGTCCAACGCTTTCCCTACTGTTGTACAGACTGGAGTGTGAATAGTAAACTTTACCCCTCTGGAGTCCAACACTTTCCCTACAGTTGCACAGACTGACCTGGGAATAGTAAATGTTACCCCTCTGGTGTCCAATGCTCACCCTAATGTTGTACAGACTGGAATGGGAATAATACATTTTACCTCTCCAGAGTCCAGCACTTTCCCTACTGTTGCACAGACTGGAGTGGGAATAGTAAATTTGACCCCTTTGGAGTCCAACACTTTCCCTACTGTTGCACAGACTGGAGTGGGAATAGTAAATTTGACCCCTCTGGCATTCAACACTTTCCCTACTGTTACACAGAGTGGAGTAGGAACAGTAAATTTTACTCCTGCAGAGTCCAACGCTTTCCCTACTGTTGCACAGACTGGAGTGGGAATTGCCTCTCCGGAGACCAACGCTTTCCCTACTGTTGTACATATTAGAGTTGAAATAGTATATCTATTTTCACAGATTTACTACTTTTTTAAATATTGTTTAAATATATCTATAATATTATTATTTATTTATTTTCCCAATATCTGTGTGTATATATATATGTGTGTGTGCAATCATTGAAAACGGCATTTTGCACAGTGCGAGCTGTCTTTTACTGCCGCTCGAGTAGATTTTTACTCGAGCGGCAGCTTTCTCAACGCGGACTGGTAGTTTCTCATCGCGAGCTGTCGCGAGCATACGTGACCACTTGCAATGAGAAACCTGACCTCCCCGCGTTGAGAATCTCGCCGGGAGGTTTATTTTCCACGCTCGCAATCGGCAACTTGATGTTGCTGATCGCGAACGAGGAAAAAGTCTCGCCGGGATGTCATTTTGCTTGCTCGCGGTCGCCAACTTGGCGTTGAGGACCGCGAGCAAGCAAATGACCGCTGCACTACGCTACGCTACGCTACGCGTGTTTGCACTGTGCTACGTGCAATTCGCGTTGTGCGAAGTAGCGCAAACTTCGCAAACTACGCGAGCGTAGCGTAGTGCTTTGCCCAGGGTTACTGTACACATCATGCACTGATTTACAGCTATATCTGCACTATCTTGCTTCCTAATGAAGACTTGATACAGCATTAAAGTAGCACCTTGTTACCCTTTGACAACAGCTGCTTGGAAAACAAGCACTGGAAAGGCCAATAGGTCTTGCTTATGTGAGATCTATTGGTGTTGTTGGAGTGGAGTGGTGTGGTGTGGTGTGGTGTGGTGAGAAGTAGAGTGGCATTGTGTGGCGTGGAGTGGAGTGGCATTGCGTGATGTGGAGTGGATTGGAGTAGAGTGGCATTGTGTGGCATGGAGTGAAGTTGCATTGCATGTCCTGGAGTGGAATGGCATGGCATTGTGAGGTGCGCAGTGGAGTGACATTGTGTGGTGTCGTGTGGAGTGGAGTGGCATTGTGTGGAGTGGAGTAGAGTGACATTGTGCAGTGTGGAGTGGAGTGGCATTTTATGGCATGGTGTGAAGTGGAGTGCTGTGGAGTGGCACTGTGTGGTTTGGAGTGAAGTGCTATTGTGTGGCGTGGTGTGGCATTGTGTGGATTGGAATAGCATTGTGTTGTTAGAATAGAAAAATATGCTTTAGCATTGTTTTGCATAAGTTAGCATTCGCGGCACCATTTTGTGTATGGCCGCCATTTTGAATTATAATCGAAACTAATCCTTTGCCATTTCTGAGAAATGGCCTTCTCTAGGTTATGTTTCTTCAGAGCTGAAGTTTGCTGCACTAATACACTGTTCTGATTAGCGTATACCTTTCCTCTAGATGTATGCCCTCTCCCACTTGTCTAGTGCCGGGCACGGGCAGAATGACCTTGACTGTTAGATAGTGTGTGCCCAGCTGCAGAATCAAAACTTATTTTTTTTTTTGTATTTCACTGTCCTGTTGCATGTACTTGGAAAATTCCATTGTAGGCGTGCCTTCATTGGTTCTGAAATGTACATAATGTATCTCTATGCCTGCTGATGTCAGTCCCTCTGCAGCACTCCTTAGAGATTGGGCAGACAGGGCTCCGCTCTGAGCGTACTCTGAATAAACAGATATTGGTTTGCATTCTCTACTGTCTGACCGACTCTTCATTTGGTATGGAAGGCTGAGCGGTGGTCTTGTGTGACCCGGGTGACCCGAATCGGGTCACTTCCTTCAGTTGGCACCCGAACAGGGACTCCTTTGGGTGAGTGACCCTTCCCCTTCCGTGGACGGGGGGGGTCGAGGCCATTGTCGGGTCGGACGGATGGATCAGGGATCCCTGCACGAAGAGTTTCTGGTACTCGCAGCTGCCCCTTCTGTCTTGCCGGACGGTGCCTCGACCAGTGGTCATCCCGACTGGAGTCCTAAAACGGCAAAACCCTTGGATCTGACCGTTTGGTTTGAAGAGTTGGCAGTGGAGAATCAATTCGTTTGACCTTCATATGTCAGGTGAATTTGTTTTTGTTCTTTGTGGATATGGTACCATTTTGGTTTGTATTTGGTACGGTCTAAGGACCGTCTTTTGGACAAAAGCATCTGCATTTGCTTTGCCAGGCATAAAATAGTGAATTTGTGTTCTTTTGAAAATGCCCGGTGTTAGTAAGTTTTCTTTGTGCTGTCGCTATTGTTCTGTTGATGCTCAATTGGAAGAAGCTCAGCCGGCATGTATGTGAAGCATGGTCTTGGCCCTATTATGTTTAGTACATTATGGCACAAATATACGAGGGACAACGCCAAGTTGCAGTGGCCGGTGACAGCCACTTTTGATAAACAAAAGATTCAGTATTTACAAGAACAGTTGTTTAAGAGACAAAGTAGGCAGTCTATGTTTGATTCCCTCAGAACATGGCAGAAAACAGCTAGACAGAGACGATTGAAGGTAGAAAAAGGGGCCCAGAAAGGGAAAATGCAGACATTGACTCAGAAAGTTGTAGCATATGACAGGGAAAAACAGGAAAAGGGTGTTGAGTGTGAAGATAGAAGGTTTTGATTACAAATTGATAAATCGTATGTGGCTCAGGAAGAAGATGACATTTTTGTGGAAGAATTGTTGGATACCTGACCCCCGCCCCCATATGCCCTGCAAAGAATATATCCCACTGTTCCGGTGCCCTCACAGCCGCCCGTTACAGTTGCGTCCACTGTCTCTGTTCCTGTGTCTACTGCTGTTATGTCAACGGCTGTGGCTTCGGCTCCTCCTCCTCCGCTTTTTTCTGTTTCTTTGCCGTCTGTGGCCCCTGTGACTGTTAGTGCTCCTGCCACACCTATTGTCTCAATGTCCCTTTCGCCAGCTCTTTCTCCCGCGGCACAACTTTCAGCGACAATAGTGCCTGTTATTTCTGCTGTTTCTCCCTCAGCGGACCTTCATCCCCCGATATTTGTAAGTGCAGAGACACCAGTTTGTGGGTTTGAGGATCGAGACTTATCGAAATTCCATGAGCGTATGGGCCCTTTTGTACGGTCTGCGGTGGGAGACGAAAAGAAGAAGGTCGTAGCTAATCAGGCTACAGAGTGGGGTCGTAATCCCATTTATAGTGTGGAGGATGTTTGGAGTGTGATCAAAGATTATGAGCCTTTTGTACAGCAGCATGCCCTTAAACATATGTCCTCATCATTAATTGGTCTTTGGCAGCAATGTTTTGGAAATGATGTGCCACAAATTTTATTTGATATTAGGGACCGTGTGTATGTTAGTGGTTTGAACCCAGGTCAAGTGTTTGGGAATATTACCACGTTGGTAGATTATAGGAGTAGGTTGCACGACAAGAGTCCTACCACGGTATCCCAGTTTCCGATGAGAGAGATACATCCTATATATCACCCAGAGATACCAGAGTTAACGGATGGGCGAGGTAATGTTACTCGAGCGGCGGTGGCGGCCAGGTTTCAAGAACAATGGGTTTATACTCCGTGCAAAAGAAGTGAAGTGCTGTCCCTTAAGACTCATTTGCCTGATCCTAGGAAAAATCCTACTGCTTATTATAAAGAATTTACTGAAGCTGCTTCTTCAACGGTAATGACTCTTGCTGACAGTGAAATTTTTTTTGGTCTTCTTGTTCCGGTTGATATTTGGAGGCAAGTCCATACTCAAGATCATGCTCTGTAGTTGGGGGGTACTTGGGATCAAATTAAAGCATGAGACCAGGAGAGAAAGCCAGGTGATAAACACCGAGCTGAGATACTTGCTTTGCCTGGTCGTATTATTACATATATGCATTCTCTTATTCCACCGAGAAAAGTAGATTGGGATAAATTGTCAGCTTGTCGCAAGAAGAAAAATGAAAGTGTGTCTGATTTTTCCACTTGATTCCAGGATACGTTTTTGGATTACAGTGGGCAGGATTTGTCTGTTGAGGGAGGTGTTGGGTTGTTTGTCAATAGATTTGTCTCTAATTTGCTGTTGAAATTGCGACTCGATTGCAGGCTTCTGAAAGTACCTGGTCCACCTCTTCGCCCTCTGTTATTTTGAATATGGCACAGTATTATGAGCATAGGGATAATGAGGAAAAGGAGAGGACAGAGAAGAAGCATAAGGATTTGAAGACAAAGGTGTTGTTACAGCAGGCTTTGAAAGGGAATGGTAGAGGACGTGGTGGTCGTGCCCGACAGCTTCCACGCACTAGTAGGCAGCCAACTACTACGCCGTTGGGTCCGAATCAGTGTGCGTACTGTAAAGAGGAGGGACACTGGCGTAGCGAGTGTCCCGTGCTTTTGCAGAAGGTGGCGGTCCCTAGAGGACACGGTTTTCGTGGACGAGGTCGTGAAGCTGGTGGGGCTGATAGGGCACAGAATGCTGCAGTCTCACAGGGTCGTTCTGATAATAATTACTTTGAATACCCTCAGGATGGACAGTATTACCATGATGATTATGACATGGAGGAAGTGACAGGAATGTCTTACATAGGACAGCCAGGGACAGAGTGGGGGACCAGTTCCAATACCTGTAAACCAGTGTGGTCCTTATGTAACAGCAAGGTTTGACTAAGGAATTTTCAGTGGACACAGGTGTAACAAAAAGTTCTGTTTTTTTAAATATGGTCCCTGGGGCGGCTCTGTCTGGCCATAATAATGTGTCAGTAGGTTTTTCTGGTGTACCGGTTGTAAGCCCTATTTCAAGACCCCTTGCGTTGACTATTGGTCCTTTCACTGTGGATTCGCCATTCTTGCTGACATCTAACTGTGTTGAAAATTTGATGGGTTTGGATTTGTTTAAGAAATCGCATGCTACTATTTATTGCTCCCCGGCAGGTGTCTATATGACAATGGGTCCTGATGTAGTGCATGCTAAACAGTGTTTGTTCAAAGATGCTGCTCTTCCTGTTGAATTTGCAGATGTGCCACCCACTTTGTGGGCAACAGGTGATACCGATGTGGGAGTGCTGCAGATACCACCAATTTCAATACAAGTTAAGAATGGTGCTATTTTGCCTCGTATCCCTCAGTGTAAAATACCACAGACAGGAGAACGAGCCTTATTGCAAATTATTCAGGATTTGATCAAGAAGGGAGTGGATGAGGAGACGACTGCCAATATTTGTAATAGTCCTATTCTTCCCATTCTTAAAAGGACGCCTTCAGGTTCTTCTGATGATCAAGGAGATGTCTATTGTTTTGTGATTGATTTGCGCGAAGTTAATAAAATAGCGGTTCCCCAGTTTCTAGTGGTCCCTGACATTACTACTCTCTTGTCAATGATTCCTTCCACTGCTACCTTCTTCTCTGTCATCTGCTTAAAAAATGCATTCTTTAGTATTCCTAGTCATCCAGATAGCAGGTACTTGTTTGGGTTTACACTAGCTGGCAGAAGCTTTAGGTTCTGTTGAGCTCCTCAGGGCTATACTGAGAGTCAGAGTATTTACAGCCAGGCTTTAAAGCCTCAATTAGATTCCCTTTCGCTTCCCTACGGTAATGGAATGGTTGCAGTATGTTGACAGCCTCCTTATCGCTTCTGATACTGAACAGGGGTGTAGAGATAGTACTGTTAAATTGTTGTTGCATTTGGCCCAACATGGACATAAAGTTTCTCTTTCTAAATTTCAGTATTGTCGACAGGAGGTCACCTATTTAGGTCACCTACGGTCGAAGGAGGGTAGGAGATTGACCCCGGAGCTCATCAGTACCATTGTTAAAATGCTCATCCCACAGACTCAGAAAGATGTGCGCACTTTCACAGGTATCACTTCCTACTGTCGGCAGTGGATACCTGGCTACTCCTTGCTAATTAAACCCTTGCTTGCACTAACCACTAAAAATGTGCATGAGCCCCTGCCTTGGACGCCTGAATGTCAGCAGTCTTTTGAGCAATTGAAAACTGCGCTTTGTTCAGCTCCAGTACTAGGCACTCCTGACTATAACGAACCGTTTGTGTTGTTCGTCCATGAAATTGCTGGTTGCCCACTTTCTGTTTTAACACAAAAATTTGGAGATAAGCAATGGCTGTGTGCTTATTTCTCTGCTATTCTTGACCCTGTCGCAAGAGCCCTCCCCAGCTGTCTGAGAGCAGTCGCAGCTGTGGTGGTCTCGATAAGACAATCGGCTGGACTCGTACTTGATACTGATCTCACAGTCATGGTACCCCATGCTGTGGATACACTTTTGAATAAGACTAAGACACAGCACCTCACCAGTGCACGTCTGACTGGCTATGAATTAACATTGTTTGCCAAACACATCACGTTTAAAAGATGTGCCACTCTGAATCCAGCCACGTTACTGCCCTTCCCTTCTGAGAGTAATGAAATTGATAAACATGACTGTATCTTTCGAATGGAAGAAGAGACAAAAGGATGGGTAGACTTGACTGATGTTCATTTATCTGACCCACAAGGGGATCTATATGTCGATGGCTCTTGTTTTAAATTATCAGATGGCACTACAACTGCTGCGTATGCTCTTACCACGCTCCGTACTATAATTGAGACCTCACGAGTTCCCTATCAGTCGGCCCAAGCTGCTGAGTTTGTTGCCTTGGTAAGAGCTTGCAAATTAAGTGACGGACTGGTTGTCAATATTTATACTGACAGCCAGTACGCCTTTGGAGTCACACATAACTTTGGGCGACTCTGGGCTGAGAGAGGGTTTCTTACTTCGCATGGCACTAATATTCAGCATGGGCACCTTATATTGAGGCTTTTGTCTGCTTTGACACTCCCTAAGAGATTGGCCATAGTAAAGTGTAGCGCCCACCGGAAAGTTACTGACGATGTAGGTAGGGGAAATGCGTTTTCAGATCAGACAGCTAAGGAAACAGCCCGAACAAAAATGAAAAGCCCTACACCACCTGGTAATTTTGCACCAACCACTTTCCCTTTTGAGGTCCTTCAGATGGACTATATAGAGCTAGATAGATGCAACAATTTGAAGTATGTGTTGGTGGTTGTCTGTGCGTTCAGTAAATGGGTTGAGGCTTATCCCACTAAAGACAATACAGCCGCTACGACTGCAAAGGTACTCCTGAAGGAGTTCTTTCCTCGTTTCGGCTTGCCCCGTTTGATTTGGAGTGATAACGGAAGTCATTTTAGTGCCAAAGTAATTCAATTAATTTGTGATGGTTTGAGTATCAAGCAGAAGTTTCATGCTGCCAATCATTCACAGTCAGCAGGTTTGGTTGAGAAGTACAATGGTACTCTCAAACTGAAATTGGCAAAGATTCAGGAGACCACAGGGCTACAGTGGCCAGACGCTTTACTATTAGCTCTTTTGTCGACAAGAACAACAGCACATTCTAGGATAGGATTGTCACCGTACGAGGTCGTGTTTGGACCCCCGGCAAATGTCTGGGGTGTCCCAAGTCCTCGGCGGTTTGCAGATATTGAGTATCCGTTGTTGATCGACCACCTTTGCCAGTTAACTGAAAATGTGCGTTCTATTCACCAACAGGTCCGGGAAGCCCTGCCAGCTACGCCAGAGGGGCCCGGACATGATATTCAGCCTGGGGATTTTGTGATCGTATGCAATTTTCAGCGGAAGTAGAGTTTGGAGCCGCGGTGGAAGGGGCCGAAGCAGGTCCTCCTGGCTACACGTACAGCTGTCAAGGTCACTGGCCGAAAAAACTGGGTGCATGCAACTCACTGTCGCAGGATACCTCTACCTTTGCCCTATGATCAGTGGGTGAGGGATGGTGTAGGGGACTCTGAGCCTGAGACGGTGCCTCAGTTTATCCCCTTTAGTGACGCTAGGCTGACCTGGACCAAAACGGATGAGGAAAATGATGAAGAGCTGAATGCAGCAGTTCCACCGGAAATACGGGCTATCCAGGAGCCCCTTTTCACTGATCCCTCTGTGCCTGGAGTTACTAGGTATAATCTACTGAGGAACAGTGCACCAAAGGAGAAGTCAGATTAGTTAGGGAAGGACAGTGTAAGTTAGGGTGTACTTTGCCATAGTACCAACGGAGTTAGTTTAGGGTGATGTGAGATTTGTGCCCTGTTTGAACATTGGACAGGATGGATCGAAAGTATCCCCTTGGGGGTACATTATCCTGGTCAACGTGGGAACCTGAGCTTAGGACAGAGCAAACTCCACCGCCGGTGCTCAAGAGCGCCAACGTTTTGATGGACAATAGGAGCCTGTACCAGTGAGGCTCTGACGGACACTGGGAACTTGTATATTCTTCTTGTTGCCATTTTGGCCCCTTCCCCCCTTGCTTTATTGTTTACTATGCATCCCTTTGGCAGGATGGCTGCCGACGAAGAGCAGCCAGTGATTCCCCCTGTTTTTTACACGTATATTCTGGTCTACAAAGAAAAAGATATTGTGTGTTATTCTTGTGATTTTGCTGCTATTGAACCTGGGTGGGGTGTCCTGGTTTTTGGAACGAGATCAAAATGCACCGTCATGTATTAACCATAAGGTTGTTTCTCAAGTTCGCACGAAAAGGACAGCCCCGAGTAATGTGTTTCTAGACACACATAAAATGTTTTTCGGTGAAGGTACTGCTTGCTCCCTACTGAGTCTGTTACTAGCTTATGGACTGCATATCCATTGTCACTTGTTAATTACACTTATACTCGGCCCCCTGATTTCGTAGAAGTACAAGGAGTATTTGGGTTTGGTTATCCAGGCCCATGTCTATATCATCGAAAATCACCAGGCATAGGTTATCCAGGATTTAACAACAATGCTTATTGTGCTAGTTTCTATATGAAGAAATAGAATGTAACACTGGCGGGTTGGCATTACAAAGAATTGACAGTTCCCCGAGAGGCTAGTTATTACCCTGCATGTTGCCCAATTGTCAATTTTACTGACCTCATTCTATATGCTAACTGCTCAAGGATAATTCTGCGTAAGGGCACGTACTCTATGGTAGATCCAAAGGATCCTCGTACCATTGGATGGAATTCTATGTATGCTGCTGTAAATTATGATAGGCCTATTTATGCACACCCAGGGTTTTTCTTTTTATCTAATGGGACTTATTCTAATATGCATAACGGTACAAATGATGTGGCCTTTGGGCTGGTGTTGCCTCTAGGCGTGCCTTGCAAACATGCAAAGCCTAAAGTCAGATGGGTTAAAAGAACACTGACAAAGGAATTTTGCAAAGGGGTGACAGACCTTGAAGTCAATTATTATAGTAATGGTATCACTTTTGGGTATATTCTCTCCTCCATTATTACCTTTGGTGGTACTGCTATGGCCAGAGGCGAAAAAGCTTGAGAATATTTTGGATGTAAGCTGCAGATACTGTCTAACTCTACAGTAGCAGCTTTGCGTGACATCACCACCCAATTGGAAAGTATGCAGATATTTTCTGAACAAACTAGATATGCTGTTGATTTCCTTCTTGCTAACAGCGGTGGTGTGTGCGCAGTAGTAGGACACCAGTGTGTAGTCGGGATCACCAATATGGAAAAGAACATTACCCAACACATTTTAGACATTCTAGTAAACGTTAAAGGAATGGAAAGTGGGAACTGGAGTTGGTCACTTTTCGGTGGTTGGGGTTGGATCCTTGAAAAGGTGAGTTATTTCATTGTGATTTTAATCTCTTGCTGTGTCCCTATCCAGTGACTCCCCTTTTGTTTCTCTTATTGCACCACCCTCCTCGCTCATAAGAAAATATCAATCCATGATACTAACGCAACTATTATGATTCAGAAAGAGGTAGAAGACCTCATAAAAATAGATGAGAGCATTTTTTAGACTTTTTCCCTCCTTACTGTTTCCCCCCCCCAAAGCTGAAGATATGGAGTGTTCCTAAGACAATTATTCATGATTTATTGTATTATATGTCTTTCTTTGCTATCATCCTAAATGTTTAGCTCATGTTAAAAGGAGGGTCTGTTAGGATAGAAAAATATGCTTGGCATTGTTTTGCATAAGTTAGCATCCGCGGCACCATTTTGTGTATGATCGCCATTTTGAATTATAATCGAAACTAATCCTTTGCCTTTCTGAGAAACGGCCTTCTCTAGGTTATGTTTCTTCAGAGCTGAGTTTTGCTACACTAATGAATGCACTGTTCTTATTAGCGCATACCTTTCCTCTAGATGTAGGCTCTCTCCCACTTGTCTAGTGCCTGGCACGGGCAGAATGACCTTGACTGTTAGCTAGTAGGTGCCCAGCTGCAAAATCTAAATTTTTTTTTTTTTTGTATTTCATTGTCCTGTTGTTTCTGCTTGGAAAATTCCATTGTGGGCGTGCCTTCATTGGTTCTGAAATGTACATAATGTATCTCTATGCTTGCTGATGTCAGTCCCTCTGCAGTACTCCTTAGAGACTGGGCAGACAGGGCTCCGCCCTGAGCGTACTCTGAATAAACAGATATTGGTTTGTATTATCTACTGTCTGACCGACTCTTTATTTGGTATGGAAGGCTGAGAGGTGTTCTTGTGTGACCTGGGTGACCTGAATCGGGTCACTTCTTTCAGTGTGGTTTGGAGTGGCATTATGTGATGTTGAGTTGCATGGCTTTGTGTGGCGGGAAGTGGCATTGTATGGCATGGAGTGGAGTGGCATTGTGTGGCGTGGAGTGGCTTTGTGAGGTGTAGAGTGGAATGTCATTGTGTGATGTGGAGTGGAGTAGCATTGTGTGGAGTGGAGTAGAATGACTTTGTATGGCATACAGTGGAGTGGCCTTGTGTGGAGTGCAGTGGAATTGAGTGGTATGTACTGGAATTATGTGGCATGGAGTGGAGTGAAATTGTGTGATGTGAAATTGTGTGGAGTGGAATTATATGGAATGGAATTGTGTGGTGTGGAGTTAAGAGGAACTGTGTGGTATGTAGTGGAGTGTAATTGTGTATTGTCGTTTGGAATTGTGTTGCATGAAGTGGAGTGGAATTATGTGGTGTGGAATTGTGTGGTGTGGGTGGAATTGTGTTGCATGTAGGAATTGTATGGCATTCAATTGTGTGGTGGAGTGGTGTGGAATTTGTGTGGTGTGGAATTGTGTGGCTTGGAGTGGAGTGGATTGTGTGGCCTGGTGTACAGTGGCATGGTGTGGTATGGGAAGTTGCCTGAGTTGCCACTGAATTGCCCTATAGTGCTTCAAAGCCTCATGTTATATTGATGCAATTATAATCCAGTGTTACCAATTAACTTGACCTACGATCTATGTAAACATCTGATATTTTTGATCTGATTAAGGAGCTTGTCAGTATTTACAACATTTCTGGGAGAATTGGTTTGTTTACCATTTTAGACCGGGAGGGTTAGTGGGCGAGAGAGCAACATGTATCAAACCGGTTGTGGATAAAGGAGATAGAGCCAGGTGGCTGTATTGTTGTGGAGCTAGACATTGGGGTGTGGGGTGAGAGGGGAAGAAGCAACACAGAGAAGGAGATGGGAGGGGAAGAAGAGATAGCATTTCAATCACAGCTGGGCAGCGGACAGACACCAATTAAGATGAATTAAGATGACTCAATCTGTGCTGGTCCATGCTACACAGAAAGAAAAGAAAGTGATGCCTGGCGTGCACTGATCAATTAGGAGGCAGCAAAGGAGAGTGACGAGAAAGCTAACTAATGGTAAGCAATGGGCAGGTTCCACATCCTTTATAGTAAACAATACCCCTCACAGCTGCCACGACGCATGCACTCTCGGCAGGTGAGACCTAAAAAGCCTGTCTTCACATGCACTTTTTTCCTGGCTGAGTGGCATAATACCAAAAGGGGTTTTGAGGGTACTGGCTTTTTTCTCACACTAAACTGTGTTTACAACTTGTGTCTTTGTGCTGTATACTGCCACATGTGCATGAAATTTGACATTCTAATTGATAATTTGAAATTATAAACTGTGACTATCAGGCATGTAAGTGATTAGAATTACAAATGGCACAGGCTAAGCACATTAAATATTGATTTCTTGTGCAGTATACCTGTACATGTTAACTATAGTGGAATGTTCATGACAGTATCTGCTTATATTGCACTGCTGCTTGAAAATAGTGTTTAACACTTTACTTGACCAGCAGTTATGGTAAAAATAAAGTATGTACATTTCGGTGTGAAGGGCCACCGCAGAGGAGCAAGCCAAGTTGCTGTGCTGCATCACCTGGAGAGGACAGAACTGTGTCATATTGTCAAAGAAATGGTGCAGCTCTGCTCTATGTATGCTCTGGTGCACTTTGTGCAGTGTAGCTCCAACGCAGGCACTCTGCAAGTGCAAGTGTGTCTGCATTGTGGTCAGGATAGTTTTTGCTCAGGAACGATACCTTACTACAAAAAAGAAATCCTTTAAGGCATTTTCCTCTTTGCATGTGTGCTGCAGAATGCAGCACGCATACAAAGCGGAAATAAGGAGGAGAATTAAAGATATTTCTACTCATTAAACCAGCTTCAAGCAGGCACAATATTTTGACACAAATCCATGTCTGCAAGTCTTTGTAGATATGGGTTTGCTCCAAAATCCAGGGGTGAATACACGGGAACACCCATACACCACCTATGGTGCACCTTCCTGATGCAAAATAAAACAATGAGCTGCATTGTGGTATTTTCTGTTACAAAGCAACAAAAATAGTCATTTGCATTGCTTTGTAAATACCAAAAAAGGATTTTTGGGTCTGGTCTGCGTTAAAAAAGAAATGCATGCTGACGCAACATTTGTCAATCTGGGCATATATCTTCTAGGGATTTTGGTAACAGTACACATCAGTAGGTGAACTACTGAACCACTCCAGAAATTCAGTTAGAGGTGACGATTTTGCATTATAAGGCACGTTTGTGTTTTTTTTTTTTTTTTGGTTTTTTTTTTTTTTAAGGCTTTGCTCTAAGCATGCCAATTAAAAGGTTGTTTAGGGCGTTTCATATTTTTGTTACATTAAATCAGTAATCTTAAATTTAAACATGGTTTGCGGAGTCTAGCCACTCACTTTTTGCCTTACAAAATAATAACTTTGTCATAGCGCTTTATAACACACTTCTGTCAGTTATATGCACATCTGAAACAGAGTGGTGCCACTCTTACCAAATTTAATGCTAGACAAATTAACTGCAGGTTGATGTGTTGAGTTAGCTTTGCTTGGATTCCTTCTTGTCAGATGCTGATCACAAGAATTGTGAGTAGGGAGTGGTAGAGTGGTAGTTGAAGAACTTTATTTCGGCCGAAAAGGCCATGAAAGTAAAAAAAAAATATATATATATATATATATATACATATATATATATATATATATATTTTCACTGAAAAAACCATAGGTTTCAGGCACGTTATAGTTAGAAATTAGCATTTAAAAAACCTTAGAAATTCACTGAAAAAACCATAGGTTTCAGCGACGTTATAGTTACTTGGAGATTTCACTCGTACAAAACCAGAGATATTCCACCGTTATAGTTAGTTCAGCTAACTATAACTCGCGCCCCCTCAATGCACTGCTGATAACGTCACATATTACATCATTCATGACATGGTCAGTGACATCACTGATGGCATCACTGATGACATCTCAAATGACAACACTGATGACATCACTGATGACCGCATCCAGTGACTGTGTGTTTCTGTAAAAGTTTAAATATGTTTTATATATATATATATATATATATATGCCAAGGTGTATTGAAGAATGAGTGAGTGTATAAGTGTCTGAATGGATGAATTAGTAGGTGCGTGACTGATTGTATAAGTGACTCATTAAGCGTATCTTACTGAATGCATGGGTTAGTGAGTAAACTGTGTAAATGTCTGTATCAGTCTGTCTGTTGGTGTGTAGCTACATGACTGTCTATATGGGTTATTGATTTGTTGTCTGAGTATCTGTATGGGTGCCTGAGTATCTGTGTGAGTAGGTGGGGGTGGGAGACTCTGTCCATAGATGTGTGAGTGGGTGATTCACTGGGTGTATGGGTTGAAGAGTACATCTGTGAAGGGCTGTATAGGTGGGTGAGTGTGTGTATGGGTGTGTTGGTGAGTGAATGGATGTCTCAGTGGTATATGTGTGATTAACTACATATGTGAAAGGAAGTATATGTGAGTGTTGGAGTATATAAATGACTATACGTGAGTGTAAGTGATTGTGAGAGTGGCTGTATGGGTGAGTGTTTGCTTGTATCAGTGATTGTATAAGAGAGTAAGTATGTGTTAGTATTTATATAAATAAGTGAGTTGGTCTGTGTATAACTGTATAGGTGAGTAAATGGGTGTGATTGATTCTTTGCATGACTGAGTAGGTGTATGAGTAAGTCTATGGATGAGTGGTGGTGTGTGAGTGTATGCATAGGTGTATGAGTGCATATGATAGTGCTGTATTGATGAGTGACTGCATGTATGAGTTACTGTATGGGTGAATGAGTGGATGTGTGTGTGTAGACCAAGGAATCACTGAGCAGGTATGTACTAACTGCTATTGGTGTGTCTATGGTTTCGAACATGGTAGTCTGTATTTTAGAGTGGGTGTATAAAAAGTTATATTAGGGTGTGAGGAGGTGCATCAGATTATCACTTGGATGATGTCATCAGTGATGTCATTTGGGATGTCATCAGTGATGTCATCAGTGATGTCACTGACCTTGTCACTCCACAACGCCGGACCAGCATACTTTAACGAACGACTATCATTCTACACCCCGAACCGCCAGCTTCGCTCCGCCGACCTCGCCCTCGCCACCGTCCCACGCATCCGCCGAACGACCACTGGTGGCAGGTCATTCTCCCACCTCGCCGCCAAGACGTGGAACACCCTCTCCGCCCACCTACGGTAGACCCAAGACCTGCTGACCTTCAGGAGACTCCTCAAGACCTGGCTGTTTGACCAGTAGCTGCTCCCCCATCCCCTTAGCGCCTTGAGACCCTCACGGGTGAGTAGGGTGCTCTACAAATGTCTTGATTGATTGATTGATGTAATATGTGACGTCATCAGCAGTGCATTGCAGGGGCGCGAGTTATAGTTAGCTGAACTAACTATAACGGTGGAATTTCTCTGGTTTTGTACGAGTGAAATCTCCAACTAACTATAACGTCCCTGAAACCTATGGTTTTTTCAGTGAATTTCTAAGGTTTTTTAAATGCTAATTTCTAACTATAACGTGCCTGAAACCTATGGTTTTTTCAGTGAATTTCAAAGGTTTTTTAAATGCCAATTTCTATCTATAACGTCACTATTAAGTCCCCTTGAATCCTGAGGGTCCCTGGGGGCCAACTAGCCCACCAGGTACCTCCAGTAAGTGCCACAGAGCTGCGTTGCAGAGTGGTGTGAAAAGGGGCGTGGCTTCGGACCACCTCTCTGCAACGCAGCTCTGTGGCACTTACTGGAGGTACCTGGTGGGCTAGTTGGCCCTCAGAGACCCTCAGGATTGAAGGCGACTTAATCCCCCAATTTACAATGCGCCAGGGGGCACATTTGCACACATGTTTTGTTAGGTCCCGCCCCCTCCCTGCACAACTGTGCAAACGCGCCCCCTGGCGCATTGTAAATTGGGGGATTAATCACAGTGAAGCTCGTGGTCGGGAGGGTTCGCAAATCCACCGCGTCCCTAGATATCGAAACTTTTATTTTTGAATTTCTCAGCAACTACTGAACGGATTTACACCATTTAAAAAAAAGGTCACTTTCTGAACCAAGCACTACCTTTTTGCTAAATTTGGTGTAATTCCGTTCAGCAGTTCGGGCTGTAGCCTTGGCTAAAGTTTCCTATGGGAAATTGAATTTCCGACCTCTATTTTTTGAATTTCTCAGGAACTACTGAACGGATTTACACCATTTAACAAAAGGACTCTTTCTGAACCAAGGGCTACCTTTTTGCCAAATTTGGTGTAATTCCGTTCAGCAGTTCGGGCTGTAGCCGTGTCTAAAGTTTCCTATCGAATTTAACATGGAGAAAACATGTTTTGGGACCCCCCTTTTTTCTCGGCCCCCGCTTTGCGAATCACCCCGAAACTTTCAAGACAGGAGCTGACCGGAGCGCCCCACTAGTTTTGAAAATTTCGCGAAGATTCGTCAAACGACGCTAAAGTTATTGGGAAAACAAAAAATGCTTTTCCTATGGAAAATAGGTCCTAACTATAACTACCTACTGGCGACCGCCAGTAGGTAATATATATATATATGCTGTTGAGTGCGCTCTCGCTTGTGGGACAACACTTGAAGATATTTTTCACGGCAGTCCAGGCCGTGGAGGGCTGCACCACCGTCAAAATCAAGAAAGGATCGCAGGAGTTTGAAACTGTGCAACCTCTGAAGTGGTACAGCAGCCTCGCAATGCAGCTGAGCATTTTAATCTTCTGAGGCCCACTGGAGGGCTACAAATATGAATATAAATAAACACTGGTACCAAGCAGAGTCTACCGAAGGACACAATTGAACTCCCAGCGCACTCCAAATACCAGAATGCTTTAGGAGAATACACACCTATGTGGCCCACCGGAGGGAAATGATGTCATCAGCACAGCAATAAAAGTGCGTTTGGGAGTGTCTGCAGGTTTTCAGTTAAGCCGATGAATAAGGAGCTAAGGGGCTCCGAAACGCGTCAGGCACACAGAGAAATCAGAACCTTGAATGCCGGCTCCCCTGCTATTTAAGAATTCAGTGAATTGGCTGCTGTCGAGTGTGCTCTCGCTTGTTGGACAACACTTGAAGATATATCTCTCTCTATATCTCTCTCTATATATATATATATATATATATATATATATATATTCAATGAAAAAACCATAGGTTTCAGGGGCGTTATAGTTAGTTGGACATTTCACTCGTACAAAACCAGAGAAATTCCCGCGTTATAGTTAGTTCAGCTAACTATAACTCGCGCCCCCGCAATGCACTGCTGATGACGTCACATATTACATCACTCATGACATGGTCAGTGACATCACTGATGACATCACTGATGACATCTCAAATGACATCACTGATGACATCATCCAGTGACTGTGTGTTTCTGTAAAGCTTAAATATGTTTAATATATATAGTGAAAGGCGTATTGAAGAATGAGTGGGTGTATAAGTGTCTGAATGGATGATTTAGTAGGTGCGTGACTGACTCTATAAGTGAGTGATTAAACGTATCTTACTGAATGCATGGGTTAGTGACTAAACTGTGTGAATGTCTGTATCCGTCTGTCTGTTGGTGTGTAAGCGGCTGCATGGGTTTGTGAATAGCTACATGAGTGTCTACATGGGTTATTGATTGGTTGTCTGAGTATCTGTATGGGTGCCTGAGTGTTTGTGTGGGTGGGGTGTGTGTGACTCTGTGCATAGATGTGTGAGTGGGTAATTCACTGGGTGCATGGTTTCAAGAGTGCATCTGTGATGGACTGTATGGGTGGGTGAGTGTGTGTATTGGTGTGTTAGTGAGTGAATGTATATCTCAGTGGTACATGTGTGAGTAACTACATATGTCAAAGGCAGTATATATGTGTGTTGGAGTATATAAATGGCTATAAGTTAGAGTGTGTGATTGTGAGAGTGGCTGTATGGATGATTGTGTACTTGTATCAGTGATTGTATAAGAGCGTAAGAATGTGCTAGTATTTGTATGAGTAAGTGAGCTGGTGTGTGTATAACTGTATAGGTGAGTAAATGGCAGTGTGATTAATTATTTGCATGACTGACTAGGTGTGTGAGTACCTCTATGGATGAGTGGCGGTGTGTGAGTGTCTATATAGGTGTATGAGTGCATATGATAGTCCTGTACTGAGTGACCGTAAGTATGAGTGACTGTACGGGTGAGTGAGTGGATGTGTGTGTAGACCTAAGAATCAGTGAGTGTGAATGTAGTTATTGGTGTTGGAGTGTCTATGGTTTTGAGAATGGCAGTCTGTAATTTAGAGTGGGTGTATCAAAAGTTATATTAGGGTGTGAGAAGATGCATGAAATTATCACATGGATGATGTCATCAGTGATGTCATCAGTGATGTCATTTGAGATGTCATCAGTGATGTCATCAGTGATGTCACTGACCATGTCATGAGTGATGTAATATGTGACGTCATCAGCAGTGCATTGCGGGGCGCGAGTTATAGTTAGCTGAACTAACTATAACGGGGGAATTTCTCTGGTTTTGTACGAGTGAAATGTCCAACTAACTATAACGCCCCTGAAACCTATGGTTTTTTCAGTGAATTTCTAAGGTTTTTAAATGCTAATTTCTAACTATAACGTGCCTGAAACCTATGGTTTTTTCAGTGAATTTCAAAGGTTTTTTCTATAACATGCCTGAAACCTATGGTTTTTTCAGTGAATTTCAAAGGTTTTTTAAATGCTAATTTCTAACTATAACGTGCCTGAAACCTATGGTTTTTTAAGTGAATTTCAAAGGTTTTTTAAATGTTAGTTTCTAACTATGCCTACAGAGGTAGGACATGTGAAGAAAGAAGAAAAAACGCACAGAAAGAAGCAAAAGAAATGCAGAAAGAAGCAACAAAAGTCCACAAAGACGAAGAAAAGTGCAGGAAGAAGCAAGACATGTGCAGAAAGAACCAACAGAGGAGCAGAAAGAGGCCTTGTTGCAAAATCATCCTGTGCCCACAACTTTTTCAGACGGGTACTGGTGGTAACTGAGTCTGACTAACCAGGCCTAGAGCCAGTGCTATGCTAAAAGACACTTAGAATACAGTGAAAACACCTACATACACTAGGGAACACTATGCGTTGGGGTACCCCTGTGATTAGCATGACCTCCTCTGTAAGGCCCTAGTACATAATAGGGCAGGGGGATTAAAACTACCTCTAAGTCAGAGGTGCAGAAATATGCTACTTTAACTAGTAGTCGCGTTTGCAGAGTGGTGGAGAAAGGGTGCTGGGCGTCCAACCAACGCTCAGGAATTCCGCTGCGTAGGACTTACAGGAGGAAGCAGGAGGGATTCTTGGCCCCCAAACTCCCTCAGGACAAAATTGGACTTCATCCCCCATCCCGTAGTCTGCCACGAGGCACGTATGCAGAGTGGTAGAGAAAGGGGGCCATGGCCTCCGAAGACGTCTTAGCAATCCCACTGTGTGGGACTTACTGGAGGTAACAAGAGGGGTAGTTGGCCCCGAAGGACATCCTTGGGGGCCAACTTCCCCTCCTATTACCTCCAGTCAGTCCCACACAGCAGCACTGGTAAGTACTCGTACCAGGCCATGCCCACTTTGCCCACCACTCTACAAACGCGCTCCCTGGCGCGCTCTTGGATGGGGATTGAAGTCCCCTTCACTGCTGGGGGTCCTTTAGGGGCCAACTAGCCTACCTTTTACCTCCAGTAAGCCCCACACAGTGGGATTGGTGAGAGGTAGACAAAGACCATGCCCCCTTTCTCCACCACTCTGCAAACGCGCCCCCTGGCGCGTTGTAAGTTGGGGGATTAAGTCCCCTTGAATCCTGAGGGTCCCTGGGGTCCAACTAGCCCACCAGGTACCTCCAGTAAGCGCCACAGAGCTGCATTGCAGAGAGATGTAAAAAGGGGTGTGACCTGGACCACCTCCCTGCAATGCAGTGCAGTGGCGCTTACTGGAAGCACGTGGTGGGCTAGTTGGCCCCCAGGGGCCCTCAGGATTGAAAGGGAATTAATTCCCCAACTTAAAAGGCACCACAGGGTGTGTTTGCACACATGTCACCTCAGGCCCCGCCCCCTCCCTTCACCACTGTGCAAACACGCCCTGTGGCATGTTTTAAGTTGCGGGATAAAGTCCCCTTGAATCCTGAGGGTCCCTGGGGTCCAACTAGCCCACCAGGTACCCCCAGTAAGCGCCACAGAGCTGCATTGCAGAGAGGTGTAAAAAGGGGTGTGGCCTGGACCACCTCTCTGCAACGCAGCCCTGTGGCGCTTACTGGAGGTACCTGGTGGGCTAGTTGGCCCCCAGGGACCCTCAGGATTGAAGGGAATTAATTCCCCAACTTAAAACGCGCCACAGGGTGTGTTTGCACACATGTCACCTCAGGTCCCGCCCCCTCCCTTCACCACTGTGCAAACGCGCCCCGTGGTGCATTTTGAGTTGGGGGATAAAGTCCCCTTGAATCCTGAGGGTCCCTGGGGTCCAACTAGCCCACGAGGTACCTCCAGTAAGCGCCACAGAGCTGCGTTGCAGAGAGGTGTAAAAAGGGGCGTGGCCTGGACCACCTCTCTGCAACGCAGGCCTGTGGCGCTTACTGGAGGTACCTGGTGGGCTAGTTGGCCCCCAGGGGCCCTCAGGATTGAAGGGGAATTAATTCCCAAACTTAAAATGCGCCACAGGGCGTGTTTGCACACATATCATGTCAGGCCCCGCCCCCTCCCTTCACCACTGTGCAAACGCGCCCCGTGGCACGTTTTAAGTTGGGGGATAAAGTCCCCTTGAATCCTGAGGGTCCCTGGGGTCCAACTAGCCCACCAGGTACCTCCAGTACGCGCCACAGAGCTGCGTTGCAGAGAGGTGTAAAAAGGGGCATGGCCTGGACCACCTCTCTGCAACGCAGCCCTGTGGCACTTACTGGAGGTACCTGGTGGACTAGTTGGCCCCCAGGGACCCCCAGTATTGAAGGGGAATTAATTCCCAAACTTAAAACGCGCCACAGATCGCGTTTGCAGAGTGTTGCTGGGAGGGGGCGGGGCCTCCGGCACGATCGCGTTTTTTTTTGTTAAAAGGGGGGCTGTGTGGCCCCCCTTATTTTTCCTTTTTTGGGCCCTGGGGACCCCATCCCCCAGGGCCTGACCCCTTTAAAAAAAAAAAAAAAAAATCTGAACGGGAAGGGGGCCGCGTGGGCCCCCCTCCCGTGGCCAATTCCGGCCCTGGGGACCCCATCCCCCAGGGCATGGCCAAATATTTTTTTTTTATGGAGTGGGGCTGCGTGGCCCCCCTCCTGAGGCTTCTATCGGCCCCGGGGACCCCATCCCCCGGGGCCGGCCTTTATTTTTTTTATTTTTAATTTTTGGGGAGGGGGGCCGCGTGGCCCCCCTCCCGGGCCACTTCTAGCCCCGGGACCCCATCGCCCGGGGCAGGCCCTATCCATTGGGGACCGTGGGGGGAGCCCAAATGCCCGCACGGTCCCGCCGGCTCCCCGCGTCCTGCGGGAGCCGGCATTGCTTTTCCACATGGGGAGCTGCTAACATGCAGCTCCCCTTGTGGAAAAGCAATCTGCTTTGCTTCATTGAAGCGAGAGCAGGTTTCCCTGCTCTCGCTTCAATAAAGCAAAGCAGTTTGCAATGACAGGGCGGGAGCCGCGCGGCTCCCGCCCTGTCATTGCAAACAGCAGTGTCCCGGGGTGGGCACCCCGGGACACTGCAGGAGCTGGCCCTGGGGGGTGGCGGTCCCCAGGGCCATCACGGGCTCCTGGAGGGGGCCGCGCGGCCCCCCTCCCACCTATTGCACAGCCCGGGGAGGTGGTGGTCCCCGGGGCTCGGGGTCCGTTACGGACCCCCGAATTTGAATATTAGTGCCCCGGGGAGGTGGCGGTCCACGGGGCGTGTGGGGGGCCTCGAGCCCCCCCACACAGGTCTATGTTTTAAAAAATAAAAGCCCTGGAGGGTGGCGGTCCCCGGGGCAGCTGGGGGGCCGTGTGCCCCCACGATTATAATTAATAAAAGCCCCAGGGGTAGCGGTCCCCAGGGCTTGGGGGGGCCTTGGAGGCCCCCCACACATTAAAAATAAGAAGCCCCGGGGGGTGGCGGTCCCCGGGGCTGTGGGGGGCCATGTGCCCCCGCAAATGTTTATGGAAAGCCCAGGGGGGTGGCGGTCCCCGGGGCTGTGGGGGCCTCCCTGGGCCCCCGCAATTACATTATTGAATGCCCCCGGGACTTGGCCCACCCGGGGGCTAAATAATAACGAAGCGCGGGAGCCCGCGCTCCGTTTAAAAAAAAAAGAATTCGGCCGAAATTCACGCTGGGTGCGCGAATCTCGCCGATTTAAAAAATAAAATGCTTTTTTTGGCCCTGGGGGTCCTTGTGGGACCCCCTGAGCAGGCCTAGGGGGTCAGGGTGTTTCTACCCTGCCCCCTTTTCTTTTTTTTACCTTTCTTTCCCTGTTTTCTTGTGCCTCGGTTACCGAGGCACAAGATGGCTGCCAACACTTCCTGGTTTGGAGTGTTGACAGCCAATTAGAATAAAGCTCGTGGTCGGGAGGGTGCGCGGATCCACCGCGCCTCTATATATCAAAACTTTTATTTTTTGATTTTCTCAGCAACTACTGAACGGATTTACACCATTTAAAAAAAAAAGGTCTCTTTCTGAACCAAGGGCTACCTTTTTGCCAAATTTGGTGTAATTCCGTTCAGCAGTTTCAGCTGTAACCGTGTCTAAAGTTTCCTATGCGAAATTGATTTTCCGACCTCTATTTTTTGGCTTTCTCAGGAACTACTGAACGGATTTACTCCATTTAAAAAAAAGTTCTCTTTCTGAAACAAGTGCTACCTTTTTGCCAAATTTGGTGTAATTCCGTTCAGCAGATCGAGCTGTAGCCGTGTCTAAAGTTTCCTCTGGGAATTAACATGGAGAAAACACGTTTTAGGGCCCCCCTTTTTAAATCCCCACTTGCCGAATCACCCCGAAACTTTCAAGACAGGAGCTGACCGGAGCGGGCTACGAGTTTTGAAAATTTCGCGAATTTAGCTTTTGCTAAACTGTGGAACTCCCTCCCGGAACAGCTCTCAAGTCAGGTGTCCCATTCTCTTTTCCGTAGGGCCTTAAAGACCTGGCTTTTCTCTCAGACCTCTGTATGAGCATGTCTTTCTGTTTGCATCCTTAGGTTCGTTTATAGCGCCTTGACGCCCTTGGGCTTAGTTCGCGCTTTACAAGTTTTATATTCATTCATTCATTCATTCAACCGGCGCCAAAGATATTGAGACAACAAAAAACGAGTTTCCTATGGAAACTAGGTCCTAACTATAACTACCTACTGGCGACCGCCAGTAGGTAATCTATATATATATATATATATATATATATATATATATATATATATATATATATATATATATATATATATATATATATGCAAAGCAGCAATCACAAAGTTAAATGGAATGCAATATACATGCATAGCAGCAATCACAAAGTCAAATGTTATCACAGTAATTGAGAGTCACAATTTGCAGATGCAAAATACATGATGAATAAAGGACTTCAATTAAAGTGCTTAGTGACATGGCAACGTGAATGTATGCAGTACTTCATTTGATAAGAACACTGGTAAAAGAAAAGCGCCCCCAACAGAAAATACAATTACAATCCAAATTAATCTAAAAACAATTAAAAACATTATTAAAGAATTTACTCACCAAAGAACCAAGACAACACAGCTTGAAGAATTGTAGATACAAGATTCAGGTACTAAGCAGAAAATAATTTAGCAAAGCTCAATTCAGTAAAAAAGTGTTACAACAAAATATACATACGGATAACATAGTAAAAACACAATCATAGGAAAGACATCAGGGCCATAACCTTAAACTCAAACCCTATCGAGCAGCCCTTAGTACCCCCACAAGAAACTTGGATGCATAAAAACAGATTTTATAGGATGCTAAGAGTTGAAGATATAAAAGGGCAGGCCTGGCGAAAGTCCTGGGTTTTGAAAAAAGGTTTCAAAAACTTGTGCCGGAGAGATTTATAAAGTGGGCAAAAAAGTATAATGTGCAAAGTGTTGCATTTAGAGGTCAAATCATAGAGACATGAGGGTGGGTCAGAGAACTTATATCAGGTTCCCTCAGGATAGAGCAGCTGGTGAAACAAACCCAACCTAAAGTTAGTCATTAAACATCGCTGATAGGTGGGCATTTCAAGAAGAAGATATGTCTCTATCCCGGGAACTATTTTTTACCATGGTAAATTTCTGAAATAAAGGCTTAGCAAGTGCTACAGCTTCCCTCTCAGCTGCCACTCTGCGTTGAAAGGTCTCTCGTAACCAGGCAACATCTTGTTTGATGATGCTTTGAGGATAGGAAAAGAGCTCCTGTCTTCCAAGGGCACTAAAATTCTCTTTGACATACACCAGCCAGGGAATGTTGGACATAAGGTCCAGCTTTATGCAGTCTAGAATAAAAACCCTGTTGAGGCCTAGCTCCTTCTTTAGCCTAATGGAACACCACAGAAGGAGAGGGTGCAACCGAATATAGTCCAAAATGTAACTCCTCCCTCGCTCCTCATGTAGTATCTCAGATGGAGTACATTGCCTGACCCCTAAACGTCCCCTGATAAATTTGTTCTCAGCCACTCCTGTAGAAGTCAATTCACATAGCCCCAGATCTCGCAACTAAAGGTAGAAATGGGGACACACTTAGCTTTATAGATCTCCTGCATAATACTCAGAGGCTTCTGGCCAAGGCGGGAAGAAAAATCACTTCTTCTAGCACACGCCATCTTTAAATTACCAATATTTTTCCTTATTAGGGGTTGCCAGCTGAGTCTGGAGTCTATTAAGATTTGTAGATATGTGAAAATTTCTGCTTTCCTAAGGGTGTGGACATAAGTAGAAACATGAGCACCTTTCATATTTTTAGGACCCAGGACCATAACGTGTGATTTATTATTGTTAGTATGTAAATCCAGGCTGCCCATAAGTCCAACAAAAAGATCTAAAAGCCGCTGCAGACTTCTGGCAACATGGGCAATTAAAATAGCATGATCTGCACATTAAAAGGCCGGGAGGGGTCTACTCCCAGCTGTGGGAACGTCAAGGAGCGCATTCTCCAGCCGATTGACATTCATAATAAAAACAAAGGGGGCCAAAATACAACCCTGATGAACCCCCCCCCCTACTAAGGGCAAAGTGCTTAGTGCATTCTCCATTGCTACCATAATGGACTGAGGCTGACAACCCATGGTGGAGATCCCTTAGGAAATCAACCAGATTCTGTCTCAACCCCCATGGAACTCAGTTGTGTCCAGAGCTTAGCTCTGTTAACCTTATCAAAGGCAGAGCTGAGGTCCATGAACTTGTGTGAACCAGTGTGAAATTAATAAACCATTCCGGTGACCTGTTTTCTGTAGCCTGCACATAAGCTTATTTGCATTCTTCATTTATATAAGATAAATATAAAATGCTGACCTCTGCAGTAGACAGTCAGTTAAAGCAAAACGTGTTTCAGTATGTATACTTTTCTTTTACTCACCAGGAAATATTTGAAGGGGGTGGAAAAAGTGATTGATGTTTGAAAGGCTGAATGTCATGTTATGCCAGAAATTGTGTTTATGGGTGACGATTTTGCACAACAATGGTAGTCTAATATTTATCATTTATTTTTGATATTGTATTTGTGTAGGTTGCTGTCAAGTATATCTGTCTTCACAAGCCAGTCAATAGCGTTTCACTTACCCTCTTACATTATAGTTTAGACACCTATCCGATATTTGCCTATTTCAGCAGAATTTCCTATCTGTACCTTTTTACTGCACAAATTACATTTGTAAAAGAAAGATGGAAAAATGCGTTCCTCTCGCCTAGACACGCTGTGACAGCATAAAGAAAATTGTTATGATCATTTTTTTGAGTCTCTCTCCAGGAGATATATGTGCAGGGTCAACTAGAGAAAGATAAAACCGAAAAGGCCGAATCTTATATCTGAGAAAAGAGTGCTATTGATAAGCCTCAAAGTATTCGGTTTCATATTTGGTGTTGGCGTTCTGTTAGGGTTTTGCTTCTTGGTATCTGTTTGTAAAGGCATGCACAGTGGGTTAGCTGTGTCTTGTAATGTCACACGGGCCTTGACATTGTTGGTCTATTACAGGAGCTCCCCTATTTAACCCTTCGGTGAGCGACCATGATCTATGGATTTATATGTTCTACACTTCAGACAATATCTCTGCCGGAGACGCATCGTTGGAGGAAAATGAGCAAACATTGACAATGCCAATAGGTCTGGATTACATCTAACTGTGCTTCTTCAATCACCGGTTAGTTTAAGGACTCAATAAGTCATCATTCATGTACTCTGTCAGGCATCTTGCATGTAACAAAGCCAGTGGCTGACGTTTGATAATTATTTGCCCCATTCTGTCATGGGTGATGCAGAATATGAATATGGGGTGGGAATCCATTGGCAGTTGGCCGCTGCTAGTGTCTTGCCTCCTACAGGGCTGGGCACAGCACCTGGCCACAGACACTCAAGGCCCCCCAGGAGAGTAAGCACCTACTATGTACAACCTTTGCCCTGTAGCAAAGCTTTTCAAGATAGACAACCTCTTGTGGGTGATCAACGAGACACAAGTAGGCAAGTTGGCATGTCATCAGTGATGTCAACAATGATGTCATTGAACATGTCACAAGTGATGTGATATGTGAGGTCATAAGCAGGACATGGCGGGGAGCAAGTTCTAATTAGCTCTGTAAGCTATAACTGGTGGATTTCAGTTTTTTTTTCATATAAAGCATAACATTATGACTGACATTTTCATCTAAGTACAACATCACTTTAACCTTTGTTTATGTCATTTAATGTATAAATATATGTGTATATGGTGAATATATGGACGTATGATTGGAAACATAAAAATATGCAAAAATGCTTGGACATGAAGTTAGAAAAAGTGTGGCTGCATATGTTGACCAAAGTATGCAGATATGAGGCCTATTAGATTGTCCATTAGACTTTTTATTAATATCTGTAGACCTTGTTATCCACATTATGTTGCATTAGTAAGAGAAATACATATCCTGACACATTCATAGAGAGAGATATGATTACACCAAACACAGAGAAGCATGTGGTGGACCTACCAGTCTCTGCCATCTCCATGCTGTCTGTGGCCAGCGCTTGGAACAGAAGTAAATGTGAAGAAAGGTGGTGAAGGGGTGGACAAAAAGAAATCTTGATAGTAGAGTAAGCAAGTAATCAAAAACTATTTATTAGTTTCATTATTTGACAATGTAAGTTACAGTAGAATACTTTGTCAAAGCTTAATAAAATCCAAGAGTTTAATGGCATTATTTTACACCTGACAGACAACATAATATGTTAACATATTTTTGTATAACCGTAATATATTTTAATATACCTGTCTGTGTTTTATGGATGTGTTTTAAGGTAGTCCTGGTGTGTTGCCTTGCCATGAATGAAACTACTCCTGCCTCAACTGTAGCAACCAAATCACTTGTAATGGGGACTACATAAAAGAAAAAAAGAATGCGTGGCTGTTAATATAAGGAGTTTACTATCTAAGAGTACTGGATTTAGTGGCTGAGTTGGAAGGATATGTGTGTTATATATGCCTATCTCTGTAGGGTAGGGGTTGAACAAAGTAGCATGAGTGGGTAAATGAGACCTTGTTGGGATAGAGGGGTGTAGAACATACTGAACATAGTGGAAAAGGAACACTCCCCGAGGGTGATGAGACAGACATAGGATCCAGATCCATCTCCAGAAATAGCTCTTGCTACTTGAATCTTGGAACATTTCTCCTTCACCTATTTCGTCCAATCTTTTCATTTTATGAAAATTTCATTTTATGCCTCCGACGGTGTCTGCCTACTCCCTCAAGGAATTACCTCAGTTCATAACTTGGGGGGCATGGCCAAGATGGCAGCTCAGTAGGACGTGTTGCTCTGAGCTCCGGCGCGGCCTACCGAGCCCTACACAAGAATCCTACTGCAACCAATGCAATCCAATTAGACAGATGCTGTGGGGGCCCCTCTTTAGCCTGCGGAAGTCCTGACTCTGCTCAGAGATCCTGTCACTGAGTGCTTGCCTCCTTAGTGTCTCCAGTCGACTGGATGGTCAAACTGCACAAGGAGAGCTCAGCAGGCTGTCCCCTGGGTCCGGACCAGCTGGGCCTGTGCGGAGCCCAAAGTGGCTGCTGATTTGCTGGGCCCTGTGAGAGGAGGAGCCCAAGATCTGTGGTGAAGCTGACTGAGGGTCGAAACCCAGGGCGTGTATTCTGCTGGTGGTGATTGTGGCGTCCTGGCTGAAGAGGCCCTGCACTGGGTCGTGGAGACGTGGTGCATCTACAGACAGGAAGGACCTCCTGCACCAGTGTGCTGACTTGCTGAGCTACATGGAGTACACGCTGGACAATCACACCAGTAATTTTAATGCTGTTTTGCAGGTCATAGGGGCACCAAGTCGACCCTAGAGGCAAAAATCTAATCTGTGGCAATAGATGGGAGTCTCCTGAGAGTGGATCATAGGAAGCTGTCTGACAAAGTTGAAGGCACTGAGTCAACTCTCATGTCTCTTCGACCATCAGTCCAGGAATTACAAGTGCACCTAAAGGGTCTGCAGGAAGAGTTAAAAGTGCTCAATCGCCACACTTAGAACTTTGAGGGACACTCGAGGTGCAATAATGTGTGCATCATTGGGTTGCCAGAACATGAGGGAGAACCTAATGCAGAGTTGTTCATTGATGATGGTTGTTGCTAGTGGTGCTTCATGGCAGGGTCTCAAAATTCCTTTCTATGGAGATGGTCCACAGAGTGCCAGGCCATCTGACTTTGACTGGAGTGCCGCTCTGGCCAATTGCAGCCGGAATATTCAATTATAGGGACAGGGACCTAATACTGCAGGGAGCCCGCTCCAAAGGGCCATGATCCATGAACCGTTAAATGGTGAACATTTGCCCAGACTACACCAATGAAGTCCAGTGCTCAAACTATATGGAGATCAAGAAACACCTTCTTACTCTGGACCTATGGTACACCCTGATGTACCCATTTAATCGGGTTGTCCTGGAGAAGGGAAAGTCATTTTTCTTCTCTATGCCAGGAAATGCTTGGGAGTGGCTATAGTCAAAAGGGATCATTATGCCCCCACTGAAGAGGTCAGAAACTGAGACCTGGGAGACAAGACGTCCTCAAAATAGATTCTCAAGGAGACCCCAGGAACTTCCCATGATGGAGGAGGTGGCAGTAGTGAGAGTGAAGGAAATGGTGAATGTCTTACAGCAAACTGTCAGTCCATGTCAGTCACAATCGCTAGACCGTGAGCTAGCTGATAACACAGGAGAGGTAGAAACAGAAGCTATCAGGATCTGACAGCACTTGAGATCAGATACTCACTCTGAGGGCAGCAGATGACAAAGTTTGATTCGTGTCTTGGGGAGTGAGATGAAACTGTCAGTTCCCTGAATACTATGGAGCCAGGAGGAGGTAGGGGATGGGTTGGTTGAGGGTATGGTGGTGGTAGCAGTAGGCGATGGGGGCCTGGGAAAAGACCTGCACTGGAGTGGAACTTTGACCTGCCGCACTCCTCAGATCCATTTCACTTATGGATGACCAATAGACCCAATACTTGTGAAATTGTTTTAACAATGGTTATGAGGGAGGGAGCTTGTTCGGGTTGTCTACCTGAGGGTAGGAGTTGGGCTCATTGGTTGTTTGTTTGTTGACCCTGCTTATAAGCACATGATTGGGACTGCTAGATTGAAAAATTACCCGCTACATGCTTCTTGGTTCCCAGTTTCCCGGGGTTGGGCAGCAGGCGTCTATTTTGATGTGGTGGGATACTGGTTGACCCATGGCTGAGCAATACAATTTCCTAACCTGGTATATCCGGGGGATGGCATTAGGTTGGCCTCTCTTCCAGCCTTGGGGCTGACAAGGAGTTCCCTGACCTCTGAGGCATCCTACTTCCACTCTCCCTTCCACCAGTCCAGGGGTGGTCTCCTGTGATTGTCTTTTCAGCCCAGGGTCGGTACCCTAAGGATGAACAGGTGATGAGGGTGAGTCCTCCCCCCGCCCCTCCATTTGGGCTCCCGTACACTCCACTTGCGAGTGGTACCCCCAAAAACCTTAAGTGTCAGGGCACCCTGTGAGGCTGCCCCTCCCAGCTCTCCTGACACTGGGGGCAGCTCATTCCCAGAATGCAGTCTATGGACATCTAGGGACTAATTATGACCCTCCTCTGGGTCACCTTCCCACTCCACTCCAGGGATACTAAGGCCATAGGGCAGACAAATTCCTGCCTCTGGGTCTGAGTTACCCTACTGCCTGTCCGGTGTACTGCTCGTACTGCTCTCGGAAATCCAGCCTTTTTCACAACCATGGTCTGGCTGGCCCTGGTGTCCCTCAGAGCAGTGATAGGGACCCCATTCACTTTCACCTGGTGGAAGTGACAACTCCCATCTTCAGGGATCACAAGTCTACTCTCTGAGTCCACTTTCCAACTAAGGGAGTCTAGTGCATGGTCAATCACCTGCCCCCAAGCACCACTTACCCCTAAGGCCACATTGGCCACCCCCATAGAGATCCCACCAGTGGGTGGTTTCTTAGTCCCCCTGCTTGTGTCCTAACTGGATGCACTCAAAGCAGTGGGGTTGGAAATGGGGCACCCTGGGCCACCGCCAACCAGAACCACCCCCCTGTTTCTCAGAAGGAGCTTGGAAACTCTTTCAACTTGCCTTACTCTGGGACTTGTCTGGGTCATCTTCGACCTCCCCCTCACTCTGCGGGGGGAACCTGAACCACCCCTCTTGGGGCCTCTCTCAGGTACCTAATTAGACACTCTGGTACTAGTCCAGAAGTCGCCTCTTTGGCAAGCTCTTTAGGGTCCATGAGCTTGCAGTCAACCGGGTGCTGGCGCAGCACCACAAAAGAAGTACTCAGCATGTGCTCTCTTAATATCAGATTAAACAACCCATCATAATTCTTAACTTTGCTGCCCCTCAGCCAGCCTTTCAGTGCATTACTGGCATAATCAATCAAATCTACCCAAGACTGGTTCTGCATCTTTTGACTATGTCTGAACCTGATACAGTGTTTCTCGTGGGTGAGTCCAAACTTGGTGACAAGGCTGTCTTATATGGGGGCATATCTTGTCTGGTTTTCTACCCCCAGTGTGAGTAGTGTGTCCCTCTCCACTGGGGGCATATATTTCCACAAGCTACCCCCCCCAGGACTCCTCTGTAATCCTGTGTACCTTTAGAGCTGCCTCATATGTGGCAAGTCACTTGTCTATGTCATCCCCTACCACAAAGTTGGGCACCAGATCTTTAAGGATGCTGACCTTCTTGTCTCCTTCAGACAGTGTGTGTGCTACCACCATTGCTGCTGGAATCTGTTTGCTTCGCATTGAGCTCCAGCTCTCAGAAACTACACTAATGGGCCGCTCCTTTCCTCCATGGCCAGTTTCTTTTCCTCCAGTGCTAGTTCTTTCTCCATTTGTAGCTTGGCCACCTGCAGCTGAAACTCCCTCTCTGACTTCCTGTCCACTAGCTCGTTCAGAAACAGGCCATGCAAGTATAAACAGCTTACTGCTCTGGCAAGGAGTTCCATTTCAGGAGATCAGTCATCCCCTTCCCCCGAGGGCTGCATCTTAGGGCTGCTATCCAGGCCCTGCACTGGCTCCTCCACATCATCATCCTCATTCCCAACATCTGTTGCTGTCAGTAACTGGTGGACCTCCATCCAGGCCCTCAGAGCTTTCTAAAGCTCCAATCTCTTGGTACCCTTTTTCATTTACATTCCCCTTTCCTTACAGAACTGTTTGAGCTCAACCAGAGTGTAACTTCCCAGGTTGGTCAGCTCAAACTCCATTACTGCAGGTACGGTCACAAACAGTCAGATAACAATGAGAATATATTTGGAAAAAGCAAAAATAGCCAATCAAGGAGAATTTAAAAAGCTCGGATTGGGATCAAATAATTTATCTGGGATTTTAGTGCAATACAAAATCACTGTATGGCACTGCACAAACACAAACCCAAATCTCATCGCTGAACAACAATGTAATAAATTGGTTTCCAGGTTTAGGTGGAGTGCTAGACCTCGCATCATTGTCGTGGTTTTCCCTCTAGCTTTTTGCCTTCAATTCTCCTTTTATTCTGACTTCATTTTTGCTGACTTTAGGACTCTATGGGCCATATGTACAAGGACTGGCGAAAACTAGTGCTAACGTTAGTTAGCGGCAGTTTTCTTACCGCCGTGTACCGCTGAAAACTATCGATATGTTAGCGACATATTTACAAGACGTCGCTACATGGCGATAGTTTCAGGGATCGGCGGCGAAAACTGACGCTAAAATTAGCGTGATGGCGATAGGAATTCCGGCGTTAGTGGGCAAAAACCAACGAAAGGCTCATTAGCGGCAAAAAAACGCACGTTAGTCAGCCCAACGTGAGTTTTTTTTGCCTCTATTGGAAAAAATAGCCTATCAGTCGACCTCCAATTGAAAATAGGCAAAAAAAACAATGAAATGCAGAATGGAGCAGCCAGGGCCAAGTGCAGCACACATCAACAACACCCTCAAGCCACCCAACATCCAGGATGACCAGGATGAGAGCCTGGATGCCTCGCAGGACCTGCGCCTGGAGCCTGGATGCCTCGCTGGACCTGCGCCTGGAGCCTGGATGCCTCGCTGGACCTGCGCCTGGAGACTGGATGCCTCGTTGGACCTGCGTCTGGAGCCTGGATGCCTCGCTGGACCTGTGTCTGGAGTCTGGGGTGGGGGGCGGAGGAGCTGTGGAGTCGATGAACCATAGAGGTAGACATTGAGGCGCAGCGATCGCCCGTATCTGGTGGTGAAGTCAGGCAGGTCGCATGGAGACACTTTGCTAACCTGTGTGAGAAGACCGCCTTGAGCCCCTTGGAGCTGTGAATGGTAGAGGCGCTCCTGCCCACCAATGGAGGGAGGTCTGCATCACATACTACGATCCACCACTACACCGGGGTGCACAGAGGGGATTACCAACGGTGGGCGGCGCCTCTCTGCATCACAGGCCGGATGATGCTGCGCTGGCCGGACGCTGTGGAAGGTGAGGCCCCTGAGCTGCGCCGAACTTGTGTGGCGAGAGCGCTGCAACTTCACGCCTAAGGGGGCCCTGCTGCATCAGCTGCATTGGGAGGTTCACGAGCAGACTTGTCGGCAACTGCTGTACCCAGGCTTGTGAAATCCCACCTGGCTGAGGCTCCTGCTGGCTGAGTCACAGATTTGGAGAGAGTGCAGCGGATTGCGCCACGGTGTCAATGTTCAGGTAAGGAGAAGGTGGGACGCGTAGCGGAGGAGGCCCGGGGGTCGAGTCGCCCAGGCCTAGCACCTGTAGATGACGCACCCCCAGTGGCGGCTCATCCGCTATAGTGGAAGAGCGTCGCCCCACTGCTTTCAAGCAGTGCAAGAAGAGGAAAGATCATCACATGATGATAGCTTCCTGATGTAATCGTGCTATGTTTCCTTTGCGGGTGGGAGGGTGGGTAGGGCTGCTCCACTCACGGAGCAGGGCAGGGGCGGAGTGGCATGCCCACTCAAGTGCGCAATGACTGTTTGGTTCGCCCACTCAGGCCGCCCAAAGCAGTCAATGCGCACTGTCCTGTTCGCAATGCAGGCTGCATTACAGCCTGCATGGAGAACATGCCCACCCCTCCAGCCCCTGGCTGAACGCCTTGTCCCGGCGACGCAATGACCAACTCCCAATGCCGCATTGCAGTGTTGTGATTGGCTTAGGGAGGGAGCCTGGCTGCCTACTTCCTGTTCCTGGTAGCAGACTCAGGAGAGCAGGAGCAACGAAGACACAGGCACCCTGCCTCGAGGTAAGATTTCTCTCATTTAAATATTTATAACACCCGCTCACACACACACCCCAGTGTCCACGCCCCATCCAGTGTCCTTTCCGGTGTTTCCCACCTCCCAGCTGTCCAGTCCCCCCGCAGCTCCTTCTCAATGGCGGCCGCTGTGCGTGCCATGCGCAGCGGTGTACCACTGGTGTGCCAAAGGTATATATGAAGTTACGACGCATACCATTACATCGCATTCCATTACAATGCATACTAATACTAGGCATATTGCAACAGTAGGGAAGGTGTTGGATAGCGGAGATGTAAATATTAATATTCCCACTTCAGTGAGTGCAACCCTAAAACTAAGCCTTTCACCCCAAAGCAAACCCTGAACCCTAAAATTCATCTTTGAGCCCCCAAAACACACCCTAAAAATCATATTTGACCCAAATGCACACCCCAATTTTCATAATTGACCCCAAAACCCACCCCAAATTTCAAATTGTAACCCATAATACACCCCAAATTTCATCACCGACACCCGAAACCCATACCCATCCTAAAACCTTAAAATATTCCATTACTGACCGCACAATGCGTTGTAATGGAATGCGATGTAAAGGCACCTGCACTGTTGTGGTTGCGTTGTAAAGGCATTACGATGTAATGCCTGCGTTGTAATGGACGTCTCCCGTGCCAAAGGCAAGCCATAGGCAAGCCAGTCTGCTGTCTGTCTGCCCTTGGAACGCGCTTAGCACCAAGCACCCTTCCTCTCGGGCACTCCACCGCTACGATGCCAGCACCCTCCTCGCCATCAACCCTGGACGCCACATCGCCTGCCAGGATCAACCGCTGTTCCGGACCGGACATCGCCATTGCCATCACTGACGGCTACTAAATCACCCAGCAATGACCACCCCGACCATCCAGGAGGAGGCATTGCCATCACCTACAGAAGAACACTCCGACTGACCACGCACTCTAAGGACCCAATGGTGACCATGGAACACCTCAACTTCCAGATCCGGACCAACCCCAAGCCCATCCTCTGCAGCACTCTCATCTGCAGGACCCCCGGGACCATGGACCCCCATTCACCGATACCACTGTAGACCTCAGTGCACCCCAGGCTCTCCCATCCACCGACAACATCCTACTCGGTGAACTCAAGTTCCACCTGGACAACCCCAGTGACCAGAACACCAGCCCCTCCTGGGAAGCTCCCCAACCTCAGACTCAAGCAGCTAGACACAGCAGCAAGCCACATAGCAGGACACACGGTCGAGCACGTCTCCTCCGCCAGCGTGAACTTCATCTACAGCCACACCACCGGACTCTCCTGGACCGACCATCATTGTATACATCACGTCTTCACCATGCCCATCGTACACCACCGCCATCATCGCCCCCTCGCAGCTGGATCAAGGCCACCGAAGAAGGTCTCGTCAACTCCCTCAGCACCACCACTCCGCCAACACTTACAGACGATGACACCGCAGCGCGCAATCGCCACTGATGGATCTCCAACTGCGCCGACAACCTGGCACCCCTCAAGAACGACACTGCGTCAGTACCTTATGCCTGCCTGATGGCAGGCGTAAGTGTGACGCTGTGCCACAGGGTTAGGCTGGCCCCATGCATGGCTGGAGTTGCGCCATGGTTGTGACACGATTGCAGCAATGCGTGACTTTAGCGCAGACAGATACGTCAGGATTCCAGACGTATCTGTCATTACTAGCGTCATGGAGCGCTGTCCAGTGAATACAGCGCATCCATGGTGTCGCAAGAAGGGGGTAGTGAAAAGTGTTGCAATGCTGTCTTGTCGCAGCAACACTTTTCATGACTGAGGCCCAGGAATGCGCACTATCTTATTGATGGTGCGCATTCCTGCCCCGTAGCTTTGTTGCAGGGCAGCACAGCAACATTGCTTGCAGCTCTGTCCAGCACCAAAACCTGCTGAAAAGAGGCCCCAAGTGTTATCTTCATTTTTAAGAAGAGCTATTTTCTGGTCTTAAATAACTGCCTCTAACTGCAGTTAGCGGCAGTTTTTTTGGTCCTCCAAAGTTCAGGAATCCCCTTGTAAATATCGCAAAGTGGGGTTAGCGGACGTTTTTGCATGGGAACGCCTCCCTTGCATGTCATTATCGCTAACAGAAGTGGTGATCTTTAGAATGGACGTTCTAGCCGGAAAACTGACGCTAACAGAGGTTAGTGGCAGCTTGTTCATAAGGCGATAAAAATCTTGCCGCAAAACTGTCGGAAAAGTGCCGCTAAGGCGGCATTAACTCCTTGTACATATGCCCCTAAGCACGTTATCACTGCTAACCAGTGTTAAAGTGCTTATGCTTGCTCATTAAAAACATGGTAAAGTTGGCTTAACCCCAACTGGCATATTTAATGTACTCATAAGTCCCTAGTAAAGTGGCACTACATGTATCAAGGGCCAGTAATTTAAACGCTACTAGTAGGCCTGCAGCATTGGTTGTGCCACAGATTTAAGTTGCCCTTCCAAACATGTCTCAGGCCTGCCATTGCAGTCTGTGTGTGAAGTTTTTAAACTGCCATTTTGACCTGGCAAAATAAACCTTTATTTTTCAATACTGGAAGGCCTGCCTCTCCCATAGGGTAACATTGGAGCTGCCTTATTGCATGTAATAAGCTGTCATTTCCAGATGGAGGGCAGGTGACCAATTCATGTTTGGTGTCTTTGGATTTGCAATGAAAAGTCATCTTTCATGGTGAAGTCGGATTTTTGATGACAATTTTGAAAATACCACTTTTAGAAAGTTACGTATTTAAGGGTTGGGCCTTTATGTGCACAGCTGAATTTGGCCTCTTATAACTTTTTACATAACCAGAGTGCGTCAGTGATTATTCAACCATCATCTTTAGAATAATCAGATCAAGTGAGTTACTTTTCTTGGCCCATGTATTTATTCCCAATTCTTTCATTGATATTTAGAAACATATTATGAACTTTAGGCATGTCATGAAATTTTAGAAAGTTGGCATTTTCCTGCCTTTGCCATTTAGTGCCTGTAGCCTGTCTCTGGGTCACATGACTGGGTGTAGCTAACAGTTTGGCTTTGTGTATTCCTCCTAGACAGCCACACACAATAGGAGCTTAGGTGTACCTGGATGGGCTTTCACTGGCAGGACGGAAGGTGGAGCGGGGCACAGCCCTACTTACAAATGAATAGGCTGTCTCCTGCCTCCACACAATGGGCGGCATACCCCTTGTAGTTAGTCTGGAGCCAGGACAGGGAAGGCAGGAAAGCTGTGGATTTCAAAGGGAAACGTCTAGATGCTTCTCCAAATTCGAAGGAAGGCCTAGGCATAAATATTTGATCTCAGACACCAACTCATCAGTACACTTCTGGACCTGTGGATACTCTGCCAGGAAGAAGGACTGATGTGCTGCTGAAAGGACTGGAACTCTGCTGGACTGCTGTCCTGCTGGACTACTGCCCTGCTGGACTGCCTTGCTGTATTGCTGTTCTGCTGCCCTGCTGCCCAGCTGCCCTCCTACCTGAGTCATACGGATTTGGACCTGAACCTGTACCCAGGACTTCAAAAGTGACTCCAAGAGCTAGTCTGCTGCCCTTCTGTCCTGAGCCACAGGGACATAACAGGCTCCTAACCACCTGCCCCGGCACCCAGATCCAGCTGAAGCAAGTCCTTGATCCCCAAGTTGTGTCCCTCAGGTTCTGGGCCCTTTGTGTGGCCTCAGAGATGCTGAACTGAAGTTGTTGGGCTCTTCGTGACTGCGAACATGTCTGTTGGTGCTGGATCCTTTTCACACGAAGCAACACAAAGTTCAGTCAGCCCAACCCTTCAGACTACAGCATTAATGGCTCGCCTGGAGTGCCACCACGAATCACCCCCATGACCATTCTCGACGGCAACAGGATCTTCATGCTACATTGATGACCGCCTGTGGCGCCGGGCCACTCTCCGCGTTATATTGATGACGGTCTGTGACGGTTCCTTGCTCTTCACAGCCCCCTCCACCTTGAATGGGGCTCTTTGCGCTGAACTGAGATGGTAACTTTTCTGCAGGACTACCCTGATCACTATCCCTGAGCAGATAGCTGCTGTTGGCACTTTATGCTATTTTACACTTAAATATTTAAAAATTCATAACTACGGTTCTACTGATTGGATTTCTGTCGTTTTGGTCTTGTTTTATTTAATAAATTTCACTCTATTTTTCTAACTAGCTGTCGAATTTTATTTGTATTGTCTTTTCACTTTATTACAGTTTGAGGTGCTGCATATATATTTTACATATTGCCTCTGAGTTAAGCCTGATTACTCTGTGCCAAGCTAGCAGCTCGAGTAAGGGTTTACCCCCCATCAACCATTAATCCAAAACAACAAAAATCCAATCAGTAGAACCGAAGATATACAATTTTAAACATTTAAGTGAAAATAGCACCAAAAAGCACAAAGTGCCAACTGTGGTTATCTGGTGGCGCGGGACCAGGACAAAGTCACAAGTTCAGGCCGACTGCAATTGAGTGCGGGCCGACTACAGGGACCCAGTTCGGCCCACTGAACAAGAGTGTCTTAAATCCTGGTTGGGGAGCAATGCAAAGTCCTTGCATTGAGTTGCAGTGGCCAGCGTCGAGGAACCATTGATGTGGAGCTTGCTAAGTGAGTTCCTGCGCCAAGATGTGTCAAGAAGTGAAGTCATCAATAGGAGCTTGTGATGTGAGGACCTGAGTTGTCATCGAGGAAGCCGCTCGGGGTTGTGAAGACTTGCCTAGTGATGCCTTGGCTTTGAGGTCAAGGTGCATCACACTGGGCCGATGCTGGTGAAGCCACTGGGGCTTGCAAGGACTTTCGTTGAGGTGTGTCACGCTGCGTCCAGCTGGGCTGGTTGTCGGCGTCGAGATGCATTGCACTGTGTCGGGTTTGCGGAGCTGCAGTGGCAATGTGCAGTCCTTTGCTGGAGCTGCGGGGAGCCACATGGCGCTGAGCCTGTTGTCAGCATTGAGATGCATCGCACTGTGTCGGGCTTGTGGAGCTGCAGAGGCAATGTGCAGTCCTGCACTGGAGCTGCGAGGAGCCACATGGTGCTGGGCCAGTTGTCGTGTGGAGATGTGTCGTGGTGGATCAGGCTTGCGGAGTCATTGAGGTGATGCGCAGTCCTGTGTTGAAGATATGTGGCACAGAAAAGCCTGTTGTGTCCCCGACTGACCCTTGTAGATCTTGGAGTTGTGCAATAAACAGGCAGGCTGGTTTCAGCAGGGCAGCTCACAGCAGAGGAGTCCTGGTGCAGCAAAAAACAGTCCTTAGGCAGCAAAGCAGTCCTTGGGCAGCAAAGCAGGTCAGGAGGACAGACTCCTCAGTCCTTCTTCCTGGCAGAGTTCACAGGTCCAGAAGTGATCTGAATAGTTGGGGTCTGAGGTGCAATATTTATACCTGGTGCCCACTTTGAAGTAGGAGAAACTTCTAGAGATCCCAACCCGCAGATGTGCTTGGAAGTCTATAGACACCAAACTCGATCTGTCTTCCTGCTTCCAAATGAAAATTATCACTTATTGAACATAATAAGGTAACCCAATATTATCTTATGGGAGAGGTAGGCCTTGCAGTAGTGAAAAACACATTTTAGAGCTTTTTTTCACTACCAGGACAGGTAAACCTTAAAAGTACATGTCCAACGTTTTAAATACACTGCACCCTGCCCTCTGTTCTGTCCAGGGCCTACCCTAGGGGTAGCTTATATGTATTAAAATAGAAGGTTTGGGCCTGGCAAAAGGTTTACTTTGCCAGGTCAAAATGGCAGTTTAAAACTGCACACACAAGCTACAATGAAAGGACTGAGAAATGTTTGAAGAGCTACTTAAGTGGGCGGCACAATCAATGCTGCAGGCCCACTAGTAGCATTTAATTTACAGGCCCGGCAACATGTAGTACCACTTTAGTTGGGGCTTACAAGTAAATTAAATGGGCCAATCAGGCATAAGTCAATTTTACCATGTTTAGAGTCAAGACCACAAGCGATTTAGCACTGATTAGCAGTGGTAAAATGCACAGAGTCCTAAGGCCGGGAAAATGAAAATCAGCAAAAAATGAAGGCAAAACGTTTAGGGATGACCCAGCATAATGTGCCAAGTCCAACACTGAGCTAGAAGGATTTAGTATGCTCTCAGGGCTCAAGATTAATTGTACCAAATCCTGCTTATTTCACTTAAAAAGCATCTGATACTGAGGATGGCATCCGTCACTCCCACCAGGCTGGTGTGGGAAGCTCATACCTTCAAATATCTAGGGGTGAACGTGTACCACGATGAGGATGATCTGATGAGAGAAAACCTGTGTCGTACAGTTCACACTATATCAGTAAGACTGTGCGTTTGGACAACATAAACGTCAAAATTGTGTGACACTGACTCCATGCACACCATCAGGATATGCTGGCCTTACTACTGTCTAGCTCACAGTGAACCCTCTGGACCTCTAAACCTCATAAGGTACCGGACCGCATGTGCAACCTCAGAACATGACAACTCTGACTCCCCAAGGAAATCTTGGAAACAGATCAGAACTCATGTATGCCAAAAGGTAGACACAAGAAATACTCAGATTGGCATTTCAATTATTTATTGAAGCATTATGGTGCTTGTGTAAAATACATGTGCTGCAGTGATCAATAGAAGATAACAGAGTAGAGTAATCAGCGTTACTAGAATCATTAAGAAAATGAACAATTCAACCATTGTGCTGTTACACTGATTATATGCAAAAAGAACAATTGATGGAAGGAATGCAGAACAATGTCAAGCATTCACCCACAGTACAGAGATCTGGGCCAAAATCCATAGTTTGTTTGCTCACCATACCATCCCAGTTTGGACCCTGGCATATGCAAATGAGTCTTGACCCTTCTCCCCATGGGAAGAGTCTAGACCAAACTGTCAGACCAGATCCTCCCTGAACTGAAAACAAGCATCCTGGTACAGGTTTCAGGTTATCACCAGCCAGGCTAGCTTGACTCAAGTGACATGGTGAGCACAGGACCCATGTCTGGATTTTTAAATCCACATATGCTCTATATTGGTCTGGTACTGCTACTTCAGTGAATGTATGAAAATTCCCAGTGTTGGTATTTGCTGCCTGGAATGTGACCTCATAAATAGAATACCTCTGCTCTGTACACTTCATGAGCCTCTACCAAAAAGGTAACGTCCCCACCCGTCTCGGTTAGCCCATGTTGTAAAAACATTTGTGTTAGTGCATGTCTGCAATTTATTGGCAGTGCAACTTGTACTTGATTAGCCATCAGAATTCAGAGAGGTTGATCCTATTAAATGTTCAAGCTTGAACAGCCTACAGTCAGAGATAGGGGTTCTCTATTTCGCTGAGGAGGGTTTTTTCCCTAACACCACAGATGTTTCTGGTTAATTGGTGAGTAGGGTCTTCAGACACACAAAAGAAAACTACTCTAAAGACCCATTAAATAAGTACCCAAGCTAGAATGTTGGTGGTGCCATGTCATACGGTTCATACTTTATCAGTAAGACTGTGCGTTTGGATAACATAAATGTCAAAACTGTTTGAGACTGACTCCACGCACACCATCAGGATATGCTAGCCTTACTCCAAGCTAGCTCACACTGCATCCTCTGGACCTCTAAACCTTACAAGTTACCAGAGGGCAAGTGCAATCTCAGAACATGACAACTCTGACTCTTCAAGGAAATCGTGTAAACAGATCAGCCCCTTTCGTGAGCAACTCATGAATGCCCAAAGGGAGTCCATAGAAATACTCAGATTGGCATTTTTAATCATTATTGAAGCATTATGACTCTTGTGTAAAATAAGTGCACTGAAATGATCAAATGAAGGAAGCAGAACAGAGTAACCAGTATTACTAGAATCATAAAGAAAAAATGAACAACCATTGTGCTGTTACCCTGATTATATGCAAACATGTATAATCATACCTACATCCTACCTAGTGCTCCATAACCTTAGTGTGACTAGGGTGAGTGAATCTGCCAGAATTACTTAGGGTGATCTAACTCCCTGGTTACTCTGGGGATGCTTCATCGTAGGCCCATCTTGGTGTAGAGCTGGGCACCATCCTTCTCAGGAGGTAAACAGGATTCAGATGAGCTGGAATTCCGGCACGGGGTGACCTCAACAGTGTCAGCAAAATGCTCCTCTCTCTAAACAAAGGAGTGATGTCCTTTATATAATAAACTTCACCCCTGTTACCATGCCGAAGCCGAATCAGGCCACCATTATTGATTCTATCTTTATTGGGCTGTCGCTGAGCAGACAATAACAAACATCAGCAATTTGTGCACTGAACTTAGCCCTCGTACAGAGTGTTCAAGGCTCTGATAGTATGCCTAAGAAGAAATGTAAATGTAAAATCGATTTCAGAGAATATTTTCCCATACATGCGCACAAGCAAATGTGTGTCAACTGTCAATGTTCAAGAAAGATGTGAATTTAAACGTGAGCATGTAAAATGGGGGTGTTCTTGTCCAGGCATAAGTGACCACATAACACCTGGGAAAGGTGCTATTGTTGACCCAACAGTCAATGGCTTTCTGCTGAACTCTCCTGTTATTCCCAACAAGCTGGTTGGATATAGCTAAAATGTGGATTCTCCCAAGATTACTCTACTTGTTTTCAGTCATCCTTGTGGTACTTAAAAGGCTGTTTGTGGTGGAACTGCATGCCCTGCTGCCAGACCTTATTTGCGGGAAGAAGAGGAAAAGAGTAGCTCTTTACAAGACTCAACGTCCACTTGAAGAGGGTGGCCTAGGTGCCCCTAACTGTGAGTGGTATTATGCAATGGTGCAGCTCATGTGGTCCATGAAGTAGTTGGGGGATTGGATTTGCCCGGAGAGGACACAACTGGATCCTTGAATGGTTGGTCTCGCCTGGACTGTTGACACTGGAGACTATCAGGCTCCATAGAGTTGCCAAGGCCTGCTGTGGTGGAAATGTGAAGCCAAATGGTAGTCCGCGGCCGTATACTGGGCAATTACTGCTGTGGGTGCTGTCAGCATTTAGGGAGATTGCAACAGCGTTTGACAGGCGACCATGGTCTCAGGCTGGTATTTCCCACGTAGGAGATAGCTATGAAGATGATAAACTGTGCTTGTTCCCAAGCATCGTTGAGAGAAAGAGGGATCTGTATTGGGCCGGGCCAGTTTATGGCATACAATGCGCTGGTGCACGGGCTGTGCTTCCTCTTAGGCCAATCTGAGCTGCCCAGTGGCAATACACTGCAGTGCCCTTCTGACACATGGCAGTGGGTGTAAAACTGTCACAACACATTACACTGCCCTGCAGTTGTAACTATCGCAACCCTGTAAGGAAGTCAGAGACAAATGGGCACAATGCCAAAATTGCACAATCTTGGACTAACAATGGGTTGCGACCAAGGCATAAACTAAGCAGGTTTCTCTCAACTCCAGGTTCAAAATTATCCAGTTCAATTACTTGCATCAAGTTTATCTGCATTGGGCGCATGTTCCCGAATGCATCCTCTCACAGTCCCAGGTGTGGTTCGCATGAGGCACACTTTTATCACATGGTGGGAGAGTGCAGTGGGCAGTGGTGAAGCAATCCGCGATTCACAGAGTATGTGTACAGAGCAGAAAGGCAACAGGGATAACAGTTTGGGATGCATTTATCACTAAATTGGAGGCAGGATCTGATGACAGAACGCCCTGCACGTAGACTCATGGGTTGCATTTAGAGTCTCATGCATGACATCCCAATGGCCGATGGCTAAACACACAGATAGTGCTAGCAACGGAGGATGGATCTGCATGCAGTGATGTCAAGCCTACTGTGCTTATGGCACAGATGCCATTAACAGTGGGGTCACTGCAAAAGGGGTGATCCATCCCACCGGGTCGGGTGATGGAGTGGATTGCTCTCCCATCAAGGTGCCCCTAGATAATTTGACATGGCCGGAGTGGCTCGACCACTATGTAAAAGCATGGATCACTTATTACTTTGTTAGTTCAGTTACCAGACCAAGGTTTGCTTTCTTTTTGCTTAGCTCAAGATACACAATGTTTGAGGCCCTGGGCCTCTGCCTAGAATTTACTGTATTAATTTCTGCTTCATATCTTTCTTGATAAATAAGATGTATTTATGTGCTTGAGGTTTGAATATGTGTGTGGTATAATTTCAGCGTAGACTTGGGGCCAGATGTACGACCATGACAATTTGCGACTTGCAAATTGCGCTCGATTGCGAGTCGCAAAATGCCATGTACGACAGTGTGCTTAACACTGTTTGCGATTCCCAATGGAGACACAAATTGCGAGGCTCATGAATATTAATGAGCCACTCGCAATTTGCGAGTCCATTGGGAATGGCTGGCTCTCCCAGGGATGGTGGCCTGCTGGGCTCAGCAGACCTCCATGTCTGGGACTGCTTTTAAATAAAGCAGTATTTTCTTTAAAATGCAGCCCGTTTTCCTCAAAGGAAAACGAGATGCATTTAAAAAAATGAAAATGAAATGTTTTCGTTTCATTTTTTAAGGGCAGGCCGTGGTCGCTGGGACCACTGCCTGCCCTTAAAAAATATTTTCCCCTGCATTTGCAAAGGGGAAGGGGTTCCCTGGGGACCCCTTCCCTTTTGCGAGTGCATTACCACCCTCTTGAAGAGGGTGGTAATTTGCAAGTGTTTTGCGACCGCAACTGCGGTTGCAAAACATTCAGACATAGGGTTGCGGTCGCTATTAGAAAGGGAACGCTCCTTCCTAATAGCGACTCGCAATTCCTAAATAGCGAGTCGCAAATAAATTGTGACTCGCTATTTAGGAATTGTACATAGCCCTTTCACATTTTGCATGCGCAAACGGGTCGCAAACCCGTTTGCGCATGCAAAATCGTGTCGTACATCTTGGCCCGAGGTCCCTATTCTCTTCCATTCACAAATGTCCATCCCAGTAATGGAGCTGTCTGCCCTGCTGGCAGAGATCTCTGTAAACAGATGTAATATCTCTACATCAGTAAACATTTTGGCGTAGAGGGACTAGTTGCAAAGATGCTTCACCCCCTCATTTGAGGGGTGGAGACTTGAAACTCTTTTTTTAAGGGAGATTTTTGCTCAGATTTGATGAACTCCTAAGTGGAGAGCTCTGTCTGAACGTCGGATGATATCTCGTACATGAAAATACTTACCTATATGAATTGGGCCCTTCAATTCTAATCAAATGGATCGTAGCAGCAAATATATTCGTATTGCATAGTGGTTAAATTGCTCATGGCAAACTACTAATATCAATGAAAAATTGATACCCACTTTTGACTATTGGAGACAATTGTACCCCCTGGAGTGGAACTGAAGAGATGCCTCTCTATCACCTTAAGGGATGACTGATCACCAATATATCCGATTGAATAGCAAGTGGTCCCCCCAGTTGTAGGGGAACACATCGCAGTCATACCAAGGAAGATGAAAATTGACAAATCAAGTAATCAGTCTGGAGTCCCCATGATACAATGCGCTTCTATTTTCTTGATATTTTACCCTTTACCATGTGGTCAGGCTTCCAAAATGAACTACCTGATTCAGAATGCACTGCTGCTGACAGTCTGAACTCCCAGCAGCTGCTTCAGAGAAATGGAAATCAGTCCCTCTGGAGAAACATAGAAAGCTTGACATGAGTGAAACAAATTGGAAACAGCACAAGGATAGCTTAACTGGATCAGGATGAGTGCAAGGATAATCAATCCTAACACCCAATGAGTATAGTGCTTCTGAAAGCCAGTAAAGATGTGACACAGTGCTGTTCCTGAAAGCCTCTCTTGTTTTTTAAATATTGACATGAATAGCCAAATTCAATCAATCAATCAGTACTTTCAAAGCGCAGCACTGTCACCTCTAGGGGTATCTGTGCACTGAGGAGGCAGTGTCGCCGTTGAAGAACCAAGTCTTGAGTCTCTTTCTATAATCAGGCAGGGAAGGTGAGGTTCAGAGGTGGAGGGGCAGGTCATTCCAGGTCTTGGGAGCGATGTAGGAGAAGGAGTGGCCTCCGCTACAGCTGAGATGGATGCAGGGGGTGTGGGCGAGGGAGAGTGAGGTGCAGGTGTCTGGAGGGCTGACGAAAGTTCAGTTGGTGGTTGATGTAGGTTGGTTCTTGGTCGTGGAGGGCTTTGTAGGCTTGCACGAAGACCTTGAACTGGCATCTCTTCTGGATGGGGAGCCAGTGGAGGTTCCGGAGGTGGGCGGGGGGGGTGATTTGAGACCATTTGGGAAGGTCCAAGATGAGTCCGACTGCAGAATTCTGTATGGCCTGGAATCATCTGAGGAGCTGGGTGGAGATGCTGGCATAGAGAGTCCTGCCATAGTTGACGCAGCTGGTAACGAGGACCTGGGTGATGGTCTTTCTGGTGTTGATTGGGATCCATCTGAATATTCTGCGGTGCAAGCAAAGTGCGTGGAAGCAGGTGGAGGCAACTGCATTGACTTGTCGTTTCATGGTCAGTTGGCTGTGGAGGAAGATCCCTAGGTTGTGCGCGAGGTCTGTTGTTGTTGGGGTTCGTCTGAGATCATCTGGCCACCAGTTGTGGTCCCAGGCCGAGGTGTTGTTCCCGAAGATCAGTACTTCTGACTTGTCGGAGTTACGTCTGAGGCAGTTGTCTCTCATCCACTTGGCTACATGGCATTGGAGAAGTTGGTCCTTGCATTGGTGGGGTCCTTGGTGAGCGAGAGGATAAGTTGAGTGTCATCTGAGTAGGAGATTATGTTGAGGCTGTGGGATCAGATAACATCTGCGAGGGGAGTCATGTAGGTGTTGAATAAGGAGGGGCTGAGGGATGATCCTTGGAGTACGCCGCATGTGATATGCTTGAGTGCAGAGGTGAAGGGAGGCAGTTGGATACTCTGTGTGCATCCTGTGAGGAAGCAGGCGATCCACTTGAGGGCGTTTTGCTGTATGCCGATGTTGCGGAGTCTGTTGATGAGGGTGCTGTGGGAGACGGTGCTGAACACCGCAGAGATGTTGTGGAGATTCAAGGCAGCCATTTCTCCACTGTTGAGGAGCATTCTGTTGTCGTCTGTGGCTATAATCAGCACATACTCAGTGCTGTGATCGCCTAGTAATCCTGATTGAGAGGCGTCCAGTAGGTGGTTTTGTTCCCGGAATTTGGAGAGTTGTTTGTTGATGGCTTTCTTGAGTACTTTTGCCGGGTAGGGGAACAGGGAGATCGATCGATAATTTTTTAGGTCACTGGGGTCGGCGGAGAGTTTCTTTGGGAGGGGTCTGACATCTGCGTGTTTCCAGCTGTCCAGGAAGGTTGCTGTGGAGATGGACATGTTGAGGATGTTGGTGAGTTCCATGCTGATTAGGTTCAATCCGAGGTTGAAGAGGTGGTGTTGGTAGGGGTCAGTGGGCACCCCAGAGTGGATTGAAGACATGATGGGTGTAGTGGTCAAGGAGGTGAGCGGAGTACAGGAGGTGATTGATTGGCTGGTCTTCGCTGGTTGGTTGAGGTCGTTGAGGTTGAAGGTGGTGGGTTGGGGTCAAAATTGTTGTAGATGGTAGCAATTTTGCTGTGGAAGTAGTCTGAGAGGGTGTCGCGGAATTCTTTTAAGCGGTGGATGGTGTTCTCTGTGGCCATCGGGTTAGAGAATTCCTTGAATATTTTTAAGAGTTCCTTAGTGTGGTTGGCTGCGGTGTCGATCCTGGCGGTGATGGCTGCTTTCTTGGCTTCCTTGATATGCAGATGATAGTTGCTGAAGGCTGTTTTACAAGCGGCTCTGTCGGCGGGGTTCCAGGTCTACAAGAAAATCTGTGCCTTTTACCATTCACACGGACAGGTCAACTTTATACATTTTTAAGTCTACCCATTGCTTTTCACCAGGCCATGGGATGTTTTATAAAGATTCTGCTCCCACTGAAGGCAAAAAGAAGTGGAAGTCAGTACTTGCTTTGTTTCTAGAGCTCGGTTTGTTTGTTTTCACAGAAGGCCATTACGAAAGAAAAGGAAGACATGACTTCAAAATGTTAAAGCATAGAAGACCACAAGCTATGAGAAAGTAAAAACGGATTTACATTCTTTTGGGCATTCAAAGATGGGAGGTGATAGAATTAGATTTGATTTGATATATGGAGGTGAACATTCTGGTGCTAAGAGTATGGTTTTAAGTTATGGTGTGTCTTCATGTTGCTGCTGTGATGTTGCATCACAGAATAATGATGCATAATGCTAGCCCCTCTGTATTTAATAAAATCTAGTCTCCTGGCACTAACTTGGAGAATCATCATTCTCTCTTCATGATTCTGTTGTATTTCCAGCTGACATAATTTGATCGCATGTGTGATTTAATTTGTAATTTTTAGTTTTTCAGATCTATCAGCTATTACATTTTTAAATTGTGATAGTCTGCATTTCAGTCTCCAGCATGAGAAGTGGACCCTCATCTTGCAACAGGTTCAGTTAACTTTCTTCGATGGCAGATCACTGTGTAATTGACAAGGATCCTGTCCCAAAATGGCCATTGTCATCTAGCTCCTGACTATTCGCACTATATCCCTTTCCGGACACTAAACAGCAACAAGTTCAGTTTCCAATGTTTGTCCTTCGGCAGAATTGATTATTATGATCTTCATGTTCTATTCCAACAAAATATGATGATTTTTTATCTTCCTGTCTTTTGCATCCGTGGAAACAAAATGGAGGTTATTTTCCAGGAAACGTCTTCTACAGCACCCTAATGCTTCCTGGCCTTCTTTGATGAATAAAGCACTATATACCAATGAAAAATGCCAGTAAATTTGGGCATCCTGCTTGAAAATTCTATTCTTAAGATCGTCTACAAGATTGATTACAAACATAGCAGTCTGGGTGTGAACCCCCAAATGAACCTGTTGAGGTAATTTCTCCCGCTCGCTACTGGACTATGACCACCAAGAGGAGCTAGCAATATTGCTGATGTTCTCAAAACTTGATGCTGTAGTCTAGCATTCTCAAGAAGCAAATATTAGCTAGAAAAACATAAGCACATATCTCTAACTTTTGAATAAACATTACTTCCCCGAGATTGAGCAAAAAAACAATTCAAGATTCTATTTACAGAACACAAAGAGTTTTGGGGTCATGACCATATATATATCTTATAGCTTACCACTCATCACATCCCCACGCACAACCTCCACTAACCCTAAACCTTTATCTTTAGCCCAAACATATCACCATAGAACAAATATGGCGGAGGCCCCTCACCTTCTACGCTTACATTATGGCACACTTTCTTCTTATTAGATTTGAGATCCCACTCAAGTGATCAACAGTTGAGGAGGAACTTGAAGAGCTTCCAGTTAAGAAAGGCCTTGGGGTTTAGTTGAAGAGGGACAACCTCTACATTCTCATGATGGGACATGGCCTTATTCAGTGCTTAATTTGTAAAATAAATAAGTGCCAGGACCCTTGTCAGGAGGCCACTTTAGCTTGCACCATCCATTGTCACTGCCAGTGCTGCCAATGACGGTACGTACACATCTACTAAGCATCACACTGTTACAAGTGTGATAATCAGACTGAGTCCCCCAAAGCTATAAGAATGGTGTGGGTGACATGTAATAGTTCTGTTTAATTATTAAACAACTGGGGCCATATTATGTAATGTGGCGCATTTTCCTTGTTAGTGCCGGACGCACCTTTCAAAAAGTATGCCCGGCGCTAACAAGGAGAGTGTGCCGTATTACATTAAATGCACTGCCCTCAGGGCAGCAGTGAATTCATGCTGCCCTGGGGGCAGTGCATTCAAGTGAAATACGGAGTGGCTGCTTCAAAGCTGCTCCGAGTTTCTCTCGCAAGTGGCAACCCGCCTGCACTTTTAAGTGGGGTGAGAGAGTTCATACAACCACCTTTCCCCCTTCAAGAGGGCTGCTATCAGGGAGCGCACTGACAGCGCGCGTCCTGACAGCGTGTTTGCCTCTGTGCCCGCACCTGTAATAAGGTGCGGGCGCAGAGGCAAAGGGATTCCCTCATTTGCATGGGGCTATGCCTCCATGCAAATGAGGGAACACCCACCCTCTGGTGATAGCGCTGGCGCTGTATGTGGGCCAGCAATATCTGTATTACAGAAAGGGCCGCACAAGTGTCTGCGGCCCTTTTTGTAATACCAAAGTGCCCCGGGGGCGTGCAGAGGGTGCGCACATACCGTTTGCGCCCCCGTCCACTTTCCATTATATGGGCCTTGTTGTGCTGCTCATTTCTGAATTACACGAACAGCACCAACATGTGGCAGCAGTCATAAGTCCCGGTGTTGACAATTAAGTGCCGGTGTAGAGCACTGGAAACTACAGGCTCAAATTAAGCACTGCCTTATTGCCCATAATGGCAGTTTTCCTCCAAAATGGGACTGTCCAGCATTATGGTGAATTCCCACCATGGAAACAAAGTGCCATCTTCCAGATTTTAAACACCAAAAATGCATAAAGACCTGATGGACTGCTTGCGCTCAGCAATAAGACTCTATGGGCCAGCTGTACGACCAGTTTTTGCATGCGCAAACGGGTTTGCGACCCGTTTGCGCATGCAAATACCTCATGGGACATGTACAAAGCCTATTTAGAGAGTCACAAATTACTTGCTACTCGCTAAATAGGTTTTGCGACTCGCTATTAGGAAGGGGCGTTCCCTTCCTAATAGCGACCGCAAAGCCATGTACCAATTTTTAGCGATCGCAATTACGGTTGCAAAACACTCGCAAATTACCACGCTCTTCAAGAGGGTGGTAATGGAGTCGCAAATGGGAAGGGGTCCCCAGGGGACCCCTTCCCCTTTGTGACAGGCTCTGAAAATATTTTTTAAGGGCAGGCAGTGGTCCCAGGGACCACTACCTGCACTTAAAAAATGAAACGAAAACCTTTCATTTTTTTTTTTTAATTGCATCCCGTTTTCCTTTAAGGAAAACGGGCTGCATTTAAAAAAAAAAAGCTGCTTTATTTAAAAGCAGTCCCAGACATGGTGGTTTGCTGAGCCCAGCAGGCCACTGTGAGAAGTTGGCCTGGTATATGCTGTCCACTAATTATAGTGGGCACCTTGCACCAGTCCAAACAACCCCTTATTGGAGATAGGTTAAAGACAACCTTTATTGAAAGCTATCCTAGTGGTAGCTATGGAGAGCAGCCTTCAGGCTAAGTCTTGAAGGAATGTAAAGCAACTTGTTTTACCAGTCTATAATCTCTTGAGTGACCAAATGAAAGAGGACCACACCAGGTATATATTTAAAATATATGTATTTAGTCTTAAACACACCCCTCTAGTCTCTTTGTGAGGCTAGAGTTAGAAGTCACATAAGTTACAAGTCAGTTATCAACAGTAATAGCACAAATACACGTTTGAGCCCTAGGGGCGTACCAAACCATATACCAATAAAGTGGTATAAGAACCACGACTGAGCTAGACACAAGGCCTAGAGCCTGTAGAAGTGCTTGGCCCTCAAGGAACCACCCAAGGTAGTGACACAGGGGACACACGGGGGACGCGTGCAGTGTGAGAACACAGCCGCGAGCCGCCGTTGACTTCTATGTGGAATGTCGCGGTTGGAGTTTTAAAGGATAAGGACACTTAGAGGAGGACTTGGAGCAAACCCTTTTAGAACTAGGTCGTTCTAGAGTCTATACCCACGGGAGCACCGGAGTACTCGAGTTACCTCACCCAGGGAAGCCGGGTGCATAGGTGTCTTTCGGGGTCGGGTTTCGTCGTCGTTTTCAATGGCGATCTGCTGCAAAGTGCTGCTGGCGACCAAGTCGAAAGTGTTCGGGTGGATCCAACGGTGGATCGAAGATCTGAAGAACCTGAAAGGAGAGGGGACAGAGTCTGGGTCACTAGCCAGTGACCAGGAAGGCGATGAGTAGATGCCCACCGATGTCGGGTGCTTCAGGTAGGTTGACGGTCGTCTTGACTCTTCAGCCACGAAGTCCAGGAGGTGTCGACAACAACCAGAAGCTGGATTCATGCTGTCCCATGACGTTTGTCGATTGCAGGGGTGTCGGCGACCGGATTGGACCCAACAACCCTTGGCAACGGCAAGTCTCGTGGAAATAGAAAAAGGACAGTGGTACAGACCAGCAAGGTGTGAGGGACTCACCCAGCGAGGGTAAGTCAGGGCACGTCAGGAGCAACCAGGAAAGCCCAAACAGAAGAAGAGTTGCCTTTGGGAGGACCCACTAGCCAACGGACTAGCGACCGCAAAGGAGCCTCGAGTGGATGCACTTGGAGCTGGCTCACAGGACACTCGTGGAGTGGAGGCCAGTGATCTTCGGTGCAGTCGGTGCTGGAGGCGGGGGCTACTTGGAGCCCAAAGCACAACTTCGTGGGAGACCCAGAAGAGGATGCACTTGCAAAAGTACTCAGTGTCCAGGGGTCACGGTTCCACATTACCCACAACAGCTACGGCCTCAGCTTTGCTGGGGACTCAGGGCAGCCTCGGGGAAGTCTGGAAATCCACCTCTGGCGATGCAAAGACTTCGGCGTCCGGCGGGAGCTTCAGCGATGCAGACCGGACAATTGCTTCTTAGGTGCCTGCCAAGCAGGGGAGTCACTCCTTGACCCCAAGGGAGATTCTTCAGTCCTCTAATCTTAAAGTAGAGCGTCGAAGGTCCAGGATTCTGTATCAGAGTTTCGTCCAGGTAAATCTAAAGTCCTAAGGACTGGGGTCCCATACTTATACCAAGTTAGGGGTTGGACATACTCTGGGGACCCACCTATGGGAGGGTCAGGGAAGAGGGGTGGTTACACCCATTTCCCTTTGTCCAGTTTCGCGCCAGAGCAGGGACTGGAAGCCCCTGAACCGGTTTGATCTGGGGTATGCACAGGGACACCAAATGTGCCCCCAGTGCAGGACTTCAAAGCACCAGAGAGTGCTCCCGCCCAGCCCCAATACACATCATCCTGTCTGGGGAGGTGGTTACACCTCCCTTGGACAGGAAACCTATTGTCCAGGCCTCCCCTGCCGGAGTTTCAGTCAGCAGCAGGAGGCCAGACCCGTGTCTGTGGCAGTGGCATCCATTTTGTGATGCCAGAGCTCTGGAAAGAAGTTACCGGGTAGGCTGGTGTGTACATGTCTCTCCCTCTAGAAGGGTGGAATGCTACCCCCGCCGCCAGAACTGGCGGGGGGGGGGTAGTATTCCAAGATGTTTGACACCAAACACGACATGTTTTGGTGCAGCCAGTCCAAAGTTAGCATTGTACCGCGAGGATATTATGCACTTAAGAGTATATGGTCAGGCTGCACTACAAACAGCATCAGAGAAGGGTCTCCGAACGCTGCAGAGGGGCTCTGCTCATGCAGGGGCACCCTCTCACATAAGAACCAAGCACTCTGCCTTCAGGATCGATAAGGCCTGCCATAGGAGTGACTTATAGATTTATAAGTGTGTATATATGTAGTGATATAGGTAACCTATATCACAGTAAGGGGTGCATGCACCACCTTACCCAGGCTGCAGTAGCAGACCTGTGGTGTCATTTTGGATGGCCTTCCAGGGGTGGCACAATACATGCTGCAGCCCCTGGTAGTTCTCTGAGGTACCTATGCCCTGGGTACATAGTATACCATATACTAGGGACTTATAAGGGCACTCCAGATTCCAATCAGAGATGTGCCTAAGGCACATGGAAACCATTTTAGAGAGGAAGCAGCTAGGCTGGGGTTCTGATTAGCAGGGCCCCAGCCAGACTAAAGTCGAAAAACAGTGAAGCATCAGCAAAAAGTGGGGGTACCCATGTGAAGCAGATCCTACTCTCCTACACAACCCCCCCCCCAAACCTTGACCAGTTGAGTCTTCATGTTCTAAGTGGAAGTACCTAGAGAGTCAATGTGCATTGGCATGGTTACTCCCAGGTCTATGTTCCACTGTAAAGTCCATCCCCTGTAGGGAAATGGACCACCTAAGCAGTTTGGGGTTTTCACCCTTCATTTGTTTTAGCCATAGGAGGGGCTTGTGGTCTGTTTGAACAAGGAAGTGAGTACCAAACAAGTATGGCCTCATCTTCTTCAGAGCCTAAACCACAGCAAAGGCCTCCCTCTCTATGGCTGACCAACGTTTCTCTCTAGGGGTCAGCCTTCTGCTAATAAAAGCTACTGGCTGATCCTGACCTTCATCATTCAATTGTGACAGTACAGCCCCTACTGTTTGGACAATGAACTTCTTGGAGTAATCAGGACTCTGTAGAATGGGAGCAGTGCACATGGCCTGCTTCAGGTCATCAAATGCCTTGTGACAGCTAACTGTCCACTGAACCTTTTTGGCCATTTTCTTGGAAGTTAAGTCATTCAGGGGTGTCACTATTGATCCATACCCCTTGACAAATCTCCTATAGTACCCAGTCAGGCCTAAAAAGGCTCTCACCTGAGTCTGGGTAGTTGGAGCAGTCCAGTCTATGATGGTCTGGATCTTGCTCTGCAATGGTTGAACCTGGCCTCCACCCACAAGGTGGCCCAGGTACACAACCTGACTCTGCCCTATCTGGCACTTTGTGGCCTTGATAGTTAGGCCTGCTTTCTGCAGGGCCTGCAAAACATTTCTGAGGTGGACCAGGTGATCCTCCCAGGTGGAGCTAAAGACAGCAATATCATCTAGATATGCTGCACTATAGGCTTCCAGGCCTGTAAGGACTGTGTTCACCAACCTCTGAAAAGTGGCAGGTGCATTTTTCAAACCAAAGGGCATTACCACAAATTGATAATGCCCACTAGGGGTTGAGAATGCTGATTTGGCTTTGCATCATCAGCTAGTCTGATCTGCCAGTAGCCAGCTGTCAGGTCAAATGTGCTTAGATACTTGGCTGAGGCCAAAGTGTCTATTAGCTCATCTGCCCTAGGTATTGGATGGGCATCAGTCCTAGTGACTGCATTGAGACCCCTGTAGTCCACACAAAACCTCATCTCTCTTTTCCCACCACTGGTGTGAGGTTTTGGCACAAGGACCACTGGACTAGCCCAAGGGCTATCTGAGGGTTCAATAACTCCCAAATCCAACATTTTTCTGGACTTCTGTCCTGATACAGTCCCTGACATGGTCAGGTTGCCTATAAATCTTATTTTTAATAGGCAGACTGTCCCCAGTGTCCACTTCATGAGTGCACCAGGTGGTCTGACTTGGAGTCAGAGAGAACATATGTCTGTACTGATTGAGCACTTGTCTACAATCAGTTTGCTGCTGAGCAGTGAGGCTGCCTGCCAAGGCTACACCATCCACTGACCCATCATCAGGGTTCTGTGAGAGCAGGTCAGGGAGTGGGTCACTCTCTTCCTCCTGTCCCTCATCACTAGCCATGAGCAAGCCCATGTCTGCCCTGTCCACATATGGTTTCAGTCTGTTGACATGGAGAACCCTGTGGGGACTCCTGGGTGTTCCTAGGTCTACTAAATAGGTGACCTCACCCTTCTGTTCAACAATGGTATGGGGTCCGCTCCACTTGTCTTGGAGAGCTGCTGGGGCCACTGGCTCCAACACCCACACCTTCTGTCCTGGCTGGTAAACAGTCAGCACAGCCTTTTGGTCATGCCAGGCTTTTGCAGTTCCTGACTAGCCTCAAGGTTTTTAGTTGCCTTTTTCATGTATTCAGCCATCCTGGAGCGGAGACCAAGTACATAGTCCACT